>OX336388.2:213554643-214754643 GCA_946902985.2 Meconema thalassinum | reverse complement strand
TATTGATGATCTCCCTCAGATCCATACTGTATTATTAATACATTAATGTACACTGTTGATCTCCCTCAGATCCATACTGTAATATTAATACATTAATGTACACTGATGATCTCCCTCAGATCCATACTGTAATATTAATACATTAATGTACAATGATGATCTCCCTCAGATCCATACTGTAATATTAATCCATTAATGTACACTGATGATCTCCCTCAGATCCATACTGTAATATTAATACATTAATATACACTGATGATCTCCCTCAGATCCATACTGTAATAATAATACATTAATGCACACTGATGACCTCCCTCAGATCCATACTCTAATATTAATACATTAATGTACACTGATGATCTCCCTCAGATCCATACTGTAATATTAATACATTATTGTACACTGATGATCTCCCCAGATCCATACTGTAATATTAATACAATAATGTACACTGATGATCTCCCTCAGGTCCATACTGTAATATTAATACATTATTGTACACTGTTGATCTCCCTCAGATCCATACTGTAATATTAATACATTAATGTACACTGATGATCTCCATCAGTTCCATACTGTTATATTAATACATTAATGTACACTGATGATCTCCCTCAGATCCATACTGTAATATTAATACATTATTGTACACTGATGATCTCCCTCAGATCCATACTGTAATATTAATACATTAATGTACACTGATGATCTCCCTCAGATCCATACTGCAATATTAATACATTAATGTACATTGATGATCTCCCTCAGATCCAAACTGTAATATTAATCCATTATTGTACACTGATGATCTCCCTCAGATCCATACTGTTATATTTATACATTAATGTATATTGATGATCTCCCTCAGATCCATACTGTAATATTAATACATTAATGTACACTGATGATCCCCCTCAGGTCCATACTGTAATATTAATACACTAATGTACACTGATGATCTCCCTCAGATCCATACTGTAATATTAATACATTAATGTATATTGATGATCTCCCTCAGATCCATACTGTAATATTAATACATTATTGTACACTGATTATCTCCCTCAGATCCATACTGTAATATTATTATCATTAATGTATTCTGATGATCTCCCTCAGATCCATACTGTAATATTCATACATTAATGTACACTGATGATCTCCCTCCGATCCATACTGTAATATTAATACGTTAATGTACACTGATGATCTCCCTCAGATCCATACTGTAATATTAATACATTAATGTACACTGATGATCTCCCTCAGATTCATACTGTAATATTAATACATTAATGTACATTGATGATCTCCCTCAGATCCATACTGTAATATTAATACATAAATGTACACTGATGATCTCCCTCAGATCCATACTGTAATATTAATACACTAATGTACACTGCTGATCTCCCTCAGATCCATACTGTTAATATTAATACATTTATGTATATTGATGATCTCCCTCAGATCCATACTGTATTATTAATACATTAATGTACACTGATGATCTCCCTCAGATCCATACTGTAATATTAATACATTAATGTACACTGATGATCTCCCTCAGATCCATACTGTAATATTAATACATTAATGTACACTGATGATCTCCCTCAGATCCATACTGTAATATTAATCCATTAATGTACACTGCCGATCTCCCTCAGATCCATACTGTAATATTAATACATTAATATACACTGATGATCTCCCTCAGATCCATACTGTAATAATAATACCTTAATGTACACTGATGACCTCCCTCAGATCCATACTGTAATATTAATACATAAATGTACACTGATGATCTCCCTCAGATCCGTACTGTAATATTAATACATTATTGTACACTGATGATCTCCCCAGATCCATACTGTAATATTAATACAATAATGTACACTGATGATCTCCCTCAGGTCCATACTGTAATATTAATACATTATTGTACACTGTTGATCTCCCTCAGATCCATACTGTAATATTAATACATTAATGTACACTGATGATCTCCATCAGTTCCATACTGGTATATTAATACATAAATGTACACTGATGATCTCCCTCAGATCCATACTGTAATATTAATACATTATTGTACACTGATGATCTCCCCAGATCCATACTGTAATATTAATACAATAATGTACACTGATGATCTCCCTCAGGTCCATACTGTAATATTAATACATTATTGTACACTGTTGATCTCCCTCAGATCCATACTGTAATATTAATACATTAATGTACACTGATGATCTCCATCAGTTCCATACTGGTATATTAATACATAAATGTACACTGATGATCTCCCTCAGGTCCATACTGTAATATTAATACACTAATGTACACTGATGATCTCCGTCAGATCCATACTGTATTATTAATACATTAATGTACACTGATGATCTCCCTCAGATCCATACTGTAACATTAATCCATTAATGTACACTGATGATCTCCCTCAGATCCGTACTGTAATATTAATACATTATTGTACACTGATGATCTCACTCAGATCCAAACTGTAATATTAATCCGTTATTGTACACTGATGATCACCCTCAGATCCATACTGTAATATGTATACATTAAAGTACACTGATGATCTCCCTCAGATCCATACTGTAATATTAATACATTAATGTACACTGATGATCTCCCTCAGATCCATACGGTAATATGAATACATAAATGTACACTGATGATCTCCCTCAGGTCCATACTGTAATATTAATACACTAATCTACACTGATGATCTCCCTCAGATCCATACTGTAATATTAATACATTAATGTACACTGATGATCTCCCTCAGATCCATACTGTAATATTAATCCATTAATGTACACTGATGATCTCCCTCAGATCCATACTGTAATAATAATACATTAATGTACACTGATGATCTCCCTCAGATCCATACTGTAATATGTATACATTAAAGTACACTGATGATCTCCCTCAGATCCATACTGTAATATTAATACATTAATGTACACTGATGATCTCCCTCAGATCCATACGGTAATATTAATACATAAATGTACACTGATGATCTCCCTCAGGTCCATACTGTAATATTAATACACTAATGTACACTGATGCCCTCCCTCAGATCCATACTGTAATATTAATACATTAATATATATTGATGATCTCCCTCAGATCCATACTGTAATATTAATACATTAATGTACACTGATGATCCCCCTCAGATCCATACTGTTATATTAATACGTTAATGTATATTGATGATCTCCCTCAGATCCATACTGTATTATTAATACATTAATGTACACTGATGATCTCCCTCAGATCCATACTGTAATATTAATACATTAATGTACACTGATGATCTCCCTCAGATCCATACTGTAATATTAATACATTAATGTACACTGATGATCCCCCTCAGATCCATACTGTTATATTAATACGTTAATGTATACTGATGATCTCCCTCAGATCCATACTGTAATATTAATACATTAATGTACACTGATGATCTCCCTCAGATCCATACTGTAATATTAATACATCAATGTATACTGATGATCTCCCTCAGATCCATACTGTAATATTAATACATTAATGTATACTGATGATCTCCCTCAGGTCCATACTGTAATATTAATACATTAATGTACACCGATGATCCCCCTCAGATCCATACTGTAATATTAATTCATTAATGTACACTGATGATCTCCCTCAGACCCATACTGTAATATTAATACATTAATGTACATTGATGATCTCCCTCAGATCCATACTGTAATATTAATATATTAATGTAGACTGATGATCTCCCTCAGATCCATACTGTAATATTAATACATTAATGTACACTGATGATCTCCCTCATATCCATACTGTAATATTAATACATTAATGTACACTGATGATCTCCCTCAGTTCCATAATGTAATATTAATACATTAATGTACACTGATGATCTCCCTCAGATCCATACTGTAATAATAATACATTAATGTACACTGATGATCTCCCTCAGATTCATACTGTAATATTAATACATTAATGTACACTGATGATCTCCCTCAGATCCATACTGAAATATTAATACATTAATGTACACTGATGATCTCCCTCAGATTCATATTGTAATATTAATACATTAATGTACACTGATGATCTCCCTCAGATCCATACTGTAATATTAATACATTAATGTACACTGATGATCTCCCTCAGATCCATACTGCAATATTAATACATTAATGTACATTGATGATCTCCCTCAGATCCAAACTGTAATATTAATCCATTATTGTACACTGATGATCTCCCTCAGATCCATACTGTTATATTTATACATTAATGTATATTGATGATCTCCCTCAGATCCATACTGTAATATTAATACATTAATGTACACTGATGATCCCCCTCAGGTCCATACTGTAATATTAATACACTAATGTACACTGATGATCTCCCTCAGATCCATACTGTAATATTAATACATTAATGTATATTGATGATCTCCCTCAGATCCATACTGTAATATTAATACATTATTGTACACTGATTATCTCCCTCAGATCCATACTGTAATATTATTATCATTAATGTATTCTGATGATCTCCCTCAGATCCATACTGTAATATTCATACATTAATGTACACTGATGATCTCCCTCCGATCCATACTGTAATATTAATACGTTAATGTACACTGATGATCTCCCTCAGATCCATACTGTAATATTAATACATTAATGTACACTGATGATCTCCCTCAGATTCATACTGTAATATTAATACATTAATGTACATTGATGATCTCCCTCAGATCCATACTGTAATATTAATACATTAATGTACACTGATGATCTCCCTCAGATCCATACTGTAATATTAATATATTAATGTACACTGATGACACCCCCAGATCCATACTGTAATACTAATACATTAATGTACATTGTTGTTCTCCCTCAGATCCATACTGTAATATTAATACATTAATGTATATTGATGATCTCCCTCAGATCCATACTGTAATATTAATACATTATTGTACACTGATGATCTCCCTCAGATCCATATCTGTAATATTCATACATAAATGTACACTGATGATCTCCCTCCGATCCATACTGTAATATTAATACGTTAATGTACACTGATGATCTCCCTCAGATCCATACTGTAATATTAATACATACATGTATACTGATGATCCCTCCCAGATCCATACTGTAATATTAATACGTTAATGTACACTGATGATCTCCCTCAGATCCATACTGTAATATTAATACATTAATGTACACTGATGATCTCCCTCAGATCCATACTGTATTATTAATACATCAATGTATACTGATGATCTCCCTCAGATCCATACTGTAATATTAATAGATTAATGTATACTGATGATCTCCCTCAGGTCCATACTGTAATATTAATACATTAATGTACACTGATGATCCCCCTCAGATCCATACTGTAATATTAATTCATTAATGTACACTGATGATCTCCCTCAGATCCATACTGTAATATTAATACATTAATGTACATTGATGATCTCCCTCAGATCCATACTGTAATATTAATATATTAATGTAGACTGATGATCTCCCTCAGATCCATACTGTAATATTAATACATTAATGTACACTGATGATCTCCCTCATATCCATACTGTAATATTAATACATTAATGTACACTGATGATCTCCCTCAGTTCCATAATGTAATATTAATACATTAATGTACACTGATGATCTCCCTCAGATCCATACTGTAATAATAATACATTAATGTACACTGATGATCTCCCTCAGATTCATACTGTAATATTAATACATTAATGTACACTGATGATCTCCCTCAGATCCATACTGTAATATTAATACATTAATGTACACTGATGATCTCCCTCAGATTCATATTGTAATATTAATACATTAATGTACACTGATGATCTCCCTCAGATCCATACTGTAATATTAATCCATTAATGTACACTGATGATCTCCCTCAGATCCGTACTGTAATATTAATACATTATTGTACACTGATGATCTCACTCAGATCCAAACTGTAATATTAGTCCATTATTGTACACTGATGATCACCCTCGGATCCATACTTTAATATGTATACACTAAAGTACACTGATGATCTCCCTCAGATCCATACTGTAATATTAATACATTAATGTACACTGATGATCTCCCTCAGATCCATACGGTAATATTAATACATAAATGTACACTGATGATCTCCCTCAGGTCCATACTGTAATATTAATACACTAATGTACACTGATGATCTCCCTCAGATCCATACTGTAATATTAATACATTAATGTACACTGATGATCTCCCTCAGATCCATACTGTAATATTAATCCATTAATGTACACTGATGATCTCCCTCAGATCCATACTGTAATATTTATACATTAATATACACTGATGATCTCCCTCAGATCCATACTGTAATAATAATACATTAATGTACACTGATGATCTCCCTCAGATCCATACTGTAATATGTATACATTAAAGTACACTGATGATCTCCCTCAGATCCATACTGTAATATTAATACATTAATGTACACTGATGATCTCCCTCAGATCCATACGGTAATATTAATACATAAATGTACACTGATGATCTCCCTCAGGTCCATACTGTAATATTAATACACTAATGTACACTGATGTTCTCCCTCAGATCCATACTGTAATATTAATACATTAATATATATTGATGATCTCCCTCAGATCCATACTCTAATATTAATACATAAATGTACACTGATGATCTCCCTCAGATCCATACTGTAATATTAATACACTAATGTACACTGGTGATCTCCCTCAGATCCATACTGTTAATATTAATACATTTGTGTATATTGATGATCTCCCTCAGATCCATACTGTATTATTAATACATTAATGTACACTGTTGATCTCCCTCAGATCCATACTGTAATATTAATACATTAATGTACACTGATGATCTCCCTCAGATCCATACTGTAATATTAATACATTAATGTACAATGATGATCTCCCTCAGATCCATACTGTAATATTAATCCATTAATGTACACTGATGATCTCCCTCAGATCCATACTGTAATATTAATACATTAATATACACTGATGATCTCCCTCAGATCCATACTGTAATAATAATACATTAATGCACACTGATGACCTCCCTCAGATCCATACTCTAATATTAATACATTAATGTACACTGATGATCTCCCTCAGATCCATACTGTAATATTAATACATTATTGTACACTGATGATCTCCCCAGATCCATACTGTAATATTAATACAATAATGTACACTGATGATCTCCCTCAGGTCCATACTGTAATATTAATACATTATTGTACACTGTTGATCTCCCTCAGATCCATACTGTAATATTAATACATTAATGTACACTGATGATCTCCATCAGTTCCATACTGTTATATTAATACATTAATGTACACTGATGATCTCCCTCAGATCCATACTGTAATATTAATACATTATTGTACACTGATGATCTCCCTCAGATCCATACTGTAATATTAATACATTAATGTACACTGATGATCTCCCTCAGATCCATACTGCAATATTAATACAGTAATGTACATTGATGATCTCCCTCAGATCCAAACTGTAATATTAATCCATTATTGTACACTGATGATCTCCCTCAGATCCATACTGTTATATTTATACATTAATGTATATTGATGATCTCCCTCAGATCCATACTGTAATATTAATACATTAATGTACACTGATGATCCCCCTCAGGTCCATACTGTAATATTAATACACTAATGTACACTGATGATCTCCCTCAGATCCATACTGTAATATTAATACATTAATGTATATTGATGATCTCCCTCAGATCCATACTGTAATATTAATACATTATTGTACACTGATTATCTCCCTCAGATCCATACTGTAATATTATTATCATTAATGTATTCTGATGATCTCCCTCAGATCCATACTGTAATATTCATACATTAATGTACACTGATGATCTCCCTCCGATCCATACTGTAATATTAATACGTTAATGTACACTGATGATCTCCCTCAGATCCATACTGTAATATTAATACATTAATGTACACTGATGATCTCCCTCAGATTCATACTGTAATATTAATACATTAATGTACATTGATGATCTCCCTCAGATCCATACTGTAATATTAATACATTAATGTACACTGATGATCTCCCTCAGATCCATACTGTAATATTAATATATTAATGTACACTGATGACACCCCCAGATCCATACTGTAATACTAATACATTAATGTACATTGTTGTTCTCCCTCAGATCCATACTGTAATATTAATACATTAATGTATATTGATGATCTCCCTCAGATCCATACTGTAATATTAATACATTATTGTACACTGATGATCTCCCTCAGATCCATATCTGTAATATTCATACATAAATGTACACTGATGATCTCCCTCCGATCCATACTGTAATATTAATACGTTAATGTACACTGATGATCTCCCTCAGATCCATACTGTAATATTAATACATACATGTATACTGATGATCCCTCCCAGATCCATACTGTAATATTAATACGTTAATGTACACTGATGATCTCCCTCAGATCCATACTGTAATATTAATACATTAATGTACACTGATGATCTCCCTCAGATCCATACTGTATTATTAATACATCAATGTATACTGATGATCTCCCTCAGATCCATACTGTAATATTAATAGATTAATGTATACTGATGATCTCCCTCAGGTCCATACTGTAATATTAATACATTAATGTACACTGATGATCCCCCTCAGATCCATACTGTAATATTAATTCATTAATGTACACTGATGATCTCCCTCAGATCCATACTGTAATATTAATACATTAATGTACATTGATGATCTCCCTCAGATCCATACTGTAATATTAATATATTAATGTAGACTGATGATCTCCCTCAGATCCATACTGTAATATTAATACATTAATGTACACTGATGATCTCCCTCATATCCATACTGTAATATTAATACATTAATGTACACTGATGATCTCCCTCAGTTCCATAATGTAATATTAATACATTAATGTACACTGATGATCTCCCTCAGATCCATACTGTAATAATAATACATTAATGTACACTGATGATCTCCCTCAGATTCATACTGTAATATTAATACATTAATGTACACTGATGATCTCCCTCAGATCCATACTGTAATATTAATACATTAATGTACACTGATGATCTCCCTCAGATTCATATTGTAATATTAATACATTAATGTACACTGATGATCTCCCTCAGATCCATACTGTAATATTAATCCATTAATGTACACTGATGATCTCCCTCAGATCCGTACTGTAATATTAATACATTATTGTACACTGATGATCTCACTCAGATCCAAACTGTAATATTAGTCCATTATTGTACACTGATGATCACCCTCGGATCCATACTTTAATATGTATACACTAAAGTACACTGATGATCTCCCTCAGATCCATACTGTAATATTAATACATTAATGTACACTGATGATCTCCCTCAGATCCATACGGTAATATTAATACATAAATGTACACTGATGATCTCCCTCAGGTCCATACTGTAATATTAATACACTAATGTACACTGATGATCTCCCTCAGATCCATACTGTAATATTAATACATTAATGTACACTGATGATCTCCCTCAGATCCATACTGTAATATTAATCCATTAATGTACACTGATGATCTCCCTCAGATCCATACTGTAATATTTATACATTAATATACACTGATGATCTCCCTCAGATCCATACTGTAATAATAATACATTAATGTACACTGATGATCTCCCTCAGATCCATACTGTAATATGTATACATTAAAGTACACTGATGATCTCCCTCAGATCCATACTGTAATATTAATACATTAATGTACACTGATGATCTCCCTCAGATCCATACGGTAATATTAATACATAAATGTACACTGATGATCTCCCTCAGGTCCATACTGTAATATTAATACACTAATGTACACTGATGTTCTCCCTCAGATCCATACTGTAATATTAATACATTAATATATATTGATGATCTCCCTCAGATCCATACTCTAATATTAATACATAAATGTACACTGATGATCTCCCTCAGATCCATACTGTAATATTAATACACTAATGTACACTGGTGATCTCCCTCAGATCCATACTGTTAATATTAATACATTTGTGTATATTGATGATCTCCCTCAGATCCATACTGTATTATTAATACATTAATGTACACTGTTGATCTCCCTCAGATCCATACTGTAATATTAATACATTAATGTACACTGATGATCTCCCTCAGATCCATACTGTAATATTAATACATTAATGTACAATGATGATCTCCCTCAGATCCATACTGTAATATTAATCCATTAATGTACACTGATGATCTCCCTCAGATCCATACTGTAATATTAATACATTAATATACACTGATGATCTCCCTCAGATCCATACTGTAATAATAATACATTAATGCACACTGATGACCTCCCTCAGATCCATACTCTAATATTAATACATTAATGTACACTGATGATCTCCCTCAGATCCATACTGTAATATTAATACATTATTGTACACTGATGATCTCCCCAGATCCATACTGTAATATTAATACAATAATGTACACTGATGATCTCCCTCAGGTCCATACTGTAATATTAATACATTATTGTACACTGTTGATCTCCCTCAGATCCATACTGTAATATTAATACATTAATGTACACTGATGATCTCCATCAGTTCAATACTGTTATATTAATACATTAATGTACACTGATGATCTCCCTCAGATCCATACTGTAATATTAATACATTATTGTACACTGATGATCTCCCTCAGATCCATACTGTAATATTAATACATTAATGTATACTGATGATCTTCCTCAGGTCCATACTGTAATATTTATACATTAATGTACACTGATGATCTCCCTCAGATCCATACTGTAACATTAATACATTAATGTATACTGATGATCTCCCTCAGATCCATACTGTGATATTAATACATTAATGCACACTGATGATCTCCCTCAGATCCATACTGTAATATAAATACATTAATGTACACTGATGATCTCCCTCAGATCCATCCTGTAATATTAATACAGTAATGTACACTGATAATCTCCCTCAGATCCATACTGTAATTTTAATACATTAATGTACATTGATGATCTCCATCAGATCCATCCTGTAATATTAATCCATTAATGTACTCTGATGATCTCCCTCAGATCCGTACTGTAATATTAATACATTATTGTACACTGATGATCTCCCTCAGATCCATACTGTAATATTAATACATTAATGTACACTGATGATCTCCCTCAGATCCATACTGCAATATTAATACATTAATGTACATTGATGATCTCCCTCAGATCCAAACTGTAATATTAATACATTAATGTACATTGATGATCTCCCTCAGATGCATACTGTAATATTAATACATTAATGTACACTGATGATCTCCCTCAGATCCATACTGAAATATTAATACATTAATGTACACTGATGATCTCCCTCAGATCCATACTGTAATATTAATTCATTAATGTACACTGATGATCTCCCTCAGATCCATACTGCAATATTAATACATTAATGTACATTGATGATCTCCCTCAGATCCAAACTGTAATATTAATCCATTATTGTACACTGATGATCTCCCTCAGATCCATAGTGTTATATTAATACATTAATGTATATTGATGATCTCCCTCAGATCCATACTGTAATATTAATACATTAATGTACACTGATGATCCCCCTCAGGTCCATACTGTAATATTAATACACTAATGTACACTGATGATCTCCCTCAGATCCATACTGTAATATTAATACATTAATGTATATTGATGATCTCCCTCAGATCCATAATGTAATATTAATACATTATTGTACACTGATTATCTCCCTCAGATCCATACTGTAATATTATTATCATTAATGTATTCTGATGATCTCCCTCAGATCCATACTGTAATATTCATACATTAATGTACACTGATGATCTCCCTCCGATCCATACTGTAATATTAATACGTTAATGTACACTGATGATCTCCCTCAGATCCATACTGTAATATTAATACATAAATGTAAACTGATGATCCCTCTCAGATCCATACTGTAATGTTAATACATTAATGTACACTGAAGATCTCCCTCAGATCCATACTTTAATATTAATACATTAATGTACACGATGATCCCTCTCAGATCCATACTATTATATTAATACATTAATGTATACTGATGATCTCCCTCAGATCCATACTGTAATATTAATACATTAATGTACACTGATGATCTCCCTCAGATCCATACTGTAATATTAATACATTAATGTATACTGATGATCTCCCTCAGGTCCATACTGTAATATTAATACATTAATGTACACTGATGATTCCCCTCAGATCCATACTGTATTATTAATTCATTAATGTACACTGACGATCTCCCCCAGATCCATACTGTAATATTAATACATTAATGTACATTGATGATCTCCCTCAGATCCATACTGTAATATTAATACATTAATATACACTGATGATCTCCCTCAGATCCATACTGTAATAATAATACATTAATGTACACTGATGATCTCCCTCAGATCCATACTGTAATATGTATACAGTAAAGTACACTGATGATCTCCCTCAGATCCATACTGTAATATTAATACATTAATGTACACTGATGATCTCCCTCAGATCCATACGGTAATATTAATACATAAATGTACACTGATGATCTCCCTCAGGTCCATACTGTAATATTAATACACTAATGTACACTGATGTTCTCCCTCAGATCCATACTGTAATATTAATACATTAATATATATTGATGATCTCCCTCAGATCCATACTGTAATATTAATACATAAATGTACACTGATGATCTCCCTCAGATCCATACTGTAATATTAATACACTAATGTACACTGGTGATCTCCCTCAGATCCATACTGTTAATATTAATACATTTGTGTATATTGATGATCTCCCTCAGATCCATACTGTATTATTAATACATTAATGTACACTGATGATCTCCCTCAGATGCATACTGTAATATTAATACATTAATGTACACTGATGATCTCCCTCAGATCCATACTGTAATATTAATACATTAATGTACACTGATGATCTCCCTCAGATCCATACTGTAATATTAATCCATTAATGTACACTGATGATCTCCCTCAGATCCATACTGTAATATTAATACATTAATATACACTGATGATCTCCCTCAGATCCATACTGTAATAATAATAGATTAATGCACACTGATGACCTCCCTCAGATCCATACTCTAATATTAATACATTAATGTACACTGATGATCTCCCTCAGATCCATACTGTAATATTAATACATTATTGTACACTGATGATCTCCCCAGATCCATACTGTAATATTAATACAATAATGTACACTGATGATCTCCCTCAGGTCCATACTGTAATATTAATACATTATTGTACACTGTTGATCTCCCTCAGATCCATACTGTAATATTAATACATTAATGTACACTGATGATCTCCATCAGTTCCATACTGTTATATTAATACATTAATGTACACTGATGATCTCCCTCAGATCCATACTGTAATATTAATACATTATTGTACACTGATGATCTCCCTCAGATCCATACTGTAATATTAATACATTAATGTATACTGATGATCTTCCTCAGGTCCATACTGTAATATTTATACATTAATGTACACTGATGATCTCCCTCAGATCCATACTGTAACATTAATACATTAATGTATACTGATGATCTCCCTCAGATCCATACTGTGATATTAATACATTAATGCACACTGATGATCTCCCTCAGATCCATACTGTAATATAAATACATTAATGTACACTGATGATCTCCCTCAGATCCATCCTGTAATATTAAAACAGTAATGTACACTGATGATCTCCCTCAGATCCATAATGTAATTTTAATACATTAATTTACATTGATGATCTCCATCAGATCCATCCTGTAATATTAATCCATTAATGTACTCTGATGATCTCCCTCAGATCCGTACTGTAATATTAATACATTATTATACACTGATGATCTCCCTCAGATCCATACTGTAATATTAATACATTAATGTACACTGATGATCTCCCTCAGATCCATACTGCAATATTAATACATTAATGTACATTGATGATCTCCCTCAGATCCAAACTGTAATATTAATACATTAATGTACATTGATGATCTCCCTCAGATGCATACTGTAATATTAATACATTAATGTACACTGATGATCTCCCTCAGATCCATACTGAAATATTAATACATTAATGTACACTGATGATCTCCCTCAGATCCATACTGTAATATTAATTCATTAATGTACACTGATGATCTCCCTCAGATCCATACTGCAATATTAATACATTAATGTACATTGATGATCTCCCTCAGATCCAAACTGTAATATTAATCCATTATTGTACACTGATGATCTCCCTCAGATCCATAGTGTTATATTAATACATTAATGTATATTGATGATCTCCCTCAGATCCATACTGTAATATTAATACATTAATGTACACTGATGATCCCCCTCAGGTCCATACTGTAATATTAATACACTAATGTACACTGATGATCTCCCTCAGATCCATACTGTAATATTAATACATTAATGTATATTGATGATCTCCCTCAGATCCATACTGTAATATTAATACATTATTGTACACTGATTATCTCCCTCAGATCCATACTGTAATATTATTATCATTAATGTATTCTGATGATCTCCCTCAGATCCATACTGTAATATTCATACATTAATGTACACTGATGATCTCCCTCCGATCCATACTGTAATATTAATATGTTAATGTACACTGATGATCTCCCTCAGATCCATACTGTAATATTAATACATAAATGTAAACTGATGATCCCTCTCAGATCCATACTGTAATGTTAATACATTAATGTACACTGAAGATCTCCCTCAGATCCATACTTTAATATTAATACATTAATGTACACGATGATCCCTCTCAGATCCATACTATTATATTAATACATTAATGTATACTGATGATCTCCCTCAGATCCATACTGTAATATTAATACATTAATGTACACTGATGATCTCCCTCAGATCCATACTGTAATATTAATACATGAATGTATACTGATGATCTCCCTCAGATCCATACTGTAATATTAATACATTAATGTATACTGATGATCTCCCTCAGGTCCATACTGTAATATTAATACATTAATGTACACTGATGATTCCCCTCAGATCCATACTGTATTATTAATTCATTAATGTACACTGACGATCTCCCCCAGATCCATACTGTAATATTAATACATTAATGTACATTGATGATCTCCCTCAGATCCATACTGTAATATTAATATATTAATGTAGACTGATGATCTCCCTCAGATCCATACTGTAATATTAATACATTAATGTACACTGATGATCTCCCTCAGATCCATACTGTAATATTAATACATTAATGTACACTGATGATCTCCCTCAGTTCCATAATGTAATATGAATCCATTAATGTATACTGATGACCTCCCTCAGATCCATACTGTAATAATACTACATTAATGTACACTGATGATCTCCCTCAGATTCATACTGTAATATTAATACATTAATGTACACTGATGATCTCCCTCAGATCCATACTGTAATATTAATACATAAATGTACACTGATGATCTCCCTCAGATTCATACTGTAATATTAATACATTAATGTACACTGATGATCTCCCTCAGATCCATACTGTAATATTAATCCATTAATGTACACTGATGATCTCCCTCAGATCCGTACTGTAATATTAATACATTATTGTACACTGATGATCTCACTCAGATCCAAACTGTAATATTAATCCATTAATGTACACTGATGATCTCCCTCAGATCCATACTGTAATATTAATACATTAATGTATACTGATGATCTCCCTCAGATCCATACTGTAATAATAATACATTAATGTACACGATGATCCCCCTCATATCCATACTGTTATATTAATACATTAATGTATACTGATGATCTCCCTCAGATCCATACTGTAATATTAATACATTAATGTACACTGATGATCTCTCTCAGTTCCATAATGTAATATTAATACATTAATGTACACTGATGATCTCCCTCAGATCCATACTGTAATAATACATTAATGTACACTGATGATCTCCCTCAGATTCATACTGTAATATTAATACATTAATGTACACTGATGATCTCCCTCAGATCCATACTGTAATATTAATACATTAATGTACACTGATGATCCCCCTCAGATTCATACTGTAATATTAATATATTAATGTACACTGATGATCTCCCTCAGATCCATACTGTAATATTAATCCATTAATGTACACTGATGATCTCCGTCAGATCCGTACTGTAATATTAAAACATTATTGTACACTGATAATCTCACTCAGATCCAAACTGTAATATTAATCCATTAATGTACACTGATGATCTCTCTCAGATCCATACTGTAATATTAATACATTAATGTATACTGTTGATCTCCCTCAGATCCATACTGTAATAATAATACATTAATGTACACGATGATCCCCCTCAGATCCATACTGTTATATTAATACATTTATGTATACTGATGATCTCCCTCAGATCCATACTGTAATATTAATACATTAATGTACACAGATGATCCCCCTCAGATCCATTCTGTAATATTAATACATTATTGTACACTGATGATCTCCCTCAGATCCATACTGTAATATTAATACATTAATGTATACTGATGATCTCCCTCAGATCCATACTGTAATAATAATACATTAATGTACACGATAGCTTGCCACGTTGGGTGAGTGGATAGCGTGTCGGTCTACTAACCCCAAGATTGCAGGTTCGCCCCTGGCCGTGGTAAGTGATTTTTGAAAGGCGGCAAAAATACGATACGCATGTCATACGATGTTGGCATGTCAAAGAACCCATTTGAATTCAGTAGGCCGAGTTCATAATGGCTACATTAATCTCGGGAGTTTCCGCCAACACAAAGTTCCTCATTTCTCTACTAGAAAGTGCTATAATGTTCAAGGAGCTTAGATATCTATTATCTAACCTCCTTGACTTTCATAGTGATTCAAGGAGCAACGAAATTCGACATGCAAGCTACCCTCTGGGTGTCAAATTACAAAGCTTGCACCCGGCACCCGAGGCCATACGATATTATTATTATTATTATTATTATTAATGTACACGATGATCCCCCTCAGATCCATACTGTTATATTAATACATTAATGTATACTCATGATCTCCCTCAGATCCATACTGTAATATTAATACATTAATGTACACTCATGATCTTCCTCAGATCCATACTGTAATATTAATACATTAATGTATACTAATGATCTCCCTCAGATCCATACTGTAATATTAATACATTAATGTATACTGATGATCTCCCTCAGATCCATACCGTAATATTAATACATTAATGTACACTGATGATCTCCCTCAAATCCATACTGCAATATTAATACATTTATGTACACTGATGATCTCCCTCATATCCATACTGTAATATTAATACATTAATATATACTGATGATCTCCCTCAGATCCATACTGTAATATTAATACATTAATGTACAATGATGATCTCCCTCAGATCCATACTGTAATATTAATCCATTAATGTACACTGATGATCTCCCTCAGATCCATACTGTAATATTAATACATTAATATACACTGATGATCTCCCTCAGATCCATACTGTAATAATAATACATTAATGCACACTGATGACCTCCCTCAGATCCATACTCTAATATTAATACATTAATGTACACTGATGATCTCCCTCAGATCCATACTGTAATATTAATACATTATTGTACACTGATGATCTCCCCAGATCCATACTGTAATATTAATACAATAATGTACACTGATGATCTCCCTCAGGTCCATACTGTAATATTAATACATTATTGTACACTGTTGATCTCCCTCAGATCCATACTGTAATATTAATACATTAATGTACACTGATGATCTCCATCAGTTCCATACTGTTATATTAATACATTAATGTACACTGATGATCTCCCTCAGATCCATACTGTAATATTAATACATTATTGTACACTGATGATCTCCCTCAGATCCATACTGTAATATTAATACATTAATGTACACTGATGATCTCCCTCAGATCCATACTGCAATATTAATACATTAATGTACATTGATGATCTCCCTCAGATCCAAACTGTAATATTAATCCATTATTGTACACTGATGATCTCCCTCAGATCCATACTGTTATATTTATACATTAATGTATATTGATGATCTCCCTCAGATCCATACTGTAATATTAATACATTAATGTACACTGATGATCCCCCTCAGGTCCATACTGTAATATTAATACACTAATGTACACTGATGATCTCCCTCAGATCCATACTGTAATATTAATACATTAATGTATATTGATGATCTCCCTCAGATCCATACTGTAATATTAATACATTATTGTACACTGATTATCTCCCTCAGATCCATACTGTAATATTATTATCATTAATGTATTCTGATGATCTCCCTCAGATCCATACTGTAATATTCATACATTAATGTACACTGATGATCTCCCTCCGATCCATACTGTAATATTAATACGTTAATGTACACTGATGATCTCCCTCAGATCCATACTGTAATATTAATACATTAATGTACACTGATGATCTCCCTCAGATTCATACTGTAATATTAATACATTAATGTACATTGATGATCTCCCTCAGATCCATACTGTAATATTAATACATTAATGTACACTGATGATCTCCCTCAGATCCATACTGTAATATTAATATATTAATGTACACTGATGACACCCCCAGATCCATACTGTAATACTAATACATTAATGTACATTGTTGTTCTCCCTCAGATCCATACTGTAATATTAATACATTAATGTATATTGATGATCTCCCTCAGATCCATACTGTAATATTAATACATTATTGTACACTGATGATCTCCCTCAGATCCATATCTGTAATATTCATACATAAATGTACACTGATGATCTCCCTCCGATCCATACTGTAATATTAATACGTTAATGTACACTGATGATCTCCCTCAGATCCATACTGTAATATTAATACATACATGTATACTGATGATCCCTCCCAGATCCATACTGTAATATTAATACGTTAATGTACACTGATGATCTCCCTCAGATCCATACTGTAATATTAATACATTAATGTACACTGATGATCTCCCTCAGATCCATACTGTATTATTAATACATCAATGTATACTGATGATCTCCCTCAGATCCATACTGTAATATTAATAGATTAATGTATACTGATGATCTCCCTCAGGTCCATACTGTAATATTAATACATTAATGTACACTGATGATCCCCCTCAGATCCATACTGTAATATTAATTCATTAATGTACACTGATGATCTCCCTCAGATCCATACTGTAATATTAATACATTAATGTACATTGATGATCTCCCTCAGATCCATACTGTAATATTAATATATTAATGTAGACTGATGATCTCCCTCAGATCCATACTGTAATATTAATACATTAATGTACACTGATGATCTCCCTCATATCCATACTGTAATATTAATACATTAATGTACACTGATGATCTCCCTCAGTTCCATAATGTAATATTAATACATTAATGTACACTGATGATCTCCCTCAGATCCATACTGTAATAATAATACATTAATGTACACTGATGATCTCCCTCAGATTCATACTGTAATATTAATACATTAATGTACACTGATGATCTCCCTCAGATCCATACTGTAATATTAATACATTAATGTACACTGATGATCTCCCTCAGATTCATATTGTAATATTAATACATTAATGTACACTGATGATCTCCCTCAGATCCATACTGTAATATTAATCCATTAATGTACACTGATGATCTCCCTCAGATCCGTACTGTAATATTAATACATTATTGTACACTGATGATCTCACTCAGATCCAAACTGTAATATTAGTCCATTATTGTACACTGATGATCACCCTCGGATCCATACTTTAATATGTATACACTAAAGTACACTGATGATCTCCCTCAGATCCATACTGTAATATTAATACATTAATGTACACTGATGATCTCCCTCAGATCCATACGGTAATATTAATACATAAATGTACACTGATGATCTCCCTCAGGTCCATACTGTAATATTAATACACTAATGTACACTGATGATCTCCCTCAGATCCATACTGTAATATTAATACATTAATGTACACTGATGATCTCCCTCAGATCCATACTGTAATATTAATCCATTAATGTACACTGATGATCTCCCTCAGATCCATACTGTAATATTTATACATTAATATACACTGATGATCTCCCTCAGATCCATACTGTAATAATAATACATTAATGTACACTGATGATCTCCCTCAGATCCATACTGTAATATGTATACATTAAAGTACACTGATGATCTCCCTCAGATCCATACTGTAATATTAATACATTAATGTACACTGATGATCTCCCTCAGATCCATACGGTAATATTAATACATAAATGTACACTGATGATCTCCCTCAGGTCCATACTGTAATATTAATACACTAATGTACACTGATGTTCTCCCTCAGATCCATACTGTAATATTAATACATTAATATATATTGATGATCTCCCTCAGATCCATACTCTAATATTAATACATAAATGTACACTGATGATCTCCCTCAGATCCATACTGTAATATTAATACACTAATGTACACTGGTGATCTCCCTCAGATCCATACTGTTAATATTAATACATTTGTGTATATTGATGATCTCCCTCAGATCCATACTGTATTATTAATACATTAATGTACACTGTTGATCTCCCTCAGATCCATACTGTAATATTAATACATTAATGTACACTGATGATCTCCCTCAGATCCATACTGTAATATTAATACATTAATGTACAATGATGATCTCCCTCAGATCCATACTGTAATATTAATCCATTAATGTACACTGATGATCTCCCTCAGATCCATACTGTAATATTAATACATTAATATACACTGATGATCTCCCTCAGATCCATACTGTAATAATAATACATTAATGCACACTGATGACCTCCCTCAGATCCATACTCTAATATTAATACATTAATGTACACTGATGATCTCCCTCAGATCCATACTGTAATATTAATACATTATTGTACACTGATGATCTCCCCAGATCCATACTGTAATATTAATACAATAATGTACACTGATGATCTCCCTCAGGTCCATACTGTAATATTAATACATTATTGTACACTGTTGATCTCCCTCAGATCCATACTGTAATATTAATACATTAATGTACACTGATGATCTCCATCAGTTCCATACTGTTATATTAATACATTAATGTACACTGATGATCTCCCTCAGATCCATACTGTAATATTAATACATTATTGTACACTGATGATCTCCCTCAGATCCATACTGTAATATTAATACATTAATGTATACTGATGATCTTCCTCAGGTCCATACTGTAATATTTATACATTAATGTACACTGATGATCTCCCTCAGATCCATACTGTAACATTAATACATTAATGTATACTGATGATCTCCCTCAGATCCATACTGTGATATTAATACATTAATGCACACTGATGATCTCCCTCAGATCCATACTGTAATATAAATACATTAATGTACACTGATGATCTCCCTCAGATCCATCCTGTAATATTAATACAGTAATGTACACTGATAATCTCCCTCAGATCCATACTGTAATTTTAATACATTAATGTACATTGATGATCTCCATCAGATCCATCCTGTAATATTAATCCATTAATGTACTCTGATGATCTCCCTCAGATCCGTACTGTAATATTAATACATTATTGTACACTGATGATCTCCCTCAGATCCATACTGTAATATTAATACATTAATGTACACTGATGATCTCCCTCAGATCCATACTGCAATATTAATACATTAATGTACATTGATGATCTCCCTCAGATCCAAACTGTAATATTAATACATTAATGTACATTGATGATCTCCCTCAGATGCATACTGTAATATTAATACATTAATGTACACTGATGATCTCCCTCAGATCCATACTGAAATATTAATACATTAATGTACACTGATGATCTCCCTCAGATCCATACTGTAATATTAATTCATTAATGTACACTGATGATCTCCCTCAGATCCATACTGCAATATTAATACATTAATGTACATTGATGATCTCCCTCAGATCCAAACTGTAATATTAATCCATTATTGTACACTGATGATCTCCCTCAGATCCATAGTGTTATATTAATACATTAATGTATATTGATGATCTCCCTCAGATCCATACTGTAATATTAATACATTAATGTACACTGATGATCCCCCTCAGGTCCATACTGTAATATTAATACACTAATGTACACTGATGATCTCCCTCAGATCCATACTGTAATATTAATACATTAATGTATATTGATGATCTCCCTCAGATCCATAATGTAATATTAATACATTATTGTACACTGATTATCTCCCTCAGATCCATACTGTAATATTATTATCATTAATGTATTCTGATGATCTCCCTCAGATCCATACTGTAATATTCATACATTAATGTACACTGATGATCTCCCTCCGATCCATACTGTAATATTAATACGTTAATGTACACTGATGATCTCCCTCAGATCCATACTGTAATATTAATACATAAATGTAAACTGATGATCCCTCTCAGATCCATACTGTAATGTTAATACATTAATGTACACTGAAGATCTCCCTCAGATCCATACTTTAATATTAATACATTAATGTACACGATGATCCCTCTCAGATCCATACTATTATATTAATACATTAATGTATACTGATGATCTCCCTCAGATCCATACTGTAATATTAATACATTAATGTACACTGATGATCTCCCTCAGATCCATACTGTAATATTAATACATTAATGTATACTGATGATCTCCCTCAGGTCCATACTGTAATATTAATACATTAATGTACACTGATGATTCCCCTCAGATCCATACTGTATTATTAATTCATTAATGTACACTGACGATCTCCCCCAGATCCATACTGTAATATTAATACATTAATGTACATTGATGATCTCCCTCAGATCCATACTGTAATATTAATACATTAATATACACTGATGATCTCCCTCAGATCCATACTGTAATAATAATACATTAATGTACACTGATGATCTCCCTCAGATCCATACTGTAATATGTATACAGTAAAGTACACTGATGATCTCCCTCAGATCCATACTGTAATATTAATACATTAATGTACACTGATGATCTCCCTCAGATCCATACGGTAATATTAATACATAAATGTACACTGATGATCTCCCTCAGGTCCATACTGTAATATTAATACACTAATGTACACTGATGATCTCCCTCAGATCCATACTGTAATATTAATACATTAATGTACACTGATGATCTCCCTCAGATCCATACTGTAATATTAATCCATTAATGTACACTGATGATCTCCCTCAGATCCATACTGTAATATTTATACATTAATATACACTGATGATCTCCCTCAGATCCATACTGTAATAATAATACATTAATGTACACTGATGATCTCCCTCAGATCCATACTGTAATATGTATACATTAAAGTACACTGATGATCTCCCTCAGATCCATACTGTAATATTAATACATTAATGTACACTGATGATCTCCCTCAGATCCATACGGTAATATTAATACATAAATGTACACTGATGATCTCCCTCAGGTCCATACTGTAATATTAATACACTAATGTACACTGATGTTCTCCCTCAGATCCATACTGTAATATTAATACATTAATATATATTGATGATCTCCCTCAGATCCATACTCTAATATTAATACATAAATGTACACTGATGATCTCCCTCAGATCCATACTGTAATATTAATACACTAATGTACACTGGTGATCTCCCTCAGATCCATACTGTTAATATTAATACATTTGTGTATATTGATGATCTCCCTCAGATCCATACTGTATTATTAATACATTAATGTACACTGTTGATCTCCCTCAGATCCATACTGTAATATTAATACATTAATGTACACTGATGATCTCCCTCAGATCCATACTGTAATATTAATACATTAATGTACAATGATGATCTCCCTCAGATCCATACTGTAATATTAATCCATTAATGTACACTGATGATCTCCCTCAGATCCATACTGTAATATTAATACATTAATATACACTGATGATCTCCCTCAGATCCATACTGTAATAATAATACATTAATGCACACTGATGACCTCCCTCAGATCCATACTCTAATATTAATACATTAATGTACACTGATGATCTCCCTCAGATCCATACTGTAATATTAATACATTATTGTACACTGATGATCTCCCCAGATCCATACTGTAATATTAATACAATAATGTACACTGATGATCTCCCTCAGGTCCATACTGTAATATTAATACATTATTGTACACTGTTGATCTCCCTCAGATCCATACTGTAATATTAATACATTAATGTACACTGATGATCTCCATCAGTTCCATACTGTTATATTAATACATTAATGTACACTGATGATCTCCCTCAGATCCATACTGTAATATTAATACATTATTGTACACTGATGATCTCCCTCAGATCCATACTGTAATATTAATACATTAATGTATACTGATGATCTTCCTCAGGTCCATACTGTAATATTTATACATTAATGTACACTGATGATCTCCCTCAGATCCATACTGTAACATTAATACATTAATGTATACTGATGATCTCCCTCAGATCCATACTGTGATATTAATACATTAATGCACACTGATGATCTCCCTCAGATCCATACTGTAATATAAATACATTAATGTACACTGATGATCTCCCTCAGATCCATCCTGTAATATTAATACAGTAATGTACACTGATAATCTCCCTCAGATCCATACTGTAATTTTAATACATTAATGTACATTGATGATCTCCATCAGATCCATCCTGTAATATTAATCCATTAATGTACTCTGATGATCTCCCTCAGATCCGTACTGTAATATTAATACATTATTGTACACTGATGATCTCCCTCAGATCCATACTGTAATATTAATACATTAATGTACACTGATGATCTCCCTCAGATCCATACTGCAATATTAATACATTAATGTACATTGATGATCTCCCTCAGATCCAAACTGTAATATTAATACATTAATGTACATTGATGATCTCCCTCAGATGCATACTGTAATATTAATACATTAATGTACACTGATGATCTCCCTCAGATCCATACTGAAATATTAATACATTAATGTACACTGATGATCTCCCTCAGATCCATACTGTAATATTAATTCATTAATGTACACTGATGATCTCCCTCAGATCCATACTGCAATATTAATACATTAATGTACATTGATGATCTCCCTCAGATCCAAACTGTAATATTAATCCATTATTGTACACTGATGATCTCCCTCAGATCCATAGTGTTATATTAATACATTAATGTATATTGATGATCTCCCTCAGATCCATACTGTAATATTAATACATTAATGTACACTGATGATCCCCCTCAGGTCCATACTGTAATATTAATACACTAATGTACACTGATGATCTCCCTCAGATCCATACTGTAATATTAATACATTAATGTATATTGATGATCTCCCTCAGATCCATAATGTAATATTAATACATTATTGTACACTGATTATCTCCCTCAGATCCATACTGTAATATTATTATCATTAATGTATTCTGATGATCTCCCTCAGATCCATACTGTAATATTCATACATTAATGTACACTGATGATCTCCCTCCGATCCATACTGTAATATTAATACGTTAATATACACTGATGATCTCCCTCAGATCCATACTGTAATATTAATACATAAATGTAAACTGATGATCCCTCTCAGATCCATACTGTAATGTTAATACATTAATGTACACTGAAGATCTCCCTCAGATCCATACTTTAATATTAATACATTAATGTACACGATGATCCCTCTCAGATCCATACTATTATATTAATACATTAATGTATACTGATGATCTCCCTCAGATCCATACTGTAATATTAATACATTAATGTACACTGATGATCTCCCTCAGATCCATACTGTAATATTAATACATTAATGTATACTGATGATCTCCCTCAGGTCCATACTGTAATATTAATACATTAATGTACACTGATGATTCCCCTCAGATCCATACTGTATTATTAATTCATTAATGTACACTGACGATCTCCCCCAGATCCATACTGTAATATTAATACATTAATGTACATTGATGATCTCCCTCAGATCCATACTGTAATATTAATACATTAATATACACTGATGATCTCCCTCAGATCCATACTGTAATAATAATACATTAATGTACACTGATGATCTCCCTCAGATCCATACTGTAATATGTATACAGTAAAGTACACTGATGATCTCCCTCAGATCCATACTGTAATATTAATACATTAATGTACACTGATGATCTCCCTCAGATCCATACGGTAATATTAATACATAAATGTACACTGATGATCTCCCTCAGGTCCATACTGTAATATTAATACACTAATGTACACTGATGTTCTCCCTCAGATCCATACTGTAATATTAATACATTAATATATATTGATGATCTCCCTCAGATCCATACTGTAATATTAATACATAAATGTACACTGATGATCTCCCTCAGATCCATACTGTAATATTAATACACTAATGTACACTGGTGATCTCCCTCAGATCCATACTGTTAATATTAATACATTTGTGTATATTGATGATCTCCCTCAGATCCATACTGTATTATTAATACATTAATGTACACTGATGATCTCCCTCAGATGCATACTGTAATATTAATACATTAATGTACACTGATGATCTCCCTCAGATCCATACTGTAATATTAATACATTAATGTACACTGATGATCTCCCTCAGATCCATACTGTAATATTAATCCATTAATGTACACTGATGATCTCCCTCAGATCCATACTGTAATATTAATACATTAATATACACTGATGATCTCCCTCAGATCCATACTGTAATAATAATACATTAATGCACACTG
Source organism: Meconema thalassinum (assembly GCA_946902985.2). NCBI lineage: Eukaryota > Metazoa > Arthropoda > Insecta > Orthoptera > Tettigoniidae > Meconema > Meconema thalassinum. Next base: position 214,727,127 of record OX336388.2, on the reverse strand, counting down.
ATGACCTCCCTCAGATCCATACTCTAATATTAATACATTAATGTACACTGATGATCTCCCTCAGATCCATACTGTAATATTAATACATTATTGTACACTGATGATCTCCCCAGATCCATACTGTAATATTAATACAATAATGTACACTGATGATCTCCCTCAGGTCCATACTGTAATATTAATACATTATTGTACACTGTTGATCTCCCTCAGATCCATACTGTAATATTAATACATTAATGTACACTGATGATCTCCATCAGTTCCATACTGTTATATTAATACATTAATGTACACTGATGATCTCCCTCAGATCCATACTGTAATATTAATACATTATTGTACACTGATGATCTCCCTCAGATCCATACTGTAATATTAATACATTAATGTATACTGATGATCTTCCTCAGGTCCATACTGTAATATTTATACATTAATGTACACTGATGATCTCCCTCAGATCCATACTGTAACATTAATACATTAATGTATACTGATGATCTCCCTCAGATCCATACTGTGATATTAATACATTAATGCACACTGATGATCTCCCTCAGATCCATACTGTAATATAAATACATTAATGTACACTGATGATCTCCCTCAGATCCATCCTGTAATATTAAAACAGTAATGTACACTGATGATCTCCCTCAGATCCATAATGTAATTTTAATACATTAATGTACATTGATGATCTCCATCAGATCCATCCTGTAATATTAATCCATTAATGTACTCTGATGATCTCCCTCAGATCCGTACTGTAATATTAATACATTATTATACACTGATGATCTCCCTCAGATCCATACTGTAATATTAATACATTAATGTACACTGATGATCTCCCTCAGATCCATACTGCAATATTAATACATTAATGTACATTGATGATCTCCCTCAGATCCAAACTGTAATATTAATACATTAATGTACATTGATGATCTCCCTCAGATGCATACTGTAATATTAATACATTAATGTACACTGATGATCTCCCTCAGATCCATACTGAAATATTAATACATTAATGTACACTGATGATCTCCCTCAGATCCATACTGTAATATTAATTCATTAATGTACACTGATGATCTCCCTCAGATCCATACTGCAATATTAATACATTAATGTACATTGATGATCTCCCTCAGATCCAAACTGTAATATTAATCCATTATTGTACACTGATGATCTCCCTCAGATCCATAGTGTTATATTAATACATTAATGTATATTGATGATCTCCCTCAGATCCATACTGTAATATTAATACATTAATGTACACTGATGATCCCCCTCAGGTCCATACTGTAATATTAATACACTAATGTACACTGATGATCTCCCTCAGATCCATACTGTAATATTAATACATTAATGTATATTGATGATCTCCCTCAGATCCATACTGTAATATTAATACATTATTGTACACTGATTATCTCCCTCAGATCCATACTGTAATATTATTATCATTAATGTATTCTGATGATCTCCCTCAGATCCATACTGTAATATTCATACATTAATGTACACTGATGATCTCCCTCCGATCCATACTGTAATATTAATATGTTAATGTACACTGATGATCTCCCTCAGATCCATACTGTAATATTAATACATAAATGTAAACTGATGATCCCTCTCAGATCCATACTGTAATGTTAATACATTAATGTACACTGAAGATCTCCCTCAGATCCATACTTTAATATTAATACATTAATGTACACGATGATCCCTCTCAGATCCATACTATTATATTAATACATTAATGTATACTGATGATCTCCCTCAGATCCATACTGTAATATTAATACATTAATGTACACTGATGATCTCCCTCAGATCCATACTGTAATATTAATACATGAATGTATACTGATGATCTCCCTCAGATCCATACTGTAATATTAATACATTAATGTATACTGATGATCTCCCTCAGGTCCATACTGTAATATTAATACATTAATGTACACTGATGATTCCCCTCAGATCCATACTGTATTATTAATTCATTAATGTACACTGACGATCTCCCCCAGATCCATACTGTAATATTAATACATTAATGTACATTGATGATCTCCCTCAGATCCATACTGTAATATTAATATATTAATGTAGACTGATGATCTCCCTCAGATCCATACTGTAATATTAATACATTAATGTACACTGATGATCTCCCTCAGATCCATACTGTAATATTAATACATTAATGTACACTGATGATCTCCCTCAGTTCCATAATGTAATATGAATCCATTAATGTATACTGATGACCTCCCTCAGATCCATACTGTAATAATACTACATTAATGTACACTGATGATCTCCCTCAGATTCATACTGTAATATTAATACATTAATGTACACTGATGATCTCCCTCAGATCCATACTGTAATATTAATACATAAATGTACACTGATGATCTCCCTCAGATTCATACTGTAATATTAATACATTAATGTACACTGATGATCTCCCTCAGATCCATACTGTAATATTAATCCATTAATGTACACTGATGATCTCCCTCAGATCCGTACTGTAATATTAATACATTATTGTACACTGATGATCTCAGTCAGATCCAAACTGTAATATTAATACATTAATGTACACGATGATCCCCCTCATATCCATACTGTTATATTAATACATTAATGTATACTGATGATCTCCCTCAGATCCATACTGTAATATTAATACATTAATGTACACTGATGATCTCTCTCAGTTCCATAATGTAATATTAATACATTAATGTACACTGATGATCTCCCTCAGATCCATACTGTAATAATACATTAATGTACACTGATGATCTCCCTCAGATTCATACTGTAATATTAATACATTAATGTACACTGATGATCTCCCTCAGATCCATACTGTAATATTAATACATTAATGTACACTGATGATCCCCCTCAGATTCATACTGTAATATTAATATATTAATGTACACTGATGATCTCCCTCAGATCCATACTGTAATATTAATCCATTAATGTACACTGATGATCTCCGTCAGATCCGTACTGTAATATTAAAACATTATTGTACACTGATAATCTCACTCAGATCCAAACTGTAATATTAATCCATTAATGTACACTGATGATCTCTCTCAGATCCATACTGTAATATTAATACATTAATGTATACTGTTGATCTCCCTCAGATCCATACTGTAATAATAATACATTAATGTACACGATGATCCCCCTCAGATCCATACTGTTATATTAATACATTTATGTATACTGATGATCTCCCTCAGATCCATACTGTAATATTAATACATTAATGTACACAGATGATCCCCCTCAGATCCATTCTGTAATATTAATACATTATTGTACACTGATGATCTCCCTCAGATCCATACTGTAATATTAATACATTAATGTATACTGATGATCTCCCTCAGATCCATACTGTAATAATAATACATTAATGTACACGATAGCTTGCCACGTTGGGTGAGTGGATAGCGTGTCGGTCTACTAACCCCAAGATTGCAGGTTCGCCCCTGGCCGTGGTAAGTGATTTTTGAAAGGCGGCAAAAAAACGATACGCATGTCATACGATGTTGGCATGTCAAAGAACCCATTTGAATTCAGTAGGCCGAGTTCATAATGGCTACATTAATCTCGGGAGTTTCCGCCAACACAAAGTTCCTCATTTCTCTACTAGAAAGTGCTATAATGTTCAAGGAGCTTAGATATCTATTATCTAACCTCCTTGACTTTCATAGTGATTCAAGGAGCAACGAAATTCGACATGCAAGCTACCCTCTGGGTGTCAAATTACAAAGCTTGCACCCGGCACCCGAGGCCATACGATATTATTATTATTATTATTATTATTAATGTACACGATGATCCCCCTCAGATCCATACTGTTATATTAATACATTAATGTATACTGATGATCTCCCTCAGATCCATACTGTAATATTAATACATTAATGTACACTCATGATCTTCCTCAGATCCATACTGTAATATTAATACATTAATGTATACTAATGATCTCCCTCAGATCCATACTGTAATATTAATACATTAATGTATACTGATGATCTCCCTCAGATCCATACCGTAATATTAATACATTAATGTACACTGATGATCTCCCTCAAATCCATACTGCAATATTAATACATTTATGTACACTGATGATCTCCCTCATATCCATACTGTAATATTAATACATTAATATATACTGATGATCTCCCTCAGATCCATACGGTAATATTAATACATTAATGTACACTGATGATCTCCCTCAGATCCATACTGTAATATTAATACATTAATGTACACTGATGATCTCCCTCAGATTCATACTGTAATATTAATACATTAATGTACATTGATGATCTCCCTCAGATCCATACTGTAATATTAATACATTAATGTACACTGATGATCTCCCTCAGATCCATACTGTAATATTAATATATTAATGTACACTGATGACACCCCCAGATCCATACTGTAATACTAATACATTAATGTACATTGTTGTTCTCCCTCAGATCCATACTGTAATATTAATACATTAATGTATATTGATGATCTCCCTCAGATCCATACTGTTATATTTATACATTTATGTACACTGATGATCTCCTCATATCCATACTGTAATATTAATACATTAATGTATACTGATGATCTCCCTCAGATCCATACGGTAATATTAATACATTAATGTACACTGATGATCTCCCTCAGATCCATACTGTAATATTAATAAATTAATGTACACTGATGATCTCCCTCAGATTCATACTGTAATATTAATATATTAATGTACACTGATGACACCCCCAGATCCATACTGTAATACTAATACATTAATGTACATTGTTGTTCTCCCTCAGATCCATACTGTAATATTAATACATTAATGTATATTGATGATCTCCCTCAGATCCATACTGTAATATTAATACATTATTGTACACTGATGATCTCCCTCAGATCCATACTGTAATATTATTATCATTAATGTACTCTGATGATCTCCCTCAGATCCTTACTGTAATATTCATACATTAATGTACACTGATGATCTCCCTCAGATCCATACTGTAATATTAATACATTATTGTACACTGATGATCTCCCCAGATCCATACTGTAATATTAATACAATAATGTACACTGATGATCTCCCTCAGGTCCATACTGTAATATTAATACATTATTGTACACTGTTGATCTCCCTCAGATCCATACTGTAATATTAATACATTAATGTACACTGATGATCTCCATCAGTTCCATACTGTTATATTAATACATTAATGTACACTGATGATCTCCCTCAGATCCATACTGTAATATTAATACATTATTGTACACTGATGATCTCCCTCAGATCCATACTGTAATATTAATACATTAATGTATACTGATGATCTTCCTCAGGTCCATACTGTAATATTTATACATTAATGTACACTGATGATCTCCCTCAGATCCATACTGTAACATTAATACATTAATGTATACTGATGATCTCCCTCAGATCCATACTGTGATATTAATACATTAATGCACACTGATGATCTCCCTCAGATCCATACTGTAATATAAATACATTAATGTACACTGATGATCTCCCTCAGATCCATCCTGTAATATTAATACAGTAATGTACACTGATGATCTCCCTCAGATCCATACTGTAATTTTAATACATTAATGTACATTGATGATCTCCATCAGATCCATCCTGTAATATTAATCCATTAATGTACTCTGATGATCTCCCTCAGATCCGTACTGTAATATTAATACATTATTGTACACTGATGATCTCCCTCAGATCCATACTGTAATTTTAATACATTAATGTACACTGATGATCTCCCTCAGATCCATACTGCAATATTAATACATTAATGTACATTGATGATCTCCCTCAGATCCAAACTGTAATATTAATACATTAATGTACATTGATGATCTCCCTCAGATGCATACTGTAATATTAATACATTAATGTACACTGATGATCTCCCTCAGATCCATACTGAAATATTAATACATTAATGTACACTGATGATCTCCCTCAGATCCATACTGTAATATTAATTCATTAATGTACACTGATGATCTCCCTCAGATCCATACTGCAATATTAATACATTAATGTACATTGATGATCTCCCTCAGATCCAAACTGTAATATTAATCCATTATTGTACACTGATGATCTCCGTCAGATCCATAGTGTTATATTAATACATTAATGTACACTGATGATCTCCCTCAGATTCATACTGTAATATTAATACATTAATGTACATTGATGATCTCCCTCAGATCCATACTGTAATATTAATACATTAATGTACACTGATGATCTCCCTCAGATCCATACTGTAATATTAATATATTAATGTACACTGATGACACCCCCAGATCCATACTGTAATACTAATACATTAATGTACATTGTTGTTCTCCCTCAGATCCATACTGTAATATTAATACATTAATGTATATTGATGATCTCCCTCAGATCCATACTGTAATATTAATACATTATTGTACACTGATGATCTCCCTCAGATCCATACTGTAATATTATTATCATTAATGTACTCTGATTATCTCCCTCAGATCCTTACTGTAATATTCATACATTAATGTACACTGATGATCTCCCTCCGATCCATACTGTAATATTAATACGTTAATGTACACTGATGATCTCCCTCAGATCCATACTGTAATATTAATACATACATGTAAACTGATGATCCCTCCCAGATCCATACTGTAATATTAATACGTTAATGTACACTGAAGATCTCCCTCAGATCCATACTTTAATATTAATACATTAATGTACACGATGATCCCCCTCAGATCCATACTGTTATATTAATACGTTAATGTATACTGATGATCTCCCTCAGATCCATACTGTAATATTAATACATTAATGTACACTGATGATCTCCCTCAGATCCATACTGTATTATTAATACATCAATGTATACTGATGATCTCCCTCAGATCCATACTGTAATATTAATACATTAATGTACACTGATGATCTCCCTCAGGTCCATACTGTAATATTAATACACTAATGTACACTGATGATCTCCCTCAGATCCATACTGTAATATTAATACATTAATGTACACTGATGATCTCCCTCAGATCCATACTGTAATATTAATCCATTAATGTACACTGATGATCTCCCTCAGATCCATACTGTAATATTTATACATTAATATACACTGATGATCTCCCTCAGATCCATACTGTAATAATAATACATTAATGTACACTGATGATCTCCCTCAGATCCATACTGTAATATGTATACATTAAAGTACACTGATGATCTCCCTCAGATCCATACTGTAATATTAATACATTAATGTACACTGATGATCTCCCTCAGATCCATACGGTAATATTAATACATAAATGTACACTGATGATCTCCCTCAGGTCCATACTGTAATATTAATACACTAATGTACACTGATGTTCTCCCTCAGATCCATACTGTAATATTAATACATTAATATATATTGATGATCTCCCTCAGATCCATACTCTAATATTAATACATAAATGTACACTGATGATCTCCCTCAGATCCATACTGTAATATTAATACACTAATGTACACTGGTGATCTCCCTCAGATCCATACTGTTAATATTAATACATTTGTGTATATTGATGATCTCCCTCAGATCCATACTGTATTATTAATACATTAATGTACACTGTTGATCTCCCTCAGATCCATACTGTAATATTAATACATTAATGTACACTGATGATCTCCCTCAGATCCATACTGTAATATTAATACATTAATGTACAATGATGATCTCCCTCAGATCCATACTGTAATATTAATCCATTAATGTACACTGATGATCTCCCTCAGATCCATACTGTAATATTAATACATTAATATACACTGATGATCTCCCTCAGATCCATACTGTAATAATAATACATTAATGCACACTGATGACCTCCCTCAGATCCATACTCTAATATTAATACATTAATGTACACTGATGATCTCCCTCAGATCCATACTGTAATATTAATACATTATTGTACACTGATGATCTCCCCAGATCCATACTGTAATATTAATACAATAATGTACACTGATGATCTCCCTCAGGTCCATACTGTAATATTAATACATTATTGTACACTGTTGATCTCCCTCAGATCCATACTGTAATATTAATACATTAATGTACACTGATGATCTCCATCAGTTCCATACTGTTATATTAATACATTAATGTACACTGATGATCTCCCTCAGATCCATACTGTAATATTAATACATTATTGTACACTGATGATCTCCCTCAGATCCATACTGTAATATTAATACATTAATGTATACTGATGATCTTCCTCAGGTCCATACTGTAATATTTATACATTAATGTACACTGATGATCTCCCTCAGATCCATACTGTAACATTAATACATTAATGTATACTGATGATCTCCCTCAGATCCATACTGTGATATTAATACATTAATGCACACTGATGATCTCCCTCAGATCCATACTGTAATATAAATACATTAATGTACACTGATGATCTCCCTCAGATCCATCCTGTAATATTAATACAGTAATGTACACTGATAATCTCCCTCAGATCCATACTGTAATTTTAATACATTAATGTACATTGATGATCTCCATCAGATCCATCCTGTAATATTAATCCATTAATGTACTCTGATGATCTCCCTCAGATCCGTACTGTAATATTAATACATTATTGTACACTGATGATCTCCCTCAGATCCATACTGTAATATTAATACATTAATGTACACTGATGATCTCCCTCAGATCCATACTGCAATATTAATACATTAATGTACATTGATGATCTCCCTCAGATCCAAACTGTAATATTAATACATTAATGTACATTGATGATCTCCCTCAGATGCATACTGTAATATTAATACATTAATGTACACTGATGATCTCCCTCAGATCCATACTGAAATATTAATACATTAATGTACACTGATGATCTCCCTCAGATCCATACTGTAATATTAATTCATTAATGTACACTGATGATCTCCCTCAGATCCATACTGCAATATTAATACATTAATGTACATTGATGATCTCCCTCAGATCCAAACTGTAATATTAATCCATTATTGTACACTGATGATCTCCCTCAGATCCATAGTGTTATATTAATACATTAATGTATATTGATGATCTCCCTCAGATCCATACTGTAATATTAATACATTAATGTACACTGATGATCCCCCTCAGGTCCATACTGTAATATTAATACACTAATGTACACTGATGATCTCCCTCAGATCCATACTGTAATATTAATACATTAATGTATATTGATGATCTCCCTCAGATCCATAATGTAATATTAATACATTATTGTACACTGATTATCTCCCTCAGATCCATACTGTAATATTATTATCATTAATGTATTCTGATGATCTCCCTCAGATCCATACTGTAATATTCATACATTAATGTACACTGATGATCTCCCTCCGATCCATACTGTAATATTAATACGTTAATGTACACTGATGATCTCCCTCAGATCCATACTGTAATATTAATACATAAATGTAAACTGATGATCCCTCTCAGATCCATACTGTAATGTTAATACATTAATGTACACTGAAGATCTCCCTCAGATCCATACTTTAATATTAATACATTAATGTACACGATGATCCCTCTCAGATCCATACTATTATATTAATACATTAATGTATACTGATGATCTCCCTCAGATCCATACTGTAATATTAATACATTAATGTACACTGATGATCTCCCTCAGATCCATACTGTAATATTAATACATTAATGTATACTGATGATCTCCCTCAGGTCCATACTGTAATATTAATACATTAATGTACACTGATGATTCCCCTCAGATCCATACTGTATTATTAATTCATTAATGTACACTGACGATCTCCCCCAGATCCATACTGTAATATTAATACATTAATGTACATTGATGATCTCCCTCAGATCCATACTGTAATATTAATACATTAATATACACTGATGATCTCCCTCAGATCCATACTGTAATAATAATACATTAATGTACACTGATGATCTCCCTCAGATCCATACTGTAATATGTATACAGTAAAGTACACTGATGATCTCCCTCAGATCCATACTGTAATATTAATACATTAATGTACACTGATGATCTCCCTCAGATCCATACGGTAATATTAATACATAAATGTACACTGATGATCTCCCTCAGGTCCATACTGTAATATTAATACACTAATGTACACTGATGTTCTCCCTCAGATCCATACTGTAATATTAATACATTAATATATATTGATGATCTCCCTCAGATCCATACTGTAATATTAATACATAAATGTACACTGATGATCTCCCTCAGATCCATACTGTAATATTAATACACTAATGTACACTGGTGATCTCCCTCAGATCCATACTGTTAATATTAATACATTTGTGTATATTGATGATCTCCCTCAGATCCATACTGTATTATTAATACATTAATGTACACTGATGATCTCCCTCAGATGCATACTGTAATATTAATACATTAATGTACACTGATGATCTCCCTCAGATCCATACTGTAATATTAATACATTAATGTACACTGATGATCTCCCTCAGATCCATACTGTAATATTAATCCATTAATGTACACTGATGATCTCCCTCAGATCCATACTGTAATATTAATACATTAATATACACTGATGATCTCCCTCAGATCCATACTGTAATAATAATACATTAATGCACACTGATGACCTCCCTCAGATCCATACTCTAATATTAATACATTAATGTACACTGATGATCTCCCTCAGATCCATACTGTAATATTAATACATTATTGTACACTGATGATCTCCCCAGATCCATACTGTAATATTAATACAATAATGTACACTGATGATCTCCCTCAGGTCCATACTGTAATATTAATACATTATTGTACACTGTTGATCTCCCTCAGATCCATACTGTAATATTAATACATTAATGTACACTGATGATCTCCATCAGTTCCATACTGTTATATTAATACATTAATGTACACTGATGATCTCCCTCAGATCCATACTGTAATATTAATACATTATTGTACACTGATGATCTCCCTCAGATCCATACTGTAATATTAATACATTAATGTATACTGATGATCTTCCTCAGGTCCATACTGTAATATTTATACATTAATGTACACTGATGATCTCCCTCAGATCCATACTGTAACATTAATACATTAATGTATACTGATGATCTCCCTCAGATCCATACTGTGATATTAATACATTAATGCACACTGATTATCTCCCTCAGATCCATACTGTAATATTATTATCATTAATGTATTCTGATGATCTCCCTCAGATCCATACTGTAATATTCATACATTAATGTACACTGATGATCTCCCTCCGATCCATACTGTAATATTAATATGTTAATGTACACTGATGATCTCCCTCAGATCCATACTGTAATATTAATACATAAATGTAAACTGATGATCCCTCTCAGATCCATACTGTAATGTTAATACATTAATGTACACTGAAGATCTCCCTCAGATCCATCCTGTAATATTAATCCATTAATGTACTCTGATGATCTCCCTCAGATCCGTACTGTAATATTAATACATTATTATACACTGATGATCTCCCTCAGATCCATACTGTAATATTAATACATTAATGTACACTGATGATCTCCCTCAGATCCATACTGCAATATTAATACATTAATGTACATTGATGATCTCCCTCAGATCCAAACTGTAATATTAATACATTAATGTACATTGATGATCTCCCTCAGATGCATACTGTAATATTAATACATTAATGTACACTGATGATCTCCCTCAGATCCATACTGAAATATTAATACATTAATGTACACTGATGATCTCCCTCAGATCCATACTGTAATATTAATTCATTAATGTACACTGATGATCTCCCTCAGATCCATACTGCAATATTAATACATTAATGTACATTGATGATCTCCCTCAGATCCAAACTGTAATATTAATCCATTATTGTACACTGATGATCTCCCTCAGATCCATAGTGTTATATTAATACATTAATGTATATTGATGATCTCCCTCAGATCCATACTGTAATATTAATACATTAATGTACACTGATGATCCCCCTCAGGTCCATACTGTAATATTAATACACTAATGTACACTGATGATCTCCCTCAGATCCATACTGTAATATTAATACATTAATGTATATTGATGATCTCCCTCAGATCCATACTGTAATATTAATACATTATTGTACACTGATTATCTCCCTCAGATCCATACTGTAATATTATTATCATTAATGTATTCTGATGATCTCCCTCAGATCCATACTGTAATATTCATACATTAATGTACACTGATGATCTCCCTCCGATCCATACTGTAATATTAATATGTTAATGTACACTGATGATCTCCCTCAGATCCATACTGTAATATTAATACATAAATGTAAACTGATGATCCCTCTCAGATCCATACTGTAATGTTAATACATTAATGTACACTGAAGATCTCCCTCAGATCCATACTTTAATATTAATACATTAATGTACACGATGATCCCTCTCAGATCCATACTATTATATTAATACATTAATGTATACTGATGATCTCCCTCAGATCCATACTGTAATATTAATACATTAATGTACACTGATGATCTCCCTCAGATCCATACTGTAATATTAATACATGAATGTATACTGATGATCTCCCTCAGATCCATACTGTAATATTAATACATTAATGTATACTGATGATCTCCCTCAGGTCCATACTGTAATATTAATACATTAATGTACACTGATGATTCCCCTCAGATCCATACTGTATTATTAATTCATTAATGTACACTGACGATCTCCCCCAGATCCATACTGTAATATTAATACATTAATGTACATTGATGATCTCCCTCAGATCCATACTGTAATATTAATATATTAATGTAGACTGATGATCTCCCTCAGATCCATACTGTAATATTAATACATTAATGTACACTGATGATCTCCCTCAGATCCATACTGTAATATTAATACATTAATGTACACTGATGATCTCCCTCAGTTCCATAATGTAATATGAATCCATTAATGTATACTGATGACCTCCCTCAGATCCATACTGTAATAATACTACATTAATGTACACTGATGATCTCCCTCAGATTCATACTGTAATATTAATACATTAATGTACACTGATGATCTCCCTCAGATCCATACTGTAATATTAATACATAAATGTACACTGATGATCTCCCTCAGATTCATACTGTAATATTAATACATTAATGTACACTGATGATCTCCCTCAGATCCATACTGTAATATTAATCCATTAATGTACACTGATGATCTCCCTCAGATCCGTACTGTAATATTAATACATTATTGTACACTGATGATCTCAGTCAGATCCAAACTGTAATATTAATACATTAATGTACACGATGATCCCCCTCATATCCATACTGTTATATTAATACATTAATGTATACTGATGATCTCCCTCAGATCCATACTGTAATATTAATACATTAATGTACACTGATGATCTCTCTCAGTTCCATAATGTAATATTAATACATTAATGTACACTGATGATCTCCCTCAGATCCATACTGTAATAATACATTAATGTACACTGATGATCTCCCTCAGATTCATACTGTAATATTAATACATTAATGTACACTGATGATCTCCCTCAGATCCATACTGTAATATTAATACATTAATGTACACTGATGATCCCCCTCAGATTCATACTGTAATATTAATATATTAATGTACACTGATGATCTCCCTCAGATCCATACTGTAATATTAATCCATTAATGTACACTGATGATCTCCGTCAGATCCGTACTGTAATATTAAAACATTATTGTACACTGATAATCTCACTCAGATCCAAACTGTAATATTAATCCATTAATGTACACTGATGATCTCTCTCAGATCCATACTGTAATATTAATACATTAATGTATACTGTTGATCTCCCTCAGATCCATACTGTAATAATAATACATTAATGTACACGATGATCCCCCTCAGATCCATACTGTTATATTAATACATTTATGTATACTGATGATCTCCCTCAGATCCATACTGTAATATTAATACATTAATGTACACAGATGATCCCCCTCAGATCCATTCTGTAATATTAATACATTATTGTACACTGATGATCTCCCTCAGATCCATACTGTAATATTAATACATTAATGTATACTGATGATCTCCCTCAGATCCATACTGTAATAATAATACATTAATGTACACGATAGCTTGCCACGTTGGGTGAGTGGATAGCGTGTCGGTCTACTAACCCCAAGATTGCAGGTTCGCCCCTGGCCGTGGTAAGTGATTTTTGAAAGGCGGCAAAAATACGATACGCATGTCATACGATGTTGGCATGTCAAAGAACCCATTTGAATTCAGTAGGCCGAGTTCATAATGGCTACATTAATCTCGGGAGTTTCCGCCAACACAAAGTTCCTCATTTCTCTACTAGAAAGTGCTATAATGTTCAAGGAGCTTAGATATCTATTATCTAACCTCCTTGACTTTCATAGTGATTCAAGGAGCAACGAAATTCGACATGCAAGCTACCCTCTGGGTGTCAAATTACAAAGCTTGCACCCGGCACCCGAGGCCATACGATATTATTATTATTATTATTATTATTAATGTACACGATGATCCCCCTCAGATCCATACTGTTATATTAATACATTAATGTATACTGATGATCTCCCTCAGATCCATACTGTAATATTAATACATTAATGTACACTCATGATCTTCCTCAGATCCATACTGTAATATTAATACATTAATGTATACTAATGAT
The DNA here is from genome assembly GCA_946902985.2 of Meconema thalassinum. NCBI lineage: Eukaryota > Metazoa > Arthropoda > Insecta > Orthoptera > Tettigoniidae > Meconema > Meconema thalassinum. The sequence goes on along the minus strand of OX336388.2, from coordinate 214,712,058 downwards.
CTCCCTCAGATCCATACTGTAATATTAATACATTAATGTATACTGATGATCTCCCTCAGATCCATACCGTAATATTAATACATTAATGTACACTGATGATCTCCCTCAAATCCATACTGCAATATTAATACATTTATGTACACTGATGATCTCCCTCATATCCATACTGTAATATTAATACATTAATATATACTGATGATCTCCCTCAGATCCATACGGTAATATTAATACATTAATGTACACTGATGATCTCCCTCAGATCCATACTGTAATATTAATACATTAATGTACACTGATGATCTCCCTCAGATTCATACTGTAATATTAATACATTAATGTACATTGATGATCTCCCTCAGATCCATACTGTAATATTAATACATTAATGTACACTGATGATCTCCCTCAGATCCATACTGTAATATTAATATATTAATGTACACTGATGACACCCCCAGATCCATACTGTAATACTAATACATTAATGTACATTGTTGTTCTCCCTCAGATCCATACTGTAATATTAATACATTAATGTATATTGATGATCTCCCTCAGATCCATACTGTTATATTTATACATTTATGTACACTGATGATCTCCTCATATCCATACTGTAATATTAATACATTAATGTATACTGATGATCTCCCTCAGATCCATACGGTAATATTAATACATTAATGTACACTGATGATCTCCCTCAGATCCATACTGTAATATTAATAAATTAATGTACACTGATGATCTCCCTCAGATTCATACTGTAATATTAATATATTAATGTACACTGATGACACCCCCAGATCCATACTGTAATACTAATACATTAATGTACATTGTTGTTCTCCCTCAGATCCATACTGTAATATTAATACATTAATGTATATTGATGATCTCCCTCAGATCCATACTGTAATATTAATACATTATTGTACACTGATGATCTCCCTCAGATCCATACTGTAATATTATTATCATTAATGTACTCTGATGATCTCCCTCAGATCCTTACTGTAATATTCATACATTAATGTACACTGATGATCTCCCTCAGATCCATACTGTAATATTAATACATTATTGTACACTGATGATCTCCCCAGATCCATACTGTAATATTAATACAATAATGTACACTGATGATCTCCCTCAGGTCCATACTGTAATATTAATACATTATTGTACACTGTTGATCTCCCTCAGATCCATACTGTAATATTAATACATTAATGTACACTGATGATCTCCATCAGTTCCATACTGTTATATTAATACATTAATGTACACTGATGATCTCCCTCAGATCCATACTGTAATATTAATACATTATTGTACACTGATGATCTCCCTCAGATCCATACTGTAATATTAATACATTAATGTATACTGATGATCTTCCTCAGGTCCATACTGTAATATTTATACATTAATGTACACTGATGATCTCCCTCAGATCCATACTGTAACATTAATACATTAATGTATACTGATGATCTCCCTCAGATCCATACTGTGATATTAATACATTAATGCACACTGATGATCTCCCTCAGATCCATACTGTAATATAAATACATTAATGTACACTGATGATCTCCCTCAGATCCATCCTGTAATATTAATACAGTAATGTACACTGATGATCTCCCTCAGATCCATACTGTAATTTTAATACATTAATGTACATTGATGATCTCCATCAGATCCATCCTGTAATATTAATCCATTAATGTACTCTGATGATCTCCCTCAGATCCGTACTGTAATATTAATACATTATTGTACACTGATGATCTCCCTCAGATCCATACTGTAATTTTAATACATTAATGTACACTGATGATCTCCCTCAGATCCATACTGCAATATTAATACATTAATGTACATTGATGATCTCCCTCAGATCCAAACTGTAATATTAATACATTAATGTACATTGATGATCTCCCTCAGATGCATACTGTAATATTAATACATTAATGTACACTGATGATCTCCCTCAGATCCATACTGAAATATTAATACATTAATGTACACTGATGATCTCCCTCAGATCCATACTGTAATATTAATTCATTAATGTACACTGATGATCTCCCTCAGATCCATACTGCAATATTAATACATTAATGTACATTGATGATCTCCCTCAGATCCAAACTGTAATATTAATCCATTATTGTACACTGATGATCTCCGTCAGATCCATAGTGTTATATTAATACATTAATGTACACTGATGATCTCCCTCAGATTCATACTGTAATATTAATACATTAATGTACATTGATGATCTCCCTCAGATCCATACTGTAATATTAATACATTAATGTACACTGATGATCTCCCTCAGATCCATACTGTAATATTAATATATTAATGTACACTGATGACACCCCCAGATCCATACTGTAATACTAATACATTAATGTACATTGTTGTTCTCCCTCAGATCCATACTGTAATATTAATACATTAATGTATATTGATGATCTCCCTCAGATCCATACTGTAATATTAATACATTATTGTACACTGATGATCTCCCTCAGATCCATACTGTAATATTATTATCATTAATGTACTCTGATTATCTCCCTCAGATCCTTACTGTAATATTCATACATTAATGTACACTGATGATCTCCCTCCGATCCATACTGTAATATTAATACGTTAATGTACACTGATGATCTCCCTCAGATCCATACTGTAATATTAATACATACATGTAAACTGATGATCCCTCCCAGATCCATACTGTAATATTAATACGTTAATGTACACTGAAGATCTCCCTCAGATCCATACTTTAATATTAATACATTAATGTACACGATGATCCCCCTCAGATCCATACTGTTATATTAATACGTTAATGTATACTGATGATCTCCCTCAGATCCATACTGTAATATTAATACATTAATGTACACTGATGATCTCCCTCAGATCCATACTGTATTATTAATACATCAATGTATACTGATGATCTCCCTCAGATCCATACTGTAATATTAATACATTAATGTATACTGATGATCTCCCTCAGGTCCATACTGTAATATTAATACATTAATGTACACTGATGATCCCCCTCAGATCCATACTGTAATATTAATTCATTAATGTACACTGATGATCTCCCTCAGATCCATACTGTAATATTAATACATTAATGTACATTGATGATCTCCCTCAGATCCATACTGTAATATTAATATATTAATGTAGACTGATGATCTCCCTCAGATCCATACTGTAATATTAATACATTAATGTACACTGATGATCTCCCTCATATCCACACTGTAATATTAATACATTAATGTACACTGATGATCTCCCTCAGTTCCATGATGTAATATTAATACATTAATGTACACTGATGATCTCCCTCAGATCCATACTGTAATAATAATACATTAATGTACACTGATGATCTCCCTCAGATTCATACTGTAATATTAATACATTAATGTACACTGATGATCTCCCTCAGATTCATACTGTAATATTAATACATTAATGCACACTGATGATCTCCCTCAGATTCATATTTTAATATTAATACATTAATGTACACTGATGATCTCCCTCAGATCCATACTGTAATATTAATCCATTAATGTACACTGATGATCTCCCTCAGATCCGTACTGTAATATTAATACATTATTGTACACTGATGATCTCACTCAGATCCAAACTGTAATATTAATCCATTATTGTACACTGATGATCACCCTCAGATCCATACTTTAATATGTATACATTAAAGTACACTGATGATCTCCCTCAGATCCATACTGTAATATTAATACATTAATGTACACTGATGATCTCCATCAGATCCATACGGTAATATTAATACATAAATGTACACTGATGATCTCCCTCAGGTCCATACTGTAATATTAATACACTAATGTACACTGATGATCTCCCTCAGATCCATACTGTAATATTAATACATTAATGTACACTGATGATCTCCCTCAGATCCATACTGTAATATTAATCCATTAATGTACACTGATGATCTCCCTCAGATCCATACTGTAATATTAATACATTAATATACACTGATGATCTCCCTCAGATCCATACTGTAATAATAATACATTAATGTACACTGATGATCTCCCTCAGATCCATACTGTAATATGTATACATTAAAGTACACTGATGATCTCCCTCAGATCCATACTGTAATATTAATACATTAATGTACACTGATGATCTCCCTCAGATCCATACGGTAATATTAATACATAAATGTACACTGATGATCTCCCTCAGGTCCATACTGTAATATTAATACACTAATGTACACTGATGTTCTCCCTCAGATCCATACTGTAATATTAATACATTAATATATATTGATTATCTCCCTCAGATCCATACTGTAATATCAATACATAAATGTACACTGATGATCTCCCTCAGATCCATACTGTAATATTAATACACTAATGTACACTGGTGATCTCCCTCAGATCCATACTGTTAATATTAATACATTTGTGTATATTGATGATCTCCCTCAGATCCATACTGTATTATTAATACATTAATGTACACTGATGATCTCCCTCAGATCCATACTGTAATATTAATACATTAATGTACACTGATGATCTCCCTCAGATCCATACTGTAATATTAATACATTAATGTACACTGATGATCTCCCTCAGATCCATACTGTAATATTAATCCATTAATGTACACTGATGATCTCCCTCAGATCCATACTGTAATATTAATACATTAATATACACTGATGATCTCCCTCAGATCCATACTGTAATAATAATACATTAATGCACACTGATGACCTCCCTCAGATCCATACTCTAATATTAATACATTAATGTACACTGATGATCTCCCTCAGATCCATACTGTAATATTAATACATTATTGTACACTGATGATCTCCCCAGATCCATACTGTAATATTAATACAATAATGTACACTGATGATCTCCCTCAGGTCCATACTGTAATATTAATACATTATTGTACACTGTTGATCTCCCTCAGATCCATACTGTAATATTAATACATTAATGTACACTGATGATCTCCATCAGTTCCATACTGTTATATTAATACATTAATGTACACTGATGATCTCCCTCAGATCCATACTGTAATATTAATACATTATTGTACACTGATGATCTCCCTCAGATCCATACTGTAATATTAATACATTAATGTATACTGATGATCTTCCTCAGGTCCATACTGTAATATTTATACATTAATGTACACTGATGATCTCCCTCAGATCCATACTGTAACATTAATACATTAATGTATACTGATGATCTCCCTCAGATCCATACTGTGATATTAATACATTAATGCACACTGATGATCTCCCTCAGATCCATACTGTAATATAAATACATTAATGTACACTGATGATCTCCCTCAGATCCATCCTGTAATATTAATACAGTAATGTACACTGATGATCTCCCTCAGATCCATACTGTAATTTTAATACATTAATGTACATTGATGATCTCCATCAGATCCATCCTGTAATATTAATCCATTAATGTACTCTGATGATCTCCCTCAGATCCGTACTGTAATATTAATACATTATTGTACACTGATGATCTCCCTCAGATCCATACTGTAATTTTAATACATTAATGTACACTGATGATCTCCCTCAGATCCATACTGCAATATTAATACATTAATGTACATTGATGATCTCCCTCAGATCCAAACTGTAATATTAATACATTAATGTACATTGATGATCTCCCTCAGATGCATACTGTAATATTAATACATTAATGTACACTGATGATCTCCCTCAGATCCATACTGAAATATTAATACATTAATGTACACTGATGATCTCCCTCAGATCCATACTGTAATATTAATTCATTAATGTACACTGATGATCTCCCTCAGATCCATACTGCAATATTAATACATTAATGTACATTGATGATCTCCCTCAGATCCAAACTGTAATATTAATCCATTATTGTACACTGATGATCTCCCTCAGATCCATAGTGTTATATTAATACATTAATGTACACTGATGATCTCCCTCAGATTCATACTGTAATATTAATACATTAATGTACATTGATGATCTCCCTCAGATCCATACTGTAATATTAATACATTAATGTACACTGATGATCTCCCTCAGATCCATACTGTAATATTAATATATTAATGTACACTGATGACACCCCCAGATCCATACTGTAATACTAATACATTAATGTACATTGTTGTTCTCCCTCAGATCCATACTGTAATATTAATACATTAATGTATATTGATGATCTCCCTCAGATCCATACTGTAATATTAATACATTATTGTACACTGATGATCTCCCTCAGATCCATACTGTAATATTATTATCATTAATGTACTCTGATTATCTCCCTCAGATCCTTACTGTAATATTCATACATTAATGTACACTGATGATCTCCCTCCGATCCATACTGTAATATTAATACGTTAATGTACACTGATGATCTCCCTCAGATCCATACTGTAATATTAATACATACATGTAAACTGATGATCCCTCCCAGATCCATACTGTAATATTAATACGTTAATGTACACTGAAGATCTCCCTCAGATCCATACTTTAATATTAATACATTAATGTACACGATGATCCCCCTCAGATCCATACTGTTATATTAATACGTTAATGTATACTGATGATCTCCCTCAGATCCATACTGTAATATTAATACATTAATGTACACTGATGATCTCCCTCAGATCCATACTGTATTATTAATACATCAATGTATACTGATGATCTCCCTCAGATCCATACTGTAATATTAATACATTAATGTATACTGATGATCTCCCTCAGGTCCATACTGTAATATTAATACATTAATGTACACTGATGATCCCCCTCAGATCCATACTGTAATATTAATTCATTAATGTACACTGATGATCTCCCTCAGATCCATACTGTAATATTAATACATTAATGTACATTGATGATCTCCCTCAGATCCATACTGTAATATTAATATATTAATGTAGACTGATGATCTCCCTCAGATCCATACTGTAATATTAATACATTAATGTACACTGATGATCTCCCTCATATCCACACTGTAATATTAATACATTAATGTACACTGATGATCTCCCTCAGTTCCATGATGTAATATTAATACATTAATGTACACTGATGATCTCCCTCAGATCCATACTGTAATAATAATACATTAATGTACACTGATGATCTCCCTCAGATTCATACTGTAATATTAATACATTAATGTACACTGATGATCTCCCTCAGATTCATACTGTAATATTAATACATTAATGCACACTGATGATCTCCCTCAGATTCATATTTTAATATTAATACATTAATGTACACTGATGATCTCCCTCAGATCCATACTGTAATATTAATCCATTAATGTACACTGATGATCTCCCTCAGATCCGTACTGTAATATTAATACATTATTGTACACTGATGATCTCACTCAGATCCAAACTGTAATATTAATCCATTATTGTACACTGATGATCACCCTCAGATCCATACTTTAATATGTATACATTAAAGTACACTGATGATCTCCCTCAGATCCATACTGTAATATTAATACATTAATGTACACTGATGATCTCCATCAGATCCATACGGTAATATTAATACATAAATGTACACTGATGATCTCCCTCAGGTCCATACTGTAATATTAATACACTAATGTACACTGATGATCTCCCTCAGATCCATACTGTAATATTAATACATTAATGTACACTGATGATCTCCCTCAGATCCATACTGTAATATTAATCCATTAATGTACACTGATGATCTCCCTCAGATCCATACTGTAATATTAATACATTAATATACACTGATGATCTCCCTCAGATCCATACTGTAATAATAATACATTAATGTACACTGATGATCTCCCTCAGATCCATACTGTAATATGTATACATTAAAGTACACTGATGATCTCCCTCAGATCCATACTGTAATATTAATACATTAATGTACACTGATGATCTCCCTCAGATCCATACGGTAATATTAATACATAAATGTACACTGATGATCTCCCTCAGGTCCATACTGTAATATTAATACACTAATGTACACTGATGTTCTCCCTCAGATCCATACTGTAATATTAATACATTAATATATATTGATTATCTCCCTCAGATCCATACTGTAATATCAATACATAAATGTACACTGATGATCTCCCTCAGATCCATACTGTAATATTAATACACTAATGTACACTGGTGATCTCCCTCAGATCCATACTGTTAATATTAATACATTTGTGTATATTGATGATCTCCCTCAGATCCATACTGTATTATTAATACATTAATGTACACTGATGATCTCCCTCAGATCCATACTGTAATATTAATACATTAATGTACACTGATGATCTCCCTCAGATCCATACTGTAATATTAATACATTAATGTACACTGATGATCTCCCTCAGATCCATACTGTAATATTAATCCATTAATGTACACTGATGATCTCCCTCAGATCCATACTGTAATATTAATACATTAATATACACTGATGATCTCCCTCAGATCCATACTGTAATAATAATACATTAATGCACACTGATGACCTCCCTCAGATCCATACTCTAATATTAATACATTAATGTACACTGATGATCTCCCTCAGATCCATACTGTAATATTAATACATTATTGTACACTGATGATCTCCCCAGATCCATACTGTAATATTAATACAATAATGTACACTGATGATCTCCCTCAGGTCCATACTGTAATATTAATACATTATTGTACACTGTTGATCTCCCTCAGATCCATACTGTAATATTAATACATTAATGTACACTGATGATCTCCATCAGTTCCATACTGTTATATTAATACATTAATGTACACTGATGATCTCCCTCAGATCCATACTGTAATATTAATACATTATTGTACACTGATGATCTCCCTCAGATCCATACTGTAATATTAATACATTAATGTATACTGATGATCTTCCTCAGGTCCATACTGTAATATTTATACATTAATGTACACTGATGATCTCCCTCAGATCCATACTGTAACATTAATACATTAATGTATACTGATGATCTCCCTCAGATCCATACTGTGATATTAATACATTAATGCACACTGATGATCTCCCTCAGATCCATACTGTAATATAAATACATTAATGTACACTGATGATCTCCCTCAGATCCATCCTGTAATATTAATACAGTAATGTACACTGATGATCTCCCTCAGATCCATACTGTAATTTTAATACATTAATGTACATTGATGATCTCCATCAGATCCATCCTGTAATATTAATCCATTAATGTACTCTGATGATCTCCCTCAGATCCGTACTGTAATATTAATACATTATTGTACACTGATGATCTCCCTCAGATCCATACTGTAATTTTAATACATTAATGTACACTGATGATCTCCCTCAGATCCATACTGCAATATTAATACATTAATGTACATTGATGATCTCCCTCAGATCCAAACTGTAATATTAATACATTAATGTACATTGATGATCTCCCTCAGATGCATACTGTAATATTAATACATTAATGTACACTGATGATCTCCCTCAGATCCATACTGAAATATTAATACATTAATGTACACTGATGATCTCCCTCAGATCCATACTGTAATATTAATTCATTAATGTACACTGATGATCTCCCTCAGATCCATACTGCAATATTAATACATTAATGTACATTGATGATCTCCCTCAGATCCAAACTGTAATATTAATCCATTATTGTACACTGATGATCTCCCTCAGATCCATAGTGTTATATTAATACATTAATGTACACTGATGATCTCCCTCAGATTCATACTGTAATATTAATACATTAATGTACATTGATGATCTCCCTCAGATCCATACTGTAATATTAATACATTAATGTACACTGATGATCTCCCTCAGATCCATACTGTAATATTAATATATTAATGTACACTGATGACACCCCCAGATCCATACTGTAATACTAATACATTAATGTACATTGTTGTTCTCCCTCAGATCCATACTGTAATATTAATACATTAATGTATATTGATGATCTCCCTCAGATCCATACTGTAATATTAATACATTATTGTACACTGATGATCTCCCTCAGATCCATACTGTAATATTATTATCATTAATGTACTCTGATTATCTCCCTCAGATCCTTACTGTAATATTCATACATTAATGTACACTGATGATCTCCCTCCGATCCATACTGTAATATTAATACGTTAATGTACACTGATGATCTCCCTCAGATCCATACTGTAATATTAATACATACATGTAAACTGATGATCCCTCCCAGATCCATACTGTAATATTAATACGTTAATGTACACTGAAGATCTCCCTCAGATCCATACTTTAATATTAATACATTAATGTACACGATGATCCCCCTCAGATCCATACTGTTATATTAATACGTTAATGTATACTGATGATCTCCCTCAGATCCATACTGTAATATTAATACATTAATGTACACTGATGATCTCCCTCAGATCCATACTGTATTATTAATACATCAATGTATACTGATGATCTCCCTCAGATCCATACTGTAATATTAATACATTAATGTATACTGATGATCTCCCTCAGGTCCATACTGTAATATTAATACATTAATGTACACTGATGATCCCCCTCAGATCCATACTGTAATATTAATTCATTAATGTACACTGATGATCTCCCTCAGATCCATACTGTAATATTAATACATTAATGTACATTGATGATCTCCCTCAGATCCATACTGTAATATTAATATATTAATGTAGACTGATGATCTCCCTCAGATCCATACTGTAATATTAATACATTAATGTACACTGATGATCTCCCTCATATCCACACTGTAATATTAATACATTAATGTACACTGATGATCTCCCTCAGTTCCATAATGTAATATTAATACATTAATGTACACTGATGATCTCCCTCAGATCCATACTGTAATAATAATACATTAATGTACACTGATGATCTCCCTCAGATCCATACTGTAATATTAATACATTAATGTACACTGATGATCTCCCTCAGATTCATATTGTAATATTAATACATTAATGTACACTGATGATCTCCCTCAGATCCATACTGTAATATTAATCCATTAATGTACACTGATGTACTCCCTCAGATCCGTACTGTAATATTAATACATTATTGTACACTGATGATCTCACTCAAATCCAAACTGTAATATTAATCCATTATTGTACACTGATGATCACCCTCAGATCCATACTTTAATATGTATACATTAAAGTACACTGATGATCTCCCTCAGATCCATACTGTAATATTAATACATTAATGTACACTGATGATCTCCCTCAGATCCATACGGTAATATTAATACATAAATGTACACTGATGATCTCCCTCAGGTCCATACTGTAATATTAATACACTAATGTACACTCATGATCTCCCTCAGATCCATACTGTAATATTAATACATTAATGTACACTGATGATCTCCCTCAGATCCATACTGTAATATTAATCCATTAATGTACACTGATGATCTCCCTCAGATCCATACTGTAATATTAATACATTAATATACACTGATGATCTCCCTCAGATCCATACTGTAATAATAATACATTAATGTACACTGATGATCTCCCTCAGATCCATACTGTAATATGTATACATTAAAGTACACTGATGATCTCCCTCAGATCCATACTGTAATATTAATACATTAATGTACACTGATGATCTCCCTCAGATCCATACGGTAATATTAATACATAAATGTACACTGATGATCTCCCTCAGGTCCATACTGTAATATTAATACACTAATGTACACTGATGTTCTCCCTCAGATCCATACTGTAATATTAATACATTAATATATATTGATGATCTCCCTCAGATCCATACTGTAATATTAATACATAAATGTACACTGATGATCTCCCTCAGATCCATACTGTAATATTAATACACTAATGTACACTGGTGATCTCCCTCAGATCCATACTGTTAATATTAATACATTTGTGTATATTGATGATCTCCCTCAGATCCATACTGTATTATTAATACATTAATGTACACTGATGATCTCCCTCAGATCCATACTGTAATATTAATACATTAATGTACACTGATGATCTCCCTCAGATCCATACTGTAATATTAATACATTAATGTACACTGATGATCTCCCTCAGATCCATACTGTAATATTAATCCATTAATGTACACTGATGATCTCCCTCAGATCCATACTGTAATATTAATACATTAATATACACTGATGATCTCCCTCAGATCCATACTGTAATAATAATACATTAATGCACACTGATGACCTCCCTCAGATCCATACTCTAATATTAATACATTAATGCACACTGATGATCTCCCTCAGATCCATACTGTAATATAAATACATTAATGTACACTGATGATCTCCCTCAGATCCATCCCGTAATATTAATACAGTAATGTACACTGATGATCTCCCTCAGATCCATACTGTAATTTTAATACATTAATGTACATTGATGATCTCCATCAGATCCATCCTGTAATATTAATCCATTAATGTACTCTGATGATCTCACTCAGATCCGTACTGTAATATTAATACATTATTGTACACTGATGATCTCCCTCAGATCCATACTGTAATATTAATACATTAATGTACACTGATGATCTCCCTCAGATCCATACTGCAATATTAATACATTAATGTACATTGATGATCTCCCTCAGATCCAAACTGTAATATTAATACATTAATGTACATTGATGATCTCCCTCAGATGCATACTGTAATATTAATACATTAATGTACACTGATGATCTCCCTCAGATCCATACTGACATATTAATACATTAATGTACACTGATGATCTCCCTCAGATCCATACTGTAATATTAATTCATTAATGTACACTGATGATCTCCCTCAGATCCATACTGCAATATTAATACATTAATGTACATTGATTATCTCCCTCAGATCCAAACTGTAATATTAATCCATTATTGTACACTGATGATCTCCCTCAGATCCATAGTGTTATATTAATACATTAATGTATATTGATGATCTCCCTCAGATCCATACTGTAATATTAATACATTAATGTACACTGATGATCCCCCTCAGGTCCATACTGTAATATTAATACACTAATGTACACTGATGATCTCCCTCAGATCCATACTGTAATATTAATACATTAATGTATATTGATGATCTCCCTCAGATCCATACTGTAATATTAATACATTATTGTACACTGATTATCTCCCTCAGATCCATACTGTAATATTATTATCATTAATGTATTCTGATGATCTCCCTCAGATCCATACTGTAATATTCATACATTAATGTACACTGATGATCTCCCTCCGATCCATACTGTAATATTAAGACGTTAATGTACACTGATGATCTCCCTCAGATCCATACTGTAATATTAATACATAAATGTAAACTGATGATCCCTCTCAGATCCATACTGTAATGTTAATACATTAATGTACACTGAAGATCTCCCTCAGATCCATACTTTAATATTAATACATTAATGTACACGATGATCCCTCTCAGATCCATACTATTATATTAATACATTAATGTATACTGATGATCTCCCTCAGATCCATACTGTAATATTAATACATTAATGTACACTGATGATCTCCCTCAGATCCATACTGTAATATTAATACATGAATGTATACTGATGATCTCCCTCAGATCCATACTGTAATATTAATACATTAATGTATACTGATTATCTCCCTCAGGTCCATACTGTAATATTAATACATTAATGTACACTGATGATTCCCCTCAGATCCATACTGTATTATTAATTCATTAATGTACACTGACGATCTCCCCCAGTTCCATACTGTAATATTAATACATTAATGTATATTGATGATCTCCCTCAGATCCATACTGTAATATTTATACATTAATATACACTGATGATCTCCCTCATATCCATACTGTAATAATAATACATTAATGTACACTGATGATCTCCCTCAGATCCATACTGTAATATGTATACATTAAAGTACATTGATGATCTCCCTCAGATCCATACTGTAATATTAATACATTAATGTACACTGATGATCTCCCTCAGATCCATACGGTAATATTAATACATAAATGTACACTGATGATCTCCCTCAGGTCCATACTGTAATATTAATACACTAATGTACACTGATGTTCTCCCTCAGATCCATACTGTAATAATAATACATTAATGTACACTGATGATCTCCCTCAGATCCATACTGTAATATGTATACATTAAAGTACATTGATGATCTCCCTCAGATCCATACTGTAATATTAATACATTAATGTACACTGGTGATCTCCCTCAGATCCATACTGTTAATATTAATACATTTGTGTATATTGATGATCTCCCTCAGATCCATACTGTATTATTAATACATTAATGTACACTGATGGTCTCCCTCAGATCCATACTGTAATATTAATACATTAATGTACACTGATGATCTCCCTCAGATCCATACTGTAATATTAATACATTAATGTACACTGATGATCTCCCTCAGATCCAAACTGTAATATTAATCCATTATTGTACACTGATGATCTCCCTAAAGTCCATGCTGTAATATTAATACATTAATGTACACTGATGATCTCCCTCAGATCCATACTGTTATATTTATACATTTATGTACACTGATGATCTCCTCATATCCATACTGTAATATTAATACATTAATGTATACTGATGATCTCCCTCAGATCCATACGGTAATATTAATACATTAATGTACACTGATGATCTCCCTCAGATCCATACTGTAATATTAATAAATTAATGTACACTGATGATCTCCCTCAGATTCATACTGTAATATTAATATATTAATGTACACTGATGACACCCCCAGATCCATACTGTAATACTAATACATTAATGTACATTGTTGTTCTCCCTCAGATCCATACTGTAATATTAATACATTAATGTATATTGATGATCTCCCTCAGATCCATACTGTAATATTAATACATTATTGTACACTGATGATCTCCCTCAGATCCATACTGTAATATTATTATCATTAATGTACTCTGATGATCTCCCTCAGATCCTTACTGTAATATTCATACATTAATGTACACTGATGATCTCCCTCAGATCCATACTGTAATATTAATACATTATTGTACACTGATGATCTCCCCAGATCCATACTGTAATATTAATACAATAATGTACACTGATGATCTCCCTCAGGTCCATACTGTAATATTAATACATTATTGTACACTGTTGATCTCCCTCAGATCCATACTGTAATATTAATACATTAATGTACACTGATGATCTCCATCAGTTCCATACTGTTATATTAATACATTAATGTACACTGATGATCTCCCTCCGGGGCTACATGACCGCGTTGTCGCAGCCCCTAAACTAAGGAACCAACCAACCAATGATCTCCCTCAGATCCATACTGTAATATTAATACATTATTGTACACTGATGATCTCCCTCAGATCCATACTGTAATATTAATACATTAATGTATACTGATGATCTTCCTCAGGTCCATACTGTAATATTTATACATTAATGTACACTGATGATCTCCCTCAGATCCATACTGTAACATTAATACATTAATGTATACTGATGATCTCCCTCAGATCCATACTGTGATATTAATACATTAATGCACACTGATGATCTCCCTCAGATCCATACTGTAATATAAATACATTAATGTACACTGATGATCTCCCTCAGATCCATCCTGTAATATTAATACAGTAATGTACACTGATGATCTCCCTCAGATCCATACTGTAATTTTAATACATTAATGTACATTGATGATCTCCATCAGATCCATCCTGTAATATTAATCCATTAATGTACTCTGATGATCTCCCTCAGATCCGTACTGTAATATTAATACATTATTGTACACTGATGATCTCCCTCAGATCCATACTGTAATTTTAATACATTAATGTACACTGATGATCTCCCTCAGATCCATACTGCAATATTAATACATTAATGTACATTGATGATCTCCCTCAGATCCAAACTGTAATATTAATACATTAATGTACATTGATGATCTCCCTCAGATGCATACTGTAATATTAATACATTAATGTACACTGATGATCTCCCTCAGATCCATACTGAAATATTAATACATTAATGTACACTGATGATCTCCCTCAGATCCATACTGTAATATTAATTCATTAATGTACACTGATGATCTCCCTCAGATCCATACTGCAATATTAATACATTAATATACATTGATGATCTCCCTCAGATCCAAACTGTAATATTAATCCATTATTGTACACTGATGATCTCCCTCAGATCCATAGTGTTATATTAATACATTAATGTACACTGATGATCTCCCTCAGATTCATACTGTAATATTAATACATTAATGTACATTGATGATCTCCCTCAGATCCATGTACACTGATGATCTCCCTCAGATCCATACTGTAATATTAATATATTAATGTACACTGATGACACCCCCAGATCCATACTGTAATACTAATACATTAATGTACATTGTTGTTCTCCCTCAGATCCATACTGTAATATTAATACATTAATGTATATTGATGATCTCCCTCAGATCCATACTGTAATATTAATACATTATTGTACACTGATGATCTCCCTCAGATCCATACTGTAATATTATTATCATTAATGTACTCTGATTATCTCCCTCAGATCCTTACTGTAATATTCATACATTAATGTACACTGATGATCTCCCTCCGATCCATACTGTAATATTAATACGTTAATGTACACTGATGATCTCCCTCAGATCCATACTGTAATATTAATACATACATGTAAACTGATGATCCCTCCCAGATCCATACTGTAATATTAATACGTTAATGTACACTGAAGATCTCCCTCAGATCCATACTTTAATATTAATACATTAATGTACACGATGATCCCCCTCAGATCCATACTGTTATATTAATACGTTAATGTATACTGATGATCTCCCTCAGATCCATACTGTAATATTAATACATTAATGTACACTGATGATCTCCCTCAGATCCATACTGTATTATTAATACATCAATGTATACTGATGATCTCCCTCAGATCCATACTGTAATATTAATACATTAATGTATACTGATGATCTCCCTCAGGTCCATACTGTAATATTAATACATTAATGTACACTGATGATCCCCCTCAGATCCATACTGTAATATTAATTCATTAATGTACACTGATGATCTCCCTCAGATCCATACTGTAATATTAATACATTAATGTACATTGATGATCTCCCTCAGATCCATACTGTAATATTAATATATTAATGTAGACTGATGATCTCCCTCAGATCCATACTGTAATATTAATACATTAATGTACACTGATGATCTCCCTCATATCCACACTGTAATATTAATACATTAATGTACACTGATGATCTCCCTCAGTTCCATGATGTAATATTAATACATTAATGTACACTGATGATCTCCCTCAGATCCATACTGTAATAATAATACATTAATGTACACTGATGATCTCCCTCAGATTCATACTGTAATATTAATACATTAATGTACACTGATGATCTCCCTCAGATTCATACTGTAATATTAATACATTAATGCACACTGATGATCTCCCTCAGATTCATATTTTAATATTAATACATTAATGTACACTGATGATCTCCCTCAGATCCATACTGTAATATTAATCCATTAATGTACACTGATGATCTCCCTCAGATCCGTACTGTAATATTAATACATTATTGTACACTGATGATCTCACTCAGATCCAAACTGTAATATTAATCCATTATTGTACACTGATGATCACCCTCAGATCCATACTTTAATATGTATACATTAAAGTACACTGATGATCTCCCTCAGATCCATACTGTAATATTAATACATTAATGTACACTGATGATCTCCATCAGATCCATACGGTAATATTAATACATAAATGTACACTGATGATCTCCCTCAGGTCCATACTGTAATATTAATACACTAATGTACACTGATGATCTCCCTCAGATCCATACTGTAATATTAATACATTAATGTACACTGATGATCTCCCTCAGATCCATACTGTAATATTAATCCATTAATGTACACTGATGATCTCCCTCAGATCCATACTGTAATATTAATACATTAATATACACTGATGATCTCCCTCAGATCCATACTGTAATAATAATACATTAATGTACACTGATGATCTCCCTCAGATCCATACTGTAATATGTATACATTAAAGTACACTGATGATCTCCCTCAGATCCATACTGTAATATTAATACATTAATGTACACTGATGATCTCCCTCAGATCCATACGGTAATATTAATACATAAATGTACACTGATGATCTCCCTCAGGTCCATACTGTAATATTAATACACTAATGTACACTGATGTTCTCCCTCAGATCCATACTGTAATATTAATACATTAATATATATTGATTATCTCCCTCAGATCCATACTGTAATATCAATACATAAATGTACACTGATGATCTCCCTCAGATCCATACTGTAATATTAATACACTAATGTACACTGGTGATCTCCCTCAGATCCATACTGTTAATATTAATACATTTGTGTATATTGATGATCTCCCTCAGATCCATACTGTATTATTAATACATTAATGTACACTGATGATCTCCCTCAGATCCATACTGTAATATTAATACATTAATGTACACTGATGATCTCCCTCAGATCCATACTGTAATATTAATACATTAATGTACACTGATGATCTCCCTCAGATCCATACTGTAATATTAATCCATTAATGTACACTGATGATCTCCCTCAGATCCATACTGTAATATTAATACATTAATATACACTGATGATCTCCCTCAGATCCATACTGTAATAATAATACATTAATGCACACTGATGACCTCCCTCAGATCCATACTCTAATATTAATACATTAATGTACACTGATGATCTCCCTCAGATCCATACTGTAATATTAATACATTATTGTACACTGATGATCTCCCCAGATCCATACTGTAATATTAATACAATAATGTACACTGATGATCTCCCTCAGGTCCATACTGTAATATTAATACATTATTGTACACTGTTGATCTCCCTCAGATCCATACTGTAATATTAATACATTAATGTACACTGATGATCTCCATCAGTTCCATACTGTTATATTAATACATTAATGTACACTGATGATCTCCCTCAGATCCATACTGTAATATTAATACATTATTGTACACTGATGATCTCCCTCAGATCCATACTGTAATATTAATACATTAATGTATACTGATGATCTTCCTCAGGTCCATACTGTAATATTTATACATTAATGTACACTGATGATCTCCCTCAGATCCATACTGTAACATTAATACATTAATGTATACTGATGATCTCCCTCAGATCCATACTGTGATATTAATACATTAATGCACACTGATGATCTCCCTCAGATCCATACTGTAATATAAATACATTAATGTACACTGATGATCTCCCTCAGATCCATCCTGTAATATTAATACAGTAATGTACACTGATGATCTCCCTCAGATCCATACTGTAATTTTAATACATTAATGTACATTGATGATCTCCATCAGATCCATCCTGTAATATTAATCCATTAATGTACTCTGATGATCTCCCTCAGATCCGTACTGTAATATTAATACATTATTGTACACTGATGATCTCCCTCAGATCCATACTGTAATTTTAATACATTAATGTACACTGATGATCTCCCTCAGATCCATACTGCAATATTAATACATTAATGTACATTGATGATCTCCCTCAGATCCAAACTGTAATATTAATACATTAATGTACATTGATGATCTCCCTCAGATGCATACTGTAATATTAATACATTAATGTACACTGATGATCTCCCTCAGATCCATACTGAAATATTAATACATTAATGTACACTGATGATCTCCCTCAGATCCATACTGTAATATTAATTCATTAATGTACACTGATGATCTCCCTCAGATCCATACTGCAATATTAATACATTAATGTACATTGATGATCTCCCTCAGATCCAAACTGTAATATTAATCCATTATTGTACACTGATGATCTCCCTCAGATCCATAGTGTTATATTAATACATTAATGTACACTGATGATCTCCCTCAGATTCATACTGTAATATTAATACATTAATGTACATTGATGATCTCCCTCAGATCCATACTGTAATATTAATACATTAATGTACACTGATGATCTCCCTCAGATCCATACTGTAATATTAATATATTAATGTACACTGATGACACCCCCAGATCCATACTGTAATACTAATACATTAATGTACATTGTTGTTCTCCCTCAGATCCATACTGTAATATTAATACATTAATGTATATTGATGATCTCCCTCAGATCCATACTGTAATATTAATACATTATTGTACACTGATGATCTCCCTCAGATCCATACTGTAATATTATTATCATTAATGTACTCTGATTATCTCCCTCAGATCCTTACTGTAATATTCATACATTAATGTACACTGATGATCTCCCTCCGATCCATACTGTAATATTAATACGTTAATGTACACTGATGATCTCCCTCAGATCCATACTGTAATATTAATACATACATGTAAACTGATGATCCCTCCCAGATCCATACTGTAATATTAATACGTTAATGTACACTGAAGATCTCCCTCAGATCCATACTTTAATATTAATACATTAATGTACACGATGATCCCCCTCAGATCCATACTGTTATATTAATACGTTAATGTATACTGATGATCTCCCTCAGATCCATACTGTAATATTAATACATTAATGTACACTGATGATCTCCCTCAGATCCATACTGTATTATTAATACATCAATGTATACTGATGATCTCCCTCAGATCCATACTGTAATATTAATACATTAATGTATACTGATGATCTCCCTCAGGTCCATACTGTAATATTAATACATTAATGTACACTGATGATCCCCCTCAGATCCATACTGTAATATTAATTCATTAATGTACACTGATGATCTCCCTCAGATCCATACTGTAATATTAATACATTAATGTACATTGATGATCTCCCTCAGATCCATACTGTAATATTAATATATTAATGTAGACTGATGATCTCCCTCAGATCCATACTGTAATATTAATACATTAATGTACACTGATGATCTCCCTCATATCCACACTGTAATATTAATACATTAATGTACACTGATGATCTCCCTCAGTTCCATGATGTAATATTAATACATTAATGTACACTGATGATCTCCCTCAGATCCATACTGTAATAATAATACATTAATGTACACTGATGATCTCCCTCAGATTCATACTGTAATATTAATACATTAATGTACACTGATGATCTCCCTCAGATTCATACTGTAATATTAATACATTAATGCACACTGATGATCTCCCTCAGATTCATATTTTAATATTAATACATTAATGTACACTGATGATCTCCCTCAGATCCATACTGTAATATTAATCCATTAATGTACACTGATGATCTCCCTCAGATCCGTACTGTAATATTAATACATTATTGTACACTGATGATCTCACTCAGATCCAAACTGTAATATTAATCCATTATTGTACACTGATGATCACCCTCAGATCCATACTTTAATATGTATACATTAAAGTACACTGATGATCTCCCTCAGATCCATACTGTAATATTAATACATTAATGTACACTGATGATCTCCATCAGATCCATACGGTAATATTAATACATAAATGTACACTGATGATCTCCCTCAGGTCCATACTGTAATATTAATACACTAATGTACACTGTTGATCTCCCTCAGATCCATACTGTAATATTAATACATTAATGTACACTGATGATCTCCCTCAGATCCATACTGTAATATTAATCCATTAATGTACACTGATGATCTCCCTCAGATCCATACTGTAATATTAATACATTAATATACACTGATGATCTCCCTCAGATCCATACTGTAATAATAATACATTAATGTACACTGATGATCTCCCTCAGATCCATACTGTAATATGTATACATTAAAGTACACTGATGATCTCCCTCAGATCCATACTGTAATATTAATACATTAATGTACACTGATGATCTCCCTCAGATCCATACGGTAATATTAATACATAAATGTACACTGATGATCTCCCTCAGGTCCATACTGTAATATTAATACACTAATGTACACTGATGTTCTCCCTCAGATCCATACTGTAATATTAATACATTAATATATATTGATTATCTCCCTCAGATCCATACTGTAATATCAATACATAAATGTACACTGATGATCTCCCTCAGATCCATACTGTAATATTAATACACTAATGTACACTGGTGATCTCCCTCAGATCCATACTGTTAATATTAATACATTTGTGTATATTGATGATCTCCCTCAGATCCATACTGTATTATTAATACATTAATGTACACTGATGATCTCCCTCAGATCCATACTGTAATATTAATACATTAATGTACACTGATGATCTCCCTCAGATCCATACTGTAATATTAATACATTAATGTACACTGATGATCTCCCTCAGATCCATACTGTAATATTAATCCATTAATGTACACTGATGATCTCCCTCAGATCCATACTGTAATATTAATACATTAATATACACTGATGATCTCCCTCAGATCCATACTGTAATAATAATACATTAATGCACACTGATGACCTCCCTCAGATCCATACTCTAATATTAATACATTAATGTACACTGATGATCTCCCTCAGATCCATACTGTAATATTAATACATTATTGTACACTGATGATCTCCCCAGATCCATACTGTAATATTAATACAATAATGTACACTGATGATCTCCCTCAGGTCCATACTGTAATATTAATACATTATTGTACACTGTTGATCTCCCTCAGATCCATACTGTAATATTAATACATTAATGTACACTGATGATCTCCATCAGTTCCATACTGTTATATTAATACATTAATGTACACTGATGATCTCCCTCAGATCCATACTGTAATATTAATACATTATTGTACACTGATGATCTCCCTCAGATCCATACTGTAATATTAATACATTAATGTATACTGATGATCTTCCTCAGGTCCATACTGTAATATTTATACATTAATGTACACTGATGATCTCCCTCAGATCCATACTGTAACATTAATACATTAATGTATACTGATGATCTCCCTCAGATCCATACTGTGATATTAATACATTAATGCACACTGATGATCTCCCTCAGATCCATACTGTAATATAAATACATTAATGTACACTGATGATCTCCCTCAGATCCATCCTGTAATATTAATACAGTAATGTACACTGATGATCTCCCTCAGATCCATACTGTAATTTTAATACATTAATGTACATTGATGATCTCCATCAGATCCATCCTGTAATATTAATCCATTAATGTACTCTGATGATCTCCCTCAGATCCGTACTGTAATATTAATACATTATTGTACACTGATGATCTCCCTCAGATCCATACTGTAATTTTAATACATTAATGTACACTGATGATCTCCCTCAGATCCATACTGCAATATTAATACATTAATGTACATTGATGATCTCCCTCAGATCCAAACTGTAATATTAATACATTAATGTACATTGATGATCTCCCTCAGATGCATACTGTAATATTAATACATTAATGTACACTGATGATCTCCCTCAGATCCATACTGAAATATTAATACATTAATGTACACTGATGATCTCCCTCAGATCCATACTGTAATATTAATTCATTAATGTACACTGATGATCTCCCTCAGATCCATACTGCAATATTAATACATTAATGTACATTGATGATCTCCCTCAGATCCAAACTGTAATATTAATCCATTATTGTACACTGATGATCTCCCTCAGATCCATAGTGTTATATTAATACATTAATGTACACTGATGATCTCCCTCAGATTCATACTGTAATATTAATACATTAATGTACATTGATGATCTCCCTCAGATCCATACTGTAATATTAATACATTAATGTACACTGATGATCTCCCTCAGATCCATACTGTAATATTAATATATTAATGTACACTGATGACACCCCCAGATCCATACTGTAATACTAATACATTAATGTACATTGTTGTTCTCCCTCAGATCCATACTGTAATATTAATACATTAATGTATATTGATGATCTCCCTCAGATCCATACTGTAATATTAATACATTATTGTACACTGATGATCTCCCTCAGATCCATACTGTAATATTATTATCATTAATGTACTCTGATTATCTCCCTCAGATCCTTACTGTAATATTCATACATTAATGTACACTGATGATCTCCCTCCGATCCATACTGTAATATTAATACGTTAATGTACACTGATGATCTCCCTCAGATCCATACTGTAATATTAATACATACATGTAAACTGATGATCCCTCCCAGATCCATACTGTAATATTAATACGTTAATGTACACTGAAGATCTCCCTCAGATCCATACTTTAATATTAATACATTAATGTACACGATGATCCCCCTCAGATCCATACTGTTATATTAATACGTTAATGTATACTGATGATCTCCCTCAGATCCATACTGTAATATTAATACATTAATGTACACTGATGATCTCCCTCAGATCCATACTGTATTATTAATACATCAATGTATACTGATGATCTCCCTCAGATCCATACTGTAATATTAATACATTAATGTATACTGATGATCTCCCTCAGGTCCATACTGTAATATTAATACATTAATGTACACTGATGATCCCCCTCAGATCCATACTGTAATATTAATTCATTAATGTACACTGATGATCTCCCTCAGATCCATACTGTAATATTAATACATTAATGTACATTGATGATCTCCCTCAGATCCATACTGTAATATTAATATATTAATGTAGACTGATGATCTCCCTCAGATCCATACTGTAATATTAATACATTAATGTACACTGATGATCTCCCTCATATCCACACTGTAATATTAATACATTAATGTACACTGATGATCTCCCTCAGTTCCATAATGTAATATTAATACATTAATGTACACTGATGATCTCCCTCAGATCCATACTGTAATAATAATACATTAATGTACACTGATGATCTCCCTCAGATCCATACTGTAATATTAATACATTAATGTACACTGATGATCTCCCTCAGATTCATATTGTAATATTAATACATTAATGTACACTGATGATCTCCCTCAGATCCATACTGTAATATTAATCCATTAATGTACACTGATGTACTCCCTCAGATCCGTACTGTAATATTAATACATTATTGTACACTGATGATCTCACTCAAATCCAAACTGTAATATTAATCCATTATTGTACACTGATGATCACCCTCAGATCCATACTTTAATATGTATACATTAAAGTACACTGATGATCTCCCTCAGATCCATACTGTAATATTAATACATTAATGTACACTGATGATCTCCCTCAGATCCATACGGTAATATTAATACATAAATGTACACTGATGATCTCCCTCAGGTCCATACTGTAATATTAATACACTAATGTACACTCATGATCTCCCTCAGATCCATACTGTAATATTAATACATTAATGTACACTGATGATCTCCCTCAGATCCATACTGTAATATTAATCCATTAATGTACACTGATGATCTCCCTCAGATCCATACTGTAATATTAATACATTAATATACACTGATGATCTCCCTCAGATCCATACTGTAATAATAATACATTAATGTACACTGATGATCTCCCTCAGATCCATACTGTAATATGTATACATTAAAGTACACTGATGATCTCCCTCAGATCCATACTGTAATATTAATACATTAATGTACACTGATGATCTCCCTCAGATCCATACGGTAATATTAATACATAAATGTACACTGATGATCTCCCTCAGGTCCATACTGTAATATTAATACACTAATGTACACTGATGTTCTCCCTCAGATCCATACTGTAATATTAATACATTAATATATATTGATGATCTCCCTCAGATCCATACTGTAATATTAATACATAAATGTACACTGATGATCTCCCTCAGATCCATACTGTAATATTAATACACTAATGTACACTGGTGATCTCCCTCAGATCCATACTGTTAATATTAATACATTTGTGTATATTGATGATCTCCCTCAGATCCATACTGTATTATTAATACATTAATGTACACTGATGATCTCCCTCAGATCCATACTGTAATATTAATACATTAATGTACACTGATGATCTCCCTCAGATCCATACTGTAATATTAATACATTAATGTACACTGATGATCTCCCTCAGATCCATACTGTAATATTAATCCATTAATGTACACTGATGATCTCCCTCAGATCCATACTGTAATATTAATACATTAATATACACTGATGATCTCCCTCAGATCCATACTGTAATAATAATACATTAATGCACACTGATGACCTCCCTCAGATCCATACTCTAATATTAATACATTAATGCACACTGATGATCTCCCTCAGATCCATACTGTAATATAAATACATTAATGTACAC
The DNA here is from genome assembly GCA_946902985.2 of Meconema thalassinum. Taxonomy (NCBI): domain Eukaryota; kingdom Metazoa; phylum Arthropoda; class Insecta; order Orthoptera; family Tettigoniidae; genus Meconema; species Meconema thalassinum. The sequence continues at coordinate 214,685,129 of OX336388.2, read as the reverse complement.
TGATGATCTCCCTCAGATCCATCCCGTAATATTAATACAGTAATGTACACTGATGATCTCCCTCAGATCCATACTGTAATTTTAATACATTAATGTACATTGATGATCTCCATCAGATCCATCCTGTAATATTAATCCATTAATGTACTCTGATGATCTCACTCAGATCCGTACTGTAATATTAATACATTATTGTACACTGATGATCTCCCTCAGATCCATACTGTAATATTAATACATTAATGTACACTGATGATCTCCCTCAGATCCATACTGCAATATTAATACATTAATGTACATTGATGATCTCCCTCAGATCCAAACTGTAATATTAATACATTAATGTACATTGATGATCTCCCTCAGATGCATACTGTAATATTAATACATTAATGTACACTGATGATCTCCCTCAGATCCATACTGACATATTAATACATTAATGTACACTGATGATCTCCCTCAGATCCATACTGTAATATTAATTCATTAATGTACACTGATGATCTCCCTCAGATCCATACTGCAATATTAATACATTAATGTACATTGATTATCTCCCTCAGATCCAAACTGTAATATTAATCCATTATTGTACACTGATGATCTCCCTCAGATCCATAGTGTTATATTAATACATTAATGTATATTGATGATCTCCCTCAGATCCATACTGTAATATTAATACATTAATGTACACTGATGATCCCCCTCAGGTCCATACTGTAATATTAATACACTAATGTACACTGATGATCTCCCTCAGATCCATACTGTAATATTAATACATTAATGTATATTGATGATCTCCCTCAGATCCATACTGTAATATTAATACATTATTGTACACTGATTATCTCCCTCAGATCCATACTGTAATATTATTATCATTAATGTATTCTGATGATCTCCCTCAGATCCATACTGTAATATTCATACATTAATGTACACTGATGATCTCCCTCCGATCCATACTGTAATATTAAGACGTTAATGTACACTGATGATCTCCCTCAGATCCATACTGTAATATTAATACATAAATGTAAACTGATGATCCCTCTCAGATCCATACTGTAATGTTAATACATTAATGTACACTGAAGATCTCCCTCAGATCCATACTTTAATATTAATACATTAATGTACACGATGATCCCTCTCAGATCCATACTATTATATTAATACATTAATGTATACTGATGATCTCCCTCAGATCCATACTGTAATATTAATACATTAATGTACACTGATGATCTCCCTCAGATCCATACTGTAATATTAATACATGAATGTATACTGATGATCTCCCTCAGATCCATACTGTAATATTAATACATTAATGTATACTGATTATCTCCCTCAGGTCCATACTGTAATATTAATACATTAATGTACACTGATGATTCCCCTCAGATCCATACTGTATTATTAATTCATTAATGTACACTGACGATCTCCCCCAGTTCCATACTGTAATATTAATACATTAATGTATATTGATGATCTCCCTCAGATCCATACTGTAATATTTATACATTAATATACACTGATGATCTCCCTCATATCCATACTGTAATAATAATACATTAATGTACACTGATGATCTCCCTCAGATCCATACTGTAATATGTATACATTAAAGTACATTGATGATCTCCCTCAGATCCATACTGTAATATTAATACATTAATGTACACTGATGATCTCCCTCAGATCCATACGGTAATATTAATACATAAATGTACACTGATGATCTCCCTCAGGTCCATACTGTAATATTAATACACTAATGTACACTGATGTTCTCCCTCAGATCCATACTGTAATAATAATACATTAATGTACACTGATGATCTCCCTCAGATCCATACTGTAATATGTATACATTAAAGTACATTGATGATCTCCCTCAGATCCATACTGTAATATTAATACATTAATGTACACTGGTGATCTCCCTCAGATCCATACTGTTAATATTAATACATTTGTGTATATTGATGATCTCCCTCAGATCCATACTGTATTATTAATACATTAATGTACACTGATGGTCTCCCTCAGATCCATACTGTAATATTAATACATTAATGTACACTGATGATCTCCCTCAGATCCATACTGTAATATTAATACATTAATGTACACTGATGATCTCCCTCAGATCCAAACTGTAATATTAATCCATTATTGTACACTGATGATCTCCCTAAAGTCCATGCTGTAATATTAATACATTAATGTACACTGATGATCTCCCTCAGATCCATACTGTTATATTTATACATTTATGTACACTGATGATCTCCTCATATCCATACTGTAATATTAATACATTAATGTATACTGATGATCTCCCTCAGATCCATACGGTAATATTAATACATTAATGTACACTGATGATCTCCCTCAGATCCATACTGTAATATTAATAAATTAATGTACACTGATGATCTCCCTCAGATTCATACTGTAATATTAATATATTAATGTACACTGATGACACCCCCAGATCCATACTGTAATACTAATACATTAATGTACATTGTTGTTCTCCCTCAGATCCATACTGTAATATTAATACATTAATGTATATTGATGATCTCCCTCAGATCCATACTGTAATATTAATACATTATTGTACACTGATGATCTCCCTCAGATCCATACTGTAATATTATTATCATTAATGTACTCTGATGATCTCCCTCAGATCCTTACTGTAATATTCATACATTAATGTACACTGATGATCTCCCTCAGATCCATACTGTAATATTAATACATTATTGTACACTGATGATCTCCCCAGATCCATACTGTAATATTAATACAATAATGTACACTGATGATCTCCCTCAGGTCCATACTGTAATATTAATACATTATTGTACACTGTTGATCTCCCTCAGATCCATACTGTAATATTAATACATTAATGTACACTGATGATCTCCATCAGTTCCATACTGTTATATTAATACATTAATGTACACTGATGATCTCCCTCAGATCCATACTGTAATATTAATACATTATTGTACACTGATGATCTCCCTCAGATCCATACTGTAATATTAATACATTAATGTATACTGATGATCTTCCTCAGGTCCATACTGTAATATTTATACATTAATGTACACTGATGATCTCCCTCAGATCCATACTGTAACATTAATACATTAATGTATACTGATGATCTCCCTCAGATCCATACTGTGATATTAATACATTAATGCACACTGATGATCTCCCTCAGATCCATACTGTAATATAAATACATTAATGTACACTGATGATCTCCCTCAGATCCATCCTGTAATATTAATACAGTAATGTACACTGATGATCTCCCTCAGATCCATACTGTAATTTTAATACATTAATGTACATTGATGATCTCCATCAGATCCATCCTGTAATATTAATCCATTAATGTACTCTGATGATCTCCCTCAGATCCGTACTGTAATATTAATACATTATTGTACACTGATGATCTCCCTCAGATCCATACTGTAATTTTAATACATTAATGTACACTGATGATCTCCCTCAGATCCATACTGCAATATTAATACATTAATGTACATTGATGATCTCCCTCAGATCCAAACTGTAATATTAATACATTAATGTACATTGATGATCTCCCTCAGATGCATACTGTAATATTAATACATTAATGTACACTGATGATCTCCCTCAGATCCATACTGAAATATTAATACATTAATGTACACTGATGATCTCCCTCAGATCCATACTGTAATATTAATTCATTAATGTACACTGATGATCTCCCTCAGATCCATACTGCAATATTAATACATTAATATACATTGATGATCTCCCTCAGATCCAAACTGTAATATTAATCCATTATTGTACACTGATGATCTCCCTCAGATCCATAGTGTTATATTAATACATTAATGTACACTGATGATCTCCCTCAGATTCATACTGTAATATTAATACATTAATGTACATTGATGATCTCCCTCAGATCCATGTACACTGATGATCTCCCTCAGATCCATACTGTAATATTAATATATTAATGTACACTGATGACACCCCCAGATCCATACTGTAATACTAATACATTAATGTACATTGTTGTTCTCCCTCAGATCCATACTGTAATATTAATACATTAATGTATATTGATGATCTCCCTCAGATCCATACTGTAATATTAATACATTATTGTACACTGATGATCTCCCTCAGATCCATACTGTAATATTATTATCATTAATGTACTCTGATTATCTCCCTCAGATCCTTACTGTAATATTCATACATTAATGTACACTGATGATCTCCCTCCGATCCATACTGTAATATTAATACGTTAATGTACACTGATGATCTCCCTCAGATCCATACTGTAATATTAATACATACATGTAAACTGATGATCCCTCCCAGATCCATACTGTAATATTAATACGTTAATGTACACTGAAGATCTCCCTCAGATCCATACTTTAATATTAATACATTAATGTACACGATGATCCCCCTCAGATCCATACTGTTATATTAATACGTTAATGTATACTGATGATCTCCCTCAGATCCATACTGTAATATTAATACATTAATGTACACTGATGATCTCCCTCAGATCCATACTGTATTATTAATACATCAATGTATACTGATGATCTCCCTCAGATCCATACTGTAATATTAATACATTAATGTATACTGATGATCTCCCTCAGGTCCATACTGTAATATTAATACATTAATGTACACTGATGATCCCCCTCAGATCCATACTGTAATATTAATTCATTAATGTACACTGATGATCTCCCTCAGATCCATACTGTAATATTAATACATTAATGTACATTGATGATCTCCCTCAGATCCATACTGTAATATTAATATATTAATGTAGACTGATGATCTCCCTCAGATCCATACTGTAATATTAATACATTAATGTACACTGATGATCTCCCTCATATCCACACTGTAATATTAATACATTAATGTACACTGATGATCTCCCTCAGTTCCATGATGTAATATTAATACATTAATGTACACTGATGATCTCCCTCAGATCCATACTGTAATAATAATACATTAATGTACACTGATGATCTCCCTCAGATTCATACTGTAATATTAATACATTAATGTACACTGATGATCTCCCTCAGATTCATACTGTAATATTAATACATTAATGCACACTGATGATCTCCCTCAGATTCATATTGTAATATTAATACATTAATGTACACTGATGATCTCCCTCAGATCCATACTGTAATATTAATCCATTAATGTACACTGATGATTTCCCTCAGATCCGTACTGTAATATTAATACATTATTGTACACTGATGATCTCACTCAGATCCAAACTGTAATATTAATCCATTATTGTACACTGATGATCACCCTCAGATCCATACTTTAATATGTATACATTAAAGTACACTGATGATCTCCCTCAGATCCATACTGTAATATTAATACATTAATGTACACTGATGATCTCCATCAGATCCATACGGTAATATTAATACATAAATGTACACTGATGATCTCCCTCAGGTCCATACTGTAATATTAATACACTAATGTACACTGATGATCTCCCTCAGATCCATACTGTAATATTAATACATTAATGTACACTGATGATCTCCCTCAGATCCATACTGTAATATTAATCCATTAATGTACACTGATGATCTCCCTCAGATCCATACTGTAATATTAATACATTAATATACACTGATGATCTCCCTCAGATCCATACTGTAATAATAATACATTAATGTACACTGATGATCTCCCTCAGATCCATACTGTAATATGTATACATTAAAGTACACTGATGATCTCCCTCAGATCCATACTGTAATATTAATACATTAATGTACACTGATGATCTCCCTCAGATCCATACGGTAATATTAATACATAAATGTACACTGATGATCTCCCTCAGGTCCATACTGTAATATTAATACACTAATGTACACTGATGTTCTCCCTCAGATCCATACTGTAATATTAATACATTAATATATATTGATTATCTCCCTCAGATCCATACTGTAATATCAATACATAAATGTACACTGATGATCTCCCTCAGATCCATACTGTAATATTAATACACTAATGTACACTGGTGATCTCCCTCAGATCCATACTGTTAATATTAATACATTTGTGTATATTGATGATCTCCCTCAGATCCATACTGTATTATTAATACATTAATGTACACTGATGATCTCCCTCAGATCCATACTGTAATATTAATACATTAATGTACACTGATGATCTCCCTCAGATCCATACTGTAATATTAATACATTAATGTACACTGATGATCTCCCTCAGATCCATACTGTAATATTAATCCATTAATGTACACTGATGATCTCCCTCAGATCCATACTGTAATATTAATACATTAATATACACTGATGATCTCCCTCAGATCCATACTGTAATAATAATACATTAATGCACACTGATGACCTCCCTCAGATCCATACTCTAATATTAATACATTAATGTACACTGATGATCTCCCTCAGATCCATACTGTAATATTAATACATTATTGTACACTGATGATCTCCCCAGATCCATACTGTAATATTAATACAATAATGTACACTGATGATCTCCCTCAGGTCCATACTGTAATATTAATACATTATTGTACACTGTTGATCTCCCTCAGATCCATACTGTAATATTAATACATTAATGTACACTGATGATCTCCATCAGTTCCATACTGTTATATTAATACATTAATGTACACTGATGATCTCCCTCAGATCCATACTGTAATATTAATACATTATTGTACACTGATGATCTCCCTCAGATCCATACTGTAATATTAATACATTAATGTATACTGATGATCTTCCTCAGGTCCATACTGTAATATTTATACATTAATGTACACTGATGATCTCCCTCAGATCCATACTGTAACATTAATACATTAATGTATACTGATGATCTCCCTCAGATCCATACTGTGATATTAATACATTAATGCACACTGATGATCTCCCTCAGATCCATACTGTAATATAAATACATTAATGTACACTGATGATCTCCCTCAGATCCATCCTGTAATATTAATACAGTAATGTACACTGATGATCTCCCTCAGATCCATACTGTAATTTTAATACATTAATGTACATTGATGATCTCCATCAGATCCATCCTGTAATATTAATCCATTAATGTACTCTGATGATCTCCCTCAGATCCGTACTGTAATATTAATACATTATTGTACACTGATGATCTCCCTCAGATCCATACTGTAATTTTAATACATTAATGTACACTGATGATCTCCCTCAGATCCATACTGCAATATTAATACATTAATGTACATTGATGATCTCCCTCAGATCCAAACTGTAATATTAATACATTAATGTACATTGATGATCTCCCTCAGATGCATACTGTAATATTAATACATTAATGTACACTGATGATCTCCCTCAGATCCATACTGAAATATTAATACATTAATGTACACTGATGATCTCCCTCAGATCCATACTGTAATATTAATTCATTAATGTACACTGATGATCTCCCTCAGATCCATACTGCAATATTAATACATTAATGTACATTGATGATCTCCCTCAGATCCAAACTGTAATATTAATCCATTATTGTACACTGATGATCTCCCTCAGATCCATAGTGTTATATTAATACATTAATGTACACTGATGATCTCCCTCAGATTCATACTGTAATATTAATACATTAATGTACATTGATGATCTCCCTCAGATCCATACTGTAATATTAATACATTAATGTACACTGATGATCTCCCTCAGATCCATACTGTAATATTAATATATTAATGTACACTGATGACACCCCCAGATCCATACTGTAATACTAATACATTAATGTACATTGTTGTTCTCCCTCAGATCCATACTGTAATATTAATACATTAATGTATATTGATGATCTCCCTCAGATCCATACTGTAATATTAATACATTATTGTACACTGATGATCTCCCTCAGATCCATACTGTAATATTATTATCATTAATGTACTCTGATTATCTCCCTCAGATCCTTACTGTAATATTCATACATTAATGTACACTGATGATCTCCCTCCGATCCATACTGTAATATTAATACGTTAATGTACACTGATGATCTCCCTCAGATCCATACTGTAATATTAATACATACATGTAAACTGATGATCCCTCCCAGATCCATACTGTAATATTAATACGTTAATGTACACTGAAGATCTCCCTCAGATCCATACTTTAATATTAATACATTAATGTACACGATGATCCCCCTCAGATCCATACTGTTATATTAATACGTTAATGTATACTGATGATCTCCCTCAGATCCATACTGTAATATTAATACATTAATGTACACTGATGATCTCCCTCAGATCCATACTGTATTATTAATACATCAATGTATACTGATGATCTCCCTCAGATCCATACTGTAATATTAATACATTAATGTATACTGATGATCTCCCTCAGGTCCATACTGTAATATTAATACATTAATGTACACTGATGATCCCCCTCAGATCCATACTGTAATATTAATTCATTAATGTACACTGATGATCTCCCTCAGATCCATACTGTAATATTAATACATTAATGTACATTGATGATCTCCCTCAGATCCATACTGTAATATTAATATATTAATGTAGACTGATGATCTCCCTCAGATCCATACTGTAATATTAATACATTAATGTACACTGATGATCTCCCTCATATCCACACTGTAATATTAATACATTAATGTACACTGATGATCTCCCTCAGTTCCATAATGTAATATTAATACATTAATGTACACTGATGATCTCCCTCAGATCCATACTGTAATAATAATACATTAATGTACACTGATGATCTCCCTCAGATCCATACTGTAATATTAATACATTAATGTACACTGATGATCTCCCTCAGATTCATATTGTAATATTAATACATTAATGTACACTGATGATCTCCCTCAGATCCATACTGTAATATTAATCCATTAATGTACACTGATGATCTCCCTCAGATCCGTACTGTAATATTAATACATTATTGTACACTGATGATCTCACTCAAATCCAAACTGTAATATTAATCCATTATTGTACACTGATGATCACCCTCAGATCCATACTTTAATATGTATACATTAAAGTACACTGATGATCTCCCTCAGATCCATACTGTAATATTAATACATTAATGTACACTGATGATCTCCCTCAGATCCATACGGTAATATTAATACATAAATGTACACTGATGATCTCCCTCAGGTCCATACTGTAATATTAATACACTAATGTACACTGATGATCTCCCTCAGATCCATACTGTAATATTAATACATTAATGTACACTGATGATCTCCCTCAGATCCATACTGTAATATTAATCCATTAATGTACACTGATGATCTCCCTCAGATCCATACTGTAATATTAATACATTAATATACACTGATGATCTCCCTCAGATCCATACTGTAATAATAATACATTAATGTACACTGATGATCTCCCTCAGATCCATACTGTAATATGTATACATTAAAGTACACTGATGATCTCCCTCAGATCCATACTGTAATATTAATACATTAATGTACACTGATGATCTCCCTCAGATCCATACGGTAATATTAATACATAAATGTACACTGATGATCTCCCTCAGGTCCATACTGTAATATTAATACACTAATGTACACTGATGTTCTCCCTCAGATCCATACTGTAATATTAATACATTAATATATATTGATGATCTCCCTCAGATCCATACTGTAATATTAATACATAAATGTACACTGATGATCTCCCTCAGATCCATACTGTAATATTAATACACTAATGTACACTGGTGATCTCCCTCAGATCCATACTGTTAATATTAATACATTTGTGTATATTGATGATCTCCCTCAGATCCATACTGTATTATTAATACATTAATGTACACTGATGATCTCCCTCAGATCCATACTGTAATATTAATACATTAATGTACACTGATGATCTCCCTCAGATCCATACTGTAATATTAATACATTAATGTACACTGATGATCTCCCTCAGATCCATACTGTAATATTAATCCATTAATGTACACTGATGATCTCCCTCAGATCCATACTGTAATATTAATCCATTAATATACACTGATGATCTCCCTCAGATCCATACTGTAATAATAATACATTAATGCACACTGATGACCTCCCTCAGATCCATACTCTAATATTAATACATTAATGCACACTGATGATCTCCCTCAGATCCATACTGTAATATAAATACATTAATGTACACTGATGATCTCCCTCAGATCCATCCCGTAATATTAATACAGTAATGTACACTGATGATCTCCCTCAGATCCATACTGTAATTTTAATACATTAATGTACATTGATGATCTCCATCAGATCCATCCTGTAATATTAATCCATTAATGTACTCTGATGATCTCACTCAGATCCGTACTGTAATATTAATACATTATTGTACACTGATGATCTCCCTCAGATCCATACTGTAATATTAATACATTAATGTACACTGATGATCTCCCTCAGATCCATACTGCAATATTAATACATTAATGTACATTGATGATCTCCCTCAGATCCAAACTGTAATATTAATACATTAATGTACATTGATGATCTCCCTCAGATGCATACTGTAATATTAATACATTAATGTACACTGATGATCTCCCTCAGATCCATACTGACATATTAATACATTAATGTACACTGATGATCTCCCTCAGATCCATACTGTAATATTAATTCATTAATGTACACTGATGATCTCCCTCAGATCCATACTGCAATATTAATACATTAATGTACATTGATTATCTCCCTCAGATCCAAACTGTAATATTAATCCATTATTGTACACTGATGATCTCCCTCAGATCCATAGTGTTATATTAATACATTAATGTATATTGATGATCTCCCTCAGATCCATACTGTAATATTAATACATTAATGTACACTGATGATCCCCCTCAGGTCCATACTGTAATATTAATACACTAATGTACACTGATGATCTCCCTCAGATCCATACTGTAATATTAATACATTAATGTATATTGATGATCTCCCTCAGATCCATACTGTAATATTAATACATTATTGTACACTGATTATCTCCCTCAGATCCATACTGTAATATTATTATCATTAATGTATTCTGATGATCTCCCTCAGATCCATACTGTAATATTCATACATTAATGTACACTGATGATCTCCCTCCGATCCATACTGTAATATTAAGACGTTAATGTACACTGATGATCTCCCTCAGATCCATACTGTAATATTAATACATAAATGTAAACTGATGATCCCTCTCAGATCCATACTGTAATGTTAATACATTAATGTACACTGAAGATCTCCCTCAGATCCATACTTTAATATTAATACATTAATGTACACGATGATCCCTCTCAGATCCATACTATTATATTAATACATTAATGTATACTGATGATCTCCCTCAGATCCATACTGTAATATTAATACATTAATGTACACTGATGATCTCCCTCAGATCCATACTGTAATATTAATACATGAATGTATACTGATGATCTCCCTCAGATCCATACTGTAATATTAATACATTAATGTATACTGATTATCTCCCTCAGGTCCATACTGTAATATTAATACATTAATGTACACTGATGATTCCCCTCAGATCCATACTGTATTATTAATTCATTAATGTACACTGACGATCTCCCCCAGTTCCATACTGTAATATTAATACATTAATGTATATTGATGATCTCCCTCAGATCCATACTGTAATATTTATACATTAATATACACTGATGATCTCCCTCATATCCATACTGTAATAATAATACATTAATGTACACTGATGATCTCCCTCAGATCCATACTGTAATATGTATACATTAAAGTACATTGATGATCTCCCTCAGATCCATACTGTAATATTAATACATTAATGTACACTGATGATCTCCCTCAGATCCATACGGTAATATTAATACATAAATGTACACTGATGATCTCCCTCAGGTCCATACTGTAATATTAATACACTAATGTACACTGATGTTCTCCCTCAGATCCATACTGTAATAATAATACATTAATGTACACTGATGATCTCCCTCAGATCCATACTGTAATATGTATACATTAAAGTACATTGATGATCTCCCTCAGATCCATACTGTAATATTAATACATTAATGTACACTGGTGATCTCCCTCAGATCCATACTGTTAATATTAATACATTTGTGTATATTGATGATCTCCCTCAGATCCATACTGTATTATTAATACATTAATGTACACTGATGGTCTCCCTCAGATCCATACTGTAATATTAATACATTAATGTACACTGATGATCTCCCTCAGATCCATACTGTAATATTAATACATTAATGTACACTGATGATCTCCCTCAGATCCATACTGTAATATTAATCCATTAATGTACACTGATGATCTCCCTCAGATCCATACTGTAATATTAATACATTAATATACACTGATGATCTCCCTCAGATCCATACTGTAATAATAATACATTAATGCACACTGATGACCTCCCTCAGATCCATACTCTAATATTAATACATTAATGTACACTGATGATCTCCTTCAGATCCATACTGTAATATTAATACATTATTGTACACTGATGATCTCCCCAGATCCATACTGTAATATTAATACAATAATGTACACTGATGATCTCCCTCAGGTCCATACTGTAATATTAATACATTATTGTTCACTGTTGATCTCCCTCAGATCCATACTGTAATATTAATACATTAATGTACACTGATGATCTCCATCAGTTCCATACTGTTATATTAATACATTAATGTACACTGATGATCTCCCTCAGATCCATACTGTAATATTAATACATTATTGTACACTGATGATCTCCCTCAGATCCATACTGTAATATTAATACATTAATGTATACTGATGATCTTCCTCAGGTCCATACTGTAATATTTATACATTAATGTACACTGATGATCTCCCTCAGATCCATACTGTAATATTAATTCATTAATGTACACTGATGATCTCCCTCAGATCCATACTGCAATATTAATACATTAATGTACATTGATGATCTCCCTCAGATCCAAACTGTAATATTAATCCATTATTGTACACTGATGATCTCCCTCAGATCCATAGTGTTATATTAATACATTAATGTACACTGATGATCTCCCTCAGATTCATACTGTAATATTAATACATTAATGTACATTGATGATCTCCCTCAGATCCATACTGTAATATTAATACATTAATGTACACTGATGATCTCCCTCAGATCCATACTGTAATATTAATATATTAATGTACACTGATGACACCCCCAGATCCATACTGTAATACTAATACATTAATGTACATTGTTGTTCTCCCTCAGATCCATACTGTAATATTAATACATTAATGTATATTGATGATCTCCCTCAGATCCATACTGTAATATTAATACATTATTGTACACTGATGATCTCCCTCAGATCCATACTGTAATATTATTATCATTAATGTACTCTGATTATCTCCCTCAGATCCTTACTGTAATATTCATACATTAATGTACACTGATGATCTCCCTCCGATCCATACTGTAATATTAATACGTTAATGTACACTGATGATCTCCCTCAGATCCATACTGTAATATTAATACATACATGTAAACTGATGATCCCTCCCAGATCCATACTGTAATATTAATACGTTAATGTACACTGAAGATCTCCCTCAGATCCATACTTTAATATTAATACATTAATGTACACGATGATCCCCCTCAGATCCATACTGTTATATTAATACGTTAATGTATACTGATGATCTCCCTCAGATCCATACTGTAATATTAATACATTAATGTACACTGATGATCTCCCTCAGATCCATACTGTATTATTAATACATCAATGTATACTGATGATCTCCCTCAGATCCATACTGTAATATTAATACATTAATGTATACTGATGATCTCCCTCAGGTCCATACTGTAATATTAATACATTAATGTACACTGATGATCCCCCTCAGATCCATACTGTAATATTAATTCATTAATGTACACTGATGATCTCCCTCAGATCCATACTGTAATATTAATACATTAATGTACATTGATGATCTCCCTCAGATCCATACTGTAATATTAATATATTAATGTAGACTGATGATCTCCCTCAGATCCATACTGTAATATTAATACATTAATGTACACTGATGATCTCCCTCATATCCACACTGTAATATTAATACATTAATGTACACTGATGATCTCCCTCAGTTCCATGATGTAATATTAATACATTAATGTACACTGATGATCTCCCTCAGATCCATACTGTAATAATAATACATTAATGTACACTGATGATCTCCCTCAGATTCATACTGTAATATTAATACATTAATGTACACTGATGATCTCCCTCAGATTCATACTGTAATATTAATACATTAATGCACACTGATGATCTCCCTCAGATTCATATTGTAATATTAATACATTAATGTACACTGATGATCTCCCTCAGATCCATACTGTAATATTAATCCATTAATGTACACTGATGATTTCCCTCAGATCCGTACTGTAATATTAATACATTATTGTACACTGATGATCTCACTCAGATCCAAACTGTAATATTAATCCATTATTGTACACTGATGATCACCCTCAGATCCATACTTTAATATGTATACATTAAAGTACACTGATGATCTCCCTCAGATCCATACTGTAATATTAATACATTAATGTACACTGATGATCTCCATCAGATCCATACGGTAATATTAATACATAAATGTACACTGATGATCTCCCTCAGGTCCATACTGTAATATTAATACACTAATGTACACTGATGATCTCCCTCAGATCCATACTGTAATATTAATACATTAATGTACACTGATGATCTCCCTCAGATCCATACTGTAATATTAATCCATTAATGTACACTGATGATCTCCCTCAGATCCATACTGTAATATTAATACATTAATATACACTGATGATCTCCCTCAGATCCATACTGTAATAATAATACATTAATGTACACTGATGATCTCCCTCAGATCCATACTGTAATATGTATACATTAAAGTACACTGATGATCTCCCTCAGATCCATACTGTAATATTAATACATTAATGTACACTGATGATCTCCCTCAGATCCATACGGTAATATTAATACATAAATGTACACTGATGATCTCCCTCAGGTCCATACTGTAATATTAATACACTAATGTACACTGATGTTCTCCCTCAGATCCATACTGTAATATTAATACATTAATATATATTGATTATCTCCCTCAGATCCATACTGTAATATCAATACATAAATGTACACTGATGATCTCCCTCAGATCCATACTGTAATATTAATACACTAATGTACACTGGTGATCTCCCTCAGATCCATACTGTTAATATTAATACATTTGTGTATATTGATGATCTCCCTCAGATCCATACTGTATTATTAATACATTAATGTACACTGATGATCTCCCTCAGATCCATACTGTAATATTAATACATTAATGTACACTGATGATCTCCCTCAGATCCATACTGTAATATTAATACATTAATGTACACTGATGATCTCCCTCAGATCCATACTGTAATATTAATCCATTAATGTACACTGATGATCTCCCTCAGATCCATACTGTAATATTAATACATTAATATACACTGATGATCTCCCTCAGATCCATACTGTAATAATAATACATTAATGCACACTGATGACCTCCCTCAGATCCATACTCTAATATTAATACATTAATGTACACTGATGATCTCCCTCAGATCCATACTGTAATATTAATACATTATTGTACACTGATGATCTCCCCAGATCCATACTGTAATATTAATACAATAATGTACACTGATGATCTCCCTCAGGTCCATACTGTAATATTAATACATTATTGTACACTGTTGATCTCCCTCAGATCCATACTGTAATATTAATACATTAATGTACACTGATGATCTCCATCAGTTCCATACTGTTATATTAATACATTAATGTACACTGATGATCTCCCTCAGATCCATACTGTAATATTAATACATTATTGTACACTGATGATCTCCCTCAGATCCATACTGTAATATTAATACATTAATGTATACTGATGATCTTCCTCAGGTCCATACTGTAATATTTATACATTAATGTACACTGATGATCTCCCTCAGATCCATACTGTAACATTAATACATTAATGTATACTGATGATCTCCCTCAGATCCATACTGTGATATTAATACATTAATGCACACTGATGATCTCCCTCAGATCCATACTGTAATATAAATACATTAATGTACACTGATGATCTCCCTCAGATCCATCCTGTAATATTAATACAGTAATGTACACTGATGATCTCCCTCAGATCCATACTGTAATTTTAATACATTAATGTACATTGATGATCTCCATCAGATCCATCCTGTAATATTAATCCATTAATGTACTCTGATGATCTCCCTCAGATCCGTACTGTAATATTAATACATTATTGTACACTGATGATCTCCCTCAGATCCATACTGTAATTTTAATACATTAATGTACACTGATGATCTCCCTCAGATCCATACTGCAATATTAATACATTAATGTACATTGATGATCTCCCTCAGATCCAAACTGTAATATTAATACATTAATGTACATTGATGATCTCCCTCAGATGCATACTGTAATATTAATACATTAATGTACACTGATGATCTCCCTCAGATCCATACTGAAATATTAATACATTAATGTACACTGATGATCTCCCTCAGATCCATACTGTAATATTAATTCATTAATGTACACTGATGATCTCCCTCAGATCCATACTGCAATATTAATACATTAATGTACATTGATGATCTCCCTCAGATCCAAACTGTAATATTAATCCATTATTGTACACTGATGATCTCCCTCAGATCCATAGTGTTATATTAATACATTAATGTACACTGATGATCTCCCTCAGATTCATACTGTAATATTAATACATTAATGTACATTGATGATCTCCCTCAGATCCATACTGTAATATTAATACATTAATGTACACTGATGATCTCCCTCAGATCCATACTGTAATATTAATATATTAATGTACACTGATGACACCCCCAGATCCATACTGTAATACTAATACATTAATGTACATTGTTGTTCTCCCTCAGATCCATACTGTAATATTAATACATTAATGTATATTGATGATCTCCCTCAGATCCATACTGTAATATTAATACATTATTGTACACTGATGATCTCCCTCAGATCCATACTGTAATATTATTATCATTAATGTACTCTGATTATCTCCCTCAGATCCTTACTGTAATATTCATACATTAATGTACACTGATGATCTCCCTCCGATCCATACTGTAATATTAATACGTTAATGTACACTGATGATCTCCCTCAGATCCATACTGTAATATTAATACATACATGTAAACTGATGATCCCTCCCAGATCCATACTGTAATATTAATACGTTAATGTACACTGAAGATCTCCCTCAGATCCATACTTTAATATTAATACATTAATGTACACGATGATCCCCCTCAGATCCATACTGTTATATTAATACGTTAATGTATACTGATGATCTCCCTCAGATCCATACTGTAATATTAATACATTAATGTACACTGATGATCTCCCTCAGATCCATACTGTATTATTAATACATCAATGTATACTGATGATCTCCCTCAGATCCATACTGTAATATTAATACATTAATGTATACTGATGATCTCCCTCAGGTCCATACTGTAATATTAATACATTAATGTACACTGATGATCCCCCTCAGATCCATACTGTAATATTAATTCATTAATGTACACTGATGATCTCCCTCAGATCCATACTGTAATATTAATACATTAATGTACATTGATGATCTCCCTCAGATCCATACTGTAATATTAATATATTAATGTAGACTGATGATCTCCCTCAGATCCATACTGTAATATTAATACATTAATGTACACTGATGATCTCCCTCATATCCACACTGTAATATTAATACATTAATGTACACTGATGATCTCCCTCAGTTCCATAATGTAATATTAATACATTAATGTACACTGATGATCTCCCTCAGATCCATACTGTAATAATAATACATTAATGTACACTGATGATCTCCCTCAGATCCATACTGTAATATTAATACATTAATGTACACTGATGATCTCCCTCAGATTCATATTGTAATATTAATACATTAATGTACACTGATGATCTCCCTCAGATCCATACTGTAATATTAATCCATTAATGTACACTGATGATCTCCCTCAGATCCGTACTGTAATATTAATACATTATTGTACACTGATGATCTCACTCAAATCCAAACTGTAATATTAATCCATTATTGTACACTGATGATCACCCTCAGATCCATACTTTAATATGTATACATTAAAGTACACTGATGATCTCCCTCAGATCCATACTGTAATATTAATACATTAATGTACACTGATGATCTCCCTCAGATCCATACGGTAATATTAATACATAAATGTACACTGATGATCTCCCTCAGGTCCATACTGTAATATTAATACACTAATGTACACTGATGATCTCCCTCAGATCCATACTGTAATATTAATACATTAATGTACACTGATGATCTCCCTCAGATCCATACTGTAATATTAATCCATTAATGTACACTGATGATCTCCCTCAGATCCATACTGTAATATTAATACATTAATATACACTGATGATCTCCCTCAGATCCATACTGTAATAATAATACATTAATGTACACTGATGATCTCCCTCAGATCCATACTGTAATATGTATACATTAAAGTACACTGATGATCTCCCTCAGATCCATACTGTAATATTAATACATTAATGTACACTGATGATCTCCCTCAGATCCATACGGTAATATTAATACATAAATGTACACTGATGATCTCCCTCAGGTCCATACTGTAATATTAATACACTAATGTACACTGATGTTCTCCCTCAGATCCATACTGTAATATTAATACATTAATATATATTGATGATCTCCCTCAGATCCATACTGTAATATTAATACATAAATGTACACTGATGATCTCCCTCAGATCCATACTGTAATATTAATACACTAATGTACACTGGTGATCTCCCTCAGATCCATACTGTTAATATTAATACATTTGTGTATATTGATGATCTCCCTCAGATCCATACTGTATTATTAATACATTAATGTACACTGATGATCTCCCTCAGATCCATACTGTAATATTAATACATTAATGTACACTGATGATCTCCCTCAGATCCATACTGTAATATTAATACATTAATGTACACTGATGATCTCCCTCAGATCCATACTGTAATATTAATCCATTAATGTACACTGATGATCTCCCTCAGATCCATACTGTAATATTAATCCATTAATATACACTGATGATCTCCCTCAGATCCATACTGTAATAATAATACATTAATGCACACTGATGACCTCCCTCAGATCCATACTCTAATATTAATACATTAATGCACACTGATGATCTCCCTCAGATCCATACTGTAATATAAATACATTAATGTACACTGATGATCTCCCTCAGATCCATCCCGTAATATTAATACAGTAATGTACACTGATGATCTCCCTCAGATCCATACTGTAATTTTAATACATTAATGTACATTGATGATCTCCATCAGATCCATCCTGTAATATTAATCCATTAATGTACTCTGATGATCTCACTCAGATCCGTACTGTAATATTAATACATTATTGTACACTGATGATCTCCCTCAGATCCATACTGTAATATTAATACATTAATGTACACTGATGATCTCCCTCAGATCCATACTGCAATATTAATACATTAATGTACATTGATGATCTCCCTCAGATCCAAACTGTAATATTAATACATTAATGTACATTGATGATCTCCCTCAGATGCATACTGTAATATTAATACATTAATGTACACTGATGATCTCCCTCAGATCCATACTGACATATTAATACATTAATGTACACTGATGATCTCCCTCAGATCCATACTGTAATATTAATTCATTAATGTACACTGATGATCTCCCTCAGATCCATACTGCAATATTAATACATTAATGTACATTGATTATCTCCCTCAGATCCAAACTGTAATATTAATCCATTATTGTACACTGATGATCTCCCTCAGATCCATAGTGTTATATTAATACATTAATGTATATTGATGATCTCCCTCAGATCCATACTGTAATATTAATACATTAATGTACACTGATGATCCCCCTCAGGTCCATACTGTAATATTAATACACTAATGTACACTGATGATCTCCCTCAGATCCATACTGTAATATTAATACATTAATGTATATTGATGATCTCCCTCAGATCCATACTGTAATATTAATACATTATTGTACACTGATTATCTCCCTCAGATCCATACTGTAATATTATTATCATTAATGTATTCTGATGATCTCCCTCAGATCCATACTGTAATATTCATACATTAATGTACACTGATGATCTCCCTCCGATCCATACTGTAATATTAAGACGTTAATGTACACTGATGATCTCCCTCAGATCCATACTGTAATATTAATACATAAATGTAAACTGATGATCCCTCTCAGATCCATACTGTAATGTTAATACATTAATGTACACTGAAGATCTCCCTCAGATCCATACTTTAATATTAATACATTAATGTACACGATGATCCCTCTCAGATCCATACTATTATATTAATACATTAATGTATACTGATGATCTCCCTCAGATCCATACTGTAATATTAATACATTAATGTACACTGATGATCTCCCTCAGATCCATACTGTAATATTAATACATGAATGTATACTGATGATCTCCCTCAGATCCATACTGTAATATTAATACATTAATGTATACTGATTATCTCCCTCAGGTCCATACTGTAATATTAATACATTAATGTACACTGATGATTCCCCTCAGATCCATACTGTATTATTAATTCATTAATGTACACTGACGATCTCCCCCAGTTCCATACTGTAATATTAATACATTAATGTATATTGATGATCTCCCTCAGATCCATACTGTAATATTTATACATTAATATACACTGATGATCTCCCTCATATCCATACTGTAATAATAATACATTAATGTACACTGATGATCTCCCTCAGATCCATACTGTAATATGTATACATTAAAGTACATTGATGATCTCCCTCAGATCCATACTGTAATATTAATACATTAATGTACACTGATGATCTCCCTCAGATCCATACGGTAATATTAATACATAAATGTACACTGATGATCTCCCTCAGGTCCATACTGTAATATTAATACACTAATGTACACTGATGTTCTCCCTCAGATCCATACTGTAATAATAATACATTAATGTACACTGATGATCTCCCTCAGATCCATACTGTAATATGTATACATTAAAGTACATTGATGATCTCCCTCAGATCCATACTGTAATATTAATACATTAATGTACACTGGTGATCTCCCTCAGATCCATACTGTTAATATTAATACATTTGTGTATATTGATGATCTCCCTCAGATCCATACTGTATTATTAATACATTAATGTACACTGATGGTCTCCCTCAGATCCATACTGTAATATTAATACATTAATGTACACTGATGATCTCCCTCAGATCCATACTGTAATATTAATACATTAATGTACACTGATGATCTCCCTCAGATCCATACTGTAATATTAATCCATTAATGTACACTGATGATCTCCCTCAGATCCATACTGTAATATTAATACATTAATATACACTGATGATCTCCCTCAGATCCATACTGTAATAATAATACATTAATGCACACTGATGACCTCCCTCAGATCCATACTCTAATATTAATACATTAATGTACACTGATGATCTCCTTCAGATCCATACTGTAATATTAATACATTATTGTACACTGATGATCTCCCCAGATCCATACTGTAATATTAATACAATAATGTACACTGATGATCTCCCTCAGGTCCATACTGTAATATTAATACATTATTGTTCACTGTTGATCTCCCTCAGATCCATACTGTAATATTAATACATTAATGTACACTGATGATCTCCATCAGTTCCATACTGTTATATTAATACATTAATGTACACTGATGATCTCCCTCAGATCCATACTGTAATATTAATACATTATTGTACACTGATGATCTCCCTCAGATCCATACTGTAATATTAATACATTAATGTATACTGATGATCTTCCTCAGGTCCATACTGTAATATTTATACATTAATGTACACTGATGATCTCCCTCAGATCCATACTGTAACATTAATACATTACTGTATACTGATGATCTCCCTCAGATCCATACTGTGATATTAATACATTAATGCACACTGATGATCTCCCTCAGATCCATACTGTAATATAAATACATTAATGTACACTGATGATCTCCCTCAGATCCATCCTGTAATATTAATACAGTAATGTACACTGATGATCTCCCTCAGATCCATACTGTAATTTTAATACATTAATGTACATTGATGATCTCCATCAGATCCATCCTGTAATATTAATCCATTAATGTACTCTGATGATCTCCCTCAGATCCGTACTGTAATATTAATACATTATTGTACACTGATGATCTCCCTCAGATCCATACTGTAATATTAATACATTAATGTACACTGATGATCTCCCTCAGATCCATACTGCAATATTAATACATTAATGCACATTGATGATCTCCCTCAGATCCAAACTGTAATATTAATACATTAATGTACATTGATGATCTCCTTCAGATGCATACTGTAATATTAATACATTAATGTACACTGATGATCTCCCTCAGATCCATACTGAAATATTAATACATTAATGTACACTGATGATCTCCCTCAGATCCATACTGTAATATTAATTCATTAATGTACACTGATGATCTCCCTCAGATCCATACTGCAATATTAATACATTAATGTACATTGATGATCTCCCTCAGATCCAAACTGTAATATTAATCCATTATTGTACACTGATGATCTCCCTCAGATCCATAGTGTTATATTAATACATTAATGTATATTGATGATCTCCCTCAGATCCATACTGTAATATTAATACATTAATGTACACTGATGATCCCCCTCAGGTCCATACTGTAATATTAATACACTAATGTACACTGATGATCTCCCTCAGATCCATACTGTAATATTAATACATTAATGCATATTGATGATCTCCCTCAGATCCATACTGTAATATTAATACATTATTGTACACTGATTATCTCCCTCAGATCCATACTGTAATATTATTATCATTAATGTATTCTGATGATCTCCCTCAGATCCATACTGTAATATTCATACATTAATGTACACTGATGATCTCCCTCCGATCCATACTGTAATATTAATACGTTAATGTACACTGATGATCTCCCTCAGATCCATACTGTAATATTAATACATAAATGTAAACTGATGATCCCTCTCAGATCCATACTGTAATGTTAATACATTAATGTACACTGAAGATCTCCCTCAGATCCATACTTTAATATTAATACATTAATGTACACGATGATCCCTCTCAGATCCATACTATTATATTAATACATTAATGTATACTGATGATCTCCCTCAGATCCATACTGTAATATTAATACATTAATGTACACTGATGATCTCCCTCAGATCCATACTGTAATATTAATACATGAATGTATACTGATGATCTCCCTCAGATCCATACTGTAATATTAATACATTAATGTATACTGATGATCTCCCTCAGGTCCATACTGTAATATTAATACATTAATGTACACTGATGATTCCCCTCAGATCCATGCTGTATTATTAATTCATTAATGTACACTGACGATCTCCCCCAGATCCATACTGTAATATTAATACATTAATGTACATTGATGATCTCCCTCAGATCCATACTGTAATATTAATATATTAATGTAGACTGATGATCTCCCTCAGATCCATTCTGTAATATTAATACATTAATGTACACTGATGATCTCCCTCAGATCCATACTGTAATATGAATACATTAATGTACACTGATGATCTCCCTCAGTTCCATAATGTAATATGAATCCATTAATGTATACTGATGACCTCCCTCAGATCCATACTGTAATATTCATACATTAATGTACACTGATGATCTCCCTCCGATCCATACTGTAATATTAATACATTAATGTACATTGATGATCTCCCTCAGATCCATACTGTAATATTAATATATTAATGTAGACTGATGATCTCCCTCAGATCCATTCTGTAATATTAATACATTAATGTACACTGATGATCTCCCTCAGATCCATACTGTAATATTAATACATTATTGTACACTGATTATCTCCCTCAGATCCATACTGTAATATTATTATCATTAATGTATTCTGATGATCTCCCTCAGATCCATACTGTAATATTCATACATTAATGTACACTGATGATCTCCCTCCGATCCATACTGTAATATTAATACGTTAATGTACACTGATGATCTCCCTCAGATCCATACTGTAATATTAATACATAAATGTAAACTGATGATCCCTCTCAGATCCATACTGTAATGTTAATACATTAATGTACACTGAAGATCTCCCTCAGATCCATACTTTAATATTAATACATTAATGTACACGATGATCCCTCTCAGATCCATACTATTATATTAATACATTAATGTAGACTGATGATCTCCCTCAGATCCATTCTGTAATATTAATACATTAATGTACACAGATGATCTCCCTCAGATCCATACTGTAATATGAATACATTAATGTACACTGATGATCTCCCTCAGTTCCATAATGTAATATGAATCCATTAATGTATACTGATGACCTCCCTCAGATCCATACTGTAATAATACTACATTAATGTACACTGATGATCTCCCTCAGATCCAAACTGTAATATCAATACATAAATGTACACTGATGATCTCCCTCAGATTCATACTGTAATATTAATACATTAATGTACACTGATGATCTCCCTCAGATCCATACTGTAATATTAATCCATTAATGTACACTGATGATCTCCCTCAGATCCGTACTGTAATATTAATACATTATTGTACACTGATGATCTCACTCAGATCCAAACTGTAATATTAATCCATTAATGTACACTGATGATCTCCCTCAGATCCATACTGTAATATTAATACATTAATGTATACTGATGATCTCCCTCAGATCCATACTGTAATAATAATACATTAATGTACACGATGATCCCCCTCATATCCATACTGTTATATTAATACATTAATGTATACTGATGATCTCCCTCAGATCCATACTGTAATATTAATACATTAATGTACACTGATGATCTCTCTCAGTTCCATAATGTAATATTAATACATTAATGTACACTGATGATCTCCCTCAGATCCATACTGTAATAATACATTAATGTACACTGATGATCTCCCTCAGATTCATACTGTAATATTAATACATTAATGTACACTGATGATCTCCCTCAGATCCATACTGTAATATTAATACATTAATGTACACTGATGATCCCCCTCAGATTCATACTGTAATATTAATACATTAATGTACACTGATGATCTCCCTCAGATAGATACCTTAATATTAATCCATTAATGTACACTGATGATCTCCGTCAGATCCGTACTGTAATATTAATACATTATTGTACACTGGTGATCTCACTCAGATCCAAACTGTAATATTAATCCATTAATGTACACTGATGATCTCTCTCAGATCCATACTGTAATATTAATACATTAATGTATACTGTTGATCTCCCTCAGATCCATACTGTAATAATAATACATTAATGTACACGATGATCCCCCTCAGATCCATACTGTTATATTAATACATTTATGTATACTGATGATCTCCCTCAGATCCATACTGTAATATTAATACATTAATGTACACTGATGATCCCCCTCAGATCCATTCTGTAATATTAATACATTATTGTACACTGATGATCTCCCTCAGATCCATACTGTAATATTAATACATTAATGTATACTGATGATCTCCCTCAGATCCATACTGTAATAATAATACATTAATGTACACGATAGCTTGCCACGTTGGGTGAGTGGATAGCGTGTCGGTCTACTAACCCCAAGATTGCAGGTTCGCCCCTGGCCGTGGTAAGTGATTTTTGAAAGGCGGCAAAAATACGATACGCATGTCATACGATGTTGGCATGTCAAAGAACCCATTTGAATTCAGTAGGCCGAGTTCATAATGGCTACATTAATCTCGGGAGTTTCCGCCAACACAAAGTTCCTCATTTCTCTACTAGAAAGTGCTATAATGTTCAAGGAGCTTAGATATCTATTATCTAACCTCCTTGACTTTCATAGTGATTCAAGGAGCAACGAAATTCGACATGCAAGCTACCCTCTGGGTGTCAAATTACAAAGCTTGCACCCGGCACCCGAGGCCATACGATATTATTATTATTATTATTATTATTAATGTACACGATGATCCCCTCAGATCCATACTGTTATATTAATACATTAATGTATACTGATGATCTCCCTCAGATCCATACTGTAATATTAATACATTAATGTACACTTATGATCTTCCTCAGATCCATACTGTAATATTAATACATTAATGTATACTAATGATCTCCCTCAGATCCATACTGTAATATTAATACATTAATGTATACTGATGATCTCCCTCAGATCCATACCGTAATATTAATACATTAATGTACACTGATGATCTCCCTCAAATCCATACTGCAATATTAATACATTAATGTACACTGATGATCTCCCTCAGATCCATACTGTAATATTAATATATTAATGTACACTGATGACACCCCCAGATCCATACTGTAATACTAATACATTAATGTACATTGTTGTTCTCCCTCAGATCCATACTGTAATATTAATACATTAATGTATACTGATGATCTCCCTCAGATCCATACCGTAATATTAATACATTAATGTACACTGATGATCTCCCTCAGATCCATACTGTAATATTAATCCATTAATGTACACTGATGATCTCCGTCAGATCCGTACTGTAATATTAAAACATTATTGTACACTGATGATCTCACTCAGATCCAAACTGTAATATTAATCCATTAATGTACACTGATGATCTCTCTCAGATCCATACTGTAATATTAATACATTAATGTATACTGTTGATCTCCCTCAGATCCATACTGTAATAATAATACATTAATGTACACGATGATCCCCCTCAGATCCATACTGTTATATTAATACATTTATGTATACTGATGATCTCCCTCAGATCCATACTGTAATATTAATACATTAATGTACACAGATGATCCCACTCAGATCCATTCTGTAATATTAATACATTATTGTACACTGATGATCTCCCTCAGATCCATACTCTTATATTAATACATTAATGTATACTGATGATCTCCCTCAGATCCATACTGTAATAATAATACATTAATGTACACGATAGCTTGCCACGTTGGGTGAGTGGATAGCGTGTCGGTCTACTAACCCCAAGATTGCAGGTTCGCCCCTGGCCGTGGTAAGTGATTTTTGAAAGGCGGCAAAAATACGATACGCATGTCATACGATGTTGGCATGTCAAAGAACCCATTTGAATTCAGTAGGCCGAGTTCATAATGGCTACATTAATCTCGGGAGTTTCCGCCAACACAAAGTTCCTCATTTCTCTACTAGAAAGTGCTATAATGTTCAAGGAGCTTAGATATCTATTATCTAACCTCCTTGACTTTCATAGTGATTCAAGGAGCAACGAAATTCGACATGCAAGCTACCCTCTGGGTGTCAAATTACAAAGCTTGCACCCGGCATCCGAGGCCATACGATATTATTATTATTATTATTATTATTAATGTACACGATGATCCCCCTCAGATCCATACTGTTATATTAATACATTAATGTATACTGATGATCTCCCTCAGATCCATACTGTAATATTAATACATTAATGTACACTTATGATCTTCCTCAGATCCATACTGTAATATTAATACATTAATGTATAGTGATGATCTCCCTCAGATCCATACCCTAATATTAATACATTAATGTACACTGATGATCTCCCTCAAATCCATACTGCAATATTAATACATTTATGTACACTGATGATCTCCCTCATATCCATACTGTAATATTAATACATTAATATATACTGATGATCTCCCTCAGATCCATACGGTAATATTAATACATTAATGTACACTGATGATCTCCCTCAGATCCATACTGTAATATTAATACATTAATGTACACTGATGATCTCCCTCAGATTCATACTGTAATATTAATACATTAATGTACATTGATGAACTCCCTCAGATCCATACTGTAATATTAATACATTAATGTACACTGATGATCTCCCTCAGATCCATACTGTAATATTAATATATTAATGTACACTGATGACACCCCCAGATCCATACTGTAATACTAATACATTAATGTACATTGTTGTTCTCCCTCAGATCCATACTGTAATATTAATACATTAATGTATATTGATGATCTCCCTCAGATCCATACTGTAATATTAATACATTATTGTACACTGATGATCTCCCTCAGATCCATACTGTAATATTATTATCATTAATGTACTCTGATGATCTCCCTCAGATCCATACTGTAATATTCATACATTAATGTACACTGATGATCTCCCTCCGATCCATACTGTAATATTAATACGTTAATGTACACTGATGATCTCCCTCAGATCCATACTGTAATATTAATACATACATGTAAACTGATGATCCCTCCCAGATCCATACTGTAATATTAATACGTTAATGTACACTGAAGATCTCCCTCAGATCCATACTTTAATATTAATACATTAATGTACACGATGATCCCCCTCAGATCCATACTGTTATATTAATACGTTAATGTATACTGATGATCTCCCTCAGATCCATACTGTAATATTAATACATTAATGTACACTGATGATCTCCCTCAGATCCATACTGTAATATTAATACATCAATGTATACTGATGATCTCCCTCAGATCCATACTGTAATATTAATACATTAATGTATACTGATGATCTCCCTCAGGTCCATACTGTAATATTAATACATTAATGTACACTGATGATCCCCCTCAGATCCATACTGTAATATTAATTCATTAATGTACACTGATGATCTCCCTCAGACCCATACTGTAATATTAATACATTAATGTACATTGATGATCTCCCTCAGATCCATACTGTAATATTAATATATTAATGT
Source organism: Meconema thalassinum (assembly GCA_946902985.2). Classification (NCBI taxonomy): domain Eukaryota; kingdom Metazoa; phylum Arthropoda; class Insecta; order Orthoptera; family Tettigoniidae; genus Meconema; species Meconema thalassinum. The sequence continues at coordinate 214,655,439 of OX336388.2, read as the reverse complement.
AGACTGATGATCTCCCTCAGATCCATACTGTAATATTAATACATTAATGTACACTGATGATCTCCCTCATATCCATACTGTAATATTAATACATTAATGTACACTGATGATCTCCCTCAGTTCCATAATGTAATATTAATACATTAATGTACACTGATGATCTCCCTCAGATCCATACTGTAATAATAATACATTAATGTACACTGATGATCTCCCTCAGATTCATACTGTAATATTAATACATTAATGTACACTGATGATCTCCCTCAGATCCATACTGTAATATTAATACATTAATGTACACTGATGATCTCCCTCAGATTCATATTGTAATATTAATACATTAATGTACACTGATGATCTCCCTCAGATCCATACTGTAATATTAATCCATTAATGTACACTGATGATCTCCCTCAGATCCGTACTGTAATATTAATACATTATTGTACACTGATGATCTCACTCAGATCCAAACTGTAATATTAATCCATTATTGTACACTGATGATCACCCTCAGATCCATACTGTAATATGTATACATTAAAGTACACTGATGATCTCCCTCAGATCCATACTGTAATATTAATACATTAATGTACACTGATGATCTCCCTCAGATCCATACGGTAATATTTATACATAAATGTACACTGATGATCTCCCTCAGGTCCATACTGTAATATTAATACACTAATGTACACTGATGATCTCCCTCAGATCCATACTGTAATATTAATACATTAATGTACACTGATGATCTCCCTCAGATCCATACTGTAATATTAATCCATTAATGTACACTGATGATCTCCCTCAGATCCATACTGTAATATTAATACATTAATATACACTGATGATCTCCCTCAGATCCATACTGTAATAATAATACATTAATGTACACTGATGATCTCCCTCAGATCCATACTGTAATATGTATACATTAAAGTACACTGATGATCTCCCTCAGATCCATACTGTAATATTAATACATTAATGTACACTGATGATCTCCCTCAGATCCATACGGTAATATTAATACATAAATGTACACTGATGATCTCCCTCAGGTCCATACTGTAATATTAATACACTAATGTACACTGATGTCCTCCCTCAGATCCATACTGTAATATTAATACATTAATATATATTGATGATCTCCCTCAGATCCATACTGTAATATTAATACATAAATGTACACTGATGATCTCCCTCAGATCCATACTGTAATATTAATACACTAATGTACACTGCTGATCTCCCTCAGATCCATACTGTTAATATTAATACATTTATGTATATTGATGATCTCCCTCAGATCCATACTGTAATAATAATACATTAATGTACACTGATGATCTCCCTCAGATCCATACTGTAATATGTATACATTAAAGTACACTGATGATCTCCCTCAGATCCATACTGTAATATTAATACATTAATGTACACTGAAGATCTCCCTCAGATCCATACTTTAATATTAATACATTAATGTACACGATGATCCCCCTCAGATCCATACTGTTATATTAATACGTTAATGTATACTGATGATCTCCCTCAGATCCATACTGTAATATTAATACATTAATGTACACTGATGATCTCCCTCAGATCCATACTGTAATATTAATACATCAATGTATACTGATGATCTCCCTCAGATCCATACTGTAATATTAATACATTAATGTATACTGATGATCTCCCTCAGGTCCATACTGTAATATTAATACATTAATGTACACTGATGATCCCCCTCAGATCCATACTGTAATATTAATTCATTAATGTACACTGATGATCTCCCTCAGACCCATACTGTAATATTAATACATTAATGTACATTGATGATCTCCCTCAGATCCATACTGTAATATTAATATATTAATGTAGACTGATGATCTCCCTCAGATCCATAATGTAATATTAATACATTAATGTACACTGATGATCTCCCTCATATCCATACTGTAATATTAATACATTAATGTACACTGATGATCTCCCTCAGTTCCATAATGTAATATTAATACATTAATGTACACTGATGATCTCCCTCAGATCCATACTGTAATAATAATACATTAATGTACACTGATGATCTCCCTCAGTTTCATACTGTAATATTAATACATTAATGTACACTGATGATCTCCCTCAGATCCATACTGTAATATTAATACATTAATGTACACTGATGATCTCCCTCAGATTCATATTGTAATATTAATACATTAATGTACACTGATGATCTCCCTCAGATCCATACTGTAATATTAATCCATTAATGTACACTGATGATCCCCCTCAGATCCGTACTGTAATATTAATACATTAATGTACACTGATGATCACCCTCAGATCCATACTGTAATATGTATACATTAAAGTACACTGATGATCTCCCTCAGATCCATACTGTAATATTAATACATTAATGTACACTGATGATCTCCCTCAGATCCATACGGTAATATGAATACATAAATGTACACTGATGATCTCCCTCAGGTCCATACTGTAATATTAATACACTAATGTACACTGATGATCTCCCTCAGATCCATACTGTAATATTAATACATTAATGTACACTGATGATCTCCCTCAGATCCATACTGTAATATTAATCCATTAATGTACACTGATGATCTCCCTCAGATCCATACTGTAATATTAATACATTAATATACACTGATGATCTCCCTCAGATCCATACTGTAATAATAATACATTAATGTACACTGATGATCTCCCTCAGATCCATACTGTAATATGTATACATTAATGTACACTGATGATCTCCCTCAGATCCATACGGTAATATTAATACATAAATGTACACTGATGATCTCCCTCAGGTCCATACTGTAATATTAATACACTAATGTACACTGATGTCCTCCCTCAGATCCATACTGTAATATTAATACATTAATATATATTGATGATCTCCCTCAGATCCATACTGTAATATTAATGCATAAATGTACACTGATGATCTCCCTCAGATCCATACTGTAATATTAATACACTAATGTACACTGCTGATCTCCCTCAGATCCATACTGTTAATATTAATACATTTATGTATATTGATGATCTCCCTCAGATCCATACTGTATTATTAATACATTAATGTACACTGATGATCTCCCTCAGATCCATACTGTAATATTAATACATTAATGTACACTGATGATCTCCCTCAGATCCATACTGTAATATTAATACATTAATGTACACTGATGATCTCCCTCAGATCCATACTGTAATATTAATCCATTAATGTACACTGCCGATCTCCCTCAGATCCATACTGTAATATTAATACATTAATATACACTGATGATCTCCCTCAGATCCATACTGTAATAATAATACATTAATGTACACTGATGACCTCCCTCAGATCCATACTGTAATATTAATACATTAATGTACACTGATGATCTCCCTCAGATCCATACTGTAATATTAATACATTATTCTACACTGATGATCTCCCCAGATCCATACTGTAATATTAATACAATAATGTACACTGATGATCTCCCTCAGATCCATACTGTAATAATAATACATTAATGTACACTGATGACCTCCCTCAGATCCATACTGTAATATTAATACATTAATGTACACTGATGATCTCCCTCAGGTCCATACTGTAATATTAATACATTATTGTACACTGTTGATCTCCCTCAGATCCATACTGTAATATTAATACATTAATGTACACTGATGATCTCCATCAGTTCCATACTGTTATATTAATACATTAATGTAAACTGATGATCTCCCTCAGATCCATACTGTAATATTAATACATTATTGTACACTGATGATCTCCCTCAGATCCATACTGTAATATTAATACATTAATGTATACTGATGATCTTCCTCAGGTCCATACTGTAATATTTATACATTAATGTACACTGATGATCTCCCTCAGATCCATACTGTAACATTAATACATTAATGTACACTGATGATCTCCCTCAGATCCATACTGTGATATTAATACATTAATGTACACTGATGATCTCCCTCAGATCCATACTGTAATATAAATACATTAATGTACACTGATGATCTCCCTCAGATCCATAATGCAATATTAATACATTAATGTACATTGATGATCTCCCTCAGATCCAAACTGTAATATTAATACATTAATGTACATTGATGATCTCCCTCAGATCCATACTGTAATATTAATACATTAATGTACACTGATGATCTCCCTCAGATCCATACTGAAATATTAATACATTAATGTACACTGATGATCTCCCTCAGATCCATACTGTAATATTAATACATTAATGTACACTGATGATCTCCCTCAGATCCATACTGCAATATTAATACATTAATGTACATTGATGATCTCCCTCAGATCCAAACTGTAATATTAATCCATTATTGTACACTGATGATCTCCCTCAGATCCATACTGTTATATTAATACATTAATGTATATTGTTGATCTCCCTCAGATCCATACTGTAATATTAATACATTAATGTACACTGATGATCCCCCTCAGGTCCATACTGTAATATTAATACACTAATGTACACTGATGATCTCCCTCAGATCCATACTGTAATATTAATACATTAATGTATATTGATGATCTCCCTCAGATCCATACTGTAATATTAATACATTATTGTACACTGATTATCTCCCTCAGATCCATACTGTAATATTATTATCATTAATGTATTCTGATGATCTCCCTCAGATCCATACTGTAATATTCATACATTAATGTACACTGATGATCTCCCTCCGATCCATACTGTAATATTAATACGTTAATGTACACTGATGATCTCCCTCAGATCCATACTGTAATATTAATACATAAATGTAAACTGATGATCCCTCTCCGATCCATACTGTAATGTTAATACATTAATGTACACTGAAGATCTCCCTCAGATCCATACTTTAATATTAATACATTAATGTACACGATGATCCCTCTCAGATCCATACTGTTATATTAATACATTAATGTATACTGATGATCTCCCTCAGATCCATACTGTAATATTAATACATTAATGTACACTGATGATCTCCCTCAGATCCATACTGTAATATTAATACATGAATGTATACTGATGATCTCCCTCAGATCCATACTGTAATATTAATACATTAATGTATACTGATGATCTCCCTCAGGTCCATACTGTAATATTAATACATTAATGTACACTGATGATCCCCCTCAGATCCATACTGTAATATTAATTCATTAATGTACACTGACGATCTCCCCCAGATCCATACTGTAATAATACTACATTAATGTACACTGATGATCTCCCTCAGATTCATACTGTAATATTAATACATTAATGTACACTGATGATCTCCCTCAGATCCATACTGTAATATTAATACATAAATGTACACTGATGATCTCCCTCAGATCCATACTGTAATAATAATACATTAATGTACACTGATGATCTCCCTCAGATTCATATTGTAATATTAATACATTAATGTACACTGATGATCTCCCTCAGATCCATACTGTAATATTAATCCATTAATGTACACTGATGATCCCCCTCAGATCCGTACTGTAATATTAATACATTAATGTACACTGATGATCACCCTCAGATCCATACTGTAATATGTATACATTAAAGTACACTGATGATCTCCCTCAGATCCATACTGTAATATTAATACATTAATGTACACTGATGATCTCCCTCAGATCCATACGGTAATATGAATACATAAATGTACACTGATGATCTCCCTCAGGTCCATACTGTAATATTAATACACTAATGTACACTGATGATCTCCCTCAGATCCATACTGTAATATTAATACATTAATGTACACTGATGATCTCCCTCAGATCCATACTGTAATATTAATCCATTAATGTACACTGATGATCTCCCTCAGATCCATACTGTAATATTAATACATTAATATACACTGATGATCTCCCTCAGATCCATACTGTAATAATAATACATTAATGTACACTGATGATCTCCCTCAGATCCATACTGTAATATGTATACATTAATGTACACTGATGATCTCCCTCAGATCCATACGGTAATATTAATACATAAATGTACACTGATGATCTCCCTCAGGTCCATACTGTAATATTAATACACTAATGTACACTGATGTCCTCCCTCAGATCCATACTGTAATATTAATACATTAATATATATTGATGATCTCCCTCAGATCCATACTGTAATATTAATGCATAAATGTACACTGATGATCTCCCTCAGATCCATACTGTAATATTAATACACTAATGTACACTGCTGATCTCCCTCAGATCCATACTGTTAATATTAATACATTTATGTATATTGATGATCTCCCTCAGATCCATACTGTATTATTAATACATTAATGTACACTGATGATCTCCCTCAGATCCATACTGTAATATTAATACATTAATGTACACTGATGATCTCCCTCAGATCCATACTGTAATATTAATACATTAATGTACACTGATGATCTCCCTCAGATCCATACTGTAATATTAATCCATTAATGTACACTGCCGATCTCCCTCAGATCCATACTGTAATATTAATACATTAATATACACTGATGATCTCCCTCAGATCCATACTGTAATAATAATACATTAATGTACACTGATGACCTCCCTCAGATCCATACTGTAATATTAATACATTAATGTACACTGATGATCTCCCTCAGATCCATACTGTAATATTAATACATTATTCTACACTGATGATCTCCCCAGATCCATACTGTAATATTAATACAATAATGTACACTGATGATCTCCCTCAGATCCATACTGTAATAATAATACATTAATGTACACTGATGACCTCCCTCAGATCCATACTGTAATATTAATACATTAATGTACACTGATGATCTCCCTCAGGTCCATACTGTAATATTAATACATTATTGTACACTGTTGATCTCCCTCAGATCCATACTGTAATATTAATACATTAATGTACACTGATGATCTCCATCAGTTCCATACTGTTATATTAATACATTAATGTAAACTGATGATCTCCCTCAGATCCATACTGTAATATTAATACATTATTGTACACTGATGATCTCCCTCAGATCCATACTGTAATATTAATACATTAATGTATACTGATGATCTTCCTCAGGTCCATACTGTAATATTTATACATTAATGTACACTGATGATCTCCCTCAGATCCATACTGTAACATTAATACATTAATGTACACTGATGATCTCCCTCAGATCCATACTGTGATATTAATACATTAATGTACACTGATGATCTCCCTCAGATCCATACTGTAATATAAATACATTAATGTACACTGATGATCTCCCTCAGATCCATAATGCAATATTAATACATTAATGTACATTGATGATCTCCCTCAGATCCAAACTGTAATATTAATACATTAATGTACATTGATGATCTCCCTCAGATCCATACTGTAATATTAATACATTAATGTACACTGATGATCTCCCTCAGATCCATACTGAAATATTAATACATTAATGTACACTGATGATCTCCCTCAGATCCATACTGTAATATTAATACATTAATGTACACTGATGATCTCCCTCAGATCCATACTGCAATATTAATACATTAATGTACATTGATGATCTCCCTCAGATCCAAACTGTAATATTAATCCATTATTGTACACTGATGATCTCCCTCAGATCCATACTGTTATATTAATACATTAATGTATATTGTTGATCTCCCTCAGATCCATACTGTAATATTAATACATTAATGTACACTGATGATCCCCCTCAGGTCCATACTGTAATATTAATACACTAATGTACACTGATGATCTCCCTCAGATCCATACTGTAATATTAATACATTAATGTATATTGATGATCTCCCTCAGATCCATACTGTAATATTAATACATTATTGTACACTGATTATCTCCCTCAGATCCATACTGTAATATTATTATCATTAATGTATTCTGATGATCTCCCTCAGATCCATACTGTAATATTCATACATTAATGTACACTGATGATCTCCCTCCGATCCATACTGTAATATTAATACGTTAATGTACACTGATGATCTCCCTCAGATCCATACTGTAATATTAATACATAAATGTAAACTGATGATCCCTCTCCGATCCATACTGTAATGTTAATACATTAATGTACACTGAAGATCTCCCTCAGATCCATACTTTAATATTAATACATTAATGTACACGATGATCCCTCTCAGATCCATACTGTTATATTAATACATTAATGTATACTGATGATCTCCCTCAGATCCATACTGTAATATTAATACATTAATGTACACTGATGATCTCCCTCAGATCCATACTGTAATATTAATACATGAATGTATACTGATGATCTCCCTCAGATCCATACTGTAATATTAATACATTAATGTATACTGATGATCTCCCTCAGGTCCATACTGTAATATTAATACATTAATGTACACTGATGATCCCCCTCAGATCCATACTGTAATATTAATTCATTAATGTACACTGACGATCTCCCCCAGATCCATACTGTAATAATACTACATTAATGTACACTGATGATCTCCCTCAGATTCATACTGTAATATTAATACATTAATGTACACTGATGATCTCCCTCAGATCCATACTGTAATATTAATACATAAATGTACACTGATGATCTCCCTCAGATTCATACTGTAATATTAATACATTAATGTACACTGATGATCTCCCTCAGATCCATTCTGTAATATTAATCCATTAATGTACACTGATGATCTCCCTCAGATCCGTACTGTAATATTAATACATTATTGTTCACTGATGATCTCACTCAGATCCAAACTGTAATATTAATCCATTAATGTACACTGATGATCTCCCTCAGATCCATACTGTAATATTAATACATTAATGTATACTGATGATCTCCCTCAGGTCCATACTGTAATAATAATACATTAATGTACACGATGATCCCCCTCAGATCCATACTGTTATATTAATACATTAATGTATACTGATGATCTCCCTCAGATCCATACTGTAATATTAATACATTAATGTACACTGATGATCTCTCTCAGTTCCATAATGTAATATTAATACATTAATGTACACTGATGATCTCCCTCAGATCCATACTGTAATAATACATTAATGTACACTGATGATCTCCCTCAGATTCATACTGTAATATTAATACATTAATGTACACTGATGATCTCCCTCAGATCCATACTGTAATATTAATACATAAATGTAAACTGATGATCCCTCTCAGATCCATACTGTAATGTTAATACATTAATGTACACTGAAGATCTCCCTCAGATCCATACTTTAATATTAATACATTAATGTACACGATGATCCCTCTCAGATCCATACTATTATATTAATACATTAATGTATACTGATGATCTCCCTCAGATCCATACTGTAATATTAATACATTAATGTACACTGATGATCTCCCTCAGATCCATACTGTAATATTAATACATGAATGTATACTGATGATCTCCCTCAGATCCATACTGTAATATTAATACATTAATGTATACTGATTATCTCCCTCAGGTCCATACTGTAATATTAATACATTAATGTACACTGATGATTCCCCTCAGATCCATACTGTATTATTAATTCATTAATGTACACTGACGATCTCCCCCAGTTCCATACTGTAATATTAATACATTAATGTATATTGATGATCTCCCTCAGATCCATACTGTAATATTTATACATTAATATACACTGATGATCTCCCTCATATCCATACTGTAATAATAATACATTAATGTACACTGATGATCTCCCTCAGATCCATACTGTAATATGTATACATTAAAGTACATTGATGATCTCCCTCAGATCCATACTGTAATATTAATACATTAATGTACACTGATGATCTCCCTCAGATCCATACGGTAATATTAATACATAAATGTACACTGATGATCTCCCTCAGGTCCATACTGTAATATTAATACACTAATGTACACTGATGTTCTCCCTCAGATCCATACTGTAATAATAATACATTAATGTACACTGATGATCTCCCTCAGATCCATACTGTAATATGTATACATTAAAGTACATTGATGATCTCCCTCAGATCCATACTGTAATATTAATACATTAATGTACACTGGTGATCTCCCTCAGATCCATACTGTTAATATTAATACATTTGTGTATATTGATGATCTCCCTCAGATCCATACTGTATTATTAATACATTAATGTACACTGATGGTCTCCCTCAGATCCATACTGTAATATTAATACATTAATGTACACTGATGATCTCCCTCAGATCCATACTGTAATATTAATACATTAATGTACACTGATGATCTCCCTCAGATCCAAACTGTAATATTAATCCATTATTGTACACTGATGATCTCCCTAAAGTCCATGCTGTAATATTAATACATTAATGTACACTGATGATCTCCCTCAGATCCATACTGTTATATTTATACATTTATGTACACTGATGATCTCCTCATATCCATACTGTAATATTAATACATTAATGTATACTGATGATCTCCCTCAGATCCATACGGTAATATTAATACATTAATGTACACTGATGATCTCCCTCAGATCCATACTGTAATATTAATAAATTAATGTACACTGATGATCTCCCTCAGATTCATACTGTAATATTAATATATTAATGTACACTGATGACACCCCCAGATCCATACTGTAATACTAATACATTAATGTACATTGTTGTTCTCCCTCAGATCCATACTGTAATATTAATACATTAATGTATATTGATGATCTCCCTCAGATCCATACTGTAATATTAATACATTATTGTACACTGATGATCTCCCTCAGATCCATACTGTAATATTATTATCATTAATGTACTCTGATGATCTCCCTCAGATCCTTACTGTAATATTCATACATTAATGTACACTGATGATCTCCCTCAGATCCATACTGTAATATTAATACATTATTGTACACTGATGATCTCCCCAGATCCATACTGTAATATTAATACAATAATGTACACTGATGATCTCCCTCAGGTCCATACTGTAATATTAATACATTATTGTACACTGTTGATCTCCCTCAGATCCATACTGTAATATTAATACATTAATGTACACTGATGATCTCCATCAGTTCCATACTGTTATATTAATACATTAATGTACACTGATGATCTCCCTCAGATCCATACTGTAATATTAATACATTATTGTACACTGATGATCTCCCTCAGATCCATACTGTAATATTAATACATTAATGTATACTGATGATCTTCCTCAGGTCCATACTGTAATATTTATACATTAATGTACACTGATGATCTCCCTCAGATCCATACTGTAACATTAATACATTAATGTATACTGATGATCTCCCTCAGATCCATACTGTGATATTAATACATTAATGCACACTGATGATCTCCCTCAGATCCATACTGTAATATAAATACATTAATGTACACTGATGATCTCCCTCAGATCCATCCTGTAATATTAATACAGTAATGTACACTGATGATCTCCCTCAGATCCATACTGTAATTTTAATACATTAATGTACATTGATGATCTCCATCAGATCCATCCTGTAATATTAATCCATTAATGTACTCTGATGATCTCCCTCAGATCCGTACTGTAATATTAATACATTATTGTACACTGATGATCTCCCTCAGATCCATACTGTAATTTTAATACATTAATGTACACTGATGATCTCCCTCAGATCCATACTGCAATATTAATACATTAATGTACATTGATGATCTCCCTCAGATCCAAACTGTAATATTAATACATTAATGTACATTGATGATCTCCCTCAGATGCATACTGTAATATTAATACATTAATGTACACTGATGATCTCCCTCAGATCCATACTGAAATATTAATACATTAATGTACACTGATGATCTCCCTCAGATCCATACTGTAATATTAATTCATTAATGTACACTGATGATCTCCCTCAGATCCATACTGCAATATTAATACATTAATATACATTGATGATCTCCCTCAGATCCAAACTGTAATATTAATCCATTATTGTACACTGATGATCTCCCTCAGATCCATAGTGTTATATTAATACATTAATGTACACTGATGATCTCCCTCAGATTCATACTGTAATATTAATACATTAATGTACATTGATGATCTCCCTCAGATCCATGTACACTGATGATCTCCCTCAGATCCATACTGTAATATTAATATATTAATGTACACTGATGACACCCCCAGATCCATACTGTAATACTAATACATTAATGTACATTGTTGTTCTCCCTCAGATCCATACTGTAATATTAATACATTAATGTATATTGATGATCTCCCTCAGATCCATACTGTAATATTAATACATTATTGTACACTGATGATCTCCCTCAGATCCATACTGTAATATTATTATCATTAATGTACTCTGATTATCTCCCTCAGATCCTTACTGTAATATTCATACATTAATGTACACTGATGATCTCCCTCCGATCCATACTGTAATATTAATACGTTAATGTACACTGATGATCTCCCTCAGATCCATACTGTAATATTAATACATACATGTAAACTGATGATCCCTCCCAGATCCATACTGTAATATTAATACGTTAATGTACACTGAAGATCTCCCTCAGATCCATACTTTAATATTAATACATTAATGTACACGATGATCCCCCTCAGATCCATACTGTTATATTAATACGTTAATGTATACTGATGATCTCCCTCAGATCCATACTGTAATATTAATACATTAATGTACACTGATGATCTCCCTCAGATCCATACTGTATTATTAATACATCAATGTATACTGATGATCTCCCTCAGATCCATACTGTAATATTAATACATTAATGTATACTGATGATCTCCCTCAGGTCCATACTGTAATATTAATACATTAATGTACACTGATGATCCCCCTCAGATCCATACTGTAATATTAATTCATTAATGTACACTGATGATCTCCCTCAGATCCATACTGTAATATTAATACATTAATGTACATTGATGATCTCCCTCAGATCCATACTGTAATATTAATATATTAATGTAGACTGATGATCTCCCTCAGATCCATACTGTAATATTAATACATTAATGTACACTGATGATCTCCCTCATATCCACACTGTAATATTAATACATTAATGTACACTGATGATCTCCCTCAGTTCCATGATGTAATATTAATACATTAATGTACACTGATGATCTCCCTCAGATCCATACTGTAATAATAATACATTAATGTACACTGATGATCTCCCTCAGATTCATACTGTAATATTAATACATTAATGTACACTGATGATCTCCCTCAGATTCATACTGTAATATTAATACATTAATGCACACTGATGATCTCCCTCAGATTCATATTGTAATATTAATACATTAATGTACACTGATGATCTCCCTCAGATCCATACTGTAATATTAATCCATTAATGTACACTGATGATCTCCCTCAGATCCGTACTGTAATATTAATACATTATTGTACACTGATGATCTCACTCAGATCCAAACTGTAATATTAATCCATTATTGTACACTGATGATCACCCTCAGATCCATACTTTAATATGTATACATTAAAGTACACTGATGATCTCCCTCAGATCCATACTGTAATATTAATACATTAATGTACACTGATGATCTCCATCAGATCCATACGGTAATATTAATACATAAATGTACACTGATGATCTCCCTCAGGTCCATACTGTAATATTAATACACTAATGTACACTGATGATCTCCCTCAGATCCATACTGTAATATTAATACATTAATGTACACTGATGATCTCCCTCAGATCCATACTGTAATATTAATCCATTAATGTACACTGATGATCTCCCTCAGATCCATACTGTAATATTAATACATTAATATACACTGATGATCTCCCTCAGATCCATACTGTAATAATAATACATTAATGTACACTGATGATCTCCCTCAGATCCATACTGTAATATGTATACATTAAAGTACACTGATGATCTCCCTCAGATCCATACTGTAATATTAATACATTAATGTACACTGATGATCTCCCTCAGATCCATACGGTAATATTAATACATAAATGTACACTGATGATCTCCCTCAGGTCCATACTGTAATATTAATACACTAATGTACACTGATGTTCTCCCTCAGATCCATACTGTAATATTAATACATTAATATATATTGATTATCTCCCTCAGATCCATACTGTAATATCAATACATAAATGTACACTGATGATCTCCCTCAGATCCATACTGTAATATTAATACACTAATGTACACTGGTGATCTCCCTCAGATCCATACTGTTAATATTAATACATTTGTGTATATTGATGATCTCCCTCAGATCCATACTGTATTATTAATACATTAATGTACACTGATGATCTCCCTCAGATCCATACTGTAATATTAATACATTAATGTACACTGATGATCTCCCTCAGATCCATACTGTAATATTAATACATTAATGTACACTGATGATCTCCCTCAGATCCATACTGTAATATTAATCCATTAATGTACACTGATGATCTCCCTCAGATCCATACTGTAATATTAATACATTAATATACACTGATGATCTCCCTCAGATCCATACTGTAATAATAATACATTAATGCACACTGATGACCTCCCTCAGATCCATACTCTAATATTAATACATTAATGTACACTGATGATCTCCCTCAGATCCATACTGTAATATTAATACATTATTGTACACTGATGATCTCCCCAGATCCATACTGTAATATTAATACAATAATGTACACTGATGATCTCCCTCAGGTCCATACTGTAATATTAATACATTATTGTACACTGTTGATCTCCCTCAGATCCATACTGTAATATTAATACATTAATGTACACTGATGATCTCCATCAGTTCCATACTGTTATATTAATACATTAATGTACACTGATGATCTCCCTCAGATCCATACTGTAATATTAATACATTATTGTACACTGATGATCTCCCTCAGATCCATACTGTAATATTAATACATTAATGTATACTGATGATCTTCCTCAGGTCCATACTGTAATATTTATACATTAATGTACACTGATGATCTCCCTCAGATCCATACTGTAACATTAATACATTAATGTATACTGATGATCTCCCTCAGATCCATACTGTGATATTAATACATTAATGCACACTGATGATCTCCCTCAGATCCATACTGTAATATAAATACATTAATGTACACTGATGATCTCCCTCAGATCCATCCTGTAATATTAATACAGTAATGTACACTGATGATCTCCCTCAGATCCATACTGTAATTTTAATACATTAATGTACATTGATGATCTCCATCAGATCCATCCTGTAATATTAATCCATTAATGTACTCTGATGATCTCCCTCAGATCCGTACTGTAATATTAATACATTATTGTACACTGATGATCTCCCTCAGATCCATACTGTAATTTTAATACATTAATGTACACTGATGATCTCCCTCAGATCCATACTGCAATATTAATACATTAATGTACATTGATGATCTCCCTCAGATCCAAACTGTAATATTAATACATTAATGTACATTGATGATCTCCCTCAGATGCATACTGTAATATTAATACATTAATGTACACTGATGATCTCCCTCAGATCCATACTGAAATATTAATACATTAATGTACACTGATGATCTCCCTCAGATCCATACTGTAATATTAATTCATTAATGTACACTGATGATCTCCCTCAGATCCATACTGCAATATTAATACATTAATGTACATTGATGATCTCCCTCAGATCCAAACTGTAATATTAATCCATTATTGTACACTGATGATCTCCCTCAGATCCATAGTGTTATATTAATACATTAATGTACACTGATGATCTCCCTCAGATTCATACTGTAATATTAATACATTAATGTACATTGATGATCTCCCTCAGATCCATACTGTAATATTAATACATTAATGTACACTGATGATCTCCCTCAGATCCATACTGTAATATTAATATATTAATGTACACTGATGACACCCCCAGATCCATACTGTAATACTAATACATTAATGTACATTGTTGTTCTCCCTCAGATCCATACTGTAATATTAATACATTAATGTATATTGATGATCTCCCTCAGATCCATACTGTAATATTAATACATTATTGTACACTGATGATCTCCCTCAGATCCATACTGTAATATTATTATCATTAATGTACTCTGATTATCTCCCTCAGATCCTTACTGTAATATTCATACATTAATGTACACTGATGATCTCCCTCCGATCCATACTGTAATATTAATACGTTAATGTACACTGATGATCTCCCTCAGATCCATACTGTAATATTAATACATACATGTAAACTGATGATCCCTCCCAGATCCATACTGTAATATTAATACGTTAATGTACACTGAAGATCTCCCTCAGATCCATACTTTAATATTAATACATTAATGTACACGATGATCCCCCTCAGATCCATACTGTTATATTAATACGTTAATGTATACTGATGATCTCCCTCAGATCCATACTGTAATATTAATACATTAATGTACACTGATGATCTCCCTCAGATCCATACTGTATTATTAATACATCAATGTATACTGATGATCTCCCTCAGATCCATACTGTAATATTAATACATTAATGTATACTGATGATCTCCCTCAGGTCCATACTGTAATATTAATACATTAATGTACACTGATGATCCCCCTCAGATCCATACTGTAATATTAATTCATTAATGTACACTGATGATCTCCCTCAGATCCATACTGTAATATTAATACATTAATGTACATTGATGATCTCCCTCAGATCCATACTGTAATATTAATATATTAATGTAGACTGATGATCTCCCTCAGATCCATACTGTAATATTAATACATTAATGTACACTGATGATCTCCCTCATATCCACACTGTAATATTAATACATTAATGTACACTGATGATCTCCCTCAGTTCCATAATGTAATATTAATACATTAATGTACACTGATGATCTCCCTCAGATCCATACTGTAATAATAATACATTAATGTACACTGATGATCTCCCTCAGATCCATACTGTAATATTAATACATTAATGTACACTGATGATCTCCCTCAGATTCATATTGTAATATTAATACATTAATGTACACTGATGATCTCCCTCAGATCCATACTGTAATATTAATCCATTAATGTACACTGATGATCTCCCTCAGATCCGTACTGTAATATTAATACATTATTGTACACTGATGATCTCACTCAAATCCAAACTGTAATATTAATCCATTATTGTACACTGATGATCACCCTCAGATCCATACTTTAATATGTATACATTAAAGTACACTGATGATCTCCCTCAGATCCATACTGTAATATTAATACATTAATGTACACTGATGATCTCCCTCAGATCCATACGGTAATATTAATACATAAATGTACACTGATGATCTCCCTCAGGTCCATACTGTAATATTAATACACTAATGTACACTGATGATCTCCCTCAGATCCATACTGTAATATTAATACATTAATGTACACTGATGATCTCCCTCAGATCCATACTGTAATATTAATCCATTAATGTACACTGATGATCTCCCTCAGATCCATACTGTAATATTAATACATTAATATACACTGATGATCTCCCTCAGATCCATACTGTAATAATAATACATTAATGTACACTGATGATCTCCCTCAGATCCATACTGTAATATGTATACATTAAAGTACACTGATGATCTCCCTCAGATCCATACTGTAATATTAATACATTAATGTACACTGATGATCTCCCTCAGATCCATACGGTAATATTAATACATAAATGTACACTGATGATCTCCCTCAGGTCCATACTGTAATATTAATACACTAATGTACACTGATGTTCTCCCTCAGATCCATACTGTAATATTAATACATTAATATATATTGATGATCTCCCTCAGATCCATACTGTAATATTAATACATAAATGTACACTGATGATCTCCCTCAGATCCATACTGTAATATTAATACACTAATGTACACTGGTGATCTCCCTCAGATCCATACTGTTAATATTAATACATTTGTGTATATTGATGATCTCCCTCAGATCCATACTGTATTATTAATACATTAATGTACACTGATGATCTCCCTCAGATCCATACTGTAATATTAATACATTAATGTACACTGATGATCTCCCTCAGATCCATACTGTAATATTAATACATTAATGTACACTGATGATCTCCCTCAGATCCATACTGTAATATTAATCCATTAATGTACACTGATGATCTCCCTCAGATCCATACTGTAATATTAATACATTAATATACACTGATGATCTCCCTCAGATCCATACTGTAATAATAATACATTAATGCACACTGATGACCTCCCTCAGATCCATACTCTAATATTAATACATTAATGCACACTGATGATCTCCCTCAGATCCATACTGTAATATAAATACATTAATGTACACTGATGATCTCCCTCAGATCCATCCCGTAATATTAATACAGTAATGTACACTGATGATCTCCCTCAGATCCATACTGTAATTTTAATACATTAATGTACATTGATGATCTCCATCAGATCCATCCTGTAATATTAATCCATTAATGTACTCTGATGATCTCACTCAGATCCGTACTGTAATATTAATACATTATTGTACACTGATGATCTCCCTCAGATCCATACTGTAATATTAATACATTAATGTACACTGATGATCTCCCTCAGATCCATACTGCAATATTAATACATTAATGTACATTGATGATCTCCCTCAGATCCAAACTGTAATATTAATACATTAATGTACATTGATGATCTCCCTCAGATGCATACTGTAATATTAATACATTAATGTACACTGATGATCTCCCTCAGATCCATACTGACATATTAATACATTAATGTACACTGATGATCTCCCTCAGATCCATACTGTAATATTAATTCATTAATGTACACTGATGATCTCCCTCAGATCCATACTGCAATATTAATACATTAATGTACATTGATTATCTCCCTCAGATCCAAACTGTAATATTAATCCATTATTGTACACTGATGATCTCCCTCAGATCCATAGTGTTATATTAATACATTAATGTATATTGATGATCTCCCTCAGATCCATACTGTAATATTAATACATTAATGTACACTGATGATCCCCCTCAGGTCCATACTGTAATATTAATACACTAATGTACACTGATGATCTCCCTCAGATCCATACTGTAATATTAATACATTAATGTATATTGATGATCTCCCTCAGATCCATACTGTAATATTAATACATTATTGTACACTGATTATCTCCCTCAGATCCATACTGTAATATTATTATCATTAATGTATTCTGATGATCTCCCTCAGATCCATACTGTAATATTCATACATTAATGTACACTGATGATCTCCCTCCGATCCATACTGTAATATTAAGACGTTAATGTACACTGATGATCTCCCTCAGATCCATACTGTAATATTAATACATAAATGTAAACTGATGATCCCTCTCAGATCCATACTGTAATGTTAATACATTAATGTACACTGAAGATCTCCCTCAGATCCATACTTTAATATTAATACATTAATGTACACGATGATCCCTCTCAGATCCATACTATTATATTAATACATTAATGTATACTGATGATCTCCCTCAGATCCATACTGTAATATTAATACATTAATGTACACTGATGATCTCCCTCAGATCCATACTGTAATATTAATACATGAATGTATACTGATGATCTCCCTCAGATCCATACTGTAATATTAATACATTAATGTATACTGATTATCTCCCTCAGGTCCATACTGTAATATTAATACATTAATGTACACTGATGATTCCCCTCAGATCCATACTGTATTATTAATTCATTAATGTACACTGACGATCTCCCCCAGTTCCATACTGTAATATTAATACATTAATGTATATTGATGATCTCCCTCAGATCCATACTGTAATATTTATACATTAATATACACTGATGATCTCCCTCATATCCATACTGTAATAATAATACATTAATGTACACTGATGATCTCCCTCAGATCCATACTGTAATATGTATACATTAAAGTACATTGATGATCTCCCTCAGATCCATACTGTAATATTAATACATTAATGTACACTGATGATCTCCCTCAGATCCATACGGTAATATTAATACATAAATGTACACTGATGATCTCCCTCAGGTCCATACTGTAATATTAATACACTAATGTACACTGATGTTCTCCCTCAGATCCATACTGTAATAATAATACATTAATGTACACTGATGATCTCCCTCAGATCCATACTGTAATATGTATACATTAAAGTACATTGATGATCTCCCTCAGATCCATACTGTAATATTAATACATTAATGTACACTGGTGATCTCCCTCAGATCCATACTGTTAATATTAATACATTTGTGTATATTGATGATCTCCCTCAGATCCATACTGTATTATTAATACATTAATGTACACTGATGGTCTCCCTCAGATCCATACTGTAATATTAATACATTAATGTACACTGATGATCTCCCTCAGATCCATACTGTAATATTAATACATTAATGTACACTGATGATCTCCCTCAGATCCATACTGTAATATTAATCCATTAATGTACACTGATGATCTCCCTCAGATCCATACTGTAATATTAATACATTAATATACACTGATGATCTCCCTCAGATCCATACTGTAATAATAATACATTAATGCACACTGATGACCTCCCTCAGATCCATACTCTAATATTAATACATTAATGTACACTGATGATCTCCTTCAGATCCATACTGTAATATTAATACATTATTGTACACTGATGATCTCCCCAGATCCATACTGTAATATTAATACAATAATGTACACTGATGATCTCCCTCAGGTCCATACTGTAATATTAATACATTATTGTTCACTGTTGATCTCCCTCAGATCCATACTGTAATATTAATACATTAATGTACACTGATGATCTCCATCAGTTCCATACTGTTATATTAATACATTAATGTACACTGATGATCTCCCTCAGATCCATACTGTAATATTAATACATTATTGTACACTGATGATCTCCCTCAGATCCATACTGTAATATTAATACATTAATGTATACTGATGATCTTCCTCAGGTCCATACTGTAATATTTATACATTAATGTACACTGATGATCTCCCTCAGATCCATACTGTAACATTAATACATTACTGTATACTGATGATCTCCCTCAGATCCATACTGTGATATTAATACATTAATGCACACTGATGATCTCCCTCAGATCCATACTGTAATATAAATACATTAATGTACACTGATGATCTCCCTCAGATCCATCCTGTAATATTAATACAGTAATGTACACTGATGATCTCCCTCAGATCCATACTGTAATTTTAATACATTAATGTACATTGATGATCTCCATCAGATCCATCCTGTAATATTAATCCATTAATGTACTCTGATGATCTCCCTCAGATCCGTACTGTAATATTAATACATTATTGTACACTGATGATCTCCCTCAGATCCATACTGTAATATTAATACATTAATGTACACTGATGATCTCCCTCAGATCCATACTGCAATATTAATACATTAATGCACATTGATGATCTCCCTCAGATCCAAACTGTAATATTAATACATTAATGTACATTGATGATCTCCTTCAGATGCATACTGTAATATTAATACATTAATGTACACTGATGATCTCCCTCAGATCCATACTGAAATATTAATACATTAATGTACACTGATGATCTCCCTCAGATCCATACTGTAATATTAATTCATTAATGTACACTGATGATCTCCCTCAGATCCATACTGCAATATTAATACATTAATGTACATTGATGATCTCCCTCAGATCCAAACTGTAATATTAATCCATTATTGTACACTGATGATCTCCCTCAGATCCATAGTGTTATATTAATACATTAATGTATATTGATGATCTCCCTCAGATCCATACTGTAATATTAATACATTAATGTACACTGATGATCCCCCTCAGGTCCATACTGTAATATTAATACACTAATGTACACTGATGATCTCCCTCAGATCCATACTGTAATATTAATACATTAATGCATATTGATGATCTCCCTCAGATCCATACTGTAATATTAATACATTATTGTACACTGATTATCTCCCTCAGATCCATACTGTAATATTATTATCATTAATGTATTCTGATGATCTCCCTCAGATCCATACTGTAATATTCATACATTAATGTACACTGATGATCTCCCTCCGATCCATACTGTAATATTAATACGTTAATGTACACTGATGATCTCCCTCAGATCCATACTGTAATATTAATACATAAATGTAAACTGATGATCCCTCTCAGATCCATACTGTAATGTTAATACATTAATGTACACTGAAGATCTCCCTCAGATCCATACTTTAATATTAATACATTAATGTACACGATGATCCCTCTCAGATCCATACTATTATATTAATACATTAATGTATACTGATGATCTCCCTCAGATCCATACTGTAATATTAATACATTAATGTACACTGATGATCTCCCTCAGATCCATACTGTAATATTAATACATGAATGTATACTGATGATCTCCCTCAGATCCATACTGTAATATTAATACATTAATGTATACTGATGATCTCCCTCAGGTCCATACTGTAATATTAATACATTAATGTACACTGATGATTCCCCTCAGATCCATGCTGTATTATTAATTCATTAATGTACACTGACGATCTCCCCCAGATCCATACTGTAATATTAATACATTAATGTACATTGATGATCTCCCTCAGATCCATACTGTAATATTAATATATTAATGTAGACTAATGATCTCCCTCAGATCCATTCTGTAATATTAATACATTAATGTACACTGATGATCTCCCTCAGATCCATACTGTAATATGAATACATTAATGTACACTGATGATCTCCCTCAGTTCCATAATGTAATATGAATCCATTAATGTATACTGATGACCTCCCTCAGATCCATACTGTAATATTCATACATTAATGTACACTGATGATCTCCCTCCGATCCATACTGTAATATTAATACATTAATGTACATTGATGATCTCCCTCAGATCCATACTGTAATATTAATATATTAATGTAGACTGATGATCTCCCTCAGATCCATTCTGTAATATTAATACATTAATGTACACTGATGATCTCCCTCAGATCCATACTGTAATATTAATACATTATTGTACACTGATTATCTCCCTCAGATCCATACTGTAATATTATTATCATTAATGTATTCTGATGATCTCCCTCAGATCCATACTGTAATATTCATACATTAATGTACACTGATGATCTCCCTCCGATCCATACTGTAATATTAATACGTTAATGTACACTGATGATCTCCCTCAGATCCATACTGTAATATTAATACATAAATGTAAACTGATGATCCCTCTCAGATCCATACTGTAATGTTAATACATTAATGTACACTGAAGATCTCCCTCAGATCCATACTTTAATATTAATACATTAATGTACACGATGATCCCTCTCAGATCCATACTATTATATTAATACATTAATGTAGACTGATGATCTCCCTCAGATCCATTCTGTAATATTAATACATTAATGTACACAGATGATCTCCCTCAGATCCATACTGTAATATGAATACATTAATGTACACTGATGATCTCCCTCAGTTCCATAATGTAATATGAATCCATTAATGTATACTGATGACCTCCCTCAGATCCATACTGTAATAATACTACATTAATGTACACTGATGATCTCCCTCAGATCCAAACTGTAATATCAATACATAAATGTACACTGATGATCTCCCTCAGATTCATACTGTAATATTAATACATTAATGTACACTGATGATCTCCCTCAGATCCATACTGTAATATTAATCCATTAATGTACACTGATGATCTCCCTCAGATCCGTACTGTAATATTAATACATTATTGTACACTGATGATCTCACTCAGATCCAAACTGTAATATTAATCCATTAATGTACACTGATGATCTCCCTCAGATCCATACTGTAATATTAATACATTAATGTATACTGATGATCTCCCTCAGATCCATACTGTAATAATAATACATTAATGTACACGATGATCCCCCTCATATCCATACTGTTATATTAATACATTAATGTATACTGATGATCTCCCTCAGATCCATACTGTAATATTAATACATTAATGTACACTGATGATCTCTCTCAGTTCCATAATGTAATATTAATACATTAATGTACACTGATGATCTCCCTCAGATCCATACTGTAATAATACATTAATGTACACTGATGATCTCCCTCAGATTCATACTGTAATATTAATACATTAATGTACACTGATGATCTCCCTCAGATCCATACTGTAATATTAATACATTAATGTACACTGATGATCCCCCTCAGATTCATACTGTAATATTAATACATTAATGTACACTGATGATCTCCCTCAGATAGATACCTTAATATTAATCCATTAATGTACACTGATGATCTCCGTCAGATCCGTACTGTAATATTAATACATTATTGTACACTGGTGATCTCACTCAGATCCAAACTGTAATATTAATCCATTAATGTACACTGATGATCTCTCTCAGATCCATACTGTAATATTAATACATTAATGTATACTGTTGATCTCCCTCAGATCCATACTGTAATAATAATACATTAATGTACACGATGATCCCCCTCAGATCCATACTGTTATATTAATACATTTATGTATACTGATGATCTCCCTCAGATCCATACTGTAATATTAATACATTAATGTACACTGATGATCCCCCTCAGATCCATTCTGTAATATTAATACATTATTGTACACTGATGATCTCCCTCAGATCCATACTGTAATATTAATACATTAATGTATACTGATGATCTCCCTCAGATCCATACTGTAATAATAATACATTAATGTACACGATAGCTTGCCACGTTGGGTGAGTGGATAGCGTGTCGGTCTACTAACCCCAAGATTGCAGGTTCGCCCCTGGCCGTGGTAAGTGATTTTTGAAAGGCGGCAAAAATACGATACGCATGTCATACGATGTTGGCATGTCAAAGAACCCATTTGAATTCAGTAGGCCGAGTTCATAATGGCTACATTAATCTCGGGAGTTTCCGCCAACACAAAGTTCCTCATTTCTCTACTAGAAAGTGCTATAATGTTCAAGGAGCTTAGATATCTATTATCTAACCTCCTTGACTTTCATAGTGATTCAAGGAGCAACGAAATTCGACATGCAAGCTACCCTCTGGGTGTCAAATTACAAAGCTTGCACCCGGCACCCGAGCCATACGATATTATTATTATTATTATTATTATTAATGTACACGATGATCCCCTCAGATCCATACTGTTATATTAATACATTAATGTATACTGATGATCTCCCTCAGATCCATACTGTAATATTAATACATTAATGTACACTTATGATCTTCCTCAGATCCATACTGTAATATTAATACATTAATGTATACTAATGATCTCCCTCAGATCCATACTGTAATATTAATACATTAATGTATACTGATGATCTCCCTCAGATCCATACCGTAATATTAATACATTAATGTACACTGATGATCTCCCTCAAATCCATACTGCAATATTAATACATTAATGTACACTGATGATCTCCCTCAGATCCATACTGTAATATTAATATATTAATGTACACTGATGACACCCCCAGATCCATACTGTAATACTAATACATTAATGTACATTGTTGTTCTCCCTCAGATCCATACTGTAATATTAATACATTAATGTATACTGATGATCTCCCTCAGATCCATACCGTAATATTAATACATTAATGTACACTGATGATCTCCCTCAGATCCATACTGTAATATTAATCCATTAATGTACACTGATGATCTCCGTCAGATCCGTACTGTAATATTAAAACATTATTGTACACTGATGATCTCACTCAGATCCAAACTGTAATATTAATCCATTAATGTACACTGATGATCTCTCTCAGATCCATACTGTAATATTAATACATTAATGTATACTGTTGATCTCCCTCAGATCCATACTGTAATAATAATACATTAATGTACACGATGATCCCCCTCAGATCCATACTGTTATATTAATACATTTATGTATACTGATGATCTCCCTCAGATCCATACTGTAATATTAATACATTAATGTACACAGATGATCCCCCTCAGATCCATTCTGTAATATTAATACATTATTGTACACTGATGATCTCCCTCAGATCCATACTCTTATATTAAGACATTAATGTATACTGATGATCTCCCTCAGATCCATACTGTAATAATAATACATTAATGTACACGATAGCTTGCCACGTTGGGTGAGTGGATAGCGTGTCGGTCTACTAACCCCAAGATTGCAGGTTCGCCCCTGGCCGTGGTAAGTGATTTTTGAAAGGCGGCAAAAATACGATACGCATGTCATACGATGTTGGCATGTCAAAGAACCCATTTGAATTCAGTAGGCCGAGTTCATAATGGCTACATTAATCTCGGGAGTTTCCGCCAACACAAAGTTCCTCATTTCTCTACTAGAAAGTGCTATAATGTTCAAGGAGCTTAGATATCTATTATCTAACCTCCTTGACTTTCATAGTGATTCAAGGAGCAACGAAATTCGACATGCAAGCTACCCTCTGGGTGTCAAATTACAAAGCTTGCACCCGGCATCCGAGGCCATACGATATTATTATTATTATTATTATTATTAATGTACACGATGATCCCCCTCAGATCCATACTGTTATATTAATACATTAATGTATACTGATGATCTCCCTCAGATCCATACTGTAATATTAATACATTAATGTACACTTATGATCTTCCTCAGATCCATACTGTAATATTAATACATTAATGTATAGTGATGATCTCCCTCAGATCCATACCCTAATATTAATACATTAATGTACACTGATGATCTCCCTCAAATCCATACTGCAATATTAATACATTTATGTACACTGATGATCTCCCTCATATCCATACTGTAATATTAATACATTAATATATACTGATGATCTCCCTCAGATCCATACGGTAATATTAATACATTAATGTACACTGATGATCTCCCTCAGATCCATACTGTAATATTAATACATTAATGTACACTGATGATCTCCCTCAGATTCATACTGTAATATTAATACATTAATGTACATTGATGAACTCCCTCAGATCCATACTGTAATATTAATACATTAATGTACACTGATGATCTCCCTCAGATCCATACTGTAATATTAATATATTAATGTACACTGATGACACCCCCAGATCCATACTGTAATACTAATACATTAATGTACATTGTTGTTCTCCCTCAGATCCATACTGTAATATTAATACATTAATGTATATTGATGATCTCCCTCAGATCCATACTGTAATATTAATACATTATTGTACACTGATGATCTCCCTCAGATCCATACTGTAATATTATTATCATTAATGTACTCTGATGATCTCCCTCAGATCCATACTGTAATATTCATACATTAATGTACACTGATGATCTCCCTCCGATCCATACTGTAATATTAATACGTTAATGTACACTGATGATCTCCCTCAGATCCATACTGTAATATTAATACATACATGTAAACTGATGATCCCTCCCAGATCCATACTGTAATATTAATACGTTAATGTACACTGAAGATCTCCCTCAGATCCATACTTTAATATTAATACATTAATGTACACGATGATCCCCCTCAGATCCATACTGTTATATTAATACGTTAATGTATACTGATGATCTCCCTCAGATCCATACTGTAATATTAATACATTAATGTACACTGATGATCTCCCTCAGATCCATACTGTAATATTAATACATCAATGTATACTGATGATCTCCCTCAGATCCATACTGTAATATTAATACATTAATGTATACTGATGATCTCCCTCAGGTCCATACTGTAATATTAATACATTAATGTACACTGATGATCCCCCTCAGATCCATACTGTAATATTAATTCATTAATGTACACTGATGATCTCCCTCAGACCCATACTGTAATATTAATACATTAATGTACATTGATGATCTCCCTCAGATCCATACTGTAATATTAATATATTAATGTAGACTGATGATCTCCCTCAGATCCATACTGTAATATTAATACATTAATGTACACTGATGATCTCCCTCATATCCATACTGTAATATTAATACATTAATGTACACTGATGATCTCCCTCAGTTCCATAATGTAATATTAATACATTAATGTACACTGATGATCTCCCTCAGATCCATACTGTAATAATAATACATTAATGTACACTGATGATCTCCCTCAGATTCATACTGTAATATTAATACATTAATGTACACTGATGATCTCCCTCAGATCCATACTGTAATATTAATACATTAATGTACACTGATGATCTCCCTCAGATTCATATTGTAATATTAATACATTAATGTACACTGATGATCTCCCTCAGATCCATACTGTAATATTAATCCATTAATGTACACTGATGATCTCCCTCAGATCCGTACTGTAATATTAATACATTATTGTACACTGATGATCTCACTCAGATCCAAACTGTAATATTAATCCATTATTGTACACTGATGATCACCCTCAGATCCATACTGTAATATGTATACATTAAAGTACACTGATGATCTCCCTCAGATCCATACTGTAATATTAATACATTAATGTACACTGATGATCTCCCTCAGATCCATACGGTAATATTTATACATAAATGTACACTGATGATCTCCCTCAGGTCCATACTGTAATATTAATACACTAATGTACACTGAT
Source organism: Meconema thalassinum (assembly GCA_946902985.2). NCBI lineage: Eukaryota > Metazoa > Arthropoda > Insecta > Orthoptera > Tettigoniidae > Meconema > Meconema thalassinum. The sequence goes on along the minus strand of OX336388.2, from coordinate 214,626,192 downwards.
GATCTCCCTCAGATCCATACTGTAATATTAATACATTAATGTACACTGATGATCTCCCTCAGATCCATACTGTAATATTAATCCATTAATGTACACTGATGATCTCCCTCAGATCCATACTGTAATATTAATACATTAATATACACTGATGATCTCCCTCAGATCCATACTGTAATAATAATACATTAATGTACACTGATGATCTCCCTCAGATCCATACTGTAATATGTATACATTAAAGTACACTGATGATCTCCCTCAGATCCATACTGTAATATTAATACATTAATGTACACTGATGATCTCCCTCAGATCCATACGGTAATATTAATACATAAATGTACACTGATGATCTCCCTCAGGTCCATACTGTAATATTAATACACTAATGTACACTGATGTCCTCCCTCAGATCCATACTGTAATATTAATACATTAATATATATTGATGATCTCCCTCAGATCCATACTGTAATATTAATACATAAATGTACACTGATGATCTCCCTCAGATCCATACTGTAATATTAATACACTAATGTACACTGCTGATCTCCCTCAGATCCATACTGTTAATATTAATACATTTATGTATATTGATGATCTCCCTCAGATCCATACTGTAATAATAATACATTAATGTACACTGATGATCTCCCTCAGATCCATACTGTAATATGTATACATTAAAGTACACTGATGATCTCCCTCAGATCCATACTGTAATATTAATACATTAATGTACACTGAAGATCTCCCTCAGATCCATACTTTAATATTAATACATTAATGTACACGATGATCCCCCTCAGATCCATACTGTTATATTAATACGTTAATGTATACTGATGATCTCCCTCAGATCCATACTGTAATATTAATACATTAATGTACACTGATGATCTCCCTCAGATCCATACTGTAATATTAATACATCAATGTATACTGATGATCTCCCTCAGATCCATACTGTAATATTAATACATTAATGTATACTGATGATCTCCCTCAGGTCCATACTGTAATATTAATACATTAATGTACACTGATGATCCCCCTCAGATCCATACTGTAATATTAATTCATTAATGTACACTGATGATCTCCCTCAGACCCATACTGTAATATTAATACATTAATGTACATTGATGATCTCCCTCAGATCCATACTGTAATATTAATATATTAATGTAGACTGATGATCTCCCTCAGATCCATAATGTAATATTAATACATTAATGTACACTGATGATCTCCCTCATATCCATACTGTAATATTAATACATTAATGTACACTGATGATCTCCCTCAGTTCCATAATGTAATATTAATACATTAATGTACACTGATGATCTCCCTCAGATCCATACTGTAATAATAATACATTAATGTACACTGATGATCTCCCTCAGTTTCATACTGTAATATTAATACATTAATGTACACTGATGATCTCCCTCAGATCCATACTGTAATATTAATACATTAATGTACACTGATGATCTCCCTCAGATTCATATTGTAATATTAATACATTAATGTACACTGATGATCTCCCTCAGATCCATACTGTAATATTAATCCATTAATGTACACTGATGATCCCCCTCAGATCCGTACTGTAATATTAATACATTAATGTACACTGATGATCACCCTCAGATCCATACTGTAATATGTATACATTAAAGTACACTGATGATCTCCCTCAGATCCATACTGTAATATTAATACATTAATGTACACTGATGATCTCCCTCAGATCCATACGGTAATATGAATACATAAATGTACACTGATGATCTCCCTCAGGTCCATACTGTAATATTAATACACTAATGTACACTGATGATCTCCCTCAGATCCATACTGTAATATTAATACATTAATGTACACTGATGATCTCCCTCAGATCCATACTGTAATATTAATCCATTAATGTACACTGATGATCTCCCTCAGATCCATACTGTAATATTAATACATTAATATACACTGATGATCTCCCTCAGATCCATACTGTAATAATAATACATTAATGTACACTGATGATCTCCCTCAGATCCATACTGTAATATGTATACATTAATGTACACTGATGATCTCCCTCAGATCCATACGGTAATATTAATACATAAATGTACACTGATGATCTCCCTCAGGTCCATACTGTAATATTAATACACTAATGTACACTGATGTCCTCCCTCAGATCCATACTGTAATATTAATACATTAATATATATTGATGATCTCCCTCAGATCCATACTGTAATATTAATGCATAAATGTACACTGATGATCTCCCTCAGATCCATACTGTAATATTAATACACTAATGTACACTGCTGATCTCCCTCAGATCCATACTGTTAATATTAATACATTTATGTATATTGATGATCTCCCTCAGATCCATACTGTATTATTAATACATTAATGTACACTGATGATCTCCCTCAGATCCATACTGTAATATTAATACATTAATGTACACTGATGATCTCCCTCAGATCCATACTGTAATATTAATACATTAATGTACACTGATGATCTCCCTCAGATCCATACTGTAATATTAATCCATTAATGTACACTGCCGATCTCCCTCAGATCCATACTGTAATATTAATACATTAATATACACTGATGATCTCCCTCAGATCCATACTGTAATAATAATACATTAATGTACACTGATGACCTCCCTCAGATCCATACTGTAATATTAATACATTAATGTACACTGATGATCTCCCTCAGATCCATACTGTAATATTAATACATTATTCTACACTGATGATCTCCCCAGATCCATACTGTAATATTAATACAATAATGTACACTGATGATCTCCCTCAGATCCATACTGTAATAATAATACATTAATGTACACTGATGACCTCCCTCAGATCCATACTGTAATATTAATACATTAATGTACACTGATGATCTCCCTCAGGTCCATACTGTAATATTAATACATTATTGTACACTGTTGATCTCCCTCAGATCCATACTGTAATATTAATACATTAATGTACACTGATGATCTCCATCAGTTCCATACTGTTATATTAATACATTAATGTAAACTGATGATCTCCCTCAGATCCATACTGTAATATTAATACATTATTGTACACTGATGATCTCCCTCAGATCCATACTGTAATATTAATACATTAATGTATACTGATGATCTTCCTCAGGTCCATACTGTAATATTTATACATTAATGTACACTGATGATCTCCCTCAGATCCATACTGTAACATTAATACATTAATGTACACTGATGATCTCCCTCAGATCCATACTGTGATATTAATACATTAATGTACACTGATGATCTCCCTCAGATCCATACTGTAATATAAATACATTAATGTACACTGATGATCTCCCTCAGATCCATAATGCAATATTAATACATTAATGTACATTGATGATCTCCCTCAGATCCAAACTGTAATATTAATACATTAATGTACATTGATGATCTCCCTCAGATCCATACTGTAATATTAATACATTAATGTACACTGATGATCTCCCTCAGATCCATACTGAAATATTAATACATTAATGTACACTGATGATCTCCCTCAGATCCATACTGTAATATTAATACATTAATGTACACTGATGATCTCCCTCAGATCCATACTGCAATATTAATACATTAATGTACATTGATGATCTCCCTCAGATCCAAACTGTAATATTAATCCATTATTGTACACTGATGATCTCCCTCAGATCCATACTGTTATATTAATACATTAATGTATATTGTTGATCTCCCTCAGATCCATACTGTAATATTAATACATTAATGTACACTGATGATCCCCCTCAGGTCCATACTGTAATATTAATACACTAATGTACACTGATGATCTCCCTCAGATCCATACTGTAATATTAATACATTAATGTATATTGATGATCTCCCTCAGATCCATACTGTAATATTAATACATTATTGTACACTGATTATCTCCCTCAGATCCATACTGTAATATTATTATCATTAATGTATTCTGATGATCTCCCTCAGATCCATACTGTAATATTCATACATTAATGTACACTGATGATCTCCCTCCGATCCATACTGTAATATTAATACGTTAATGTACACTGATGATCTCCCTCAGATCCATACTGTAATATTAATACATAAATGTAAACTGATGATCCCTCTCCGATCCATACTGTAATGTTAATACATTAATGTACACTGAAGATCTCCCTCAGATCCATACTTTAATATTAATACATTAATGTACACGATGATCCCTCTCAGATCCATACTGTTATATTAATACATTAATGTATACTGATGATCTCCCTCAGATCCATACTGTAATATTAATACATTAATGTACACTGATGATCTCCCTCAGATCCATACTGTAATATTAATACATGAATGTATACTGATGATCTCCCTCAGATCCATACTGTAATATTAATACATTAATGTATACTGATGATCTCCCTCAGGTCCATACTGTAATATTAATACATTAATGTACACTGATGATCCCCCTCAGATCCATACTGTAATATTAATTCATTAATGTACACTGACGATCTCCCCCAGATCCATACTGTAATAATACTACATTAATGTACACTGATGATCTCCCTCAGATTCATACTGTAATATTAATACATTAATGTACACTGATGATCTCCCTCAGATCCATACTGTAATATTAATACATAAATGTACACTGATGATCTCCCTCAGATTCATACTGTAATATTAATACATTAATGTACACTGATGATCTCCCTCAGATCCATTCTGTAATATTAATCCATTAATGTACACTGATGATCTCCCTCAGATCCGTACTGTAATATTAATACATTATTGTTCACTGATGATCTCACTCAGATCCAAACTGTAATATTAATCCATTAATGTACACTGATGATCTCCCTCAGATCCATACTGTAATATTAATACATTAATGTATACTGATGATCTCCCTCAGGTCCATACTGTAATAATAATACATTAATGTACACGATGATCCCCCTCAGATCCATACTGTTATATTAATACATTAATGTATACTGATGATCTCCCTCAGATCCATACTGTAATATTAATACATTAATGTACACTGATGATCTCTCTCAGTTCCATAATGTAATATTAATACATTAATGTACACTGATGATCTCCCTCAGATCCATACTGTAATAATACATTAATGTACACTGATGATCTCCCTCAGATTCATACTGTAATATTAATACATTAATGTACACTGATGATCTCCCTCAGATCCATACTGTAATATTAATACATTAATGTACACTGATGATCCCCCTCAGATTCATACTGTAATATTAATACATTAATGTACACTGATGATCTCCCTCAGATAGATACCTTAATATTAATCCATTAATGTACACTGATGATCTCCGTCAGATCCGTACTGTAATATTAATACATTATTGTACACTGATGATCTCACTCAGATCCAAACTGTAATATTAATCCATTAATGTACACTGATGATCTCTCTCAGATCCATACTGTAATATTAATACATTAATGTATACTGTTGATCTCCCTCAGATCCATACTGTAATAATAATACATTAATGTACACGATGATCCCCCTCAGATCCATACTGTTATATTAATACATTTATGTATACTGATGATCTCCCTCAGATCCATACTGTAATAATAATACATTAATGTACACTGATGATCCCCCTCAGATCCATTCTGTAATATTAATACATTATTGTACACTGATGATCTCCCTCAGATCCATACTGTAATATTACTACATTAATGTATACTGATGATCTCCCTCAGATCCATACTGTAATAATAATACATTAATGTACACGATAGCTTGCCACGTTGGGTGAGTGGATAGCGTGTCGGTCTACTAACCCCAAGATTGCAGGTTCGCCCCTGGCCGTGGTAAGTGATTTTTGAAAGGCGGCAAAAATACGATACGCATGTCATACGATGTTGGCATGTCAAAGAACCCATTTGAATTCAGTAGGCCGAGTTCATAATGGCTACATTAATCTCGGGAGTTTCCGCCAACACAAAGTTCCTCATTTCTCTACTAGAAAGTGCTATAATGTTCAAGGAGCTTAGATATCTATTATCTAACCTCCTTGACTTTCATAGTGATTCAAGGAGCAACGAAATTCGACATGCAAGCTACCCTCTGGGTGTCAAATTACAAAGCTTGCACCCGGCACCCGACGCCATACGATATTATTATTATTATTATTATTAATGTACACGATGATCCCCCTCAGATCCATACTGTTATATTAATACATTAATGTATACTGATGATCTCCCTCAGATCCATACTGTAATATTAATACATTAATGTACACTTATGATCTTCCTCAGATCCATACTGTAATATTAATACATTAATGTATACTAATGATCTCCCTCAGATCCATACTGTAATATTAATACATTAATGTATACTGATGATCTCCCTCAGATCCATACCGTAATATTAATACATTAATGTACACTGATGATCTCCCTCAAATCCATACTGCAATATTAATACATTAATGTACACTGATGATCTCCCTCAGATCCATACTGTAATATTAATATATTAATGTACACTGATGACACCCCCAGATCCATACTGTAATACTAATACATTAATGTACATTGTTGTTCTCCCTCAGATCCATACTGTAATATTAATACATTAATGTATATTGATGATCTCCCTCAGATCCATACTGTAATATTAATACATTATTGTACACTGATGATCTCCCTCAGATCCATACTGTAATATTATTATCATTAATGTACTCTGATGATCTCCCTCAGATCCATACTGTAATATTCATACATTAATGTACACTGATGATCTCCCTCCGATCCATACTGTAATATTAATACGTTAATGTACACTGATGATCTCCCTCAGATCCATACTGTAATATTAATACATACATGTAAACTGATGATCCCTCCCAGATCCATACTGTAATATTAATACGTAAATGTACACTGAAGATCTCCCTCAGATCCATACATTAATATTAATACATTAACGTACACGATGATCCCCCTCAGATCCATACTGTTATATTAATACGTTAATGTATACTGATGATCTCCCTCAGATCCATACTGTAATATTAATACATTAATGTACACTGATGATCTCCCTCAGATCCATACTGTAATATTAATACATCAATGTATACTGATGATCTCCCTCAGATCCATACTGTAATATTAATACATTAATGTATACTGATGATCTCCCTCAGGTCCATACTGTAATATTAATACATTAATGTACACTGATGATCCCCCTCAGATCCATACTGTAATATTAATTCATTAATGTACACTGATGATCTCCCTCAGACCCATACTGTAATATTAATACATTAATGTACATTGATGATCTCCCTCAGATCCATACTGTAATATTAATATATTAATGTAGACTGATGATCTCCCTCAGATCCATACTGTAATATTAATACATTAATATACACTGATGATCTCCCTCAGATCCATACTGTAATAATACATTAATGTACACTGATGATCTCCCTCAGATTCATACTGTAATATTAATACATACATGTAAACTGATGATCCCTCCCAGATCCATACTGTAATATTAATACGTTAATGTACACTGAAGATCTCCCTCAGATCCATACTTTAATATTAATACATTAACGTACACGATGATCCCCCTCAGATCCATACTGTTATATTAATACGTTAATGTATACTGATGATCTCCCTCAGATCCATACTGTAACATTAATACATTAATGTACACTGATGATCTCCCTCAGATCCATACTGTGATATTAATACATTAATGTACACTGATGATCTCCCTCAGATCCATACTGTAATATAAATACATTAATGTACACTGATGATCTCCCTCAGATCCATAATGCAATATTAATACATTAATGTACATTGATGATCTCCCTCAGATCCAAACTGTAATATTAATACATTAATGTACATTGATGATCTCCCTCAGATCCATACTGTAATATTAATACATTAATGTACACTGATGATCTCCCTCAGATCCATACTGAAATATTAATACATTAATGTACACTGATGATCTCCCTCAGATCCATACTGTAATATTAATACATTAATGTACACTGATGATCTCCCTCAGATCCATACTGCAATATTAATACATTAATGTACATTGATGATCTCCCTCAGATCCAAACTGTAATATTAATCCATTATTGTACACTGATGATCTCCCTCAGATCCATACTGTTATATTAATACATTAATGTATATTGTTGATCTCCCTCAGATCCATACTGTAATATTAATACATTAATGTACACTGATGATCCCCCTCAGGTCCATACTGTAATATTAATACACTAATGTACACTGATGATCTCCCTCAGATACATACTGTAATATTAATACATTAATGTATATTGATGATCTCCCTCAGATCCATACTGTAATATTAATACATTATTGTACACTGATTATCTCCCTCAGATCCATACTGTAATATTATTATCATTAATGTATTCTGATGATCTCCCTCAGATCCATACTGTAATATTCATACATTAATGTACACTGATGATCTCCCTCCGATCCATACTGTAATATTAATACGTTAATGTACACTGATGATCTCCCTCAGATCCATACTGTAATATTAATACATAAATGTAAACTGATGATCCCTCTCCGATCCATACTGTAATGTTAATACATTAATGTACACTGAAGATCTCCCTCAGATCCATACTTTAATATTAATACATTAATGTACACGATGATCCCTCTCAGATCCATACTGTTATATTAATACATTAATGTATACTGATGATCTCCCTCAGATCCATACTGTAATATTAATACATTAATGTACACTGATGATCTCCCTCAGATCCATACTGTAATATTAATACATGAATGTATACTGATGATCTCCCTCAGATCCATACTGTAATATTAATACATTAATGTATACTGATGATCTCCCTCAGGTCCATACTGTAATATTAATACATTAATGTACACTGATGATCCCCCTCAGATCCATACTGTAATATTAATTCATTAATGTACACTGACGATCTCCCCCAGATCCATACTGTAATAATACTACATTAATGTACACTGATGATCTCCCTCAGATTCATACTGTAATATTAATACATTAATGTACACTGATGATCTCCCTCAGATCCATACTGTAATATTAATACATAAATGTACACTGATGATCTCCCTCAGATTCATACTGTAATATTAATACATTAATGTACACTGATGATCTCCCTCAGATCCATTCTGTAATATTAATCCATTAATGTACACTGATGATCTCCCTCAGATCCGTACTGTAATATTAATACATTATTGTTCACTGATGATCTCACTCAGATCCAAACTGTAATATTAATCCATTAATGTACACTGATGATCTCCCTCAGATCCATACTGTAATATTAATACATTAATGTATACTGATGATCTCCCTCAGGTCCATACTGTAATAATAATACATTAATGTACACGATGATCCCCCTCAGATCCATACTGTTATATTAATACATTAATGTATACTGATGATCTCCCTCAGATCCATACTGTAATATTAATACATTAATGTACACTGATGATCTCTCTCAGTTCCATAATGTAATATTAATACATTAATGTACACTGATGATCTCCCTCAGATCCATACTGTAATAATACATTAATGTACACTGATGATCTCCCTCAGATTCATACTGTAATATTAATACATTAATGTACACTGATGATCTCCCTCAGATCCATACTGTAATATTAATACATTAATGTACACTGATGATCCCCCTCAGATTCATACTGTAATATTAATACATTAATGTACACTGATGATCTCCCTCAGATAGATACCTTAATATTAATCCATTAATGTACACTGATGATCTCCGTCAGATCCGTACTGTAATATTAATACATTATTGTACACTGATGATCTCACTCAGATCCAAACTGTAATATTAATCCATTAATGTACACTGATGATCTCTCTCAGATCCATACTGTAATATTAATACATTAATGTATACTGTTGATCTCCCTCAGATCCATACTGTAATAATAATACATTAATGTACACGATGATCCCCCTCAGATCCATACTGTTATATTAATACATTTATGTATACTGATGATCTCCCTCAGATCCATACTGTAATAATAATACATTAATGTACACTGATGATCCCCCTCAGATCCATTCTGTAATATTAATACATTATTGTACACTGATGATCTCCCTCAGATCCATACTGTAATATTACTACATTAATGTATACTGATGATCTCCCTCAGATCCATACTGTAATAATAATACATTAATGTACACGATAGCTTGCCACGTTGGGTGAGTGGATAGCGTGTCGGTCTACTAACCCCAAGATTGCAGGTTCGCCCCTGGCCGTGGTAAGTGATTTTTGAAAGGCGGCAAAAATACGATACGCATGTCATACGATGTTGGCATGTCAAAGAACCCATTTGAATTCAGTAGGCCGAGTTCATAATGGCTACATTAATCTCGGGAGTTTCCGCCAACACAAAGTTCCTCATTTCTCTACTAGAAAGTGCTATAATGTTCAAGGAGCTTAGATATCTATTATCTAACCTCCTTGACTTTCATAGTGATTCAAGGAGCAACGAAATTCGACATGCAAGCTACCCTCTGGGTGTCAAATTACAAAGCTTGCACCCGGCACCCGACGCCATACGATATTATTATTATTATTATTATTATTAATGTACACGATGATCCCCCTCAGATCCATACTGTTATATTAATACATTAATGTATACTGATGATCTCCCTCAGATCCATACTGTAATATTAATACATTAATGTACACTTATGATCTTCCTCAGATCCATACTGTAATATTAATACATTAATGTATACTAATGATCTCCCTCAGATCCATACTGTAATATTAATACATTAATGTATACTGATGATCTCCCTCAGATCCATACCGTAATATTAATACATTAATGTACACTGATGATCTCCCTCAAATCCATACTGCAATATTAATACATTAATGTACACTGATGATCTCCCTCAGATCCATACTGTAATATTAATATATTAATGTACTCTGATGACACCCCCAGATCCATACTGTAATACTAATACATTAATGTACATTGTTGTTCTCCCTCAGATCCATACTGTAATATTAATACATTAATGTATATTGATGATCTCCCTCAGATCCATACTGTAATATTAATACATTATTGTACACTGATGATCTCCCTCAGATCCATACTGTAATATTATTATCATTAATGTACTCTGATGATCTCCCTCAGATCCATACTGTAATATTCATACATTAATGTACACTGATGATCTCCCTCCGATCCATACTGTAATATTAATACGTTAATGTACACTGATGATCTCCCTCAGATCCATACTGTAATATTAATACATACATGTAAACTGATGATCCCTCCCAGATCCATACTGTAATATTAATACGTTAATGTACACTGAAGATCTCCCTCAGATCCATACTTTAATATTAATACATTAACGTACACGATGATCCCCCTCAGATCCATACTGTTATATTAATACGTTAATGTATACTGATGATCTCCCTCAGATCCATACTGTAATATTAATACATTAATGTACACTGATGATCTCCCTCAGATCCATACTGTAATATTAATACATCAATGTATACTGATGATCTCCCTCAGATCCATACTGTAATATTAATACATTAATGTATACTGATGATCTCCCTCAGGTCCATACTGTAATATTAATACATTAATGTACACTGATGATCCCCCTCAGATCCATACTGTAATATTAATTCATTAATGTACACTGATGATCTCCCTCAGACCCATACTGTAATATTAATACATTAATGTACATTGATGATCTCCCTCAGATCCATACTGTAATATTAATATATTAATGTAGACTGATGATCTCCCTCAGATCCATACTGTAATATTAATACATTAATATACACTGATGATCTCCCTCAGATCCATACTGTAATAATACATTAATGTACACTGATGATCTCCCTCAGATTCATACTGTAATATTAATACATTAATGTACACTGATGATCTCCCTCAGATCCATACTGTAATATTAATACATTAATGTACACTGATGATCCCCCTCAGATTCATACTGTAATATTAATACATTAATGTACACTGATGATCTCCCTCAGATCCATACCTTAATATTAATCCATTAATGTACACTGATGATCTCCGTCAGATCCGTACTGTAATATTAATACATTATTGTACACTGATGATCTCACTCAGATCCAAACTGTAATATTAATCCATTAATGTACACTGATGATCTCTCTCAGATCCATACTGTAATATTAATACATTAATGTATACTGTTGATCTCCCTCAGATCCATACTGTAATAATAATACATTAATGTACACGATGATCCCCCTCAGATCCATACTGTTATATTAATACATTAATGTATACTGATGATCTCCCTCAGATCCATACTGTAATATTAATACATTAATGTACACTTATGATCTTCCTCAGATCCATACTGTAATATTAATACATTAATGTATACTAATGATCTCCCTCAGATCCATACTGTAATATTAATACATTAATGTATACTGATGATCTCCCTCAGATCCATACCGTAATATTAATACATTAATGTACACTGATGATCTCCCTCAAATCCATACTGCAATATTAATACATTATTGTACACTGATGATCTCCCTCAGATCCATACTGTAATAATAATACATTTATGTTGTACGTTTATTAACTTCAATGCCTTAAAAACTTCCAGTTCATTACCTTCAAACTAATTATTCTTACAATAATACGTGTAAATAGCGTATCATGACTTCAAACCTTGCTATTAAACAAATATTGCTTCAATATCCTTATCTTTCCTAACAGTGAATAACATTCTTCGTTATCATAGAAATGAACTTCATTACTTAACTTGCCTTCTTCAAATTACAACTTATTCGATTTTTACAGTTATTTACTTCATTAGTTGTTAAACTATTTCGTTATAAACGACTTCCTTAAACTGAGATGGTGTCTTGGTTTACTAAGACTCGTTACTTTAATCTACAATAATAGTTGTTAATAATTAATAAGAATAAACATATCTCACTCCACTCTTATTGTTATTTAATTGTTGCTAATGTTGCAAACTTAAGTCAACAACAATATTATAAAATTATAACATGTTGCAAAGGGCTTTATAGAATTTTCAATAATTCCGATATGTCGTGATAATGGATAAAATCCTTCTACATTCAATAATGTATCCATCCATAAATTATTTAAATAAATCTAGTCAATGTTTGAATGTCTCAAGTAAATTATCATTCATGAACAAAGCTAAATAGTTCTATTGGATAATGTTTATATTTGCCATAGGCTTAACTTGTATTAAATAAACATAACCGTATTTTATTCTTGAAAGATCGTCGGTCAAAAGAACGAAACGTCAAATGAATGTTTCACTCACGATGGAAATATCTTCCCCTTATCTAAATTCTTCTTGAGATAAAATTCCCGAAATTACCGATAAGTCGAAACAATACCAAATATTCAATCAAAATCCCAATTTCCACATACTAGAAATTGCCGTTCTAAGTGGAAAGTATTTAACTCTAGGATTTAAAATCCCCAAAAGAAATTTTAAATAAATAAATAAATAAATAAATCCATAATAATAATATTCTTAAATTGCCACAATAATAATCCACTGAAATATCAATTATTAAAATGTTGAATTGGTGCAACTGCTCTACGATAATCTAACTACAGCAAACTACGGAACCAACACTCTCTACCTGTAGCTGACATCTCGGAGAATAAATGTAGCGGAAATTACTGTCGACACCAGTAATTCCACATGCAGAATACCTCTTCTTCTTCCTCCGGAAAACTGCATCGCTGTAATTCGAACCGGGGCCTCCCGTCTCAAACTGCCCCGCCTGGTCATGAACCAATACGCCAACGATCGCTTCTAAGCTGTCGAACGAAAGTTCCCACTTCGAAATAAGATCTGCAATTCCGCTCCGCATTGGGTGAATAGTTCTCATGATGCAACAGTCTAGTTTCGATTCGCAAATTTGGATAATAGCTTTGCCGCAATTAGGTTTCATAGTGGTGGTTAAATTATACATTTGATTGCTCGATAATCTAGTCTATCAATGCACATCATATTCCTTATGCATACTGGTTTAGACTGCCATAACTATCACTTCAAGTACGTAGTCACATCTTCCCCTCAACATCAAAGTATAAATCATCCTGACAACGAACTTGTAACAAGAGTGATAACTGTACATTAGCTTGCCTTCAATACGGTTCGAGTGCACACGCTGCGTTTCACTTGTGGTCTTGGCTACTAACGCGCACTGTACTGGCTCGCTTCGCTTCGCTAAAATGCATGTTCTGTTTCAAAAGGAACGTGGTAGAGGCGCTGGTAGTCTCCGTAGAGACAGGGACTTAGACAAAAATCCCCGAGGCTACCGATCCCAGTACTAGAGCAGCCAAGCAGAAATTAGCGAATTTTTTTAGAGCTACGCCACAGACTTTTTTTTATTATTTACGTGGGTTACATCAAATCGCAGTATCCCTCCCACCCAACCCAGAGAGTACTCGCAGTGAAGACCTCTCGCAAAGCAAGCAAGTCCACCCAAAGGCTATAATTTATTTTTCGAATAAGAATTTCCTTGTAGAAGCGATAGTTAGGATAATTGGCAGGCCACAGTTAATACATTATCCCTTACATTTACACGTCAACACATTCATATTCAACATGACGACACTTCCCCGTTTAGCTATGCACAAGAAAGTGGCAATGTGCGACAAAATTAGAAGCAGGCAAAGCCGCCTACGGAGGACACAGGATTGCCTGCAAATACAGTATAGCAGGATCCTGGGCGCTCTCTCACATCCACAGGAGGCACGGCGCATGAGGGTAAGGATCCCAACCCTCAGAACACAATTTAACAGGACACACTGGCGACTACACATACAACATGACACACTGCACCAGGAGTATCGTAAAATTCGGGACAACAACATACACGCAAACAATAAGCAAGTGTCCGACCAAGATAGGGAGGCGATGAGAGAATTTGCCAAGCTCTGCCGAAAATACGGTAAAGTATGGCAAGAGTACGCAAAACTCCAGGCGGACAACATGCAATTCGATGCAGTAGCGGACTGGACTGTGAATCCCATGTGGGAGATTGAACAGCTGACCCGGAGGGTTGCAAGATTAACCCTAAATACACCAAACACTACGAGGGGAAAGAAGGTTGACGTGGCCTTAATACACAACACCGACACAGCAAAGGCACACCCCACAGATGACATAGAACAATTAACCCGGAGATTTAAAATCATGCATACATCCACACGTCACAACACGAGAGGGAAGGAGGAGGCCGCGGCCCTAAAATGGGAGCCTGCCACTCCAACCTCCAACACACGAATGACACGACCACCTACACGGTCTGCACCACCGGTTCAAAGGGTAATTATCCCAGAAACCAGGCGAACACTAGCACCAACCCCCTCAAGCCAGGGGGCAGGAGGGTGTTGCCACCAACCCCGACGGTACGTCGAGGGGTACATCATAATATACACGCTAATACCCCAGCAACACGGAGGCGAGCGCTATACACCCCCAGGAAGGAATACACCACGGCAAAGCGCACATTCGGCCACACACCCTCGAGGCAGCCACACACGAAGATAGGGCTATCTAGACCCATGACCATCACTCAGACAAGGCAACACAAATTAGTACACACCCCTGTAAATACAATGCACTCACCCCGGCGTATACCGCAGACACTTAGGACGGACAGGGAAGAATACGCGAGGGTAGAGCAGGAGAAGACCCGCGTGCGATCACATTTCCAGGAACTTAGAGGCCCGCCTAGAAGGACACCAGAGGCGTACGCCACGACGAGGCCCGAGACCCAAAATCGGCGGTGAAACGACCTGAATTGCCAGACGGATAGGCGGGCGCAAAACCTGCATGGCATCGAGACATTCACCACAAGATGCGATACCAGGTCGTACATGTCCACAAGGCGAACAGGCCTAACTACGCATCGAATGGCAAATTCGAAGCCAGGACCGTGGATACAGACGCAGACAATAACCCATACGGAGTTTCACATCCGACACACCTGTATAGCTACGCATAATTGGTAGAATATGGTCCCATCCACACACATGGATACAACAGACAACACGACGGGGAAGGAGGCCGTGGCCCTAAAACAGGAGCCTGCCGATGCAACCTAAATACACTGCCGACACGAACACCTACACGACCTACAGCGGCGATTCAAAGGGCAATTATGCCAGAACGCAGGCAGATACTGTACCAACCCCTTTAGATCAGACGCATACAGTAGAAGGGTATTGATTCCAACCCCTCAAAACGCAGTCCACACACCTCACCACACGTCGCCCGTTCATACACAAAGTACACGGGGATTAACACTACAAACACAGTGAAACAAGGGAACAGGGGAAGTAAGGATTAGGTTACTCAATGACATCTCGCTGCGAAGCACACTACTAGAGGTCACATTTGGACATTAACAGTAACACTGGCTAACACGTGCAAACATAGAACACAGGAGGACACGGCATAGAGTAAAGCCCACAATAAGGAGGCCTAACATGCCACAAAACGTTACAGGGGTTCGAATAAGAGCGAACCCAGGTCCCCACAAGGAAACAGACATTCACACGCACGGCGATGTATGGCCACACAGCTACACGTAATTTGACAAAAACACTGGCCATTACGCTCGCATATTTTCAATAGAAGCCATAATACATTGGATACACCATAAACAGGTTCCCAATAAAACTATATGGGTATACATAAGGAAAGTTTGATTATATCCTACAAATGTACAATGTGCATGAATATTATACGTCATATTTTGTATGTCACATCCCAAACACTGCGCGAAACATGTACAAAAGAAACAGGATTTGTTTTCTCATAACAGAGTACATAAACGGGAACACTGGATGGTAGATTTAAAAACTAAGAGGAATACGACATTTTTGTGTGGTTTTGCTTGTTCACTCATTCAACACAATTTCTGTAGGAATGCAGTACAGTTACTAGAGCTTCACAGCGACACGGACCTAAACAATCAGCCTAACGCGGTGACACCAAAAGGCGAATTTAGAAAAGAACCTTGTCACATAGCGACAGCTGAAGACGCACAATGTGCAGAAAACAGACAGGAAGACATATACACGAGCCCTACAGCTCAACATTTATCCACCAGAGGTGATTCGAACATAGAACCCACGAGTACTTTGAGAAGGACCCATTGAGCCGATTTTGGACCCGCGACCTTCTGGATACCAGAAGTACAAGCTCAAGTATCCATTAGATAAGGGACACTATTTATCATATAATATTCTTGTCAGATTATATACATGCAAACATAACGGCAGAAAAGGCTGGGGAGGACAAATAGCCTGCATTAATAAGTGAACAATGGAACATGCATTAAATTCATTTAGACCGACACGCTAGTAGAATTCGCTCACTACACACGTGAGACAAGAAGGTAACCTGATCAATGAACATATGTCAGCAAAGAGCGTGCGAGGCAGCAGACCGGCAGCGAGGCACGGGCTCGCCGCGATAACATTATGTTACACGTTACATCTTCACAGGAGTATCTGAACAACCCCTATTAATCATTGAGGCCAAAAAGACACAATGCACATGGGGATACACATGTCCAGAGGTCCGGAGTTCTAAATTAACAAGGACGCCCCGAGAAACAAGCGAGTGACCCCCAGAGGGAATGACACATACACGAGAGAGAAACGTCGACCGACTGGAAAAAAGCCGTCTCCACACCTCACAGGCACACACCAGTACACTCAAATAGGGCTCTGAAACGTATGCAGTTACAACGTGACAATAGACCCATAGAGCGCTACAGAACGTAGGAATCGAAAAGGGCGACCGACTGAAGTTCAACCAGCCCTAAATACACCATTCACTAGAACCGGTTTATTTTTTCAGAAACCAGCGATGTAACGATAGTTCACACTCCGAACACACAAAGTAGATCCGTACAGGATGGACATCTCAAATAAACACGGCCGGTTTCCCAATAGACCAGAACCCGGGACATGAAATTCGGGAAAACAGACCAGAAATAAGTATTCCAGGGGAAAATACAGTCGCAAACACAACGACACAGGCAAGGATCATAGAAACAGCAACATATATGGGGTGAACCCATCATTAGATAAAATGTTGGGAACACCACATTTTAATTGCCCCAAATAAGAGGCAGAATGCTGATATTTACACTGGGAAGCAGAAACAACACCAGTTCGCAGACCAAAGGCACCTACGAAAGATAAAAACAGGACAAATTTCCACCGGAATACAACACCTAGGAAAAGGGGGCGGGCTAGACAAGACATAGAAAGCATTTTTCTAGCATCATAGCACATTGGAGCCAATACATGGCGAAATATGCACAGCACCGCGGAAACGCACTTTTATTTTACATTTCCACACAAGGCTTGGGACATTGTAAACATAGTGGCGCAATGAAAACACTAGCCTTGCAGGCGATGTATTAAACAAACTTTTACGTCACACATACCGGAAAGAATTTTAACCTCGATACGCACAAGCAAAATATAACACAAGGTGCTGACAATACAATAAAATGCTCCCGGACGGCAAACAATTGCAGCAACGCACGCTTACACCATTACAGGCCATATTTATATTATAAATATCATTACTACATCTCCACCCGGATAATAGTACATCGAGCACATATTATACAGTGCTGACTTGAATTAAAATGGACGCTATTGTTCTCAGCTTCGAAAATGACTGGAAATAACTTAATTCCACCGCCATACTTATATTGAATGCGTAAATAATGTTTCTCCTTAATATTGTTTAACTTTCATAGCGTTATTTTGAACGTAGGCTGAAATATTAGCAAGATTGTATTTTCGTTCTATCAACGGACATTTCTCCAAGTGTTGGCCCGAACGCCTCGCCTGATCGCAGTCAAGTGCTTTTCTCTGTTCCGCGCTATCAATCACGCGTCACTTTCCGGAACCAACCTTACGCGGGTCCACTGTCAACCACTGCTCGACACAAAAGACCTCGCTTCTCGCGGCGACACCATGCAAATCAGAACTCTGATCATGGCGCCTCATCAGTTCGCGCGACATTCCTCGAGATTCTATCTTGACTTATATCTTTCTCCAAAGTCTTCAAGCTTCCTTCCGAGTATGACTAACATGGATTTCATACATTTAGATATATTTCTATGGTTTTAATTATGCGGTTTCTCTCTTCTAAATCAAAATAGCAGTATTAATTTCCAATCAAGCTTCTCATTAGGCGCGTTCAGTTTCTCCTACTCACGTGCCTTCAGTAATCAAATTAGCCAATCAGCGTATTTCTTCTTCATAGTCCCGCGTTGCTATGATCGGACAAGCGAAAATACGACACTGGATTGTCTAATAATGGTTTCGGTCGCCATTTTGCTGTCGTCGTTTGCTATCTGTAGCTTCCCTTCGTACATAAAAAATTTTATCAGATAAAAATCCTTCATAAATACTGTATTCTTCTCCAAATGTCATCAAAACAACCGAAATAACCTTCTCTCCATCCTGAATATCTTGAAATTCGAGTTCAGTACCATGTATCGAATCAGAAACATCATCTTCAGATCTGAAAGATTTAAGCCATGTCATGCGTCAATGACAGTTCCTTATCACCTAATAGCATTTTGGGATTAGGAGTTGCATTTTCACGACTGTATTGATGGCATACGGAAGTGCTTAGCAGTTAGCTTGTGTATAGTACAGAAAGTCGTAAGAAGAACTATGATATCAAATCCACCTGGGACTTGAACCTATGACCACTGACATTGTATAAAGTTGTTCTGTTCACTGAGCTAATGTGACATGCATCTTAATTATCAGTGGCTAAAGGTATATTATGTGAAGCTAGCATTATGTTTGCATTAATTACTCACTGTGGACTTAAGATCAGGATAAACCAATACAATTAGGATTTCTGTATTCTCATCAGAGATCCACTTATGAGGGTTATAGAAGTGGGGCTTAGCAGTGGCCTTACAGTATGCACATGCTGGGATTGTTTTTCTTATGACCGTGATTACCTCCTTCCCAATCCTGAGCATTGCAATAACATGCACTTGGTCCTTTGTGTATACTGTATGTATTAAATAATTGAAGATATGAGATAAAAGTAAGAGAATTACCTAGAATCATACGAAGAAAGTAATTGTTAATAATTATGTCCACTTATTTTAACTTATGGTACGTTCTGAAGAAACCCTCCTTCATACCACATTTCTTATAGTTATTTTCTTTCCACCCCTGAATGAATTTGGTGGACTGTTGGTAAAGACATCATTCTCGTCTATGACACCTGTAAGTATAGTGGCAATAAACCAATAAGATGGGCGAACACCTGTTTTAGCCATAAACCAACAGGCTGGTGAATGAAACACTAGTGTGTATAACAGACACTTCATTTGTTCTGTTTACATTTTTACGTTAAGTTTGTGGATGTGAAATTAAGGCATTCCTCATAAGGTGCCAAGTATTATAAGTACATTACCTTTCTCCCTACCTTGAGTATTCTTGAGATCAATATTGCTTTAATAGGAACTCAATACAGTAAAATGCACCGCACACTATGCAATATTTCATTTCACAACATTCATCAAATTTGCTTGTTTATATACACACATCAAAAAAAGTTTTGCATCACCTCGGTTCCCAGATCTCCGGCATATAGACGTTGACTGTGTATATTGTATCCAAGATACAGTCCCTTTGACTGTTCATAGATGTCACTAAAACTGCTCAAAGATGTAAACAACCATGCATGAGCAGGGCCTATTAGACGGAGGGGGTACGACAGCCGATCAGTTCCAGTCATTCCACCTGGACGAAGGTACGCTGCTCATGTTGTCTGTAGTTCTACCATGCCTAGAAGGTCAATACCGCAGTTCGATCGCGTCCGCATTGTTACTTTGTGTCAAGAAGGGCTCTCAACAAGGGAAGTTTCCAGGCGTCTCAGAGTGAACCAAAGCGATGTTGTTCGGACATGGAGGAGGTACAGAGATACAGGAACTGTCGATGACAGGCCTCGCTCAGGCCGCCCAAGGGCTACTACTGTAGTGGATGACCGCTACTTACGGATTGCCGCTCGGAGGAACCCTGACAGCAATGCCACCATGTTGAATAATGCGTTTCGTTCAGCCACAGGACGTCGTGTTTCAACTCAAACTGTGCGCAATAGGCTGCATGATGCGCAACTTCACTCCCGACGTCCATGGCGAGGTCCAGCTTTGCAACCCCGACACCATGCAGCGCGGTACAGATGGGCCCAACAACATGCTGAATGGACCCCACGGAATTGGCATCACGTTCTCTTCACCGATGAGTGTCGCATATGCCTTCAACCAGACAATCGTCGGAGACGTGTTTGGAGGCACCCTGGTCAGGCTGAACGTCTTAGACACACTGTCCAGCGAGTGCAGCAAGGTGGTGGTTCCCTGATGTTTTGGGGTGGCATTATGTGGGGCCGACGTACGCCACTGGTGGTCATGGAAGGCTCCGAAACGGCTTTACGATACCTGAATGACATCCTCCGACCCATAGTGCAACCATATCGGCAGAATATTGGAGAGGCATTTGTCTTCATGGACGACAATTCTCGACCTCATCGTGCACATCTTGTGAATGCGTTCCTTCAAGATAACGACATCGCTCGACTACAGTGGCCAGCATGTTCGCCAGACATGAACCCTATCGAACATGCCTGGGATATGTTGAAAAGGGCTGTTTATGGACGTCTTGACCCACCAACCACTCTGAGAGATTTACGCCGAATTGTCGTTGAGGAGTGGGACAATTTGGACCAACAGTGTCTTGATGAACTTGTGGATAGTATGCCACGGCGAATACAGGCATGCATCAATGCAAGAGGACGTGCTACTGGGTATTAGAGGTAGTGGTGTGTACTGCAATCTGGACCACAAATGCTGAAAGTCTAGCTGTATGATGGTACAACATGCAATGTGTGGGTCTCATGAGCAATAAAACGAGCTGAAATGTTGTTTGTGTTGATCTCTATTCCCTTTGTATTTAACGGTTCCGGAACTCTTGGAACCGAGGTGATGCAAAACTTTTTTTGATGTGTGTATTAACAGTAAGTTACTGCACCCACGCCACTAAGTCTCCACACACACTCAATTCTAGGGACAATCTGCTAGGCCCACACTTGGAATATGTATAGGAACTCTACAAAACTTCTCTCTCTTTCCCTGTCTCCTTTGACATAAGAAAAGTCTATGGATGCGAATTTGAATTAACTTCAGTATGTTATTTATTCCTTGAATCCCCCCGTGCAAGTTTACAAGTCATGTGTAACACACAATTCTACTTATGAAAAGGGGAACATATTTGTGCAAAAAGTCATATGGACCATGTTAGGGATATTAAGATTGCAGAATGTCCTATTCCGTACATCATACCATGTATTGAATCAGAAACATCATCTTCAGATCTGAAAGAGTTAATCACCGTCATGCATCCATGACCTCTACTTATCACCTAATAGCATTTTGGGATTAGGAGTCCCATTTTTACAACTGTATTGATGGCAAACGGAAGTGCTTAGCTGTTAGCTTGTGTATAGTACAGAAAGTACGAGCCATTTTCATGGACATAAGAAGAACTAAGATATCTAATCCACCTGCGACCACCGACAATGTACAATGTTGTTCTTAAAGTACGTTCTGAAGAAACTCTCCTGCATACCACATTTCATATAGTTGTTTATTTTCTACCCCTTAATATTCCTAATTCTGCTGTGTCTGGGAGGAGGTGAAATGAATTTATATGTGGCAGTAGTTTTTATGGCCGTTCGCCCTTTTGTTTAGTCTAAAAGAGGTGTTAATGAAATATGATTAGGAGTTGGAAGGTAACGACCATGGCCTCTTAAGAGTTAACATCCTAGCGTTGACCTGGAGATGAAAATGGGGAACCATGAAGAACCATTTCAAGGTACCTTACCCAGTGGCGTATGCAGGTTTTGCTTCTGGGGGGTTCATTAATATATTACATTATACAAGGGGCAGATGACCTAGCTGTTCTGCTACTTAGTCATCATATAGTCTACATTATTACAATGATATTTCCATTAATATACAGTAGCCTACACAATAATTAAATAAACATTCTCTTTGCATGAAAACTATTTTAGGCCTCATTATTTTTTCAGCACCATAAAAAATGAAAAAATTATCTTTAAAAAAAATATGGAAAACAGTGTTTTAATCTTAAAACTGTAATGATGCTTTGGTCTATAGGTGACTGCCTATAATATTGATATTATGTGAGAGAAAAATGAAATTTGGCTTTTATGTTCCTACTGCCAGTAGGCTATTATTGACTCTCAAAATCTCCCTATTTTGAAGGCTTTATCTGTATCATTCATAGGAATGAATTCCAAAAACTCCTCGTGTAACTAATTATCGTTAATGAAACGGATACATACAATCAAAGCACCCCGAACCATCTTGAAAATAGTTATCGATCGCACACTTTAAAAGTAAACCTAATGCTTGGCTAGCTCCAACCCTGGAGGAGTGGTCTCGTCGCGAGGGCAGTGCAGGGCATTTACCAAGTGACTAACATGATCACTTTTAAAATATATACAGGAGTAAAGAAGACTCTCTAGCTGTAGTGTAAAACAGGTGATAGATCGGACGATATAAAGATTCAAGTAAACAAATGTCTCTGGGAGGGTATTTAAACCCTAACCCCCCCCCCCCCCCTCGTGGGTACGCCACTGTTACCCACTCATTATCTGTCAGTAAACACACGGCTTGGCACATTTAAGCTCTGTAATGTTTGAAATTGGTTTCTGTTCTAAGGCAGGAACTATAAAGGTTGGATTCAATATATGAATTTCAAATCTGCATTGATAAATTGCTGAAAGTCAATTAATACCAACGATGGCAGGAAATCCCTTCTTGAAAGCATTCTATGTGGCCTGTGCCTACATTCTTAAACGCATTTGAAATTGACTTCCCCTATTAATACTCCAATGTCTTCCTCGGCTTGTATCTACCTTGCAAACTATGTGCTACCGTTCGCTAGTAGACTTATAATGTTTGAAGCAACATACTCCACAATAGAGGCGTTTAATTTACGTACTTACACTAAATTCTTTTGAAAAATTGCTTTAATTGCGGTGTTTTGTGAGAAATGTACTGTATACTATTCTGACCTCAATTTTCAAAAGATGTGCTGGTACAAATATTAAGGGTGTAATCGCATTTTACTTAATGATAGGTGGACGTGTTAGATCCTACCATCCCTTACTGCCTTACAGTTAAAAAAAAGTAAAAATGCATATTCATTTGTCCTCAATTCTTAAAGCTATTACTTCCGTTGAGGCACTGAGTCAGCATTTTGTCTCGCACTGAGATTTACTTGTTATCTTGGGGAGATTGTGTATTATAAGTTTTAGAACTAGGGAAGACATAACCACATCTGTGTAATGCTTTACTTCAACTCGGCTGTGATTTACAATTACATAGTTTGCTATTTGTGTAAAGAGTATTAGTGATGCCAATTAAATAAAATAATTAATTAATTCACTTTATTCCTAGGACATGCAAGAAGAGACCCAGGATGGGGAAAGAGAAGCAAGTGGAAATCACACAAATGAGTAAGTGTGCATCCTTTCAAAATAAATCAATTCTTTACTTGTCTTATAGGCGGTTAAGATATTGATAATATAAGCCAACTAATGGCTACACTGCTTTCTGCTGCACGGCTGAAAGCAACGGGAAACTACAGCCGTAATGCTATTCCCGAGGATATGCACCTCTCTATGCATAATTATATGTGATAATGGCCTCCTCCCTTGTAAAATTTCAATCTGGAGGTAAACTAGTCCCCCGTTCGGATCTCCGGGTGGGGACTACTCGAGAGGGGGTTAACATCACAGAAGTGACAAATAGGAAATCTGACATTCTACGGATCGGAGCGTGCAATGTTAGAAATCTGCTAGGAAGTGGAAGGTTAGAAAACCTAGAAAGGGATATGGATAGGTTGAGGTTGGATTTGGTTGGGATTAGTGAAATGCGCTGGCAGGAAGAACAGGACTTTTGGTCAGGAGACTATAGGGTCATTAGCACTAAATCAAACAATGGCCAAGCAGGGGTTGGTCTCATATTGAGTAGGAAACTTGGACAGCGGGTAGAATATTATGAGCAATATAGTGAACGGATTATTGTAGCACAAATCAATACTAAACATACGTGCACCACAGTGGTACAAGTCTATATGCCTACCAGTCAAGCTGATGATGAAGATGTTGAAAAGGTCAACGAAGAAATAGATGAAATGCTAAGGTATATCAAGGGTGATGAAAATGTTATAGTAATGGGAGATTGGAATGCTGTGGTGGGAAAAGGGAGAGAAGGGAAGATAGTAGGAGATTTCGGATTACGTGAATCGTATGATCGAGGAAGTAGGCTGATGGAATTCTGCACCGAACATGAATTGGTCATAGCTAACACCTTATTCAGTAACCACAATTGAAGAATATACTCATCTATGAGACCAGGAGATACAGGACATTACCAAATAGACTTCATTATGGTCAAGCAGAGGTTTTCAAACCAGATTTTGGATTGTAAAACATATCCTGGTGCAGACATAAACTCTGACCGCTATCTGGTTGTGATGAAATGCAGATTAAAGTTGAAGAAACTGAAGAAAAGTCAAAAGCCAAAAAGGTGGGCGATAGACAGACTGAAAGTGATGGAAACGAAAAATTCAAGAAGAGTATAAAGGAAGGATCAACGTAAGACCCTAAACTAACTTCAATTTCAGACGAATGGGCACTTTTGAAGAATGAAATAATAAAATCCGCAGAGGAAAACATTGGTAGGAAAGAAAGAATAGGTAAAAACCGTGGATCACTCAGGATATACTAGAATTGATGGATGAAATGCGGAATTACAACAATGTAAGAGATGAAAAGGGAAAGCAGAATACAGACGTCTGAGAAATGAGGTTAACAAGAAGTGCAAGGAAGCGTAAGAAGAATGGTTGAAAGAAAAATGTGCAGGTATAGAAAATTGTCTGAAATTAGGAAAAGTAGACACAGCTTATCGAAGGATTAAGAATACTTTTGGGGAAAAGAAGACTAAGTGCTGTAATATTAAGGACACAAATGGAAAGCCCCTAACAGATAAGGAAGAAAAGGTTGAGAGATGGAAAGCCTACATAGAGTGTTTTTATAAGGGAATGGAGATTGAGAATCATGGAAAGGAGGAGGAAATTGATGAGGATGGAAAAGGAGATTTAATATTGAGATCAGAATTTGACAGTGCATTGGAGGTCTTAAGCAGGAACAAAGCACCAGGCATAGATGATATACCGATTGAGTTGCTACGCTGCATGGTAGATGAGGGTCTGATCAGGTTATTTCACTTGGTGTGTAGGATTTATGAGACAGCTGAGGTACCCCCTGATTTCAAGAAGAATGTATAATCCCTATACCAAAGAAAGTAGGAGCTGACAGATGTGAAGATTACCGTACAATCAGCTTGATTACTCGTGCTTCAAAGATCCTGTCTAGAATAATTTACAAGAGGATGTAAAGCCAGATAGAAACGGAGTTGGGTGAAGACCAGTTTGGTTTCAGGAGAAATGTTGGAACAAGGGAAGCTGTACTAAGTCTGTGCCGTCTCGCCTTTCGCAAGATGTAGTTCGCAGTGGAAGTGTGTACCAATTAGCCTAGCGCTGGGCCCATTAAACCGGACTAAGGTTATGAAGGTATCAGAGGCGATGGATTGAACGTACATTCAATGCCATGTGAATGCAAGTTCTATTCGAATGCGCTATTCATTATGGGCCTAGCTTAGCTTAGCCTAAAGAAATAAAGACTAAATAAGGTACACATACTGTACACATAGGCAAAGGAGAGGTAATGTATTGACCAAAGAGATAACATCAAGGATTGACAAGGAAGCATTACATGCTATGAATGAGGTTAAGGGACACTGGGACTGAAATTTTAGTGAAATTTGTGGAAAATGTCGATTTTCGGTATTTTCCATATTAATACACCCCTATCCCCTGCGGATCATATAGCAGTGTTTTTATCCGAATTCCGCCATTTTTAAAGCCCTGGCGAAGCTTTAAAATGCACGGAGTGTCCTTTAATCGCCCCAGCACAGTAAGTGTCCTGAAGGTTCTGAGTCTTGGTGTTTCTACAATCGAAGTATCGCAGCTGGTAAAACACCACAGAGTCATGACAAAATGGCTGTAGAACTTTAAGAACCCTTAGTTGTCAAGATTATGCCTGTTTATCAAAGGCTGGCATCAGATGAGCTACTATCCAGATACATCCGTGGTGCTACTGAAAATCAGAATGAGAGTCTGCATTCTGTTATCTGGAGGAAGTGCCCAAAGGAGATTTTTATTTCACGGAAGATACTCGAAATTGCTGTTAGTAATTCTGTAGCAGAATTCTAGATGGGGTGTAGTGCAACAACAGAGTTGAAATCAGGAATAAGACTAACTTCAGTATCTCATGTCACAGCATAAACACTTGAAAGATGTGACAGTCGCAGGAAGAATGTAAGTCCGCGGTCATAATTGGAGAAGCGAAAGGCATGTCGACAGAAGGTGAAACTAACAGAAATGAAGGAGGAGGTTGCAAACCAGAAGAAGGAGGGTGTCACCTATGCTGTAGGACAATCCTAATGTCATTGGTAAGCTGAAACCTTGTAAATTGTGCATCATTTTAGAAAATTGCTGTTTTCTCGGATTCACTTTTTCAGGCATTCAAAATGTTACTCGCGTCATAAATCTTATGATATTGCTTTCAAAATGGGAATTTATTATCTTCATTGCAATGACTATAAACCTGCGGATCGTTTTTTAGATTGCACTTTTGGTATGGCTGCAAAAAAAATTCAAACTGGAAAAAATACGAATTTTTGTAGAAAAAAACTTGGATATGAAAAAAAATTAATTTCTTGACACTCATTAATGCAATTCAAAATCGGATCCGTAGGTTTCTTCCAATTGTTATAGTGCAATAGAATATTACCCAAAAGTTACACTATCTTGTTTTTTTTAACGCGGCTGACCTTTATAAAACTTGAATAATTAGCACAATAAATGTACAAAATAATTAATATCTGTAGAACTAATCAACTTACAATGCTCACGTTTCCCACAGTGGTTTATAATATGACTATTCACCACCATATAAAATTTCAAAGCTGTAACTCAGTTTATATAGAATTTGAAAATTTCAGTCCCAGTGTCCCTTAAGTGGACGACAAACATGAGATATTAGGTAAAATAACGGGAAATAGGGCCGAAACGTAAATGTCATGATCGATAGGAGATAACTGTAAAGGGGGGGGGGGAGTATACTCATAAAGAGTAAAATTACATTGTGAAAAATAAAGATTAAATGGGCTAGACAAACAGTCAGGAACGAGACTACCGCCAAAGAAGCGAACGGTAGCTCAAATAGCCCGGAAGGAGATGAGGGAGTGCGAGCGGGACTGAGTATTAATAAAAGCGCGCGTAGATATGACGTAAAAGAATAAACACAAAAAGGGGCAAGTAACCGATATTAAAAATAATTACGAGAAAGGTATCGCAACACAAAATAAAAGATATCCATCAAAATAAGTTACGTCAGAAAGGGATTATGCCATACTCAAGGACTTGCATATGAAAACGCACTCCTAAGATAAGAGGCAAACAAAATATAAGAGGTATGGCATAGGTCTTACTGTTGAACACACGCTACTCAGTAAACCGGACCAAATACCTACACAAAAGATACGACGAAATGGGGACAAAGAATAACGGGAACGAAACAGATACTCCATGGACATACTAGAATAAGCGATACGCCCTAGTATTCCTTACGATGAGCAAAGACAAAAATACGTAACTTACCTTGATGGTATAAGCATTAATCCGGCATCACGGAATTACATTAAATAAACTAGATTCGCACCTCTACGCGCACCTTTATAAAAACACAAACGAACGGGTGAAAACGGATAGAAAAGCAAGGCATCTCGAAAATGAGAGCGGACGCATAAATAAAAAGGTCCTACCAGGATAGAAAAAGCAGAAAAGACTCCCTAGAGAGTAACAGGGGGTTGTCACAGGAGACGGAAAAAGAAGATAAAAAGGTAAGAGGTGTCACTAATCACGATTCGGCATAGCAAGAAATCACTATAACGAACCTTGATCAGCAATTATAGAAATGTCCACTGATCTGCTCGGCTATTCTGGCCAGTAATAACCAAGAAGTAAAGAGAACAATTCCGATAATTGACACTCCGAAGAAAAGAGAAAAAAGGGAAGACTACATGTGGAAAAGAAAATCGGTTCAATTTTTAGGCTGATTTTGGAAGGTAGAATAAGGAAAAATGAGAGAACGTTCATGGCATTTGTAGACTTAGAAAAGGCTTTAGATAACGTTGATTTGACTAAATTGTTTGACATTTTGAAATCTATTGGAACAAAGTACAGGGATAGGAGGGTGATATACAATCTATACAGAAACCAGACAGCAGTCATTCGAGCTGAAGGACATGAGAGTGGAGCTGGTATTCAGAAAGGTATAAGGCAAGTCTGCAACTGATCACCCATACTTTTCAATCTTTACATTGAACAAGCTATGAAGGAAATTGTAGAAAAATTTAAAGTGGGAGTGGATATTCAAGGAGAAATAACTTCAGCTCTGAGATTTGCTGATCGCATCGTCATCTTGGCCGACACGCCTGAGGATTTGAATGAGTTTTTGAATGGTGTGGACTCCATCTTACGGAAAGAATACATGATGAACATTAATAAATGTAAAACAAAAATATTGGAATGCAGCCGAAAGAAATCAGAAACCTCTATTGAGATCAAATTGGCAGGTGAAAAGCTGAAGGAAGTAGGAGACTTCTGCTTCTTAGGAAGCAAAATTACCAGTGATCGACGAAGCAAAGAGGATATAAAAAGTAGGTCGGCTCAGGCAAGGAGAGCATTTCTTCAAAATAGCAATCTGTTGACATCGAATATAGATTTAGGTATTAGGAAGTCATTTTTGAAAGCCTTTGTCTGGAGCGTGGCGCTCTATGAAAGTGAAACTTGGTATATTGGTGCAGCAGTAAAGAGGAGAATCGAAGCATTTCAAATGTGGTGTTGCAGGAAAATGATGAAGATCAGATGGGTAGATAGGGTTACTAACGAAGAGGTATTAAGACGAGTGGGAGAGGAGAGTTGTTTCTGGTGACTACTAATGAAGAGAAGAAATAGGTTAATGGGACACATACTAAGTCACCCAGGAATAGCAAGCTTAGTGATGGAAGGAAGGGTTGAGGACAAGAACTGTTGGGGTAGACCAAGTTTAGAATATTGTAGGGGATCTGAATGTGTGCCCTCTACAATGTAGTATTTTGGGGGAAGGAAATGTGAGAACCTGGGTGATGCTTGGAACTCGAGTGTAAGAGGTGTAGGTTATTGAGTGGTCCAGGGGCGTGGACGCAGCTCGAAAGGAGAACTCCCAATTATTCAGTTTGCTTGGGTAGTTTGAGGGGATGATGGCGGAGTGAAGGGCGGTTTAGAAAATAAAGATCTGGACAGCTGTGCCGCCGCTCGGATTATTGCTAACGTGGGCTGGCTGGCCGCGCTACTGGCGAACTGCGCGAATGCAAGCAATGTGACGTATAACAAGTGGCTAGCTACTGGAGCCACGGAACAATTAAACAAGTATTATCAGGATCCTACTGGGAAGAGGTTTAGGGGGTAAAATCTTATCAGCTAGTGAAATAAACTAAATGACCAGTTAGCTTTGAGATGTCTAGGTTTAATGAGTACTTCTAGTGTGAAGTACTAGTGAACTTTGCAGAGCAGTAGTTAATAATGCAGATGCTATTAATTTACAATCACGAGGGGATGAAAGTGTAGGTATTTGTGTGTGTGGAAATGTACTCGCTGGACACTTACCAATCTGGCGGTAGTTGTGACGGCTCTCAGCAGCACTAGGCAAGACTGAGGAAGACTGACCCGGAGTGACCTCTCCTCCGCTGCTTTATACCTTTCGAGGTGTCGAGTTCGCATAATTGCGCATTCTTTAGGAGTCGAGGCACTGGCCGGGGTCGATGTATTTCAAGTGTGAGGTTACTTGGGGTTAACTAAGTACTGAGCGTTTGGATGTGCCATGAATTTGTATAAGTTGGCCTGAAGACGTGTATTTGATTATAGATGTCTGGGGTTGAAAAAATAGGGGATGAAGGTAGTATCCCATGGATACAACAACTCCTCTGACGGAGCTAGTCATCGTCCTCGATGACGGGATGATGTCTAGGCCGTAGGGGTAGTTTTTCTGGAGAGAGGGACATCTTCTTTCTTCTAGTGTCTTCTTTCTTCTGTTCTTCTCTTCTTGTATTTCCCCTTGGAAATAAGGTGGTGACGTTGGTGGGGGTGTGTAGATAGCCCCGTGTTAGGTGAGTCGAAGAATTGAAGCATTGTTGATGGAAAGGTGGGGGTGAACCGTAGATTGAAGTTGGGGTCAGTTCGTGGAAAGTGCCTCGTAGAAAGTAGGTGCCTTTGGTTTGTGTCTAGCGAGCATGTGTAGATGTGTTGGTGCGGGGTTGGAAAAATATTTCATTTCACATTCAAATCCTTTTTTACAATATTGGTGCCTTGGGCACATGACAATTAATATAATAAAAATAAAAACATTATCCAACAGAATCACATAAAGAATCGTAACCAAAAACAAGGGGTGGCTACCCTGAAGCGAAAAAACATCTAGAAGGGTGGGTTTTACCCTCCGACCGCTCAAAGGACGGAATGAAAAACTGCCCTCGGGTAGTCAAAATACATTCGTGTAAACAATAGCATGAAGTGTAAAATAATATATAGAGTGATAGAATAGAGAAAGAGAAACAAATGCCTTGGTGTGTAGTTAATGGGAAGATAGAAACCTGTTTATTGTGTGGGGAGAAAGAAGGCATTTGTATAATATGTATTTTAGAAGAAAAGAAAGGAAAAATAGAACACTGTGCGGCATAGAGCATGTGTGCATATCAATCGTGTAAATGTGCGAGTGAGCATTGTGTATTACAGAATAAGACTGGTGATCCAAAATATTTGGCCATGTAGGCTTCCTCGCCGATTGTCCTTGACATTTAACATCCTCATACAAACGGAATAGTCACCTGACTATCCAATATTCATCCTGTATCATATACCATACAATCATTGAATCGTAATCCTATGCTGTGCTAGTGGCTAAAAGTAACTTAACTAGGACCTAGGTCTATGGCCAGTGCACATAAATTATACCTTTATGGTTCGTCCCCTGTGGGTGGACGTTCCATCTTAACAGGGAAGATCGTCCCTTACATCAGGTGGGTACGATCCTCGCTGCCGCAGTTCACCTCTCAATTCAGGTGCCTTTTGGGATCCGTCTCTCAGGAGTGGATATCCCACAGTTATCCCTAACCATGGTACGGATATTAGGTTACAACTGTAGAAATATGTGTGGGGGGAAAATTGTGAGAGCTGGGGGTGTGTTAGCTCTGTGTGTGGGGGAGAGGGTGCGACGGGCGCGTGTTAGGGCGTAGGCAAAATATATACAAGGGACTATATACACTATCGCCACCTGTGGGGAACGAAAGAAATAAAAGCAATGGTGTGTAGTGTCATCCTCGCTGGCTGCTGTATTCGTACCTGCGGGGGTGTAAAAAGACAAATAAAGATAGAAATGTGGAAAGCAGAATGTAAATAAACACATGTGATCATCTGGGAATATTCATAATAATAGACTGGCGCTTCTGATCGCCACCTGTAGGGATAGTACCCCTAGGTACTATGTGGCCCACGTTGGAGCTCTGGCTGAAAAATAAAGCATGTGACATGTTATAGGGTGACATGAAGTCAGAGGCGGACGCCGATCGACTACCCATCGATCGCTCCTGTATATAATCGCAGGATAAATGTGTCGTACTGTCGACTGATCGTATATCGCAAATCGCATATCGCATATTCGTCGCAAACCTTCGTCTATAAATGCTTTGTCCAATACCTCGGCCAGGAGAAAATTCATAATTTATGTTCTTCCTCGAGGGTATGATCAAAGAGACCATCGGTGATCAATATCTCGACCCGGGAGATAATCTTGAGGAGTTCGCCTGCGTGACGGATATATCGGCTGCCCAAGCCCCCACGACACGCAACGTCGACAAGAAAAACTCGAGATCCGCTGATCAACATGTAAGTGGGCGTTGAATGCCCTGCCCAACATTCCTTATTTATTCAAGTTCCGCGGGCGTGGGATTCAACAAAATATATTTATCATTATATTCATATTCATAATCATATATTCTTCATTATAAATCTTCACCTAACTTTGTAGGGCTTATGACTCCACCTACCGCTGTACGGCTTATGCGTGCCTGTGTTCGAGAACAGGACTTAGCTTCGCGCAATGAAGCTGAGGACTTGCATATATCTAGCTAATAGTCAAGTCAAGTGGGTCGTCCCTAGATGGATGTTCTATGCTTATATCTAGCTAATAGTCAAGTCAAGTGGGTCGTCCCTAGATGGATGTTCTATGCTTATATCAAGCTAAGTCAAGTCAAGTGGGTCGTCCCTAGATGGATGTTCTATCCCGTCCGACGCTGAGTGAGCTATTTCTCCTGTAGGACCGTCAAGCTTCCACCTGCAGGTCTGGCTTCGCTGACAGTAGTGCATAATGGGCTTAACCATCTCTGACACGGGGACAGGCTAGGTACTCCCGAGATCTCGATGTTTACCCGCACTACGCCGTCGTCGCTTCAACCTTCCGTCAGTGCGTTAGAGTCTATGTCAAGGGCTGTGCTTGCCCTCCGTCGATGTCAAATCTTACCATCCTCCCATTTTCCAAAGAAAAATAGGGTCACATTCCAAAGCAGATACCATGTGCACATACCATATAAGTACAGTGTAAAGCGAGTTTATGTTTGTATGGTAATGATTCTGGGGCGGAGGGGTGGGGGGCTGTTTTGCCACAGTGCACTTCGTTGCGCCTAGCTTTCGGATGGCTAGCTAATTTCAGCTGCGTTTATTCACGCACATGTTAGTGGGTAAAGCTGTTGATGTGGAAGGTTCGTCTCGTGTTAGTGGGAGAGTGTATACATGTTAAAGTTGTTAATAATCGGGTGATCGGATGGTTAAATAGGGACAAGGAACTGCGGTCCTAAGTGGATGTGGGAAAAACGTTAAAAGGTAAGGATCGCTCGACTGGTGAAAGTCGGGATCGTTATGGACTAGGAACTGGGTTCTCAGTGCGGTTGTTAGTGTCCGTTCTGAAGTAGGTAGGGGTGCATATATCGTAGAGAAGACATCATGTCGCATGCAACGCTAAAGATCCCTATCAGGGAAAAAATGGCATGCGGGAGAAAAATACAATAATTTATATAATTATGTTAATAGGAAATTCTTTTACGCAATGCTGTCATTTTTGTAGTTCCGAATTGTTGATTTACAATTAGCTAAGAGCGAAATAGCATGGGGTACACCCTGGTGTTTGCATGACCACCAAGCGCCTCGCATGAATAGGGGAAGGGGGGTACAATGTGTAATATGTAAAAGTGTATAGGATGTGTCAGGGGTGGGGGAATAATGTTGATCTTGCATCAACCTACTGTAATATCTGGCATCGGCGGCCGTGTATCGTAGTATGCTGCTGTCTGCAATACATAATTCATAATCTGTACTTATTCTATATACCTTATATGCTGAGACAGGTCAGCTTATTATAAAGAACCTCTATCCTAGTAATACTTTACTATATACAGTGTATTCATGGGAGGGTCACGGGGATTTGTGAAGAAACCAGGTGATCGCTATTTCCCTCCTGTAGCGTATTGTCGCTAGTGTGCTCTCAAAATATATCAATTATTATAGAAAAGCTTGCTATATATACGTATCTAATCCCGATACAAATGTATAATAGGCGCTGTATGAAAATTCGCGTCCGCGAGTAGCCTATTGCCATCGGCACTGCCGATTGTCGCTGTGTGGATAAATATATTTATCCTGGATAGTAGGCTGCACCTCTGTGCGCCGCCTTGCTCGTGACAAATCGTGTCATCTGTCAATATGAAAATTATAATGTCGCCTCTGCGTGCTCTATTTCGTATCCGCTCCTGTGGACTAAATCCACCATTTAGGAGGGGGTGGATATTGCTCTAAAATATACCATCCGCTGTGCGGAAGTTAGTGTGAGCATAAGTGTGTCTTGCCAGCCTATCATTTGGGATATATATATATAATCTCCAATCATATATCAACTGTGTCTGTCAATCCAAGGGATGTGTATTTACAAAATAAGAATTCATGAAGGGGTAATAGGCGTATGGCGGGAATATCGGTGTGCCACCGCTGTGAACGGTCTTTCCCGTCCGTGACTGGAATATATTATGCTCACTAAAATCTGTTATGCCCTGAATACAAATTTTCTGGATATAATGGACATATATCTATATATGTTTTTAGGGGAATGCCTGTACCTGCCTATAGCGGAGGGCAGTATCCTTACTAGGGTGTACTAAAGGTCAAATGTTCCGTGAAAAAGGACAAAAGATAGAACGGTGTGTATCTACATGTGCGCTCCTTGCATCGCATTTATAATAATGGCATCTTGCCGTTAAGTATGCGCTCTCTGTGTTAGGTATGTAGTGTGTTAGGGGGTGAATGCAAATAAAAATATGGATCTACCCTGAGAGGCAGTGTATACATATGTAAGTACATATTCCGGCCGCAACGGCATTTGAATTGAGCGCACGAGTGTGGGACCGGTCGCTGTGCGAAATAATGGCCGATCTGTGGGTCACTTGCTTTTGAGGTGGAGTGACGTCAGAGCCGAAGATAAGAGGTGGGCATGGACAGTCTCCTGTAACTGTTATCGCTAGCTGAGTACGCTGTGCTAATTGGCTACGGCGCTGTGTGGGAGTCGTGTCGACTTGTGCGCTATGCCGATTGGACATTAGCTCTGTGTGCTACTGAATAAAAATGGCTGGGCTTTGTTGACGTTTCGCTAGCTTAATGACAAGCGGATGTGTCGCCAGGTGACATTAGTGGATGTCGTGTATGTACACTCGGTGTGCAAAATAGGTTGATTGTGTATTATAGAGTGTGAGTGTGCCACCAATAGGTCATCGTATATAAAACGGGAAATCTAAGTATTCCTCCCTAAGTTGGAGAACGTTTGTGGGAAAACTCTGCCCTTGAAGTGTGATGACACGGATGAAATAATAAAAAAAAATATACCTTGGCTACTGTTCCCTCTGCATATAGAATATTGGCAATGTATGTAGGCCTATTGTGACCCTGTTGGCGTGTATAGCAAAGTGTGTTTGCAAGCAGAAAAATCCTTTCCGTGGTTTAGTCACGTGTACTCCGGGAAAATGTGGGAATACTATGGGGGACAATCATAACTCCCTCTGGGTGTATAAACTAAGGATATATATGCGTAATTGTAATATCCCTGCTGTATTCCGTAAATTTCGGAATGTGTGTGTGGTAGCTTAGTAGGATATGTCTACCTGACAACTGTCTGTATGGAAGTGATAACGTGCTGTTGTAAGGCTGTAAAAGAACGCGTTAACAAGGGGAGTATGTTCCCTTAACGTGTATAGTATGTTTTGTGAATGCTAGTGCCCATTTTAGTGTCTTAATTAATAGGATCATTGGGCCTTCGTTTATGAATTCTCTAAAATTATCACATAGGGATGGGGTGGGATGTCCACTGTTATTCTAACAGCCGTGACTCCTTAGTACACAAACGTGTAAACATGAAACTGCAAAACGGTAGAAATCCCAGATCCCTCTGTAGAAATGGCTAGATATTTATCTTATATTGTTTTTGGGGTCAATATTGTTTTAATGTTGACTCTACAGTGCTTAACCCCTCAGAACATAAAATTATTATGAGCCTCTGCGCTAATGATACACGTACATACATATGGGGATATGTACATAGGTATAATTTGGTGCCTAAGTTAAAATGCATATGCCTATGGTGGCCAAAGAATGATCTTGGTGACAAGTGTATTTCTAATGGGTATATATATATATGAAAATGAAAATCCACAGCCTGCTTCCAGTCTCCGACCGGGTCAGGAATGGAATGAATGAAGCCCCCATCTAGCGGCGAGGATATGGACTGTGCTGGCTGCCGAGGCCTGACGTACTCCTCGGGGCAATGATGAAATGAATGACAGATGAAATGAAATGATAGTGGAGAGTGTTGCTGGAATGAAATTTTGACAGGGAAAACCGGAGTATCCGGAGAAAAACCTGTCTGCCTCCGTTTTGTCCAGCACAGATCTCACATGGAGTGACCGGGATTTGAACCACGGACCCAGCGGTGAGAGGCCGGCGTGCTGCCGCCTAGGCCACGGAGGCTTGCTATATATATAGATATATAATGGGATCGGTATAAGGACGTTTGGGTCCTGTTATTGCCTTGTGGCTCTTGTTAAGTTATGTTGTTACTTCATTATCAAATGTTTCGTCGTCATATGGCAGTCTGTTACGGACAGTTCATAACTTGGCGTTTATATGAAAAAATGAATCCCTAGGCGATCAGTAATGGGAGTCGCCCCAGCCAAGCAGATTTTTCTGCAAGTCCTGACCTTCGTAGACTAAGTAATGAATGAAACAATTAAAATTCAAATGAAATTCCCTAATCGTTGGCTAAAAATGGCGACGCCTTGTTGGTGAACTGGCTGTAAAGCATGTCCTTACGTCGTTATTGTATGGTCATTGCGACCGTCTAAGAAAAACAAAAATTAAAGATCCCATGTTAGAAAAAATAGAGGGGTAGTGTGAGAGTTTCTGCGCCAAATGCGGCGTGTACCTGTTGGATGCCCTGCTTCTCGCAGGCTGAGATAATCTTGCGGCGGTAGCATTGCTGCTTCCGGCATAGTGTGCATGGACCGCGTTTCACTGTCTATAATCAGTGCGCACGTCCGTGTGTTGGGACTAGTGAAATGTAATTGCCATTGTGGTTTGAATTTATTTCATGCGATACTGTTTTCCTAGGTAAGTAGTACCTAATCCTTCCTCCTGGATCAGCTCCTTTTAAGGACCTGTGGCGCGTTATGATCTGCGTGTATGTGAACCTGTGCTATTGTTGTGTTTGAACGGACGTATGTCGTATACGTGAGTATATCGCTGTTGTTTTATTATTGGACGTGTGGAGATAGTGAATAGAATAGGCTGCTATTAATAGCCTGCATCGTAGTGATAAAGGGTTTGTCGATGTGTGAGTGACTATTAGCCTGTGTGATTGTGGTAGGCAGTTTTTGGACATGCTTGGGTCCAATCACCTGTGTAATTGTGGTGTCCGTAACCATGTAACTTATCCCGGTACTTCCGGTGTAGGGTATCGTGGGCTGGATGATTGGTATCCAGTAGGCGAACTGTCTGCTAGACTTGTGGCTATTTGTGAACGCAGTATATGTGATGAAGCTTGGAAAAGTACTGTCCTACTTTGTGTCAATGGACTGGGACGAGGCTGTAATCTCCCCGTGGTATGGATTCGATCCCGTAATCCGTATACCTTCTGCCTGTTTGTATCGTTCGTCGTGGTAAACCTAGCATGGGTATAGCTGTAGGTAATAGCCTGATAAGGGTTGGGAGATCCCGTATACCCTGTGGTAAAGTAAGTGAATCTTTAGTCGGTCGATTCCTGGACCTAATCATGGGTTTGCCTGTTAGTGTGACCGTTTGGGTGAAACTGTGTCTTGTCCTAAAATACAGTGTAACTATCCTGTGTATGTGTGATTTCCAATGGTAAATGAATCTCTCTGCGATACTACATGTGTACCCCGGGTGAATGATGTGGAGTACGCACGGCTATGTGTAGGTGTGCTGAGTTGCATGACTTGCAGTGATCATCTGTGACAATGAATATAGGTGGCAGTCGCTGAGTCAACTCTGTAGGTCGGATTACAATATCCGCCCGTGTGGGGAAATGACCTTCGCTGCTGTCTGATGTTGAAACATGTGTTCCGCTGTACATACAATTCTTTCTCTGGCGATTGCTATCTGATGATAGTATCATACAAGTATACAATAAAATAATACACTGTGTGGATATTCAATCTTAACATTTAAACATGCAACTTATGCGTACAGGAGTGTATAAGGTTTGGGGGAATAACATTATATGTTGGTGATATACACTGGTGGGTATGGCATCGACACCTATTTGTGAGTATGGACTACTAGATGCCATAGCGTATTTGGCGCTTTTGCCGTAGCTTTCCTTGCATTTTATGTCCCTGGGGACTTTTGGGGATGGTGGGACACGTTAGCTGCTATATGTGCAGCTTGCCTTGACATGTCTTGCCGTCTATCAATACCTATATGGGATGGGTTAGGTGGACCTGTGTCCTCTGTGTGGTAGTTAGTGAGTTAGCTATCGTTTTCGTTTCCTGGCACCATGCCGAGGTAAAGGGGTCGCTTCCCGTGAATGGTAGGGTTTCATGCGCCGTACATGAACAGTGTCTTTATTGATTTTGTGGTGGTAGCGTATATTCACCAGGTGATTTAGATCTGATATCTTTCTATGGACTCTGAACGGACCTGTCCATTTCGGAATAAGGAATTCCGACACGTTCTTTATAGTGTAGGGGACCAGATCATAATCAGTTGACCGGATTTGTGATTCTGGTGTTTGTGTTTTTGGTCATAAGTGTGTTTTTGCCTCTTTTAGGCAGCACGAATATTCCGTCGCGCAGTGTCTCGCGCTGTGCACAAATACTGTAATCGTTCAGCGTTACTGGGGAGAGTGTCCTGCGGAATGTATATGTTATCGATGGGGCTGCGCGGATGGTAGCCGTGTGGAAGAAAGTGCGGGGTGTGTTTGGTCGCCTGCGACACTGATGTGTTGTAGCTAAAAGTTACGGCTTGGAGGTAATTATCCCAGTTGGTACCTTCGTCATTAGTAAATCGAGCTAGGGCACCTCCGATAATTTTGTTCATGGCCTCTGTTAATCCATTTGTCTGAGGGCTGAAACTGGTGGTGGTGTATGCCTTTAATCTAAGCAGTGTGAGGAGCTTTGTTATAATGTTAGATGTAAAAACCGTTCCTCTGTCCGATAATAATGTGTGAAAGATGCCATATTTAGTGATGATTTCCTTCAGAAACTCCGCGATTCGGTGCGCGCTGGCTTTTGGGACCGCTTTGGTGATAATGTAACGTGTGAGATATTCGGTTGCCACAAGTATATATTTGTTGCCCTTGTCGGACATGGTGATGGGACCCTTGACGTCATTTCCTATGCGGTGGAATAGCTCACCTACAGGAATCGGGTGGAGTAAACCATGTGGTTTACCGGGCCTGTTTTTATACCTTTGGCATGTTTGGCATGTTGTAATGAATTCCTGGATGTCACTTTTCATGTTTTCCCAATAATATTTGGTGCGAATTCGCTGTAATGTCTTGTGGACTCCAAAGTGTGCGCCATTAAGGGGTGGACTGTGGTATTCCGTCATGATGTGATTTTGGAGTGTTTTGGGGAGGGCAACGGGTGTGACGTCATGTGTGGCTGTGGGTTTGTATCTAAGTGTGTCGTACTTATCGAGAAAAAATCGGCGGGATAGCCGGGCAGTTTTATTATCTACCTGGTCGAGATTATTTAACGCTATCCTATCTTGTCCTAGCAGGGGATCGTTCAATTGTTCCTGCCGCATATCAACTGGTGTAATGGCAAATGTTGGTAAAGTATCCCACACATGGTCAATATTCTCTTCAGGCGGCATCGAGGAGGGCACTACCCTTCTTATGTTTCACATTGAATGTGTAATCATAGAGCCGGAACATAAATCTATTAAGCCGCGAGTTGGGGTTCTTAAACTTGTCCCAATAAAGAAGGCTGGCGTGGTCCGTAATCACGGTGAAATGAATACCGTATAGGTATGTGCGAAAATAGTTCACGGCCCAAGGAAATGCTAACATTTCTCTCTCTGTAGCGGGGTATCTATTTTCGGCCGGTGTTAGTTTCCTACTCGCGAATGCGATGGGGTACTGTTTCTTGTCATCGTATTCTTGTAACAATGCTGCCCCTATGCCAAACTGGCTGGCGTCCACATGGACCAGTGTGGGCCTATCATCCTGAAAGTGGTGGA
The DNA here is from genome assembly GCA_946902985.2 of Meconema thalassinum. Classification (NCBI taxonomy): domain Eukaryota; kingdom Metazoa; phylum Arthropoda; class Insecta; order Orthoptera; family Tettigoniidae; genus Meconema; species Meconema thalassinum. Next base: position 214,584,752 of record OX336388.2, on the reverse strand, counting down.
GGAGTGGTGGTGTTGTGAGCTAGTGTTAAAGTGTTTGGAAAGCCTCCCTATGCGTGTCTGTAATTATAAAGGTTGTCTTCTCGTGCGTTAATTCGGTGAGAGGGTTGGCTATATGGGCAAATCTATGGATGAAACGACGATAATAGCTAGCCAGACCCAGGAACGAACGAAGCTGTTTGATATTATCCGGCATAGGAATATCTGTAATGGCGGCGACTTTTGCCGGGTCCGGTGTGATGCCGTCTTTGCTAACAATGTGGCCCAAAATGTGTGCCTTTTGTTTCGCGAATTGGCATTTGGCCGGTTTCAGTTTTAATTTCGCGTATCTAATCCTGTCTAAAGCTTCTTCTAGGTGCGATATATGTTCTTCGAATGTCTGGGAATATATCGTTATATCGTCTATGTATGTTAAGACAGAACGATATTTGAGCCCCGCGAATGCCTTATCTACAAGTTTTTGAAATGTTTGGCTGGCATTTTTCAAACCCATCGGAAGAACGGTGTATGAGTAAAGGCCGTTTTCGGTGACGAATGCCAGCTTGTGTCTGTCAGGTTCATATATCGGTATCGAATAAAATCCCGAATAACAATCCACGATAGAAAAGTACTTGGCCCCGCTGAGTGTTTCGAGATAGGTGTCTGTACGTGGTAGCGGGTAATTATCGCTCTATTGAGTCTATTTAGTCGCCGATAATCGGTGCAAAATCTAAGCGAACCGTCGGCTTTTCGGGTGAGAATTACCAGGGCGCTATAGTTGGACACTATAGGGGTAATGATGTTGGCCTTAAACATCTCCTGAATCTGGGGTTCTATTGCCTGTCTGTCTTTAGAGCTAACCTTATAGGGCGCTTGGTGGACTGGAGTGTCACTAGTTAAGTCCACGTGGTGCTGTATTAAATCCGTCACCTCGAGATCGGCAAGTGAATGAGCAAAAATGTCACTATACTCCTCTAAGAGGTCTGTAAATTTCTTGTTCTGCTCTGGGGTCAATGGCTGTGTTTCATCGGTGGCGGGTGTTGTCGTGTCATCATCTGTGGGTGTTTGAGGAGGTACTGCGATTAATGGAGAGACCTGGTGCGCGCGTGTGCCTCGCTGCGCTCGCGGATTGTATGTATTCCGGGCGTGTGTTATCGGATGTGTAGTTATAAGGTCTCCGTTTACCAGGCGTATTTCGTTGGTGACGAAACTAATGTTCGCATCGAACTTGGCAAGGAAGTCCGTACCAATTATTCCTGGCACCGATAGATCCTTTATAATACACATAGGATGGCTGGCTTGAAATGAACCTATCTGAATTCGTATGTCTGCTATCCCTAAATAGTGAATACTCTGCGAGTTAGCAGCTACGAGCTGAGTGTTGGTAGGCACCCTGTGTATACGCTCGTTGGTAATATAACTACTGCTGATGCAGCAAATGGCCGAACCGGTATCCAATAACATATGGATTCTATACCCATTGACGTTGGCGGGTATGGATAAGGCCGTGGTATTGTTCCCCTCCTAGGCCATATGCATATTATTAAGGGCATATGTTATAGAATGCGATGTGGGATTTCGAGGCTGGGAATAGAGTCTGTCTCCATGTATTGCGGCCTGCCTTGATGTATGCCCTGCCGGTCGGGTGTTTTTGCTGAGTAAGCGTTGAGCGGCGGGCTGTGTACTGTATCGGATACGCTTGGCTGCGTCATGCAAAACTTGGAACCGTGATTCAGCTGTGTCTTGCTCGACCGCCATGTGTACTGGCCTAAGTTTTCTCTTAAGCTGCCGGTGGACTGAAAAATATTCGCTACGGTTTCTAGTGTGGCTGGATGTGAACCCTGGCCTTGGTTTCGGCGTTCTATAGGGTCTATGTGTCTGAGCGGGTATGGGTTCGCAGCCGGCTTTCTGTGGTGTCACATTAGCTGCTAGAGCGTCGATGCACGTGACCAGCTTCGCCGCACCCGGTTAAGTGGACGGTGCGCTTGGACACGCGGGCTGAACGAATGTGGTTTGATTTACCATATGCGGCCTATCTGCGCCCGGCGTGTTAACGTCCTGAGGGGATGTGACTTCGCTGCCGGTTCTCTGTTCGATCGCGCCGTTTCTTTCTCACTTTGAGGGGCGGGGTGTTTAGCTTTGTGTAACGTGTTGAACGTTAGAGGGCTGTAATGTCCCGCGATTGGACTGCCCGTGAATAGTTGATGGATGTGTTTATTGAAGCCTGGCGTGGAAAGGGTGGGACTCATACTATCCATCGTGTATACATGAATGTTATGTTGGGATATCTGTGCTAAGGCGGCAACCTCAGTCGCCCCTGCGTGCGTGCCGTCCCTATTCATGTATTCCCCGTATGCATATTTATTAGGGAATAATGCATCGTTCCCGTCGGCTAGGAAATACTGGTATTCGTCCCTGTGAGACATAATGTACATGATCATCTGAGTTCGAAGGTCCTTATGTCAATCCTCAGTCTGATGGATCAGGAAGCTGACTGCCCGGAACAAAGAGTTTCCTTCACCCTTGACATTGTGTACCTGTAGCTTAGAACGGGGAGGGCTGTCCTGCAGTGTACCTGTACGGGCTGATGTGGGGGGGATTTGCAATTTGCCGGGACGTATAAGAGAATCTTTATTCGGGGGCTGGTTATCCTGGTGGCTGCTCCCATATGTTTGTCGAGGAGGGGTGCTTCTATGGGTTTCAAAGATTGTGGGGAAGGGTTATCCGATTTGTTAGGTGTTTTACCTCCCCCCCCCCCCCCCCCCCTTGGTAGTTTTTTGGGTGCATATTACCTTGCCTTTCTGGGTATCGTGGCTGACCCCTGGGCGCATGGCCTCGCCAATTGTCTGGCTGGGGCTCATATGCGGGGGTGGTTAATAATACCCTTCTATTCTGTTGGGGAGAATACCTTCCTGATCCCCGCGGAGGGTGGTCGGGCAATGGGTAGTCCTCCGGTCTCCGTTCGCGTTGGACAGGGGCGTATTGAGTGTACGTTGGGGGAGGTCCTTCATAATGAGGACCGTTTCTCTCGTATTGTGGGAGATTGTACGGCCTACGGTGTGGAGGGGTATATGCTGGGCGTACATATTCCGTATGTGGCTCGCGACGCCGTGGTGGATCGTCCCTATATTGTGGGTGACGGTTTGCTGGGCAATCTGGGGGCATGTCTTCCCTATACTGCGGTGGAGGCTGTGTCTTCCTGAGGGGAGGTGAATTGTTTCGCCGTGGCACATCCTCCCGGTATTGCGAATAGTAGCTCGCTTGTCTCACCGGGGGTGAACTATGCCAACCGGGGTAGGTGGGTCTATATTGATCCTGGTCATCACCATGTGGCGATCGCCACCTATCGTGTGGATCATTCCTACGTGGTTGGCCATTAGTACTAGTGTGGATAGCAGTAATTTGCATTTCCTGCATCTGTTTGGTTAAATCGTGTATTTGTTGATGCAGGTCACTGTTATCCGTGCGGATGTGTTGATCAACCGCTTTCTGTGTAATTTTATTACCCTCCTCGATAAATTTAATATTCTCCTGGAGGTCGAGCACTGTATGACTACGTAGGGTGCAGAGTTTATCTACCAGAGACGGCCTCAGTCCCTGCATAAGGAGACGAATCTTTTGCCTGTCCGGCATCGCCCTATTGTATTTGTCGCACATTAATAGTTTGGCATTAATATACGCCTGTCTAGTTTCTGTGGGACCCTGAGTCCGCTCGCGGATGCGGTCGTACAAATCGTCCTCATCAGGGATGCAGAAGGGATGCAGAAAATTGTTCCCAAGTGGCGTCGGCTAATGTGGTTTCGTTTAGTTCGTACCACGTGAGGGCGGATTTAGTAAGGTACGCCGGAAGGAGGCGTCTCTTGTCCTCAGCTCACCAGCTGTTGATCTTAGTCGTTCTATTAAATGCTTTAAGATATTCCTCGGGGTCCTGCTTGTCTCCTGAGTACTTAGCAGGTTGTATCATGGGATACTTGGCTGGCATAACCATATTGTCTCCGCAGGATATCTCGGGGTTACTCACTGGAGTTTGTTCGGCTGGATGCTCTGGACTATCGTCTAGCAATGAGGGTGATTGCTCGTATTTGTGGGACCGAATGTGAACTTCGAGCGGTGTGAGGTATATGTTCCCCCCTGGGAAGTACCCGGCTCGTGAGGTTTAGACTGTGGCACGTGTTGTAGGTCAATTAGCTCAGTTCCCTGAATGTTACCCAGCGATAAATTATGGTCAATTTGGGCCGTCTGTATCGTGGAAAGTGCCTTGTTTATATTTTCTCCTAGCGTTAAGGCGATGGCTTGGATGTCCGCGATTATTTCACCGTTCGATGCACTCTGTTCAGTTTCCCCTAGCTGTTGTAAAAGCACTTGTAAACCGTTGTAAGTTTGTTGTGTGTCACTAATCTGCTGTAATATACTGTAAGGTAATGTGGGGGTTAGTTCCTCGCTAGTGTAACTATCGGAGGACGATTGTCGAGCGTTTTGTGCCTCTGCTCGCGTGAGAGGAGGGATATGTGGTATTACATTAGGGTACCTTAATCTGATCTCTAGAGCTCCGTTTTCAAGCTCGGCAAGCAATCGGCCTACGTTGTGTTCAGATAATAAATCTGCGTTCTTAAAACGGATCTTAGGTCGTAAGGGGTTGGTACTAGCGTCGAGGTAATGGACAGTGTCCCTAACCTAGTGCCTAACCTTACTTTTGGGAGTTAGCATAAATGGCTGTAATATTTTACGTTAATAGTACCTATATTCCCTGAGCCTGTGGCTGTTAATTAGGTTCTTGTTATGGGGGTACAGATGGCTAACCGCTGTATAAGGGTGCTTATCAAATCCCTATATCTGTCCGGGGGGGGGGGGGAGGTTGGGGGGTAATTAATAATACCTGCCCCGTACTCTGAAAAAAAATTTCGATCTGGGTGGCGTATGCTTGGCTGTAAAAGGTGGTCTGGGATCTTTTCCGCGGAATCACGTTGTTTGTGATCCCTGGGGAGTTGTCCTAAGATAACGTCACGGTACCCCGAGCTTCCAACAATTGTAGGGGACCTGAATGTATGCCCTCTACAATGTAGTATTTTGGGGGGAGGAAATGTGAGAACTTGGGGGATGCTTGGAACTCGAGTGTAAGAGGTGCAGGTTATTGAGTGGTCCGGGGGCGTGGACGTGATCGAAAGGAGAACTCCCAATTATTCAGTTTGCTTGGGTAGTTCGAGGGGATGATGGCGGAGCGAAGGGCGGTTTAGAAAATAACGATCTAGACAGCTGTGCCGCCGCTCGGATTATTGCTAACGTGGGCTGGCAGGCCGCGCTACTGGCGAACTGCGCGAATGCAAGCAATGTGACGTATAGCAAGTGGCTAGCTACTGGAGCCACGGAAAAATTAAACAAGTATTATCAGGATCCTACCGGGTAGAGGTTTAGGGGGTAGGATCTTATCAGCTAGTGAAATAACCTAAATGACCAGATAGCTTTGAGATGTCTAGGTTTAATGAGTACTTCTAGTGTGAAGTACTAGTGAACTTTGCAGAGCAGTTGTTAATAATTCAGATGCTATTAAATTACAATCACTAGGGGATGAAAGTGTGGGTGTTTGTGTGTGTGGAAATGTACTCGCTGGACACTTACCAATCTGGCGGTAGTTGTGACGGCTCTCAGCAGCGGTCAGGCACTAGGCAAGACTTAGGAAGACTGACCCTGAGTGACCTCTCCTCCGCTGCTTTATACCTTTCGAGGTGTCGAGTTCGCATAATTGCGCATTCTTTAGGAGTCGAGGCACTGGCCGGGGTCGATGTATTTCAAGTGTGATGTTATTAAGGGTTAACCAAGTACTGAGCGTGTAGATGTGTAGATTTGTATAAGTTGGCCTGAAGACGTGTATTTGATTATAGATGTCTGGGGTTGAAATAATAGGGGATGAAGGTAGTATCCCATGGTTACAACAATATGTTAAACAGATTGCCTCGGATGTAGGGTGTGGTAGCTATGTAGATATGAAATGATTAGCACTGTGCAGGGAGGCATGGAGAGCTGCTTCAAACCAGTCAAAAGACTGAAGGCTCAACAACAACGGAGGAATGGGATTAAGCTGTTGGTTGATGAAAAGTAAACATCCGGATTAAATTGTGCCAGTAAATGTGTGGGACGTTAGAGCGAGGCTTGTGGTGTTGTTCCGAGAGTTGTGGTTTATCTGGAAGGGTTACCAACTTTTATATATAGTAACAAACTACCGCTTAAGGAGAGGTATGACTGAATTTTGCGAATTTTGAAGCAAAAGCGGTTGTTTGTTTGTTTTTTTTTTCATATAAAAATAGGCCAATTTTTCCTCTTACAGAAAATGATTTTATTTTAGTAATTCCGGCTATTGTTAAGCTTGTAGAGGCCTCTTCGAATGAGCCCGCATGACATTAACACATTTGAAGTGCTTTTATAATAATAATAATAATAATAATACAGAAGCGGGGAAATGACCAGGAGACATGTTAAATGGCAGAAAATATCTCGGAAAGAAAAAGCGAGGAGATGTGAAGGGAAAGCATAAGGAGGAGGGCAGTAAATATTAACTTGCCTCTTTCTCGCATACCTCTTTTCCAGCGTGTTGCTGTGTACAATATGCTCGGTGTGGTGCAATTCTTATCACACATTGTTGTTTTTTGGTACAGTAGTTGCTAATGGTACAGTAATGTAATTGTGCTTTGGGTTTTGAACTGCTATGAGTTTTAATGTAATTTTTATACGTAGATTTTAATTTATAATGCTGAATTTCAAAAATATTAAATATGAGGTTTTAAATATTTCTAGAAAGAACAGTATCCATCTATCCAACCCCAAATCCCTGAGCAATTATTGTTCCTATACATCTTAACTGCATGTAGAAAGAGAATTAGCTTGGTCAAACGAAACCTTTGATTCGAGGGACATTTTTACAGGACCCCTTTTTTTATACAAAAATGTTCAATAACTCCAACACTAATGAAGCTATTTAAATATAAATTAGCACAACAGATGCCAGCAACTCACTATGTAAGAGATTAAAATCTGGTCATGTTATGATGAAATCTGTGAAACTTGAACAATTCAGCCACACCTCCCCTTACTGGAGACTTATCTGGCAATCAGACTTTGAGGTTATGCAAGAGGAGAATGCGAACGGGAACAGGATCACGATTGAAGAAGTACGGAGGGTGGTAAAAAAAAAGAATGTTGCAAAGTGGCAGGGGTAGATGAATTTTAGCCAGAAATTGTAAAGTATAGTGGGAAAGCAGGGCTAAAATGGTTGGATAGGATAATCAAATTGGCATAGGCTTTAGGAAATGTACCCTCTGACTAGAGAAAATATGTTGTCATGTCAATTTATAAGCAATCTAACAGGAAAGATTGCAATAATTATAGCGGGATTTCTTTGATTATTGTCCCGGGCAAAGTGTACTGAGGCATTGTATAAAGGCGACTTCGATCATTGCCCAAGAGTAAGATGGATGAAAACCAGAGTGGCTTTAGACCACTACGAGGATGTCAAGATCACAATTTGAGTATGCGCCAAGTGATTGAGAAATGCCACGGGGGGAATAGACAGCTGTGTTTGTGTTACTAGAGAAGGCGTATGATAGAGCTGGATAGTTGCAGTATATCTGATACATAAGCTAAAGTTAACTGATATCAATGTAGCAAGAATGATATCTGGGACAAATAAATGGGAGCAATGGCAGGAAGGTGCTCGTAATGGAGAGAAAAAGGCTAAGTTAGAAATGAACATTCTAGATGAAACTGTTCGTACGAGCCAACTCTGATGGTGGGGACATGTGTAGACAATGGGGGAGGAGAGACGAGCCGACTCAGATGGTGGGGTCATGTATAGAGAATAGGGGAGGAGAGCTGAGCCGACTCAGATGGTGGGGTCATGTGTAGAGAATGGGGGAGGAGAGATGAGCCGACTCAGATGGTGGGGTCATGTGTAGAGAATGGGGGAGGAGAGATGAGCCGACTCAGATGGTGGGGTCATGTGTAGAGAATGGGGGAGGAGAGATGAGCTGACTCAGATAGTGGGGTCATGTGTAGAGCATGGGGGAGGAGAGACGAGCCGACTCAGATGGTGGTGCCATGTGTAGAGAATGGGGGAGGAGAGACGAGCCGACTCAGATAGTGGGGCCATGTGTAGAGAATGGGGGAGGAGAGATGAGCCGACTCTGATGGTAGGGCCATGTGTAGAGAATGGGGGAGGAGAGATGAGCCGACCCAGATGGTGGGGCCATGTCTAGAGAATGGGGGAGGAGAGACGAGCCGACTCAGATGGAGGGGCCATGTCTAGAGAATGTGGGAGGAGAGACGAGCCGACTAAGATGGTGGGGCAATGTGAAGAGAATAGGGGAGGAGAGATGAGCCGACTCAGATAGTGGGGCCATGTCTAGAGAATGGGGGATGAGAGATGAGCCGACTCAGATAGTGGGGCCATGTCTAGAGATTGGGGGAGGAGAGACGAGCCGACTCCGATGGTGGGGCCATGTCTAGAGAATAGGGGAGGAGAGACGATCCGACTCTGATGGTGGGGCCATGTCTAGAGAATGGGGAGGAGAGACGAGCCGACTCAGATGGTGACGCCATGTGTAGAGAATACGGGAGGAGAGATGAGCCGACTCAGATGGTGGGGCCATGTGTAGAAAATGGGGGAGGAGAGATGAGCCGACTCAGACGGAGGGGCCATATGTAGAGAATAGGGGAGGAGAGACGAGCTGACTCTGACGGTGGGGTCATGAGTAGAGAATAGGGGAGGAGGGATGAGCCGACTCAAATAGTGGAGCCATGTCTAGAGAATGGGGGAGGAGAGACGAGCCGACTCAGATGGTGGGGCCATGTCTGCAGAATGGGGGAGGAGCGGCGAGCCGACTGAGATGGTGGGGCCATGTCTAGACAATGGGGGAGGAGAGACGAGCAGACTCAGATAGTGGGGCCATGTCTAGAGAATGGGGGAGGAGAGACGAGCCGACTCAGATGGTGGGGCCATGTCTAGAGAATGAGGGAGGAGAGACGAGCCGACTCAGACGGTGGGGTCATGTGTAGTGAATAGGGGAGGAGAGATGAGCCGAGTCAGATAGTGGGGTCATGTCTAGAGAATGGGTGAGGAGAGACGAGCCGACTCAGATGATGGGGCCATGTGTAGAGAATAGAGGACGAGAGATGAGCCGACTCAGATGGTGGGGCCATGTGTAGAGAATAGGGGAAGAGAGATGAGCTGACTCAGATGGTGGGGCCATGTCTAGAGAATGGGGGAGGAGAGATGAGCCGACTCAGATAGTGGCCCCTTGTCTAGAGAGTGTGGGAGGAGAGATGAGCCGACTCTGATGGTGGGGTCATGTCTAGAGAATGGGGGAGGAGAGACGAGCCGTCTCAGATGGTGGGGTCTTGTGTAGAGAATGGGGGAGGAGAGACGAGCCGACTCAAATGCTGGGGGCCATGTGTAGAGGATAGGGGAGGAGAGGTGAGCCGGCTCAGACGGTGGTGTCATGTGTAGAGAATGGGGGAGGAGAGATGAGCCGACTCAGATGGTGGGGTCATGTGTAGAGAATGGGGGAGGAGAGATGAGCCGAATCAGGTGGTGGGGTCATGTGTAAAGGATGGGGGAGGAGAGATATGCTGACTCAGATAGTTGGGCCATATCTAGAGAATGGGGGAGGAGAGACGAGCCGACTCAGATGGTGGAGCCATGTGTAGAGAATAGCGGAGGAGAGATGAGCCGACTCAGATAGTGGGGCCATGTCTAGAGAAGGGGAATGAGATATGAGCCGACTCAGATCGTGGGGCCATGTCTAGAGATTGGGGGATGAGCGACGAGCCGACTCATATGGTGGGGCCATGTCTAGAGAATGGGGGAGGAGAGACGAGCTCACTCTGATGGTGGGGCCATGTCTAGAGAATGGGGGAGGAGAGACGAACCGACTCAGACCGTGGGGTCATGAGTAGAGAATAGGAGAGGAGGCATGAGCCGACTCAGATAGTGGGGCCATATCTAGAGAATGGGGGAGGAGAGACGAGCCGACTCAGATGGTGGGGCCATGTCTAGAGAATGGGGGAGGAGAGACGAGCCGACTCAGATGGTGGGGCCATGTCTAGAGAAAGGGGGAGGAGAGACGTGCCGACTCAGATGGTGGGGCCATGTGTAGAGAATAGGGGAGGAGAGATGAGCCGACTCAGATGGTGGGGCCATGTGTAGAAAATGGGGGAGGAGAGATGAGCCGACTCAGACGGTGGGGCCATGTGTAGAGAATAGGGGAGGAGAGACGAGCTGTCTCTGACGGTGGGGTCATGAGTAGAGAATGCGGCGGGAGGGATGAGCCGACTCAAATAGTGGAGCCATGTCTAGAGAATGGGGGAAGAGAGACGAGCCGCCTCAGATGGTGGGGCCATGTCTGCAGAATGGGTGAGGAGAGACTATCCGACTCAGATGGTGGGGCCATGTATAGAGAATAGGGGAGGAGAGACGAGCTGACTGAGATGGTGGGGCCATGTCTAGAGAATGGGAGAGGAGAGATGAGCCGACTCAGATAGTGGCCCCATGTCTAGAGAATGGGGAAGAGAGATGAGCCGACTCTTAAGGTGGGGCCATTTCTAGAGAATGGGGGAGGAGAGACGAGCCGTCTCAGATGGTGGGGTCATGTGTAGAGAATGGGGGAGGTGAGACGAGCCGTTTCAGATGCTGGGGCCATGTGTAGAGGATAGGGGAGGAGAGGTGAGCCGACTCAGATGACTTGTCATGTGTAGAGAATGGGGGAGGAGAGTTGAGCCGACTCAGATGGTGGGGTCATGTGTAGAGAATGGGGGAGGAGAGATGAGACGACTCAGATTGTGGGGCCATTTCTAGAGAATGGGGGAGGAGAGACGAGCCGACCCAGATGGTGGGGTCATGTGTAGAGTATGGGGGAGGAGAGACAAGCTGACTCAGTTGGTAGGACCATGTGTAGAGGATAGGGGAAGAGAGGTGAGCCGACTCAGATGGTGGGGTCATGTGTAGAGAATGGGGGAGGAGAGATGAGCCGACTCAGATGGTGGGGTCATGTGTAGAGAATGGGGGAGGAGAGATGAGCCGACTCAGATAGTGGGGTCATGTGTAGAGCATGGGGGAGGAGAGACGAGCCGACTCAGATGGTGGTGCCATGTGTAGAGAATGGGGGAGGAGAGACGAGCCGACTCAGATAGTGGGGCCATGTGTAGAGAATGGGGGAGGAGAGATGAGCCGACTCTGATGGTGGGGCCATGTGTAGAGAATGGGGGAGGAGAGATGAGCCGACCCAGATGGTGGGGCCATGTCTAGAGAATGGGGGAGGAGAGACGAGCCGACTCAGATGGAGGGGCCATGTCTAGAGAATGTGGGAGGAGAGACGAGCCGACTAAGATGGTGGGGCAATGTGAAGAGAATATGGGAGGAGAGATGAGCCGACTCAGATAGTGGGGCCATGTCTAGAGAATGGGGGATGAGAGATGAGCCGACTCAGATAGTGGGGCCATGTCTAGAGATTGGGGGAGGAGAGACGAGCCGACTCCGATGGTGGGGCCATGTCTAGGGAATAGGGGAGGAGAGACGATCCGACTCTGATGGTGGGGCCATGTCTAGAGAATGGGGAGGAGAGACGAGCCGACTCAGATGGTGACGCCATGTGTAGAGAATAGGGGAGGAGAGATGAGCCGACTCAGATGGTGGGGCCATGTGTAGAAAATGGGGGAGGAGAGATGAGCCGACTCAGACGGAGGGGCCATATGTAGAGAATAGGGGAGGAGAGACGAGCTGACTCTGACGGTGGGGTCATGAGTAGAGAATAGGGGAGGAGGGATGAGCCGACTCAAATAGTGGAGCCATGTCTAGAGAATGGGGGAGGAGAGACGAGCCGACTCAGATGGTGGGGCCATGTCTGCAGAATGGGGGAGGAGCGGCGAGCCGACTGAGATGGTGGGGCCATGTCTAGACAATGGGGGAGGAGAGACGAGCAGACTCAGATAGTGGGGCCATGTCTAGAGAATGGGGGAGGAGAGACGAGCCGACTCAGATGGTGGGGCCATGTCTAGAGAATGAGGGAGGAGAGACGAGCCGACTCAGACGGTGGGGTCATGTGTAGTGAATAGGGGAGGAGAGATGAGCCGAGTCAGATAGTGGGGTCATGTCTAGAGAATGGGTGAGGAGAGACGAGCCGACTCAGATGATGGGGCCATGTGTAGAGAATAGAGGACGAGAGATGAGCCGACTCAGATGGTGGGGCCATGTGTAGAGAATAGGGGAAGAGAGATGAGCTGACTCAGATGGTGGGGCCATGTCTAGAGAATGGGGGAGGAGAGATGAGCCGACTCAGATAGTGGCCCCTTGTCTAGAGAGTGTGGGAGGAGAGATGAGCCGACTCTGATGGTGGGGTCATGTCTAGAGAATGGGGGAGGAGAGACGAGCCGTCTCAGATGGTGGGGTCTTGTGTAGAGAATGGGGGAGGAGAGACGAGCCGACTCAAATGCTGGGGGCCATGTGTAGAGGATAGGGGAGGAGAGGTGAGCCGGCTCAGACGGTGGTGTCATGTGTAGAGAATGGGGGAGGAGAGATGAGCCGACTCAGATGGTGGGGTCATGTGTAGAGAATGGGGGAGGAGAGATGAGCCGAATCAGGTGGTGGGGTCATGTGTAAAGGATGGGGGAGGAGAGATATGCTGACTCAGATAGTTGGGCCATATCTAGAGAATGGGGGAGGAGAGACGAGCCGACTCAGATGGTGGAGCCATGTGTAGAGAATAGCGGAGGAGAGATGAGCCGACTCAGATAGTGGGGCCATGTCTAGAGAAGGGGAATGAGATATGAGCCGACTCAGATCGTGGGGCCATGTCTAGAGATTGGGGGATGAGCGACGAGCCGACTCATATGGTGGGGCCATGTCTAGAGAATGGGGGAGGAGAGACGAGCTCACTCTGATGGTGGGGCCATGTCTAGAGAATGGGGGAGGAGAGACGAACCGACTCAGACCGTGGGGTCATGAGTAGAGAATAGGAGAGGAGGCATGAGCCGACTCAGATAGTGGGGCCATATCTAGAGAATGGGGGAGGAGAGACGAGCCGACTCAGATGGTGGGGCCATGTCTAGAGAATGGGGGAGGAGAGACGAGCCGACTCAGATGGTGGGGCCATGTCTAGAGAAAGGGGGAGGAGAGACGTGCCGACTCAGATGGTGGGGCCATGCGTAGAGAATAGGGGAGGAGAGATGAGCCGACTCAGATGGTGGGGCCATGTGTAGAAAATGGGGGAGGAGAGATGAGCCGACTCAGACGGTGGGGCCATGTGTAGAGAATAGGGGAGGAGAGACGAGCTGTCTCTGACGGTGGGGTCATGAGTAGAGAATGCGGCGGGAGGGATGAGCCGACTCAAATAGTGGAGCCATGTCTAGAGAATGGGGGAAGAGAGACGAGCCGCCTCAGATGGTGGGGCCATGTCTGCAGAATGGGTGAGGAGAGACTATCCGACTCAGATGGTCGGGCCATGTATAGAGAATAGGGGAGGAGAGACGAGCTGACTGAGATGGTGGGGCCATGTCTAGAGAATGGGAGAGGAGAGATGAGCCGACTCAGATAGTGGCCCCATGTCTAGAGAATGGGGAAGAGAGATGAGCCGACTCTTAAGGTGGGGCCATTTCTAGAGAATGGGGGAGGAGAGACGAGCCGTCTCAGATGGTGGGTTCATGTGTAGAGAATGGGGGAGGTGAGACGAGCCGTTTCAGATGCTGGGGCCATGTGTAGAGGATAGGGGAGGAGAGGTGAGCCGACTCAGATGACTTGTCATGTGTAGAGAATGGGGGAGGAGAGTTGAGCCGACTCAGAAGGTGGGGTCATGTGTAGAGAATGGGGGAGGAGAGATGAGCCGACTCAGATTGTGGGGCCATTTCTAGAGAATGGGGGAGGAGAGATGAGCCGACCCAGATGGTGGGGTCATGTGTAGAGTATGGGGGAGGAGAGACAAGCTGACTCAGTTGGTAGGACCATGTGTAGAGGATAGGGGAAGAGAGGTGAGCCGACTCAGATGGTGGGGTCATGTGTAGAGAATGGGGGAGGAGAGATGAGCCGACTCAGATGGTGGGGTCATGTGTAGAGAATGGGGGAGGAGAGATGAGCCGACTCAGATGGTAGGGCCATTTGTAGAGAATAGGGAGGAGAGATGAGCCACTCTGACGGTGGGGCCATGTGGAGAGAATAGGAGAGGAGGCATGAGCCGACTCAGATAGTGGGGCCTTGTCTAGAGGGTGGGGGAGGGGAGACGAGCCGACTCAGATAGTGGGGCCATGTCTAGAGAATGGGGGAGGAGAGACGAGCCGACTCAAATGGTGGGGCCATGTCTAGAGAATGGGGGAGGAGAGACGAGCCGACTCAGATGGTGACGCCATGTGTAGAGAATAGGGGAGGAGAGATGAGCCGACTCAGATGGTGGGGCCATGTGTAAAAAATGGGGGAGGAGAGATGAGCCGACTCAGACGGTGGGGCCATATGTAGAGAACAGGGGAGGAGAGACGAGCTGACTCTGACGGTGGGGTCATGAGTAGAGAATAGGGGAGGAGGGATGAGCCGACTCAAATAGTGGAGCCATGTCTAGAGAATGGGGGAGGTGAGACGAGCCGACTAAGATGGTGGGGCCATGTCTGCAGAATGGGGGAGGAGCGGCGAGCCGACTCAGATGGTGGGCCCATGTCTAGACAATGGGGGAGGAGAGACGAGCAGACTCAGATAGTGGGGCCATGTCTAGAGAATGGGGGAGGAGAGACGACCCGACTCAGATGGTCGGGCCATATCTAGAGAATGAGGGAGGAGAGACGAGCCGACTCAGACGGTGGGGTCATGTGTAGAGAATAGGGGAGGAGAGATGAGCTGAGTCAGATAGTGGGGCCATGTCTAGAGAATGGGGGAGGAGAGACGAGCCGACTCAGATGGTGCGGCCGTGTGTAGAGAATGGGGGAGGAGAGATGAGTCGACTCAGATGGTGGGGCCATATGTTGAGAATGCGGGAGGAGAGATGAGCCGGCTCAGACGGTGGGGCCATGTATAGAGAATAGGGGAGGAGAGATGAGCTGACTCAGATGGTGGGGCCATGTCTAGAGAATGGGGGAGGAGAAATGAGCCGACTCAGATAGTGGCCCCTTGTCTAGAGAGTGGGGGAGGAGAAATGAGCCGACTCTGATGGTGGGGTCATGTCTAGAGAATGGGGGAGGAGAGACGAGCCGTCTCAGATGGTGGGGTCATGTGTAGAGAATGGGGGAGGAGAGGCGAGCCGACTCAGATGCTGGGGCCATGTGTAGAGGATAGGGGAGGAGAGGTGAGCCGACTCAGATGGTGGTGTCATGTGTAGAGAATGAGGGAGGAGAGATGAGCCGACTCAGGTGGTGGGGTCATGTGTAGAGAATGGGGGAGGAGAGATGAGCCGACTCAGGTGGTGGGGTCATGTGTAAAGGATGGGGGAGGAGAGATATGCCGACTCAGATAGTGGGGCCATATCTAGAGAATGGGGGAGGAGAGACGAGCCGACTCAGATGGTGGGGCCATGTGTAGAGAATAGCGGAGGAGGGATGAGCCGACTCAGATAGTGGGGCCATGTCTAGACAAGGGGGATGAGAGATGAGCCGACTCAGATAGTGGGGCCATGTCTAGAGATTGGGGGATGCGCGTCGAGCCGACTCATATGGTGGGGCCATGTCTAGAGAATGGGGGAGGAGAGACGAGCCGACTCTGATGGTGGGGCCATGTCTAGAGAATGGGGGAGGAGAGACGAGCCGACTCAGACCGTGGGGTCATGAGTAGAGAATAGGAGAGGAGGCATGAGCCGACTCAGATAGTCGGGCCATGTCTAGAGAATGGGGGAGGAGAGACGAGCCGACTCCGATGGTGGGGCCATGTCTAGAGAATGGGGGAGGAGAGACGAGCCGACTCAGATGGTGGGGCCATGTCTAGAGAATGGGGGAGGAGAGACCATCCGACTCAGATGGTGGGGCCATGTATAGAGAATAGGGGAGGAGAGACGAGCTGACTCAGATGGTGGGGCCATGTCTATAGAATGGGGGAGGAGAGACGAGCCGACTCAGACCGTGGGGTCATGAGTAGAGGATAGGGGAGGAGGGATGAGCCGACTCAAATAGTGGAGCCATGTCTAGGGAATGAGGGAGGAGAGACGAGCCGACTCAGACGGAGGGGTCATGTGTAGAGTATAGGGGAGGAGAGATGAGCCGAGTCAGATAGTGGGGCCATGTCTAGAGAATGGGGGAGGAGAGACGAGCCGACTGAGATGGTGGGGCCATGTCGAAAGAATGGGGGAGGAGAGATGAACCGACTCAGATAGTGGGGCCATGGCTAGAGAATGAGGGAGGAGAAATGAGCCGACTCTGATGGTGGGGCCTTGTGTAGAGAATGGGGTAGGAGAGACGAGCCGACTCATATGGTGGGGCCATGTCTAGAGAATGGGGGAGGAGAGACGAGCCGACTCCGATGGTGGGGCCATGTCTAGAGAATGGGGGAGGAGAGACGAGCCGACTCAGATGGTGGGGCCATGTCTGCAGAATGGGGGAGGAGAGACTATCCGACTCAGATGGTGGGGCCATGTATAGAGAATAGGGGAGGAGAGACGAGCCGACTCAGACCGTGGGGTCATGTGTAGAGTATGGGGGAGGAGAGATGAGCCGAGTCAGATAGTGGGGCCATGTCTAGAGAATGGGGGAGGAGAGACGAGCCGACTGAGATGGTGGGGCCATGTCTGCAGAATGGGGGAGGAGAGACCATCCGACTCAGATGGTGGGGCCATGTATAGAGAATAGGGGAGGAGAGACGAGCTGACTCAGATGGTGGGGCCATGTCTAGAGAATGGGGGAGGAGAGACGAGCCGACTCAGACCGTGGGTTCATGTGTAGAGTATAGGGGAGGAGAGATGAACCGAGTCAGATTGTGGGGCCATGTCTAGAGAATGGGGGAGGAGAGACGAGCCGACTGAGATGGTGGGGCCATGTGTAGAGAATAGGGGAGGAGAGATGAGCTGACTCAGATGGTGGGGCCATGTGTAGAAAATGGGGGATGAGAGATGAACCGACTCAGACGGTGGGGCCATGTGTAGAAAATACGGGAGGAGAGACGAGCTGACTCAGACGGTGGGGTCATGAGTAGAGAATTGGGCAGGAGGGATGAGCCGACTCAAATAGTGGAGCCATATCTAGAGAATGGGGGAGGAGAGACGAGCCGACTCAGATGGTGGGGCCATGTCTGCAGAATGGGGGAGGAGAGACTATCCGACTCAGATGGTGGGGCCATGTATAGAGAATAGGGGAGGAGAGACGAGCTGACTCAGATGGTGGGCCCATGTCTAGAGAATGGGGGAGGAGAGACGAGCCGACTCGGACCGTGGAGTCATGAGTAGAGAATAGGGGAGGAGGGATGAGCCGACTCAAATAGTGGAGCCATGTCTAGAGAATGAGGGAGGAGAGACGAGCCGACTCAGACGGTGGGGTCATGTGTAGAGAATAGGGGAGGAGAGATGGGCCGAGTCAGATAGTGGGGCCATTTCTAGAGAATGGGGGAGGAGAGACGAGCCGACTGAGATGGTGGGCCATGTGTAGAGAATAGGGGAGGAGAGATGAGCCGAGTCAGATAGTGGGGTCATGTGTAGAGAATGGGGGAGGAGAGATGAGCCAACTCAGACGGTGGGGCCATGTATAGAAAATAGGGGAGGAGAGACGAGCAGACTCAGATGGTGGGGCCATGTCTAGAGAATGGGAGAGGAGAGATGAGCCGACTCAGATAGTGGCCCCATGTCTAGAGAATGGGGGAGGAGAGATGAGCCGACTCTGATGGTGGGGCCATTTCTAGAGAATGGGGGAGGAGAGACGAGCCGTCTCAGATGGTGGGGTCATGTGTAGAGAAAGGGGGAGGAGGGACGAGCCGACTCAGATGCTGGGGCCATGTGTAGAGGATAGGGGAAGAGAGGTGAGCCGACTCAGATGACTTGTCATGTGTAGAGAATGGGGGAGGAGATTTGAGCCGACTCAGATGGTGGGGTCATGTGTAGAGAATGGGGGAGGAGAGGTGAGCCGACTCAGATGGTAGGGCCATTTCTAGAGAATGGGGGAGGAGAGACGTGCCGAATCAGATGGTGGGGTCATGTGTAGAGAATGGGGGAGGAGAGACAAGGCGAATCAGTTAGTGGGACCATGTGTAGAGGATAGGGGAGGAGAGTTGAGCCGACTCAGATGGTGGGGTCATGTGTAGAGAATGGGGGAGGAGAGATGAGCCGACTCAGATGGTGGGGCCATGTGTAGATAATGGGGAGGAGAGATGAGCCGACTCAGACGGTGGGGCCATGTCTAGAGAATGGGGGAGGAGAGATGAGCTGACTCAGACGGTGGGGCCATGTCTAAAGAATGGGGGAGCAGAGATGAGCCGACTCAGATAGTGGGGCCATGGCTAGAGAATGGGGGAGGAGAAATGAGCCGACTGTTGTTGGGGCCATGTCTAGAGAATTGGGGAGGAGAGATGAGCCGACTAAGATGGTGGGGCCATGTCGAAAGAATGGGGGAGGAGAGATGAACCGACTCAGATAGTGGGGCCATGGCTAGAGAATGAGGGAGGAGAAATGAGCCGACTCTGATGGTGGGGCCATGTGTAGAGAATGGGGTAGGAGAGACGAGCCGACTCAGATGGAGGGGCCATGTCTTGAGAATGTGGGAGGAGAGACGAGCCGACTCAGATGGTGGGACCATGGGAAGAGAATAGGGGAGGAGAGATGAGCCGACTCAGATAGTGGGGCCATGTCTAGAGAATGGGGGATGAGAGATGAGCCGATTCAGATAGTGGGGCCATGTCTAGGGATTGTGGGAGGAGAGACGAGCCGACTCAGATTGTGGGGCCATGTCTAGAGAATAGGGGAGGATAGACGATCCGACTCTGATGGTGGGACCATGTCTAGAGAATGGGGGAGGAGAGACGAGCCGACTCAGACCGTGGGGTCATGAGTAGAGAATAGGAGAGGAGGCATGAGCCGACTCAGATAGTGGGGCCTTGTCTAGAGAATGGGGGAGGAGAGATGAGCCGACTCAGATAGTGGGGCCATGTCTAGAGATTGGGGGATGAGCGATGAGCCGACTCGTATGGTGGGGCCATGTCTAGAGAATGGGGGAGGAGAGACGAGCCGACTGAGATGGTGGGGCCATGTGTCGAGAATAGGGGTGGAGAGAAGAGCCGACTCAGATGGTGGTGTCATGTGTATAGAATGGGGAAGGAGAGATGAGCCAACCCAGACGGTGGGGCTATGTATAGAAAATAGGGGAGGAGAGACGAGCTGACTCAGATGGTGGCGCCATGTCAGGAGAATGGGAGATGAGAGATGAGCCGACTCAGATAGTGGCCCCATGTCTAGAGAATGGGGGAGGAGGGATGAGCCGACTCTGATGGTGGGGCCATTTCTAGAGAATGGGGGAGGAGAGACGAGCCGACTCAGATGCTGGGGCCATGTGTAGAGGATAGGGGAGGAGAGGTGAGCCGACTCAGATGGTGGGGCCTTGTGTAGAAAATGGGGGAGGAGAGATGAGCCGACTCAGACGGTGGGGCCATGTGTAGAGAATAGGGGAGGAGAGACGAGCCGACTCAGATAGTGGAATCATGTGTAGAGAATGTGGGAGGAGTGATGAGCCGACTCAGATGGTGGGGCCATTTGTAGAAAATGGGGGAGGAGAGATGAGCCGACACAGATAGTGTTACTATGTGTATACGATGGGGGAGGAGAGACGAGCCGACTCAGATGGTGGGGTCATGGTTAGAGAATGGGGGAGGAGAGATGAGCCGACTCTGATGGTGGGGCCATGTGTAGAGAATGGGGGAGGAGAGATGAGCCGACCCAGATGGTGGGGCCATGTCTAGAGAATGGGGGAGGAGAGACGAGCCGACTCAGATGGAGGGGCCATGTCTAGAGAATGTGGGAGGAGAGACGAGCCGACTAAGATGGTGGGGCAATGTGAAGAGAATAGGGGAGGAGAGATGAGCCGACTCAGATAGTGGGGCCATGTCTAGAGAATGGGGGATGAGAGATGAGCCGACTCAGATAGTGGGGCCATGTCGAGAGATTGGGGGAGGAGAGACGAGCCGACTCCGATGGTGGGGCCATGTCTAGAGAATAGGGGAGGAGAGACGATCCGACTCTGATGGTGGGGCCATGTCTAGAGAATGGGGAGGAGAGACGAGCCGACTCAGATGGTGACGCCATGTGTAGAGAATAGGGGAGGAGAGATGAGCCGACTCAGATGGTGGGGCCATGTGTAGAAAATGGGGGAGGAGAGATGAGCCGACTCAGACGGAGGGGCCATATGTAGAGAATAGGGGAGGAGAGACGAGCTGACTCTGACGGTGGGGTCATGAGTAGAGAATAGGGGAGGAGGGATGAGCCGACTCAAATAGTGGAGCCATGTCTAGAGAATGGGGGAGGAGAGACGAGCCGACTCAGATGGTGGGGCCATGTCTGCAGAATGGGGGAGGAGCGGCGAGCCGACTGAGATGGTGGGGCCATGTCTAGACAATGGGGGAGGAGAGACGAGCAGACTCAGATAGTGGGGCCATGTCTAGAGAATGGGGGAGGAGAGACGAGCCGACTCAGATGGTGGGGCCATGTCTAGAGAATGAGGGAGGAGAGACGAGCCGACTCAGACGGTGGGGTCATGTGTAGTGAATAGGGGAGGAGAGATGAGCCGAGTCAGATAGTGGGGTCATATCTAGAGAATGGGTGAGGAGAGACGAGCCGACTCAGATGATGGGGCCATGTGCAGAGAATAGAGGACGAGAGATGAGCCGACTCAGATGGTGGGGCCATGTGTAGAGAATAGGGGAAGAGAGATGAGCTGACTCAGATGGTGGGGCCATGTCTAGAGAATGGGGGAGGAGAGATGAGCCGACTCAGATAGTGGCCCCTTGTCTAGAGAGTGTGGGAGGAGAGATGAGCCGACTCTGATGGTGGGGTCATGTCTAGAGAATGGGGGAGGAGAGACGAGCCGTCTCAGATGGTGGGGTCTTGTGTAGAGATTGGGGGAGGAGAGACGAGCCGACTCAAATGCTGGGGGCCATGTGTAGAGGATAGGGGAGGAGAGGTGAGCCGGCTCAGACGGTGGTGTCATGTGTAGAGAATGGGGGAGGAGAGATGAGCAGACTCAGATGGTGGGGTCATGTGTAGAGAATGGGGGAGGAGAGATGAGCCGAATCAGGTGGTGGGGTCATGTGTAAAGGATGGGGGAGGAGAGATATGCTGACTCAGATAGTTGGGCCATATCTAGAGAATGGGGGAGGAGAGACGAGCCGACTCAGATGGTGGAGCCATGTGTAGAGAATAGCGGAGGAGAGATGAGCCGACTCAGATAGTGGGGCCATGTCTAGAGAAGGGGAATGAGATATGAGCCGACTCAGATCGTGGGGCCATGTCTAGAGATTGGGGGATGAGCGACGAGCCGACTCATATGGTGGGGCCATGTCTAGAGAATGGGGGAGGAGAGACGAGCTCACTCTGATGGTGGGGCCATGTCTAGAGAATGGGGGAGGAGAGACGAACCGACTCAGACCGTGGGGTCATGAGTAGAGAATAGGAGAGGAGGCATGAGCCGACTCAGATAGTGGGGCCATATCTAGAGAATGGGGGAGGAGAGACGAGCCGACTCAGATGGTGGGGCCATGTCTAGAGAATGGGGGAGGAGAGACGAGCCGACTCAGATGGTGGGGCCATGTCTAGAGAAAGGGGGAGGAGAGACGTGCCGACTCAGATGGTGGGGCCATGTGTAGAGAATAGGGGAGGAGAGATGAGCCGACTCAGATGGTGGGGCCATGTGTAGAAAATGGGGGAGGAGAGATGAGCCGACTCAGACGGTGGGGCCATGTGTAGAGAAAAGGGGAGGAGAGACGAGCTGTCTCTGACGGTGGGGTCATGAGTAGAGAATGCGGCGGGAGGGATGAGCCGACTCAAATAGTGGAGCCATGTCTAGAGAATGGGGGAAGAGAGACGAGCCGCCTCAGATGGTGGGGCCATGTCTGCAGAATGGGTGAGGAGAGACTATCCGACTCAGATGGTGGGGCCATGTATAGAGAATAGGGGAGGAGAGACGAGCTGACTGAGATGGTGGGGCCATGTCTAGAGAATGGGAGAGGAGAGATGAGCCGACTCAGATAGTGGCCCCATGTCTAGAGAATGGGGAAGAGAGATGAGCCGACTCTTAAGGTGGGGCCATTTCTAGAGAATGGGGGAGGAGAGACGAGCCGTCTCAGATGGTGGGGTCATGTGTAGAGAATGGGGGAGGTGAGACGAGCCGTTTCAGATGCTGGGGCCATGTGTAGAGGATAGGGGAGGAGAGGTGAGCCGACTCAGATGACTTGTCATGTGTAGAGAATTGGGGAGGAGAGTTGAGCCGACTCAGATGGTGGGGTCATGTGTAGAGAATGGGGGAGGAGAGATGAGCCGACTCAGATTGTGGGGCCATTTCTAGAGAATGGGGGAGGAGAGACGAGCCGACCCAGATGGTGGGGTCATGTGTAGAGTATGGGGGAGGAGAGACAAGCTGACTCAGTTGGTAGGACCATGTGTAGAGGATAGGGGAAGAGAGGTGAGCCGACTCAGATGGTGGGGTCATGTGTAGAGAATGGGGGAGGAGAGATGAGCCGACTCAGATGGTGGGGTCATGTGTAGAGAATGGGGGAGGAGAGATGAGCCGACTCAGATAGTGGGGTCATGTGTAGAGCATGGGGGAGGAGAGACGAGCCGACTCAGATGGTGGTGCCATGTGTAG
The DNA here is from genome assembly GCA_946902985.2 of Meconema thalassinum. Classification (NCBI taxonomy): domain Eukaryota; kingdom Metazoa; phylum Arthropoda; class Insecta; order Orthoptera; family Tettigoniidae; genus Meconema; species Meconema thalassinum. The sequence goes on along the minus strand of OX336388.2, from coordinate 214,561,997 downwards.
AGAATGGGGGAGGAGAGACGAGCCGACTCAGATAGTGGGGCCATGTGTAGAGAATGGGGGAGGAGAGATGAGCCGACTCTGATGGTGGGGCCATGTGTAGAGAATGGGGGAGGAGAGATGAGCCGACCCAGATGGTGGGGCCATGTCTAGAGAATGGGGGAGGAGAGACGAGCCGACTCAGATGGAGGGGCCATGTCTAGAGAATGTGGGAGGAGAGACGAGCCGACTAAGATGGTGGGGCAATGTGAAGAGAATAGGGGAGGAGAGATGAGCCGACTCAGATAGTGGGGCCATGTCTAGAGAATGGGGGATGAGAGATGAGCCGACTCAGATAGTGGGGCCATGTCTAGAGATTGGGGGAGGAGAGACGAGCCGACTCCGATGGTGGGGCCATGTCTAGGGAATAGGGGAGGAGAGACGATCCGACTCTGATGGTGGGGCCATGTCTAGAGAATGGGGAGGAGAGACGAGCCGACTCAGATGGTGACGCCATGTGTAGAGAATAGGGGAGGAGAGATGAGCCGACTCAGATGGTGGGGCCATGTGTAGAAAATGGGGGAGGAGAGATGAGCCGACTCAGACGGAGGGGCCATATATAGAGAATAGGGGAGGAGAGACGAGCTGACTCTGACGGTGGGGTCATGAGTAGAGAATAGGGGAGGAGGGATGAGCCGACTCAAATAGTGGAGCCATGTCTAGAGAATGGGGGAGGAGAGACGAGCCGACTCAGATGGTGGGGCCATGTCTGCAGAATGGGGGAGGAGCGGCGAGCCGACTGAGATGGTGGGGCCATGTCTAGACAATGGGGGAGGAGAGACGAGCAGACTCAGATAGTGGGGCCATGTCTAGAGAATGGGGGAGGAGAGACGAGCCGACTCAGATGGTGGGGCCATGTCTAGAGAATGAGGGAGGAGAGACGAGCCGACTCAGACGGTGGGGTCATGTGTAGTGAATAGGGGAGTAGAGATGAGCCGAGTCAGATAGTGGGGTCATGTCTAGAGAATGGGTGAGGAGAGACGAGCCGACTCAGATGATGGGGCCATGTGTAGAGAATAGAGGACGAGAGATGAGCCGACTCAGATGGTGGGGCCATGTGTAGAGAATAGGGGAAGAGAGATGAGCTGACTCAGATGGTGGGGCCATGTCTAGAGAATGGGGGAGGAGAGATGAGCCGACTCAGATAGTGGCCCCTTGTCTAGAGAGTGTGGGAGGAGAGATGAGCCGACTCTGATGGTGGGGTCATGTCTAGAGAATGGGGGAGGAGAGACGAGCCGTCTCAGATGGTGGGGTCTTGTGTAGAGAATGGGGGAGGAGAGACGAGCCGACTCAAATGCTGGGGGCCATGTGTAGAGGATAGGGGAGGAGAGGTGAGCCGGCTCAGACGGTGGTGTCATGTGTAGAGAATGGGGGAGGAGAGATGAGCCGACTCAGATGGTGGGGTCATGTGTAGAGAATGGGGGAGGAGAGATGAGCCGAATCAGGTGGTGGGGTCATGTGTAAAGGATGGGGGAGGAGAGATATGCTGACTCAGATAGTTGGGCCATATCTAGAGAATGGGGGAGGAGAGACGAGCCGACTCAGATGGTGGAGCCATGTGTAGAGAATAGCGGAGGAGAGATGAGCCGACTCAGATAGTGGGGCCATGTCTAGAGAAGGGGAATGAGATATGAGCCGACTCAGATCGTGGGGCCATGTCTAGAGATTGGGGGATGAGCGACGAGCCGACTCATATGGTGGGGCCATGTCTAGAGAATGGGGGAGGAGAGACGAGCTCACTCTAATGGTGGGGCCATGTCTAGAGAATGGGGGAGGAGAGACGAACCGACTCAGACCGTGGGGTCATGAGTAGAGAATAGGAGAGGAGGCATGAGCCGACTCAGATAGTGGGGCCATATCTAGAGAATGGGGGAGGAGAGACGAGCCGACTCAGATGGTGGGGCCATGTCTAGAGAATGGGGGAGGAGAGACGAGCCGACTCAGATGGTGGGGCCATGTCTAGAGAAAGGGGGAGGAGAGACGTGCCGACTCAGATGGTGGGGCCATGTGTAGAGAATAGGGGAGGAGAGATGAGCTGACTCAGATGGTGGGGCCATGTGTAGAAAATGGGGGAGGAGAGATGAGCCGACTCAGACGGTGGGGCCATGTGTAGAGAATAGGGGAGGAGAGACGAGCTGTCTCTGACGGTGGGGTCATGAGTAGAGAATGCGGCGGGAGGGATGAGCCGACTCAAATAGTGGAGCCATGTCTAGAGAATGGGGGAAGAGAGACGAGCCGCCTCAGATGGTGGCGCCATGTCTGCAGAATGGGTGAGGAGAGACTATCCGACTCAGATGGTGGGGCCATGTATAGAGAATAGGGGAGGAGAGACGAGCTGACTGAGATGGTGGGGCCATGTCTAGAGAATGGGAGAGGAGAGATGAGCCGACTCAGATAGTGGCCCCATGTCTAGAGAATGGGGAAGAGAGATGAGCCGACTCTTAAGGTGGGGCCATTTCTAGAGAATGGGGGAGGAGAGACGAGCCGTCTCAGATGGTGGGGTCATGTGTAGAGAATGGGGGAGGTGAGACGAGCCGTTTCAGATGCTGGGGCCATGTGTAGAGGATAGGGGAGGAGAGGTGAGCCGACTCAGATGACTTGTCATGTGTAGAGAATGGGGGAGGAGAGTTGAGCCGACTCAGATGGTGGGGTCATGTGTAGAGAATGGGGGAGGAGAGATGAGCCGACTCAGATTGTGGGGCCATTTCTAGAGAATGGGGGAGGAGAGATGAGCCGACCCAGATGGTGGGGTCATGTGTAGAGTATGGGGGAGGAGAGACAAGCTGACTCAGTTGGTAGGACCATGTGTAGAGGATAGGGGAAGAGAGGTGAGCCGACTCAGATGGTGGGGTCATGTGTAGAGAATGGGGGAGGAGAGATGAGCCGACTCAGATGGTGGGGTCATGTGTAGAGAATGGGGGAGGAGAGATGAGCCGACTCAGATGGTAGGGCCATTTGTAGAGAATAGGGAGGAGAGATGAGCCACTCTGACGGTGGGGCCATGTGGAGAGAATAGGAGAGGAGGCATGAGCCGACTCAGATAGTGGGGCCTTGTCTAGAGGGAGGGGGAGGGGAGACGAGCCGACTCAGATAGTGGGGCCATGTCTAGAGAATGGGGGAGGAGAGACGAGCCGACTCAGATGGTGGGGCCATGTCTAGAGAATGGGGAAGGAGAGACGAGCCGACTCAGATGGTGACGCCATGTGTAGAGAATAGGGGAGGAGAGATGAGCCGACTCAGATGGTGGGGCCATGTGTAAAAAATGGGGGAGGAGAGATGAGCCGACTCAGACGGTGGGGCCATATGTAGAGAACAGGGGAGGAGAGACGAGCTGACTCTGACGGTGGGGTCATGAGTAGAGAATAGGGGAGGAGGGATGAGCCGACTCAAATAGTGGAGCCATGTCTAGAGAATGGGGGAGGTGAGACGAGCCGACTAAGATGGTGGGGCCATGTCTGCAGAATGGGGGAGGAGCGGCGAGCCGACTCAGATGGTGGGCCCATGTCTAGACAATGGGGGAGGAGAGACGAGCAGACTCAGATAGTGGGGCCATGTCTAGAGAATGGGGGAGGAGAGACGACCCGACTCAGATGGTCGGGCCATATCTAGAGAATGAGGGAGGAGAGACGAGCCGACTCAGACGGTGGGGTCATGTGTAGAGAATAGGGGAGGAGAGATGAGCTGAGTCAGATAGTGGGGCCATGTCTAGAGAATGGGGGAGGAGAGACGAGCCGACTCAGATGGTGCGGCCATGTGTAGAGAATGGGGGAGGAGAGATGAGTCGACTCAGATGGTGGGGCCATATGTTGAGAATGCGGGAGGAGAGATGAGCCGGCTCAGACGGTGGGGCCATGTATAGAGAATAGGGGAGGAGAGATGAGCTGACTCAGATGGTGGGGCCATGTCTAGAGAATGGGGGAGGAGAAATGAGCCGACTCAGATAGTGGCCCCTTGTCTAGAGAGTGGGGGAGGAGAAATGAGCCGACTCTGATGGTGGGGTCATGTCTAGAGAATGGGGGAGGAGAGACGAGCCGTCTCAGATGGTGGGGTCATGTGTAGAGAATGGGGGAGGAGAGGCGAGCCGACTCAGATGCTGGGGCCATGTGTAGAGGATAGGGGAGGAGAGGTGAGCCGACTCAGATGGTGGTGTCATGTGTAGAGAATGAGGAAGGAGAGATGAGCCGACTCAGGTGGTGGGGTCATGTGTAGAGAATGGGGGAGGAGAGATGAGCCGACTCAGGTGGTGGGGTCATGTGTAAAGGATGGGGGAGGAGAGATATGCCGACTCAGATAGTGGGGCCATATCTAGAGAATGGGGGAGGAGAGACGAGCCGACTCAGATGGTGGGGCCATGTGTAGAGAATAGCGGAGGAGGGATGAGCCGACTCAGATAGTGGGGCCATGTCTAGACAAGGGGGATGAGAGATGAGCCGACTCAGATAGTGGGGCCATGTCTAGAGATTGGGGGATGCGCGTCGAGCCGACTCATATGGTGGGGCCATGTCTAGAGAATGGGGGAGGAGAGACGAGCCGACTCTGATGGTGGGGCCATGTCTAGAGAATGGGGGAGGAGAGACGAGCCGACTCAGACCGTGGGGTCATGAGTAGAGAATAGGAGAGGAGGCATGAGCCGACTCAGATAGTCGGGCCATGTCTAGAGAAAGGGGGAGGAGAGACGAGTCGACTCCGATGGTGGGGCCATGTCTAGAGAATGGGGGAGGAGAGACGAGCCGACTCAGATGGTGGGGCCATGTCTAGAGAATGGGGGAGGAGAGACGAGCCGACTCAGATGGTGGGGCCATGTCTGCAGAATGGGGGAGGAGAGACCATCCGACTCAGATGGTGGGGCCATGTATAGAGAATAGGGGAGGAGAGACGAGCTGACTCAGATGGTGGGGCCATGTCTAGAGAATGGGGGAGGAGAGACGAGCCGACTCAGACCGTGGGGTCATGAGTAGAGGATAGGGGAGGAGGGATGAGCCGACTCAAATAGTGGAGCCATGTCTAAGGAATGAGGGAGGAGAGACGAGCCGACTCAGACGGAGGGGTCATGTGTAGAGTATAGGGGAGGAGAGATGAGCCGAGTCAGATAGTGGGGCCATGTCTAGAGAATGGGGGAGGAGAGACGAGCCGACTGAGATGGTGGGGCCATGTCGAAAGAATGGGGGAGGAGAGATGAACCGACTCAGATAGTGGGGCCATGGCTAGAGAATGAGGGAGGAGAAATGAGCCGACTCTGATGGTGGGGCCTTGTGTAGAGAATGGGGTAGGAGAGACGAGCCGACTCATATCGTGGGGCCATGTCTAGAGAATGGGGGAGGAGAGACGAGCCGACTCCGATGGTGGGGCCATGTCTAGAGAATGGGGGAGGAGAGACGAGCCGACTCAGATGGTGGGGCCATGTCTGCAGAATGGGGGAGGAGAGACTATCCGACTCAGATGGTGGGGCCATGTATAGAGAATAGGGGAGGAGAGACGAGCCGACTCAGACCGTGGGGTCATGTGTAGAGTATGGGGGAGGAGAGATGAGCCGAGTCAGATAGTGGGGCCATGTCTAGAGAATGGGGGAGGAGAGACGAGCCGACTGAGATGGTGGGGCCATGTCTGCAGAATGGGGGAGGAGAGACCATCCGACTCAGATGGTGGGGCCATGTATAGAGAATAGGGGAGGAGAGACGAGCTGACTCAGATGGTGGGGCCATGTCTAGAGAATGGGGGAGGAGAGACGAGCCGACTCAGACCGTGGGTTCATGTGTAGAGTATAGGGGAGGAGAGATGAACCGAGTCAGATAGTGGGGCCATGTCTAGAGAATGGGGGAGGAGAGACGAGCCGACTGAGATGGTGGGGCCATGTGTAGAGAATAGGGGAGGAGAGATGAGCTGACTCAGATGGTGGGGCCATGTGTAGAAAATGGGGGATGAGAGATGAACCGACTCAGACGGTGGGGCCATGTGTAGAGAATACGGGAGGAGTGACGAGCTGACTCAGACGGTGGGGTCATGAGTAGAGAATTGGGCAGGAGGGATGAGCCGACTCAAATAGTGGAGCCATATCTAGAGAATGGGGGAGGAGAGACGAGCCGACTCAGATGGTGGGGCCATGTCTGCAGAATGGGGGAGGAGAGACTATCCGACTCAGATGGTGGGGCCATGTATAGAGAATAGGGGAGGAGAGACGAGCTGACTCAGATGGTGGGCCCATGTCTAGAGAATGGGGGAGGAGAGACGAGCCGACTCGGACCGTGGAGTCATGAGTAGAGAATAGGGGAGGAGGGATGAGCCGACTCAAATAGTGGAGCCATGTCTAGAGAATGAGGGAGGAGAGACGAGCCGACTCAGACGGTGGGGTCATGTGTAGAGAATAGGGGAGGAGAGATGGGCCGAGTCAGATAGTGGGGCCATTTCTAGAGAATGGGGGAGGAGAGACGAGCCGACTGAGATGGTGGGCCATGTGTAGAGAATAGGGGAGGAGAGATGAGCCGAGTCAGATAGTGGGGTCATGTGTAGAGAATGGGGGAGGAGAGATGAGCCAACTCAGACGGTGGGGCCATGTATAGAAAATAGGGGAGGAGAGACGAGCAGACTCAGATGGTGGGGCCATGTCTAGAGAATGGGAGAGGAGAGATGAGCCGACTCAGATAGTGGCCCCATGTCTAGAGAATGGGGGAGGAGAGATGAGCCGACTCTGATGGTGGGGCCATTTCTAGAGAATGGGGGAGGAGAGACGAGCCGTCTCAGATGGTGGGGTCATGTGTAGAGAAAGGGGGAGGAGGGACGAGCCGACTCAGATGCTGGGGCCATGTGTAGAGGATAGGGGAAGAGAGGTGAGCCGACTCAGATGACTTGTCATGTGTAGAGAATGGGGGAGGAGATTTGAGCCGACTCAGATGGTGGGGTCATGTGTAGAGAATGGGGGAGGAGAGGTGAGCCGACTCAGATGGTGGGGCCATTTCTAGAGAATGGGGGAGGAGAGACGTGCCGAATCAGATGGTGGGGTCATGTGTAGAGAATGGGGGAGGAGAGACAAGGCGACTCAGTTAGTGGGACCATGTGTAGAGGATAGGGGAGGAGAGTTGAGCCGACTCAGATGGTGGGGTCATGTGTAGAGAATGGGGGAGGAGAGATGAGCCGACTCAGATGGTGGGGCCATGTGTAGAAAATGGGGAGGAGAGATGAGCCGACTCAGACGGTGGGGCCATGTCTAGAGAATGGGGGAGGAGAGATGAGCTGACTCAGACGGTGGGGCCATGTCTAAAGAATGGGGGAGCAGAGATGAGCCGACTCAGATAGTGGGGCCATGGCTAGAGAATGGGGGAGGAGAAATGAGCCGACTGTTGTTGGGGCCATGTCTAGAGAATTGGGGAGGAGAGATGAGCCGACTAAGATGGTGGGGCCATGTCGAAAGAATGGGGGAGGAGAGATGAACCGACTCAGATAGTGGGGCCATGGCTAGAGAATGAGGGAGGAGAAATGAGCCGACTCTGATGGTGGGGCCATGTGTAGAGAATGGGGTAGGAGAGACGAGCCGACTCAGATGGAGGGGCCATGTCTTGAGAATGTGGGAGGAGAGACGAGCCGACTCAGATGGTGGGACCATGGGAAGAGAATAGGGGAGGAGAGATGAGCCGACTCAGATAGTGGGGCCATGTCTAGAGAATGGGGGATGAGAGATGAGCCGATTCAGATAGTGGGGCCATGTCTAGGGATTGTGGGAGGAGTGACGAGCCGACTCAGATTGTGGGGCCATGTCTAGAGAATAGGGGAGGATAGACGATCCGACTCTGATGGTGGGACCATGTCTAGAGAATGGGGGAGGAGAGACGAGCCGACTCAGACCGTGGGGTCATGAGTAGAGAATAGGAGAGGAGGCATGAGCCGACTCAGATAGTGGGGCCTTGTCTAGAGAATGGGGGAGGAGAGATGAGCCGACTCAGATAGTGGGGCCATGTCTAGAGATTGGGGGATGAGCGATGAGCCGACTCGTATGGTGGGGCCATGTCTAGAGAATGGGGGAGGAGAGACGAGCCGACTGAGATGGTGGGGCCATGTGTCGAGAATAGGGGTGGAGAGAAGAGCCGACTCAGATGGTGGTGTCATGTGTATAGAATGGGGAAGGAGAGATGAGCCAACCCAGACGGTGGGGCTATGTATAGAAAATAGGGGAGGAGAGACGAGCTGACTCAGATGGTGGCGCCATGTCAGGAGAATGGGAGATGAGAGATGAGCCGACTCAGATATTGGCCCCATGTCTAGAGAATGGGGGAGGAGGGATGAGCCGACTCTGATGGTGGGGCCATTTCTAGAGAATGGGGGAGGAGAGACGAGCCGACTCAGATGCTGGGGCCATGTGTAGAGGATAGGGGAGGAGAGGTGAGCCGACTCAGATGGTGGGGCCTTGTGTAGAAAATGGGGGAGGAGAGATGAGCCGACTCAGACGGTGGGGCCATGTGTAGAGAATAGGGGAGGAGAGACGAGCCGACTCAGATAGTGGAATCATGTGTAGAGAATGTGGGAGGAGTGATGAGCCGACTCAGATGGTGGGGCCATTTGTAGAAAATGGGGGAGGAGAGATGAGCCGACACAGATAGTGTTACTATGTGTATACAATGGGGGAGGAGAGACGAGCCGACTCAGATGGTGGGGTCATGGTTAGAGAATGGGGGAGGAGAGATGAGCCGACTCAGATGGTGGGGTCATGTGTAGAGAATGGGGGAGGAGAAATGAGCCTACACAGATGGTGGGGCCATTTGTGGAGAATAGGGAGGAGAGATGAGCCGACTCTGATTGTGTGGCCATGTGTAGAGCATGGCGGAGGAGAGATGAGCCGACTCACATAGTGGGGCCATGTCTAGAGAATGGGGGAGGACGGACGAGCCGACTCAGATAGTGGGGCCATTTCTAGAGAATGGGGGAGGAGAGACGAGCCGACTCAGATTATGGGGCCATTTGAAGAGGATGGGGGAGGAGAGATGAGCTGACTCAGATGGTGGGGTCATGTGTAGAGAATGTGGGAGGAGAGACGAGCCGACTCAGATAGTGTGGTCATGTGTAGGGAATGTGGGAGGAGAGATGAGCTGACTCAGAAGGTGGCGCCTTGTGTAGAGATTAGGGGAGGAGAGATGAGCCGACTCAGATAGTGGTGCCATGTGTTTAGAATTTGGGAGGAGAGACGAGCCGACTCACAGATGGGGTCATGTGTAGAGAATGGGAGAGGAGAGACGAGCCGACTCAGATAGTGGGACCATGGGTAGAGAATAGGGGAGGAGAGATGAGCCGAGTCAGATGGTGGTGCCATGTGTAGAGAATAGGGGAGGAGAGATGAGCCGACTCAGGTAGTGGTGCCATGTGTGGAGAATGGGGGAGGAGAGACGAGCCGACTGAAATGGTGGGGTCATGTTTAGAGAATGGGGGAGGAGAGACGAGCCGACTCAGATGGTGGGGTTTGTGTAGAGAAAAGGGGAGGAGAGATGAGCCGACTCAGGTAGTGGTGCCATGTGTAGAGAATAGGGGAGGATAGATGAGCCAACTCAGATGTTGGGGCCATGTGTAGAGAATGGGGGAGGAGAGATGAGCCGGCTCAGATGGTGGGGTCATGTGTAGAGAACGGGGGAGGAGAGATGAGCCGGCTCAGATGGTGGGGTCATGTCTAGAGAATGGGGGAGGAGAGACGAGCTGACTCTCATGGTGGGGCCTTGCCTAGAGAATGGGGAAGGAGAGACGAGCCGACTCAGATGGTGGGGCCATGTGTAGAGAATAGGGGAGGAGAGATGAGCCGACTCAGATGGTGGGGCCATGTGTAGAGAATAGGGGAGTAGAGATGAGCCGACTCAGGTAGTGGTGCCATGTGTAGAGAATGGGGGAGGAGAGACGAGCCGACTCAGACGGTGGGGCCATGTCTAGGGAATGGGGGAGGAGAGACAGGCCGACTCAGATTGTGGGGCCAAGTCTAGAGAATGGGGGAGGAGAGATGTGCTGGCTCAGACGGTGGGGCCATGTCTAAAGAATGGGGGACGAGAGATGAGCCGACTCAGATAGTGGGGCCATTGCTAGAGAATGGGGGAGGATAAATGAGCCGACTCTGATGGTGGGGCCGTGTCTAGAGAATTGGGGAGGAGAGATGAGGCGACTCAGATGGTGGGGCCATGTCGAAAGAATGGGGGAGGAGGGATGAGCCGACTCAGGTAGTGGTGCCATGTGTAGAGAATGGGGGAGGAGAGATGAGCCGACTCAGATGGTGGGGTCATGTGTAGAGAATGGGGGAGAGGAGATGAGCCGGCTCAGATTGTGGGGTCATGTTTAGAGAATAGGGTAGGAGAGATGAGTCGACTCAGATGGTGGGGTCATGTGTGGAGAACGGGGGAGGAGAGATGAGCCGGCTCAGATGGTATGTTCATGTCTAGAGAATGGGGGAGGAAAGACGAGCTGACTCAGATGGTGGGGCCATGTTTAGGGAATGGGGGAGGAGAGACAGGCCGACTCAGATTGTGGGGCTATGTCTAGAGAATGGGGGAGGAGAGATGAGCTGACTCAGACGGTGGGGCCATGTCTAAAGAATGGGGGAGGAGAGATGTGCCGACTCAGATAGTGGGGCCATAGCTAGAGAATGGGGGAGGAGAGATGAACCGACTCAGATAGTGGGGCCATGGCTAGAGAATGAGGTAGGAGAAATGAGCCGACTCTGATGGTGGGGCCATGTGTAGAGAATGAGGTAGGAGAGACGAGCCGACTCAGATAGTGGGGCCATGTGTAGATAATGGGGGAGGAGAGATGAGCCGACTCAAATGGTGGGGCCATGTGTAAAGAATAGGGGAGGAGAGACGAGCCGACTCAGATGGTGGGGTCATGTTTAGAGAATGGGGGAGGAGACGAGCCGACTCAGATGGTGGGGCCATGTGTAGAGAATGGGGGAGGAGAGATGAGCCGACTCTGATGGTGGGGCCATGTGTAGAGAATGGGGGAGGAGAGATGAGCCGACTCAGATAGTGAGGCCATGTCTAGAGAATGGGCGAGGAGAGACGATCCGACTCAGATGGAGGGGCCATGTCTTGAGAATGTGGGAGGAGAGACGAGCCGACTCAGATGGTGGGACCATGGGAAGAGAATAGGGGAGGAGAGATGAGCCTACTCAGATAGTGGGGCCATGTCTAGAGAATGGGGGATGAGAGATGAGCCGACTCAGATAGTGGGGCCATGTCTAGAGATTGTGGGAGGAGAGACGAGCCGACTCAGATTGTGGGGCCATGTCTAGAGAATAGGGGAGGATAGACGATCCGACTCTGATGGTGGGACCATGTCTAGAGAATGGGGGAGGAGAGACGAGCCGACTCTGACCGTGGGGTCATGAGTAGAGAATAGGAGAGGAGGCATGAGCCGACTCAGATAGTGGAGCCTTGTCTAGAGAATGGGGGAGGAGAGATGAGCCGACTCAGATAGTGGGGCCATGTCTAGAGATTGGGGGATGAGAGATGAGCCGACTCAGATAGTGGGGCCATGTCTAGAGATTGGGGGATGAGCGACGAGCCGACTCATATGGTGGGGCCATGTCTAGAGAATGGGGGAGGAGAGACGAGCCGACTCTGATGGTGGGGCCATGTCTAGAGAATGGGGGAGGAGAGACGAGCCGACTCAGACCGTGGGGTCATGAGTAGAGAATAGGAGAGGAGGCATGAGCCGACTCAGATAGTGTGGCCATGACTAGAGAATGTAGGAGGAGAGACGAGCCGACTCGTATGGTGGGGCCATGTCTAGAGAATGGGGGAGGAGAGGCGAGCCGACTCTGATGGTGAAGCCATGTGTAGAGAATAGGGGAGGAGAGATGAGCCGACTCAGATGGTGGGGCCATGTGTAGAGAATGGGGGAGGAGAGATGAGCCGACTCAGACGGTGGGGCCTTGTATAGAGAATAGGGGAGGAGAGATGAGCTGACTCAGATGGTGGGGCCATGTCTAGAGAATGGGGGAGGAGAGATGAGCCGACTCTGATGGGGGGGGGGGTCATGTCTAGAGAATGGGGGAAGAGAGACGAGCCGTCTCAGATGGTGGGTTCATGTGTAGAGAATGGGGGAGGAGAGACGAGCCGACTCAGATGCTGGGGCCATGTGTAGAGGATAGGGGAGGGGAGGTGAGCCGACTCAGATGGTGGTGTCATGCGTAGAGAATGGGGGAGGAGAGATGAGCCGACTCAGATGGTGGGGTCATGTGTAGAGAATGGGGGAGGAGAGATGAGCCGACTCAGGTGGTGGGGTCATGTGTAAAGGAGGGGGGAGGAGAGATATGCCGACTCAGATAGTGGGGCCATATCTAGAAAATGGGGGAGGAAAGACGAGCCGTCTCAGATGGTGGGGTCATGTGTAGAGAATGGGAGAGGAGAGACGAGCCGACTCAGATGGTGGGGCCATGTGTAGAGAATAGCGGAGGTGAGATAAGCCGACTCAGATAGTGGGGCCATGTCTAGAGAAGGGGGATGAGAGATGAGCCGACTCAGATAGTGGGGCCATGTCTAGAGATTGGGGGATGAGCGACGAGCCGACTCATATGGTGGGGCCATGTCTAGAGAATGGGGGAGGAGAGACGAACCGACTCTGATGGTGGGGCCATGTCTAGAGAATGGGGGAGGAGAGACGAGCCGACTCAGACCGTGGGGTCATGAGTAGAGAATAGGAGAGGAGGCATGAGCCGACTCAGATAGTGTGGCCATGACTTGAGAATGTAGGAGGAGAGACGAGCCGACTCAGATGGTGGGGCCATGTCTAGAGAATGGGGGAGGAGAGACGAGCCGACTCAGATGGTGGGGCCATGTCTAGAGAATGGGGGAGGAGAGACGAGCCGACTCAGATGGTGGGGCCATGTGTAGAGAATGGGGGAGGAGAGATGAGCCGACTCAGATGGGGGGGCCATGTGTAGAGAATGGGGGAGGAGAGATGAGCTGACTCAGACGGTGGGGCCATGTGTAGAGAATAGGGGAGGAGAGACGAGCTGACTCTGACGGTTGGGCCATGTGTTGAAAATGGGGGAGGAGAGATGAGCTGACTCAGACGGTGGGGCCATGTGTAGAGAATAGGGGAGGAGAGACGAGCCTACTCAGATGGTGGGGCCATGTCTGCCGAATTGGGGAGGAGAGACTATCCGACTCAGATGGTGGGGCCATGTATAGAGACTAGGGGAGGTGAGACGAGCTGACTCAGATGGTGGGGCCATGTCTAGAGAATGGGGGAGGAGAGACGAGTCGACTCAGACCGTGCGGTCATGAGTTGAGAATAGGGGAGGAGGGATGAGCCGCCTCAAATAGTGGAGCCATGTCTAGAGAATGAGGGAGGAGAGACGAGCCGACTCAGACGGTGGAGTCTTGTGTAGAGTATAGGGGAGGAGAGATGAGCCGAGTCAGATAGTGGGGCCATGTCTAGAGAATGGGGGAGGAGAGACGAGCCGACTCAGATGGTGGGGCCATGTGTAGAGAATAGGGGAGGAGAGATGAGCTGACTCAGATGTTGGGGCCATGTGTAGAAAATGGGGGAGGAGGGATGAGCCGACTCAGACGGTGGGGACATGTGTAGAGAATAGGGGAGGAGAGACGAGCTGACTCTGACAGTGGGGTCATGAGTAGAGAATTGGGCAGGAGGGATGAGCCGACTCAAATAGTGGAGCCATGTCTAGAGAATGGGGAAGTTATGTCGAGCCGACTCAGATGTTGGGGCCATGTCTGCAGAATGGGGGAGGAGAGACTATCCGACTCAGATGGTGGGGCCATGGCTAGAGAATAGGGGAGGAGAGATGAGCCGACTCAGATGGTGTGGCCATGTGTAGAGAATAGGGGAGGAGAGATGAGCCGACTCAGATGGTGGGGCCATGTGTAGAGAATAGGGGAGGAGAGCCGAGCGGACTCAGATGGTGGGGCCATGTCTAAAGAATGGGGGAGGAGAGACGAGCTGACTCAGATAGTGGGGCCATGGCTAGAGAATAGGGGAGGAGGGATGAGCCGACTCAGATGGTGGGGCCATGTGTAGAGAATAGGGGAGGAGAGATGAGCCGACTCAGGTAGTGGTGCCATGTTTGGAGAATGGGGGAGGAGAGACGAGCCGACTGAGATGGTGGGGTCATGTTTAGAGAATGGGGGAGGAGAGACGAGCCGACTCAGATGGTGGGGCTTGTGTAGAGAATAGGGGAGGAGAGATGAGCCGACTCAGGTAGTGGTGCCATGTTTAGAGAAAGGGGGAGGATAGATGAGCCGACTCAGATGGTGGGGTCATGTGTAGAGAATGGGGGAGGAGAGATGAGCCGGGTCAGATGGTGGGGTCATGTGTAGAGAATAGGGTAGGAGAGATCCGCCGACTCAGATGGTGGGGTCAGGTGTAGAGAACGGGGGAGGAGAGATGAGCCGGCTCAGATGGTGGGGTCATGTCTAGAGAATGGGGGAGGAGAGACGAGCTGACTCAGATGGAGGGGCCATGTCTAGAGAATGGGGGAGGAGAGACGAGCCGACTCAGATTGTGGGGCCATGTCTAGAGAATGGTGGAGGAGAGATGAGCTGACTCAGACGGTGGGGCCATGTCTAAAGAATGGGGGAGGAGAGACGGGCCGACTCAGATAGTGGGGCCATGGCTAGAGAATAGGGGAGGAGAAATGAGCCGACTCTGATGGTGGGGCCTTGTCAAGAGAATGGGGAAGGGGAGACGAGCCGACTCAGATGGTGGGGCCATGTGTAGAGAATAGGGGAGGAGAGATGAGCCGACTCAGATGGTGGGGTCATGTGTAGAGAATAGGGTAGGAGAGATGAGCTGACTCAGATGGTGGGGTCATGTGTAGAGAACGGGGGAGGAGAGATGAGCCGGCTCAGATGGTGGGGTCATGTCTAGAGAATGGGGGAGGAGAGACGAGCTGACTCAGATGGTGGGGCCATGTCTAGAGAATGGGGGAGGAGAGACGAGCCGACTCAGATTGTGGGGCCATGTCTAGAGAATGGGGGAGGAGAGATGAGCTGACTCAGACGGTGGGGCCATGTCTAAAGAATGGGGGAGGAGAGATGGGCCGACTCAGATAGTGGGGCCATGGCTAGAGAATGGGGAAGGGGAGACGAGCTGACTCAGATGGTGGGGCCATGTGCAGAGAATAGGGGAGGAGATATGAGCGGACTCAGATGGTGGGGCCATGTGTAGAGAATAGGGGAGGAGAGATGAGCCGACTCAGGTAGTGGTGCCATGTGTAGAGAATGGGGGAGGAGAGACGAGCCGACTCAGACGGTGGGGCCATGTCTTGAGAATGGGGGAGGAGAGATGAGCTGACTCAGACCGTGGGGCCATGTCTAAAGAATGGGGGAGGAGAGATGAGCCGACTCAGATATTGGGGCCATGGCTAGAGAATGGGGGAGGGGAGATGAGCCGACTCAGATAGTGGGGCCTTGACTAGAGAATGGAGGAGGAGAAATGAGCCGACTCTGATAGTGGGGCCATGTCTAGGGAATTGGGGAGGAGAGATGAGCCGACTCAGATGGTGGGGCCATGTCGAAAGAATGGGGGAGGAGAGATGAGCCGACTCAGATAGTGGGGCCATTGCTAGAGAATGGGGGAGGGGAGATGAGCCGACTCAGATAGTGGGGCCATGGCTAGAGAATGGGGGAGGAGAAATGAGCCGACTCTGATAGTGGGGCCATGTCTAGGGAATTGGGGAGGAGAGATGAGCCGACTCAGATGGTGGGGCCATGTCGAAAGAATGGGGGAGGAGAGATGAGCCGACTCAGATAGTGGGGCCATGTCTATAGAATGGGGGAGGAGAGATGAGCCGACTCAGATAGTGGGGCCATGGCTAGAGAATGGGGGAGGAGAAATGAGCCGACTCTGATGGTGGGGCCATGTCTAGGGAATTGGGGAGGAGAGATGAGCCGACTCAGATGGTGGGGCCATGTCGAAAGAATGGGGGAGGAGAGATGAGCCGACTCAGATAGTGATGCCATGGCTAGAGAATGGGGGAGGAGAAATGAGCCGACTCTGATGGTCGGGCCATGTGTAGAGAATGGGGTAGGAGAGACGAGCCGACTCAGATAGTGGGGCCATGTGTAGAGAATGGGGGAGGAGAGATGAGCCGACTCAAGTAGTGGTGCTATGTGTAGAGAATGGGGGAGGAGAGGTGAGCCGACTCAGATGGTGGGGTCATGTTTAGAGAATGGGGGAAGAGAGATGAGCCGACTCAGATAGTGGGGCCATGTGTAAAAAATGGGGGAGGATAGACGAGCCGACTCAGATAGTGGGGCCATGTGTAGAGATTGGGGGAGGAGAGGTGAGCTGACTCAGATGGTGGGGTCATGTGTAGAGAATGGGGGAGGAGAGACGAACCGACTCAGGTAGTGGGGTCATGTGTAGATAATAGGGGAGGAGAGACGAGCCAACTCAGATGGTGGGGCCATGTCTAGGGAAAGGGGGAGGAGGGATGAGCCGACTCAGATGGTGGGGCCATGTGTAGAGAATAGGGGAGGAGAGATCAGCCGACTCAGATGGTGGGGCCATGTCTAGGGAAAGGGGGAGGAGAGATGAGCCGACTCAGATGGTGGGCCCATGTGTAGAGAATAGGGGAGGGAGTTGAGCCGACTCAGATGGTGGGGCCATTTGTAGATAATAGGGGAGGAGAGATGAGTAGACTCTGATGGTGGGCTCATGTGTTGAGAATGGGGGAGGAGAGACGAGCCGTCTCAGATAGTGGGGCCAAGTGAAGGGAATGGGGGAGGAGAGATAAGCCGACTCCGATGGTGGGGCCATGTGAAGGGAATGGGGAAGGAGAGATAAGCCGACTCAGATGTTGGGGCCATGTGAAGAGAATGGGGAGGAGAGATGAGCCGACTCAGATAGTGGGGTCATGTGAAGGGAATGGGGGAGGAGATATAAGCCGACTCCGATGGTGGGGCGATGTGTAGAGAATGGGGGAGGAGTGATGAGCCGACTCAGATAGTGGGGTCATGTGTAGAGAATGGGGGAGGAGAGATGAGCCGACTCAGACGGTGGGGCCATGTCTAGAGAATGGGGGAGGAGTGACGAGCTGACTCAGATGGTGGGACCATGTCTAGAGAATGGGGGAGGAGAGACGAGCTGACTCAGATGGTGGGGCCATGTGTAGAGAATAGGGGAGGAGAGATTATCCAGAGGTTAATGAGTTTAGCTGTAGAGGGTAAGAGAAGCAGAGGCTAACTGCTAATTGAGAACATGGATTCGACTTGCTTCCTATTAGAGGCTTGCAGGCGAGACTGGAGGCTGAAAAGCAAAACTGTCTCTAATGGAAATGTATGTATGGAGGATAATTTGATAGGAAACATGTACATTGAATTCTGGCACAACTAAGAGCCCCTTGGCCATCACCAGCGTCTCACTGGTTGCGAGTCTTATAACACTCTGAATCATTTGGACAGGTGGTGGTGGGTCCAATGTTTGAAAGAGTGTAACATCCAGGTCACCTGCATCTGTTGACATATAGTTACGCTACAGAAGGAAGAGGTTCGACTCCTCAAGGAATTAGGGTAATGAATAGAGAAAAATTGCTTGAATGACTCGGCATTGAAGGTCTGAAGAGAACAAGATTTCGCCAAGGGAGTTATGGTTATGTTTAATGGGATGGAACAGCGAAGTCATCTCTCCCATTGACCAAGGAAGATGAAAGAAGAGCCTGGCACAATTAAGTTGACGTACTACTTAATTCAGAAGAGGCTCCATATTTCTAACATACTGTGCCCCACAAGTTGATTGGCCTGGGGAGATCATTAGTGACATGCAGAGCCTATGAGACTGCACGATGATTGGCCTACATTTCCATTAGCAGCATATCAATACGTTAATTAGGAAATATTTCTAAAAAGGCAAAGGAGGCAAGAGCTTCGTTGTCCCATTGTCCAATTTTTAAATCCACGTTACCTTGCCACATGAGAGTTATGGTGATGATTATAGCTATGGTATCCTTGGTTGGTTGGTTCCTCACTTTATGGGCTGCGACAACGTGGTCTTTTAATCCTGTGTACGGTACTTTGGGTGGGTGTAATAACCGGTGTTAATTGTGATTGCCGTGTTTGTCTGCAGTCCTTACCTGAATTACAGATAACACACAATATCAATTTCAAGATGTTCCCAATTTTGCTACTTGATGCCACCGCGTCCGGCTCCTGGCGATGAACGTTAGAACTAACAGAGCGTTTATCAAATATAACTTACAAATTTAACTTCACACAATTGTAGTTAGTGGAAGGTTATTTTACATGCCATAAATCTAGGACATTTACTTCGTCTCCGAAGGAAGGCATACTAAGGTATGACTTCGACTGAGTTTGATCCCGTGATCTTGGGCATAGAAGCGCAGCTTGCTACCCACTACGCCACCGAAGCTAACTATACACTACTTCATTCATCAAACGATCACATTAATTTGACTTTAAATGCTAACTACGGGCATTATTTCGTAGAACTCAACTCAAAAGACATGGCCTAGGACTAAACTATAAATTACAAGCAATGTGAAATTCTAGTGTAATTTAACATAGTTGTTCTTTGAGCGACATCACTATGCATTCATCATAATTGTAGCTTGCCACGGTGGGTGAGTGGTTATAGTGTCGGACTACCAACCCCAAGATTGCAGGTTCGCCCCTGGCCATGTTAAGTGATTTTTGAAGGCGACAAAAATCACGATACTCATGTCATACGTTATTGGCATGTTAAAGAACCCATTTGAATTCAGTAGGCCGTGTTCAATGACAAAATTAATCTCGGGATTTTCCGCCAACACAAAGTTCCTCCATTCTCTACTTGAAAGCGCTGTAGTGTCAAGGAGTTTAGATATCTAACCTCCTTGACTTTCATAGCGTTCAAAGGAACGACGAAAATCGACATGCAAGCTACCCTCTGGGTGCCAATTAACAAAGCTTGCACCAGGCACCCGAGGCCATACGATATTATTATTATTATTATTATCATAATTGTAGTCTCCTAGTGGACGCATCTTCATATTCAATTAGATTCATTTCGAATTAATGACTGAGACACGTTTTAAACTATCGTCAATTTGCGCCATTTGCCTTTTTTAGCCTATTTTCATTTATAAAAAAAATTGGCTTATGAGATCACCTTTTGTCCGTGTGTGTGTCTGTCTGTCTGTGCGTGTGTGATGGTGTGTGTCCCCCCTAATAACTTCTAACTGGCTGGAGCGATTTCAATGAAACTCGGTAAGATCATAGCACTATTCCGGACGACCCCAACCGTGCCCTTGAAATTTTGTTACGTCTCACCAATCCAACGTGGCGGCTGTGATATGTATTTAACCATCATTCAATATCTCCGAAACTATTACCGATATCACCCTGGAATATTTTACGGTGATAAAGGGAACTACTAGAAGTTCACCTATGTGACTTTTGAAAACCTATTAAATACAAAACCAACATGGCGTCCAAGCGAAGTTGCGACTTTTAAATAGACGTTTCTCTTGATTTAACCAACCAAACGCAATAAAACGTGGTACAGTATATGATTATACACATTGTAATACACCGACATCCAACTTCGATCAATGTTTTACATAACCTCAAGATGGCGGTTGTGTGAAATATTTCACCGGCATTCTATATCTCTGAAACTATTAGCGGTATCACCCTGAAATTTTGTACGGAGATAAAGGGCACTACTGGAAGTTCACCTATAAGACTTTCAAAAACCGTTTAACTACAAAACGAATATGGTGGTCAAGCGAATTTGAAAATTTTAAATAGACCTTTCTCGCGATTTAATGATCCAAACGCAATGAAGCTTGGTACATGAAATGTTTATAATCGTTGTAATGCACTATTATCTAATTTAGTTCAATTGTTTACATAACCTCAAGATGGCGGTTGTGTGAATTTTAAAATTGAGTTTTTATTTCTTGTGTCGTAATCATGCGATCGAAGTGAAAGTTTGAATAATGAACCTACGCAATAATTTTTCTTTAATGGTACATGACTTTAATGCCTATACATATAACAATCCAACATGGCAACCATCCGAAATATTTAGATGGATCTCAATATCTACGAATCTATAACAGCAATCAAACTGAATTCCTTTTATGTTCATAGGGGCTATGAACATAAGTTACCTATAGGACTTTCAGTAACCTGGTGATCTAAAATCCAACACGGCGGCGACGCGAATTATAAATATTCACATGGTCGTTTCTCTCAATTTAACCATCCGAGTGCAGTGACACTTGGTACAGTAAATCCTTATACAAATGTGAATACTGGCATCTAATTTTTTCAATTGTTTCCATAACCACAAGGTGGTAGCTGTGCGAAATTTTAAAATCTCGTTTTTACTTCTTGTGTCCAAATCATGCGATTGAAGTTTGAATACTACACCTACACAATAATCTTCATGTAACAGTACATAACTCTAAGATCTACATATGTAAATATCCAACATGGCGACAATCCCCTATATTTAGTCGGTTCTCAATATCTACGAATCTATTACCGCAATCAAACTGAAATTTTGTGTGTTCATAGAGGCAATTACCATAAGTAGGATATATGAAAATAGGCTGTGTAGTTCTTCACGGAACTACTTGTTATTTGATGTATAGCATTGCTTTGCTGCTCATACAGCGCTGTAAATTCCGCCTAAAAAACGCACCCTAATTGTTGACGTGCTATGTGTGTTGCCTAAATGTAGCGAAAGCTAAATACTGCCAGTTGGTGTGTTGTGTGAGCCGTGAGGGTCAACTCTTGGCGTGGTGAAGTAGTCTTGTGTAGTTCGTGAACGAACTAGTTTGGAAGAGCGGGTCGCACAGACGAACTACCGAACTAGTTCCCAGATCCCTCGCTTGTTAGTTCGTTCGATCTTTTTCCGCTGACCGACTTGTAACAGCGCGAGAGCGCGGGTCCACCGTAGCTCGTCAGCTCGTCACGTCATCACTCATTGCACAATCATATGTGCTTCGTTCAGTCAGTTCAGTTGATTGAGTGTATCTATTGTTAGTGGCAAGATTGTCAAGTCTTGGCGCGGCGATTGTCAATGTTGGTTTATAATAATAACAGTATAACACACTACTGTACTAGTGCTAACACGCTAATAGGTAATAACTACCTTATATTTGTAATGTAATACAGTGGCGGTTCATAAATTGAAGTTACTGATAGTTAACTGATTTAGATGTGGGGATAATTCCACAATTTTATTTAACTTAGTCATTTTGGATTATTTGAAAATATGTCCAATTATTTAGAAAATCGGCGAACTGGATTAACATGACCATTTTTCTTCCTCTTCTTCGTCGTTTGGGCCTACTGAGGACCACGGGGCTCGTATCTCCTCGTCGCTTTGTCTTTTCTCTTCTTCCAGTACTCATTCATCATCTGACTATGAGCCAGTTTTCTTTCCTTCGTCCATGGTGGTCTGCTGACACCAGTATTCTTCCTAGCTGTCAGTGATACAGGAAAAACTCCCTGTTGGATGGCTTGCCGAAATTGTTGGTGGTCCTGTATGGAATTAAGGGGGATCCCTAGGTGGTCTAAATCCGTCCTGACCGTAGAGATCCACTTCGTCCTAGAGGCCTTCCCTCTTCCTGCCACTGTGAAGATCTTACTGGTGAGCCGGCAATGGATCATGCGGGTCAAGTGTCCATAGAAGGCCAAGCGCCTCTTTCTTATACAAGTCACAATGTCTCCTTGATGGCTGTAAAGCTCATCATTGTGCCGAATTCTGTAGGTGCCTCCCTCTTCCCGTATAGGTCCTAGTATCCTCCGCAGGATCTTCCTCTCCTTGAGTTCAAGTTTCCTGAGTGGGCCTTTCCTGGCCATCACGAGGCATTCAGAGGCGTACAGAACAGATGGTTTTACTACTGAATTGTAGTGTCTGAGTTTTAGGTTTTTGGAGAGGAACTTCGATGCGTAGATGCTGCGGCAGGAGTGGTAGGCCCTCTCAAACTTGGTGCACCTGGTATCTATGGCCCGATTCTCACTCAGGTTTGCCGAGATCCACTCTCCTAGGTACTTGACCGCAGGGATTTTTCGGATGAAGACCCCCTCAAGTGGAATTATGAACGGGGCTTCCTTGATGTTAGTCATGAATTCAGTCTTCCCAATGTTGATCTTCAGGCCAGCCCAAACCGCTACATCGTGAAGACTCTGTAGGTGGTGAGTCGCTTCCTCTACAGTGTTGGTCAGTATGGCGAGGTCGTCGACAAAGGCCAAGCATGACACATGAAGGTTATCTTTCTTGTATCCAAGCTGCAGACCAGTCCTTGGTGTTAGTCGCACCATCCATTCCCTTATGATCTTCTCCAGGATGCAATTGAAGAGGATGCAGGAGAGTCCATCACCCTGTCTAACTCCCGTCTTGATGGGGAAGCTCTCGGATAGTTCACCTCTGAACTTGACTTTAGATGTTGTGTTTGTCAACGTGGCCTGGACTAGTTTAAGGGTTTTTTCTTCAAGGCCAAATTCTCGCAAGGTGGAGAAAAGACTCTCTCTGTCCGCCAAGTCGTATGCCTTCTGAAAATCCACTAAGACAACTACCCAGGGTTGTCCCCCACGACTCTTATAAGTGAGGATGGTCTTGAGATTTTGTATCTGCTCTGGACAAGATCGATTGTTTCGAAAGCCGGCCTGGTATTCCCCTAATTGAGCGTCTAGTTGGTTGGTGACTCTAGATAACAGAGCTTTCGAAAGAACCTTGTAGGTAACCTGCAATAAGGAGATACCTCGGTAATTGTTCAGGTCTGTCTTGCTTCCCTTCTTGTGTAACGGGTGAATTACTGCTGATGTCCACCCTTCCGGTAGGGTCTCTGTTGTCCATATGTCTTGTATGATCTGTTGGATGCTCTGCAAGGACCATTTTAATGAACTAATTGATAAAAGTTTGGTGCTTTTCAGTCGGTCAACACGAATGTACCCAAACATAGCTGGGTTGTGCCCCAATCCTGAAATAAATTACATAAGATTAATAAATACATGTATTTTATGAATGTATTTCAGGATTGAGGCATAACCCAGCTCTGTTTGGGTACATTCGTGTTGACCGACTGAAAAGCACCAAACTTTTGTTTACTTAGGCAACACTGAAAAATGGCTTCAAACCTCATAATGAACTGGTTGATATTTAATTTTCTCGATACATGGTGATACAACTACTTTTACTTGTTTTTAAGAAATGAACATTATTACGATGATTCACAAAGAAAAGCGAACTTCCATGGACAAACACTCTCAACTAAAAACCTATTCCTCCCATTCATGCCATAAAGATAATGTTCCCAACGGTTTCAGAGCAGGCAAATAATGAATATCACGAAGCAAGTAAGAAATGAAACGAAAATTGCGGGGGGGGGGTACGTCTTATCATCACGTAGTGACAAGTAGGAAATGGAATCGGATGTTGATATACGCGAAAAATTATGATGATAATTGTTGTTTTAAGGGGCCTAACATCTAGGTTATCGGCCCTACGCGAGAAAGAAAATAAAGAGAAAAATAAGTGTATGCTTCTACGAACACATCGTCCATACTGTTATTCCTTTAGGTACGGTACCGGTATTTCACTAATGATTAAAAAAATGATGACTTTTGGCTTTATAAACAATAGAAAGAGAAATTGTCTCAGAAGGAAAGACATGGACCCTAATTAAAAGGATGGCCAACAATAGAGTGAGATGGAAGAAGTCTGTAGCTACCCTATGTTCTTACAAGGAATAAAAGGAAATAAGGAAGGGATAAGGAATTTCACTAATGTTTCAATACTCATATTTTTGTATTTTTTATCTTCAAATATCAAAATGTAAAACACATTACTACACACGCAACATGTCAATATCTAATACACGAACTGCACGTGAAGCGACCATAGAAACTGTTACAGTAGCCCACAGTATTGCTTGAAACGAGAGCAATGTGAATGAGCAATCACTGGTGACGGATAATTACTGGTGACAGGCTGCTATAAAAAACAAGGAGCGCGTGCAGTGGCAGTAGCAAGGCGAGCGAACGATCTGTCTTCGAGATGGGAACTAACGAACTAAAAGAGCGAACTAGTTCGCTAAGGAGCTGCGAACTAAACTGATCGCTCCCAGCCGCGAACTATTATGCGCACGACTATGGTGAAGTAAGAAGTTCAAATCCCACCGTTGACTGAAATTTTTGCCATTGCTGTTGTTGCTGGATCCAGCATTCATGGCTCAAGATTGTTATTGGCAGCGCCAACAATGTTTTATCAGAGCTGGATAAAATAGTTGGCAGCCGCCAAAAGTTTGTAGCGCTAGATCAAATTGTGTCAGTAGTGGTACAGGAGCCATACTGAGGTGGCTGTGGGGGTCTATAACCCGGGACCAAGCTTAAGCGGTGACGTGTCCGGCAAGTGTGGTGGAGGACTGTGGTGGTACAGGGGCCATACCGAGGTGGCTGTGGGGGTCTATAACCCGGGACAAACGCTGTAGTGGTGACGTGTCCGTTAAGTGTGGTGGAGGACTGTGGTGGTACAGAAGCCATACCGAGGTGGCTGTGGGGTTCTATAACCCGGGACCAACGCTGTAGCGGTGACGTGTCCGGCAAGTGTGGTGGAGGTCTGTGGTGGTACAGAATTCATATTGAGGTGGCTGTGGGGGTCTATAACCCGTGACCAAGGTGATGGTGGTGAGGTGTCCGGAAAGTGTGGTGGAGGACTGTGGTGGTACAGGAGCCATACCGAGGTGGCTGTGGGGATCTATAACCCGGGACCAAGGCTGTAGTGGTGACGTGTCCGGCAAGTGTGATGGAGGACTGAGATGGTTAAAGAGCCATGCCGAGGTGGCTATGGAGGTCTATAACCCGGGACCAAGGCTGTAGTGGTGACGTGTCCGGCAAGTGTGGTGGAGGACTGTGGTGGTACAGAAGCCATACCAAGGTGGCTGTGGTGGTCTATAACCTCGGACCAAGGCGATGGCGTGACGTATCTGGCAAGTTTGGCGGAGGACTGCGAAGTTAGCGGTGGTGCAAGTCGTGAACTGAAATGAGGGTTACGGCAGCGCTGAATGGTGTTGTGGTTGTTGAGACCCAGTCCAAGAAGAGGCACAAACTGAAGGGCAGAGGTTCTGGAAAATATCTGGGTTGTGCCCTTTCTCTCGTGTCCTCTTATCCTATCCACGGCGAAAGTAGGGCCTCGGCCTTCTGCACCTCACCGAATATTCCTGCACAAGGATGAAACATTAGCAGTCTGTCGGTGTTCTTCTCGCATAAAAGTATGTGTACTTAACAGCTGTGTCACACTCAACTGACTCGCTGATTCGCTTTAGCCCACTTTGTTGACTGACTGTACCATCGTACACGCATCACTGAACTTTGCTGATTGTAATAAATATGCCACCTAAGGGTAGCGGGGCGATGTACTCGCTAACACTAAGTGCAGTACACGGACTTCACTAATATACACTTATTTATTAATAACTAATCCTGGATACATAACACGATGACAGTACAAATACAAATACCATGAAGAAAGGTTTAAATCACAAACACATAATAATAATAATAATAATAATAATAATAATAATAATAATTCTCCACTAGCAAATTCTTCTTTTCTGGTTGTTCTCCGGCAATCAAAACTATCAATACTTGTTTGTCAACATGTAAGCAAGCGTCCATTACCTGCATCTCCTGTACAGTGTCCACGGCAACTTTCATGAAGAAAGGGCCCCCCACAATATTTAATATCCTTCTGCTCCTTTCTTTTCTTCTTGCGTTTTCTTAGACGTCTCTTTGTACATCAGCATACCTCTAGACATAAAATCTATTTATCCAGAACATAACATTGCCACATCTCAGAACATAACATAATCTTGAATAAAACATGACATCACCATAGTAACATTGTCAGTAGTCAAAGCCACCTGTCACCCACTGCTGGACCACCACAAATCACTAGACTCTCTGTGGTGCTCCATCAATAGGTGGCCATGGTAGTGAACCCATACTTTAAGAGGACCTAAGATAAGGCAGGGTCGGGGATCGAACCGACAGCTCTCAAGTACGGAGGCGCGAAAACTAACAGCATAGGGATGTGTATTGGGACGTCAGCTATAGCCAGAACAAATTTGAAGAGTTTTCGTTTATAAATAGCAAGGAAATAAGAAGAAATGTAAAACGCTATTTTATTAGCATGGAGAGGCATGAGATTTATGGACACTGGAAATTGGCAGAATTGACAAGTTCAGTGAAGGCGACAATTGGGAAAATCCAGTTTTGGGATGGCACGAGCCCAAGGTGACTTAGACGCGTGGCAGAGAAGAGATATGACCGCGTAAATGAAACAGTTTCATCACGTGACCAATTTTTTACCAATAGCAATATTATATATCGGCGGTCACAAATATTTTAATAATTATTAAAAATAACATATAGAAGAGAATATTAGGTAAAAATGGAAAGCTGACGGTAAATAAAAGCTGATGGCATAAATTACATTTTGAGATTTATTAGGATGTGACCGATATTTAAAGATAAAGGGATTTACAAGGTCGAATGCCAGAAACGCCATTTTTTATTGCTATCGAAGCGGGGACACGACGGAGAGAAGTCATTCTCTACCAGTCTTCAAAAATGTAAAGACGTGTATTCTGAAGCAGCAAAAGTTAACCAGGTTATATACAGAATTGGTGACGGGAAGGAAAGTAATATAATCCAGTCAAGAAGAAGACGAACATCGATGAAGTTATAATAATAAAAAGCTTAAACTATATTAATATAAAAGCAACTATTATGGCAGAGGAAAATATAAAGAAAAATCATTGAAACAACGAAGAGAAAAGTAATCTACAGAGTGGAGATTCCATTGCAAAGAAGAAGGAACGTTTTCCAAAAATACAAGAGTTACTCGAAAACTAAGAAAAATTGAGAAGATGTAATTTAATCTGGGGTCGACGAGGAAGTTTGACATGAAATACTATTCGATTGTAATGGAAAGTTACTAAATCATGAAGGGGAACTAACTACTTGCGACATGAGGATTTCAGCAGTGACTTTGCTCGCATATTAAAGGCTTTGTCGAGGCAGGTGAAAATTTAACATCGTGATTCACCAAACAATAAATATCATCTTCGCATCTACAATTGCAAGCTATTGCCTTAAACATCCAAAGGAATGCCTATGAGCTGCAACAACAACAACCATTCGACGGGGAACTTCGAGTTTGCTGTTCACCAGAAGAAATCGCCAATGACACCGAGAATAAGAAGATGCAACGAGACTCGAGCCCAGGAGAGGACGGTGATGGGAGGAACTAGCTCATAGCTGATGAACGAGCGAGAGAGAGGAAGCGCGCAGGTGGAGTCAGCACGCTACCGGTATCTCAGCTAGTTTGCATTCTTCGGAACGAGGAAACAGCTGCGGGGGAAGGAAAGGTCCTACTGTATCTGAATTCTGAAAACTGTTTCTGGCAGAAGGTAAAAGATACCCAACGAATATTATATAGTTTGCATGCAGTAACGTACATATCCTTGACATGACCTAGTTTTTGTGTGGCTAAATTGATAGACTAATTTTTTAAACCATTTTAATATGGTATTTGAGTGTAGAGCACCGATATTGTCGTTTAATTGTTAATGAAATTGTTTTAGAACGTCGTCATTAGGATTTTGACGTATTTAAGGTTTAGTAGTCGTCAGTTTTTCTTCATTGCGAGTTTATTTGATTTTCACTAATATTTGCTAGATAAAATGGAATATTTTAAACGTGCGTTAGTTCTGACACCCTATTAAACAGAATGTCATTGTTGGCATGTTGTAAAGATGAATAATTTCATGGCAGAGATGTATTTGAAAAGTTGTATAGAGAAACAAGTTATTGTTTGGTTCTGTTGAGAACAACAACGAACTTGCAGTCATAATCCAGACTTTTTAAAGGAAAAAGACACGTTATTTAAAGTAATCTGATATATTGACACAGATAACAACGCTATATTATGGTACAGAAAAAGACAAAATGTATAATGAAACACTAGAGAAAGGAATTGTTGCAAGAAAGGAAGTAGATATACAAGATAAAATGTATTAAGACAGGAATACTAGAATGAAGTGGAATGTAACGTATTTTTATTTGGTTAAGACGAGAATATCCAGACCGTTTGTATAAAATTAGATTGTTCTATCAACATTGGTTCCATAAATTATAGAGAAGTAATGACATCGCATAATAAAAGGTTATTAAATACTGTAGTGGCAGAATTCGCATAATAAAGGAACAGGAATGTAGATACAAGAGGTTTATTAAGTATTGATGAAAGGAACGAAAATGTATAATCGGTAGAAGAATTGTAATTTGAACGTTATAAGTAGAATTACTGAATTTCGTGGAGTAATCAGAGAAATGGGATTGTTTATTGTTATTGCGTGTACTCGAATTATGAAGGAAATATGAAGGCGTAGGTATTGACGCTACCTTGTGTTTTGTGGTAAATATAATGTGATGTTCCTAAGGAAGTGTGAAGTATAATGCGAATGCATAAGGGAATTCGGACTTTGTTGTCGAGGTATAATATGTGAAAGATGCGATAAATATAAAAAGTCACTATTGAAGCAAAGTAATGTAATGCGTGGAAGTAAGAAACCGTACATCGTCTGATATATCTCAGTCTTATTTTTATTAAACTTATTAAATGGATTTGTCGATTAAGAGCAGTTTTTAGCTTTACTGTTTGAAACATTTGCTCTATGGAAGCGAAAGTAAAACCCTGATATGACACTGAAGTTGAAAATATTATTTTAAATGACAGAATGATATTAACGAGACGGATCAGTGAGATCAAGACCATTATCGCATAGCTAACGATAATGTTGTAAATATTTTGTAAATATATTGTAAATATTAATGTATAGATAAGTAATATGAATGTTAATCCGAATAGATCGTATACGTGAAGTTTTAAGTGTAGAAAACAATATATGGAATGTATCATTTAGAGAATGAATGTAGATGTTTTGCGTGGAGGATTTTGAATATTATAAGTACAGTATAAGCCACACGTGTGACTTCAAATTTCTAAAATGTTAATTGTTGTAATTTAACGCGGAGAAATATTTTATTTCTCATTGATATAGTCAGACAAGAAGCTCACTACGTTTTATTTTGATTTAAAATATACTCTTTATTTTTATTTTGAAAGAATGAAAATTGTAATGATGTGAATGTAGATGTGTCAGAGCGGAGTGTCCTAGTTTCTAATTTTTATAATAAATTAGCAGGCGCTATTTGGTGCTTGTCATATCTTTTTATAGAACATCTCGATCTTCTATCTTTAATAATCAGGAAACGATAGTGCTGATATTTAGGTACTGGCGCTCATTGCAAATTTAAGTAACCGTTCACCCTCGAGATTCTAAGAATCTTGTCCTACCACATTTTAGATTGTAGGAGGTTTTAGTATTGTAGCTAAGTAGGTGTACTATCGTATTTTGATAAATATACCAGTATTCAAAGGTTACTAGCTATCCATCTATATCCATCTAGCAAGGATCCGTTGATTTTTTCTAGCTGGGTATCAACGCCCTGTGCGATCCCTTCCATCCTTTAGGATAATAGGTGGAGACTATGTTAACTTCGGGTGCAGTAGGTAACCTCATTTATCCACATCTCACACCATGACGCTAATACATACTTACAGAAACCCAAGGGTGGGTTATGTAACCAAAAGTGTACTTAACTGCTGTGTCACACTCGACTGTCTCGCTTTAGCCCACTTTGTTGACTGACTGTACCGTCGTACACGCATCACTGAACTTTGCTGGGTGGCGTCCTTACATATTTGGAGGGATAGTCTCGGTCTTTCCAGGTAGATTTGAAATTGTAGACCTTACGAGACCTAGCAATAGCTTTTGGACTTTCTTGAGATCCCCCCGCCATCTCTTGAGACCTTTCGGAGCTTCTACTCACGCGTACTGTACCCATAAATCCGGAAAGTAGCCTGTCAGATTATCCATAGCCCCGATGGATTGCCTATTTCTAACAGCACCGGCCAAATACATCATTAGAAATCGCTCCAACAAAGGTCCTTAGGGATTTACATACAGCAGTTACAAGAATATTGTGGAGTACAACCGAAAATACGGGGCTGACTCACGTTTATTTACTTGACTCGGGGTTATGGGATCTCAGCTTTGCTTAAAAATTTCACCCACAATACCCTGATTCCTAATATTTAAAAGAAATCACACCGCAACACCAAAGACAACGAAATGTGTAAATTTATTAACAAGAGTAAACTAATCTAATTATATCAATTAATAACAATAAACTATTCTAAACAATAAAAAATAAGCATCCACTCACACACACTTCTCTTCCACTACACATACTACTGCATTTATTAGGTGATAAATGACAAACATAAAAAGTTTGAGATGCCTGGGCCTTCTGTACGTAAAGAAAAACGTTTAACAAAATCTGCATTGATGGCATTCCTAACAACCAGTTACCATAGCTAGCACGCGTCTAGAAACACCTGCATTGGCTGACCTACTTATAAACGTCAACGAAATATTGCGCTCAGAAACGTTTTCATTTATGAGGCTGTGCCTCGTCACCTGTTTAAATTATATAACAGCAAATTCTCGCTTCATAACGGTGCACATTCTGTTCACATTTGCTTGTCTCAACACTGGCTAGCGTGCGTTTAAAATACACGTAAAAGTTAAATTCAAATGTTACACAAATGCGCATAGCTCCTATACTTCTTAAACAATCATACTGAAATTTTCATACAATCTTTCATTCACACCCCGTAATTGTTCTAGACCAATTAGGTTCAACTGTCATCCTTAACATCTTATAACCATTCATACTTACAAACATTCGCTCACAAACACTCTGTTGCAAAAACATTGAACTAATTGTTCCTAATAAAAAATATTTGATCAATTAAATAATTATGGAAAATATTTATAAAAGCTTGTTCGTGATTATTAACGATATTTAAAGATATATACATGCTGCTATAGAGAATCTAAGCTCTCTGTTACAATCTCATTTGAAATGTAATATATACACTGTTTCTCACTACAAACTTTCGCTAACACTCTTTAACGTTCATATACTGCACACACGTCGTCTTCTATAGGTTTACTTTACATAGCCTATCCAATACACTCAACTGACTAAGGTTAACTGTACGTTTATACAACTCCAGGTTTAATAATGATTAATTATAATATCCATGATAATGAGTAGACAATTGTTCTCTAATTGCTTTCCGCTAAAACCCTTCTGTCATCACAGCTAAATCGTTACTATAAATGAACTGGCGTTTTAGTATACAATGGCTCTTATCATGCTCCATGCCTCTGTTCTTATCAAAGAACTATAATTCGTTGACTTCCTTTAAAATGCGGCAATTCCTTCGCACGAGCTCAATACAGCTCTACAACTCCTCATATAACAATAAATGACATAAACAAGTATCATCCACTATGTTAAACAATAACCAAAAACGTATTAATTGTTATTAACATTTCTTCTGTAGGAACTTCCTTCAATAAACGCCTTACCATCAGTGTCATCTCTATTGACTACTTATCTACAGTTATACATCCTTGAGTTCTTCAAATACAACTTCCAATAATAATGAACGATATTAGACTGTCGTGATTGACCTCCTAAAGATTACTACACAAAAATATAATTAACTATTAACTCGTCTGTCACAAATACATGTAATAAAAATAATACTTCCGTTCCATCTCACTTGTCAAGCTTTAAATTGCATGTCAATGCAATATCAGGTCTACATTATGACGTGATATTACACAAAAGTATAAAATAATACACTTGTTATTTATAGCGTCAAATAGAATTCAATCTTGATCGGGATATACTAGCTTTGAGTTCCTAGCCAAAGATTAAAATAATCTTCTATCAATAGATAATTCCTTTAACAATTAAATGAATAAAGTTTTCAGCTTTGCAAATAATGTAAGGTTTGTCAATTCGTAATGTCATTCCACTCTACACAAAGAATGTCTATAGGTTTAAGACTTCGGTCTTATCAAACGACTAGTATATCCTAGATCGCCGATAATTTATATGTATTAATGATATAATAGTATCATTCGATGTTTCTTCTGCTCTTGACGTAAAATCGATACATTAAAGTGCCCAAATTAAATTTAATAGAAATTTAATTTGCAACTATGACATAATGTCTCAATACTTGGTTCAAATAAAATATTTAAATTCAAAAGTTGAAACGACTAGTCTTCTATAAGGACATCTGATTCCTCAGATAAAATATTAATGTCAGTTTTAACAACTGATCCGTAGTATAAAATTGAAAAATAGATGAAATTCAATCATATCAAAAAACTTGAAGCATAAAAATCTTAACTCACATCTGAAGTGTAAAATACAAGAAAACACCGAAATACATCAAATATGGAGAAATGGAGTAAGGACGTTTGCTCAAAATGTCACTAATCAAGCTCTATACTACTAATCGATAACACTGCTACCTTATTTGGACGAGAATCTGAAGATCATGGTAAGTATTTACACAATACTTTAGGTGTTTCCTCAATCCAAGATACTGAGTTGGATTTCCATTCGAACTCGAACCTGCGACCTCGGAAATGGGAAAACGTTCCCTTCCCGGAATTCATCACCATTCGTCTGGGATCGAACGACATCCTTCTGGCAAATTCTTCTGTTGTAGCTGGGAAATTCCTAGCATCTTGACAATCATCTTCTGTAGAATCTTCATTCTCCATCGCAAATATATTAGCATCATCGTTGAGTAATAAGTTATAGAAATATTCATGTCGATGGTGAATGAAATATTTCTATTGCTAATTGATGTTACATTAGTGTTCGTAGACTGACGAAAATGTACAAGATGGAACGTACACTACGTCTGTATTCTGCAATACCTTGTCTAACGAAGCACCAATGTTGTGCCTTACTGCTGTCATCGAATATGTCTCAGGCGCATGACTAACTTAGCCATCATCTCAACAGTATTAGAAAAGTTGAATGAACTTACTCGAAGAATAGTATTAGTCATTATAATAATGTTCGTTTGATGCGCCAATATTAAATTTTTCCACTACTGTTCACTTGAACTGCGGTTGCCAACTTCGCGTTGCACCTAAAATGATTTTCAGCTTTTGTAACAAACACCTTTGAAAATTGTCTTTACAGGCTTAATACGACGAAATGGTTTAATGTAGACTACTCGACTTTTAATACAATGTAGTAGTCGACCTGTTCTTTCTATTAATTCACTTTTCTGAAGTCTAATCTCAAATAATAATTAGATATTCTACTTTCACTATTCCTATCAACTTCGCTTATATTTCTAGCACGGGAATCTCTACTGTTCCACCCTGCTACTATAGCGTCTCCTCGAGTCGTCAATCGCCGCACTCGGAATATAACTTTGGGATCTCCTGTTAACCCAATGAACACTTCCTCTCTCTTCAAAGATTGCTGTAATAAGAACCTCGATCCTTCTATCTCCCTCTCCATGTCGAAATTTTGGCTGCCATATCACTCTCCCAACATAATTTTAGCGCGTAGATTACTACTGCTTATTTCTGCGTAAATTGACCGTTCTATGGCTTTTAAAGTATCAGACATATTTTCACTTAATTTTCTCTTCATTACCAATTACGAAAATTTCCTTCTGTGGGCCTAAATGCATAATTTCACCAAATTATGTAGTTGAAATAGGTCCCGTTTTCGATAAGAACTCTTCTCATTGGCTCTGGACTGGTAACCAAGAGCATAATTTATAACAATATTTATTATATTTTATAGCTGAATCACTGTTGCTATGTCGATTTCCGCCTTCTAGAAACTTCTATTGTGCAATATATCACGTGACCGGGCTCTCCCACAGCCTGGAGCTTGTAACACGACCCTCTTGTGTTACTTTCCAGTATTATATATGCATGTTAAATTTTATCATGGGGACTGAAAATACTCTCATTTTGGTCCCAAAATAATTCAATTATCGGCGGCAGTACCTCCTCCCGTTAGAAACACCTATGTATGTCGTCCACCCACAGGCCATTTTTCCACCGCGCTCTGTCAGGTGTTGAGGCAAACTGATAGATTTAAGGCTTTAGGGGACGGAAGTAAGATAAAATGGTGTATTTGACTAAATTATTCGGAAGACTGACAGTATCTTAATATTTCATACAGAAGCTTTGCAGATACTTCATGTAATGTTATATGGTTCATTGTTCTTTCAGCTATGCGGCAGCGTCCATGAAAATCTCTTCGCAATACATTTTTGGTAACATTGTGGTGTGTGTGTACTAAGAATAGAAATTTGATAAGATGAGTAATTGATTGGTTTATATTACTTTATTGTGAAGGGGTGTGGCAGTTCGGACGTAGTCATGCTTTACTGGTCCCAAAGATGGTGAGGACATCTATAACAATAATAAATAATGCCCAAAATTACCACCCCTTGGCTTACTCTGCTTACCTGAGCCACACTTTGTCCTCCATTGCCCCACCGAAACGGAAACTGCTGCCATAATGTTCTCCCCGAGGTAATGCACCCGTCTGTGCATAATTCTACGTAATGTTACCCTTCTCTTTTGTGAAATTTCAATCATGCTGTAAACGTCTCCCACTTTCTGATCTCCAGCCGGGGGCTACTCAAGAGGGGGTTAACATCACAAAGGTGACAAATGGGATGTCTGGCATTTTTCTGGTTGAAACATGGATATTAGAAGTGTGATTATCCAGAGTAAGCTTTAGGAACATAAAATGGGAAATATATATGTTGAAGTTGGATTTGCGTTGGATTAGTGACGTATGCAGGCAGGAAGAATGGGACTTATGGCAAGGAGACTAGAGGATATTTAGCTCTAAATTAAATAACGGTTATGGGGAATACGTCTCATATTGACTGGGGAACTTGGCCAGTGGGTAGAACGGAACTTGGCCACTGAGTAGAACATTATGAGCATTATAGGCTTATTGTCGTTAAAATTAGAACGAAAACTACGTGCATTAGAGTTGTATAAGTCTAGCAGGCTACCAATCAAACAGATAATAAAGTTATAAAATTCTTCTAACAAATAGAGAAGGTGTAATTCTGCAGATTGTAAATGTTGAAAAGTTAGATTGAAATGCCGTGTTAAGAAGCGGAAGAGAAGAAAAGGTAGCGGCGAAATGTAGAATGCATGAAATATACAAACGATTGAGC
This sequence comes from Meconema thalassinum, assembly GCA_946902985.2. Lineage (NCBI taxonomy): Eukaryota > Metazoa > Arthropoda > Insecta > Orthoptera > Tettigoniidae > Meconema > Meconema thalassinum. The sequence goes on along the minus strand of OX336388.2, from coordinate 214,526,789 downwards.
AGGCTGGTTGAACTCTGCACCGATCAATAATAAGGCTTAGGTAACACGTTCTTAACAAACACAACAAAACTATAAACACTGGAATGAGACCAGGAGGTATAGGACGTTTATAAATTGATTTGATTATGGTCAGGTAGAGATTCCAAAATCTGAATTGGGATTACAAAACGTAGTCTGTGGTCAACACAAATTCTGACTACAATCTGGTTGTTATTGAAGTAGATGAGAACCCCAATGCAAAGAACTCGAATTTTTGTAAAAAATAAATTTGTAGATGAGAACATTGTCAGAGAGGAAAGAAACTACAGAAGAAGGTACAGATTTTGGTTCACCCAGAATGTACAACAATGTCAATGAAAGATGGATGAACAAGAGCGAATGACATGAAATAGAGCAATCGGAAAACAGACATCTGAAAATTGAGGAAACGATGAAGTCCGAGAAAGCTAAACAGAATGGTTTGAAAAAATATGAGCAATGACTACCTCATGGTGATGTGAATAGCTTAGTTGGCTGTCGACCCGGAGTTGTGGATTTATCAAGGAAACCTATGACTCCAAATACTCCGATGTCTCGCACCATTTTGTTTCCATAGTATATAAGTAATTTGAAAATATTGACACTGTATGAAGAACGTAGCATTGAATATTAAAAACGAGATCTGTTCCATGTATTTGATAAGCACAGTATTCCTGGTAGTGATATTAATTATTTCATAAGTTAGATTTATGGATTTTGTAAGTTATATTCTACTTTCTCACATAATTCAACATAATTATGAGCGCACTGCATTCTATTATTACCAATGATTTCAGGCTGGGATGTCCTGATACTTTGGATCCTGCTATAAGTAAGATGTACGCATGTAATACTAGAGGACAGAATACCAGCACTGTATGTGAAAGAAATATTACAATTCAAAAAGATTTGAAGACACACCTCTCAACCCATACTGGTAAGAAGCGGTACTCTTGTAACAAACGCGAAGCCAAATTTACCGAAAAATCGTCTTCGAAAGCACACAAGTCATCCCATAGTGGTGAGAAGCGATACTCCTGTAGCACATGCGGAGCCAAATTTACTGAGAGTGGTCAACTGAAGTCGCACATGGTAACCCATACTAGTCAGAAGCATTATTTGTGTAGCATATGTGGAGCCAAATTTAGTCTGAAATGTAATTGGATGACACACATGTTAACCCATAGTACGAAGAAGCTCTACTCTTGTAACACATGCGGAGCTAGTTTTGGCCACAAAGCTCCTTTGAAGTGTCACCTGTTAACCCATAGTGCTAAGAGGCGATACTCGTGTAGCACATGCGGAGCCAAAATTAGTCAGAAAGGTCATTTGAAGGATCACATGTTAACCCATACTGGTGAGAAGCGTTATTCGTGTAGCACATGCGGAGCCAAACTTAGTCGGAAAGATCATTTGATGGATCACATGTTAACCCATACTGGTGAGAAGCGATACTCGTGTGGCACATGCGATGCCTTTTTTGCCCTGAAGGCTGTTTTGAAGAGCCACATGTTAACCCATACTGGAGAGAAGCTATACTCGTGTAGCACATGCGAAGCCAAATTTATTCAGAAAGGTAGTCTTAACAGACACATGTTAACCCATACTGGGGAGAAGCGTTATTCATGTAGCACATGCGGAGCCAGATTTAGTCGGAAAGATCATTTGAAGTCCCATATGTTAACCCATACTGGGGAGAAGCTTTACTCATGTAGCACATGCGAAGCCAAATTTTATCAGAAACGTAGTTTGAAGACACACATGTTTACCCATACTGGTAAGAAGCGATAGCCATGTGGCACATGCGTAGCCAAATTTGCACACAAACCTGTTTTGAAGAAACACATGTTAACCCATAGTGGTGAGAAGACCAAGTAGCATATGCCAAACCATTTTTGTTGGGACATTTGAAGATACACCTTTACCCATAACTGTGTAGCATATGTCAAGCCAAATTAACTTCTAAGGGATATTTGAAGGGAAGGTATTTGTATGCACATGTGTTAACGCAGCTGCAAAAGCCAAGTTTGTTAACAGAAAACCCTTGAAGACACCAGTGCGAACCCATAGCGATAGGTACCATTCGAATGTAGCATATGCGAAGCCAAGTTTGCTATCAAAGGGGTTTTCAAGGCGCAAATATTAACCCTTAACCTTCTTCATGTATCATGTGCGTTGCAAAATGTATTCAGAAGGGGCATTAATTAATTGGTCGATACCAAAAGGGTTAAGATTTGATGTGAGACCTCTTATCCCTTTTGATGCCCAGCAATTAATAAGTGAATATGCTAAAATTACCAAGCCAAGCTCTGTGAAATTGCAAGTGTTGCAAATTATCTCCGACCTATATTTTTCAAGATAGTATGTTGATATTTTTTTCTCCAGCAGGTAAACGAATTAATCAAGAACTAGAAGCTAAATAATTCCAATTTCCTTCATTTGGGTATTAATAAAATATGTAAAAATAATTATGCGAGACAGAAGTTTATTGGAAATGTTAATATAAATTTGACAGCCTACACAATCAAAATAGTATCTTTTGTGGTGAAAATGTTAATAGTTATTTTTGTTTGAGTCTTCAGTCTTTTAACTGGTTTGATGCAGCATTCCATGTCTCCTGTCCTGAGCTAATCGTTTCATCCCTACATAGCTACCACACCCTACATCCGTGGCAATCTGTTTAACATATTCTAACCTTGGTCTGCCCATACAGTTCTTGTTGTCGACCCTTCCTTCCATAACTAAGTTTACTATTCCTGGGTGTCGTAGTATGTGTCCTACGAACCTGTCTCTTATCTACATTAGCACTCCCCAGAAACATCTCTCCTCCCCCACTCGTCTTAATACCTCTTTGTTTGTAACCCTATCTACCCATCTGATCTTCATCATTCTCCTGTAACACCACATTTCAAACGCTTCAATTCTCCTCTTTCTGCTGCAGCAATTGTCCAAGTTTCACTTCCATAGAGTGCGACAAAGGTTTAAAAAAATGTTATTTAATTGTTTATAATTATCCCAGCTAAGAGTAATTCTTTCAAATTGGTTCAGAGTACGATCAATTTCTACAATCATATACGTGTACAGTCCTCCGGCATTTCGTGGATTTTCGTCAGTAAGATCAAAGCCGTTGCCATCACTAGAAAATTCACTATCACCCCCTTAGCACTTAGACCTTATTTATATCCCCTTCGCTGAAAGAGATAGCCATATTTATCCACACGAATCTTAATTAGCTCAGCAAGATCATATACTTGAGAAGATAACACACATGGGAAGTCATTTGACTGCAGCATGTTCAAAGAATATCTATTATAAATGCAGTTATTCATGGAACTTAAACTTATTTAGGTAATCTGAGATTCATTTTTTCATTCATTCATTCGTTTATTTGCAATTGGGGGTGTGTCCCCCGGTGGCAAATTAGATATACATAACAAATAAATAATTGTACATAACAATTCACTAACAATTAAACTGAAGTATTTACACAAATAGTCTGTCTTTTCTTAAACACACCTATATGTTTGGGAAAAGGCTCTAAGACTGCGGCAGGTAGAGAGTTCCAATTATCAATGGCACGGTTTACGAAAGAATATTTACCATAATTTGTTCGCTGGGGTCGGCCCTTAACTTTGAAAGGGTGTTCGCTCCTACCCATGTAAGTAGGCTTTTCCATGCGTTTGCTAAGCTCACCCCATGCTGGTTGATTTGTATACGTGTTGTACATAGCGCAGAGTCTAGATTTAATTATCCTAGCCTCAAGTGATTCCCACCCAAGTTTCTTTAACATACGGCTCACACTGCTCCTGGGATTAAAGTCACTGAGCACAAATCTAGCGGCCTTTCTTTGTACCATTTCCAACTCATGTATGAGCCCTACTTGATATGGATCCCAAACCACCGAGGCGTATTCCAGGATAGGTCTTACAAGTGACAAATATCCTAATTCTTTAGCAGAGGTACTACTTCCTTTTAATACCCTCATTACAAAGTGCAGGGATTTGTAAGCTTTAGAAACTACACATCCTATACGACTACTCCATTTCATATCATTTCTTACGTGAACGCCCAAATATTTGCAAGAAACTTTTTCTACAAGAATTTCCGAGCCAATGTTATATTGAAAATCTTGCCTTCGCACTTTCCCTATTTTTATTAGACTATATTTTCTTGTGTTTATTTTCAATTTATTTTCAATCGCCCACTTATAGACCAGGTTCAGGTCATCTTGAAGTACTGCATTGTCTTGTGAGTCATGTATCTTTCGATATATTACACAATCATCCGCAAACAATCGACAGTCACTGCGAATCCCATTTGGTAAGTCATTTACAAACGCCAAAAATAACAAAGTTCCGATTACGCTGCCCTGAGGGATACCCGACGTTACGGTAATTTCATCCGAGAATCGGCCTTCAACTTTCACATTCTGGGAAGGACCCGTCAAAAATTCTTTGATCCATAAAATTACTCTTCTATCAATCTTCGTTGAAGCTAATTTATGGAGTAGTATGTCATGCGGCACGACATCAAATGCCTTCGCAAAATCTATAACTACGGCGTCGACTGAAACTCCATCGTCTAACGATTCGCTAATATCTTGAAAAAGTGATAGCATCTGACTCTCGCATGAGTAACCTTTCCGAAATCCATGTTGCCTATCATTAAACCATGATAATGTTTCCCACTGTTCCCTCAAGTAGTCGCAAATGAGATGCTCCATCTGTTTACAAACGATGGACGTAAGACTAACCGGCCTGTAGTTGCCCAATTCATGTCTGCTCCCTCCCTTAAATATTGGGACTACCGTAACTCTTTTCCAGTCATCCTGGATTTGCGCATTGTTTATGGACACATTAAACATCACCTCTAAGTATCGTGCCACGGCCCTACCTCCTAGATTAAGTACTTCACTAACAATATTATCAGGACCCTTCGATATATTGTAACGTAATTTTTGTAATAGCTTTGCAATTGCTGACTGGTTTATTTGGAGAAGTGGAGCCCCTGATTCACAGTTAAGGTCCAACACACAGCTATTGGATTTATTGAACACACTACCATAAACGACATTTAATTCATTAGCAATGGCCTGCTTCTCAGTAATTAATTTACCGTCACCGGACATTATCATCGACAAATTATTTGAATTTCCCTTTCTTCTCCTAACATAACTGTAAATTGTTTTCCACCCATCGCCTCTCGAACCAAGTAAACCTTGCATATAATTGTCATGAGCAGCCCTCTTTTTTAGGACGAGCTCTCTTGATAAGGACTTAAATTTCAACATATACTTGTCACTATCATGTCTTTTATTGTATAATTTCCTAATTTTCCGTTTAAGACTCCTGATTTCACGTGTGTAATACTCAGGATCTGGGTTTTGTTTCAGTGATTTAAATGGAACAAATTTATCAATAGCGGTATTTAAAAATTTCAAAAAGTTAGTCCACAGGATATTAATGTGATTTCCTTCCGATGCCCATCCTACAAATAGCTCATTCAAATACGCCTGAAATTTGCCCTGATCCGCCCTGCGATACTGGAATATGATCTTATTTGCTACATCAGAGTCTAATTTTGTAATGTCACCGTATCTAATATTTAATTCAACCCCAGAATGGTCACTAATTCCTGGTACTTTCAGACAGTTAATATACAGCTCTACAGGCCTTACGAGATAAACATCTAAGGTATTATTACCTCTAGTTGGGAAGTCAACTACTTGGGAAAATCCCCCCTCCCTTAAGAATTTGTTTGCCGCACTCTGAGCTTGACCACAGCTAGTTGACTCACCAGACCAGTCTACTTTGGGGAGGTTTAAATCTCCGGCAATTATTATGCTCTTTTTCATAGCATTACCCGTACAAGTTTTATCATACAGTGTGTCGAGAAGCGAAAAGTTATCTTTCGGTGCTCTATACGCCCCTATCACCTGAAGAGGGAATTTATTCCCTTTATCCGAAATTTGTACACATAACATTTCATGATCCGTATCAGCCCTCTTTAAGAAACTAGCTATATTTTTGCGCACACAAATAAATAGCCCACCACCTCGCTTCCCTCGATCCCTTCTGTACATTTCGTAGGTCCCTTGAATTATTTCGCTACTATTTACAACCTCATATAACCAAGATTCAGTAGCAATGACAATGTCCGGAGAATACGTCTCTACAAGATTCCAAAATTCAATTAATTTATTTCCTAACCTCTGACAATTAACCTGCAGTGATCTTAGAGTCTTACCTCCGCAGCAAATATCCCGAAGTAGCTCCTTCTGTTCCCGTTGGCTGGCAACCTCTAGACCTGCTCCTCCTCACAATGGCCGGCACGAACCGATGACCCTGTCATGTAGGCTCCCCAGGTTGAAAGCGCCCCGTCGATTTAAATGCAGCCCGTCTCGGGCGAAGTCACGGCCACCAATCCAGCTGTCAGCATCTACGTACACTAATCCCAGTTGTGCACAAACCCAGTCCATGCGGTCATTTACAGTCTTAACTCGCCTTAACGGAACATCTCCCCGCCGAACAATGCCACTCATTATAATTTTTGCATTTCCAAACTTGCTTTTAGCTTTTCTGCCTAGTTCGTAGAGCTCCCCCATGATGTAATCAGCTGTAGCCCTCTTCTTCAATGGAATGGTCCCCGCGTTGTCTTCGCTACAATAGTTTAATCGCTGTGTGTCTGGAAATATAACAAAACAATTCATAGATCGGCCAGTGGCATTTTTATCAGATGCTCCCTCGGCCGATATATCGGCACCATAAGGGCTAATCCATAGCGACGAGAATTTATAATCTACGAAGATAGATTAGTTTGTGGGAACAATACTATATTTGTTGATGGTATAGTCATATCTAAGTTTTGCGACATTAAAATGAATAGTTCTTTTTTCAGTTAAATGCCTTGATATGTTTCAGTAATAGTTACCTCACTGACTGGTATTCTTGTATTTTGTTTTGAGAGGACAGTCACTGTAGGAGTGTTGTAGAGCCATTTGTTGTGTATATTGGGACCTGATGATGCTTTTGCCTTAATATGTTTCAGTAATAGTTACCTCACTCACTGGTATTCTTGTATTTTGTTTTCAGAGGACAGTCACTGTAGGAGTTTTGTAGAACTATTTGTAGTGTATATTTGTATCTGATGATGCTCGCGTGACGAGCAAAACATGTCATCCCTTCTTCAATAAAATGTATAAATTGTAAACCGTTCTAATTTATTTCAGTTTCTTTTCACGTATTTTATTAATTGCAATGATTTTTACGTTGACCGACTCACGATACAATATTAATTGTTAATGTGGCAACACTGGAGAATGGCTTCAAGGCTGTGTTTATTGTTATGTTGACCGACTGGAAGATACAATATTAATTGTTAATGTGGCAACACTGATGAATGGCTTCAAGGCTGTCTTTATTTTTATACTCACAAAGGAATTCACGACAAACACATTATCATATTCTCCGACATTTCCTAGCAAGAAACACAGTTTTATGATTGATACATGAAAAGCCGATTTGTGACCAGTGTAGGATATCTTTCTATTTTGGAGCGTCTCTGTACAGGTAGAGTATTGTTAGCAAATACGTTTTATCATTTTAAATGATCGAGTTTGACTTCGTCGTTACGTTACGGCAACGTCACGAAATGTATAGAGAATGTACCGACGTGTGTGACGTCATAGTACCGCTTGGTGCATGTGTACTGGGTTCACTGGTGAGCTCTGAAGTTACGAGACGGCAACGACACGGCGAGTGTGATGTCATCCAGCCAGCTCCCTCCTATCATCGCGCGCTCCAGCTCCCTCGTGACTAGTAACATTCTAGCGTTGTGATTGTTTCTTGATCGTCTAACATGTCAAGAGTCTTTGGATTCGAGCAAAGCGAGAAGTCTCCAGCCTTTGTAGCATTTTTCAGCATTTGTAGCATTTAAAATGATATAAAGTCCACTCTGTCAGACTGACTGTGTCTTTTATGACTAGAAATGAACAGACAACTGCGTCATAATTCAAATACTACTGGTAGAGTGTCCATACTAGCGCATTCTAGTAGCGGTGATAGTTGTCTAAGAATACGAAAGACAACTGAAAGGTTGAGCAATCTTATTACAGTCTTGCAACATAAGTAGTTGCAAGTGCGGTGTTAACACTCCATAGGCGAGCTCCCGAGGGATACAGTAGTACGTGCTTTTATCATCACCTTGACACAGGGCACGACTATAATGACCTCAGGACCGCTCACAGAGTGTGTGTTAGTCATGTTGGAAAGTAAGGTTAGCTAGCCTGGATATTTTCGACCAATATCCACCAACTGATGGTTAGAGTGTATTTAGTACACTTTCACATTTCTATACGTTCGGAGAAAAGGCAAAGGGACGGCTATGCAGATAAAAAGGTTCAGTTGGACAAACTGCCGCTGATGCTGATATCCCGACAGAAGATGAAATAGACATGGCGTTGTCTTTCCAAATATCTGATACAGTGGGTGGAGGATGATGTTGAGCAATTTGTCATGCATTGAGAAATGTTTGCGATTATTAATCGTGTTGAATAAGTGACCTGTTAAAATGTTTCGTCCGTGGATTTGATCTGGAAACCACAAACATTATCTTCTTCTGTCTCTGGATATCAGGCTCCTTATTCTAAAGCGGACGACAGCTAACAGGGAGCGTGCAGAGCCCTGTAAAAGCGAGGCTTTATATCAACAAACGAAAACTAACCGAGTTAATTTAGCAGTTTGCTTGTCGGCACTAACCAAAGCGTTTGTGTCGGGCTTTGCCTGATTTGTTTGTGCTGCGCATCATATTACTCAAAACTTAATCATTATTATTATTGTCATTATCATTAATATTATCTCTAATTAGGCTATTCGTCATAACGGAAAGGTTAAATATCAAGCATACATACATAAGTTGACGACAAATGCGGCACTTCAAAGATTTACTAGCGATCCTGTAAGGTAAGTGGCAAACTGATATAATCTTTCAATATATTCAATACTAGTATATTCTTCTCTTCTTTCCTTCCTTCATTTGGTATCGAATTCCTCAGAGATTTTACGCAATTGCCTACCATATTTACGAATAACTTAAAATAACTGACAGGTGGGGATGAAGGATTTGTGGAAAAGTGCATATCGTTCATATTTATTATTTTAACTTTTCGTAGAAGCCATATATGGGTCGAGAATTGTGGGAAACTTGATCAGCTGTTGCTCCCTCAGAGAAGCTATCTCAGCTGCGTTACCTATGCCATGCCCTTTATGAGCCACAGTATTTATGGGACAAATATCTATAAATAACTTAACTATATTTAGTGAGAATGCTCTCACCGAAGAGGAAATGGCATCTGTTGACATTATTACAGTAGATCAACTGCCTCTAATCAGCATAGGAGAGTGTTCTCTTCTACAAGGTTATATTGTTATTGATGCAGTCTGTCGAGAACCAAGAGAGAATTATGAGGTTATGACATATTATTGGATGGACATCACACTTAAGGGAAGAACACTTGAAGACATCATGGAGAGCAAAGTGTTTATGAACAGATTGGAATGGAGGAGGCTTAACAACAGTACCCGGGAAACTGGAACTGTGACATCACACTTATGGGAAGAACACTTGAAGATATCATGGAGAGCAAAGTGTTTATGAACAGAATGGAATGGAGGAGGCTTATCAACAGTGCCCGGGAAACTGGAAATGTGACATCACACTTATGGGAGGAACACTTGAAGACATCATGGAGAGCAAAGTGTTTATGAACAGAATGGAATGGAGGAGGCTTATAAACAGTGCCCGGGAAACTGGAACTGTAACATCACACTTATGGGAGGAACACTTGAAGACATCATGGAGAGCAAAGTGTTTATGAACAGAATGGAATGGAGGAGGCTTATCAAAAGTGCCAGGGAAACTGGAAATGTGACATCACTCTAATGGGAAGAACACTTGAAGACATCAAGGAGAGAAAAGTGTTTATGAACAGAATGGAATGGAGGAGGCTTATCAACAGTTGGTAGGTTTTAGCTGAGGATTAACTCTACCTAAGGGATGATGATAATGGGGAAAAAAAGAAGTGGGTTTCGGTGTGGAGAACAAGTATGGGTAGATAGGACGGGAGTCTAATACAAAAGTATAAAACCAAACTGAAATCAATCTTCAGTAAAAGGTTCCACCGCACAATGCCAGTGAGACACCTAAAGTGGGTAGGGACCTGACCACAGCTAACTGGAAATGCAGCTGGAGCTTGGGCTATTTGCAAGCAAGCGGCCAGAGTTATTTCCCTCCCGAGCCGGTATTCCCTTACTATGGGGACGGGGGGTAGTCTGGCAAGACAAAGTGTGTTAAAGGATTCAGATTTACTCTTTCTCCCCTCAAGGGAGTTAGATTTAACCGAATGTTTTGAAAGGCTGAAATCATTTGAACTCGCCGAGAAATTTTTTAATTCTGGTAACTGTTAGATCTCCGGCAAACGACCGAGTGCTCCCAGAGAGGGAAGCGATAAAGAATTTTAATTTCTTCAGTAATAATTTTACTGGTTTTCTTCACAATTTTTTATAAGAATACCAATTATTGCACTTAAGTTAGGCTAAGCTTCTACCCAGCAGAGTGCCGACTAAAAGTTTAGGACAGGATAGAACCTCAAACCTAACTCAAACAAAACTGAAATTTTGAAAGCGAACCATGAACCAGAGAGAAAATCTCCACAAATAGGTAGCTGGCAGAGCGAGCTTTATTTGTTTCAATGCTTAGCTAGAATTAGCTATGACAGCTAAGAGAAACATTTTAAAATTTTGTTATTTGTAGTTTTAAGTTAAATGCAACAAGTAGTAAGAACTTTGTTGTTTTAGAGATTCGGAAAGAGGGTTTAAGCTTGAAAGAAGAATCAGGGAAGTGAAGGTCCTACCTACTCGTAATTCTAACGGTAAAGATAAAGAACAAAGGAAAACAAGTAATTTATTTAAACAATGGCAAAACTAAATAACAATACTTTGGTTTGGAGTTGAGAATAACAATTTAGAGTTATAAAATATCAAGGTCTCAGACCTAATTATAAGAAGTTTACAATTTTCAAATGCAAGTTTCGAACTTGTGAAAACACCAAACTCTTTCAAAGATTTTAAATGCTGTGCAGTTGAATAATTTAACGTTTGTAAAGATAACTATAAAACAATTATAGTTTTGATTGTTTGATTATGTGCAATTCAAGCACTTTTAGAATGCCATTATGGAGATGTTAGCTGGCGACAATGACGAAGCCTGGTAGATAGGTTGATGAGGAAGTCCTCTTGAGCTCAAAGACCTTGAAGAATTTCGGCAGTTAGCTGCTAGATGACGCTAGGTTGTCCTTGGAAGATACATATCTAGAACAGACTCAAGGGAAACATAAATTCCTGCACAAAGAGAAAATAAATACATATAGATCACTGTTGGTGTCTGCAAGGAAAGAAATTAAATAAAAGGTTTGAGCAATGAGCAGCGAAAGCTAACTCTGCCTGACCGTGTATTCCAAAGAATACACCATACTGGGGGCAAACACCAACAGAGAGCAGAAAACAATGTTAAAAGTTGAGAGGAAGGGGGGCAATTAAAGATAGGGGTCTTGTAATATGCCCATTTTTTGGTCAAGATCCTGACTACCCTGACTCTTCCATCCCTTCCCGGGTAGCACTCGACCACCCTTCCAGAGATCCAAACTAAGGGGGGAGAAGAATCCCTAACAAGAACCAGGTCCCCCACTCTTATGTCAGGATTAGAAAGAAGCCACTTCTGTCTCCGTTGCAAAGAAGTTAGGTATTCCAAATTCCACCTCTTCCAGAAAGAATTACGAAGGGCTTCATGTTTACGCCAAATGATCGGTAAATTAGAATCTCTATAAGAGTTAGGAAAGGGAGGAGGGACAGAAAGAGAAGTGCCAATAAGGAAGTGACCGGGTGCTAAAGGAATCAAATCATCAGGGTCATTAGAAAGCGGGGTCAAGGTACGCGAATTAACAACACCTTCAATCAGAATAGACAGTGAGTTAAATTCTTCATAAGTTAGAATACGACGACCTAAAACCTTTTTTAGATGACGCTTAGTCAACTTGACACAAGATTCCCACCTACCGCCGTGATGAGGGGCGTAAGGAGGTATAAACCGCCATTTGAAACCCTTAGAGTAAGAAAAGTTAGAAATCTGTTCCATGGCAGGAGAAAATGTAAGAGCTTTCTTCCACAAGGAAGCTGCGCCTTGAAAAGTGGAGGCGTTATCGGAAAACATTTCAGAGGGAACACCACGCCTGGCAGTAAAGCAAGAAACGGCTGACAGAAAGTAAGAAGTAGAGGCGTTTGTTACTAGCTCCAGGTGGATCGCACCAAAAACCATGCAAACGAAGAGAGAAACATAGAGTTTTCCAAACAATTTGCGTTTAGCTTCAGGAGAATTACGTTGCTATTGAAATGGACCCATATAATCCACACCAGTTAAAGCGAAAGGACGAAATGGGGAAGAGCGGAAAGAAGGTAGATCGCCCATCAATTGGGTACTGACCTTAGGTTTCACTTGAAACAAGGGATATATTTGTGAATTACAGAAGACACTTCATGAACTCCATTTATTATCCAGTACTTTTCCCTTAATAAGCAAAGCAGTGTGCGAGTGCCAACATGCAGGTTTCGATAATGAAAATCACGTATGATTAAAGAGGTTACATGATGCTTAGAAGGCAAAATAACAGGATGCTTTTTGTCCTCAGAAAGTGAAGAGTGCGAAAACCTACCACCTACCCTGAGTAACCCGTTGTCATCAAGGAAAGGGGCTAAGGCGCGAAGTCGACTAGATTTCGGTAAATCTTTCTTAGCGGATAGCAACGATAATTCAGTAGAAAAGGCTTCTTGCTGTGTGAGTTGCAAAACTTTAATAGTAGCGAGATTTAATTCATGATTAGTTTTGTGCGGATTAGGAAGAACGGGTTGGTCGACATCAAGATATTTCCATCTGAGAAGATAGGCAAAAATTCGAATCAATTTGTGAAAGGAAGAATAGCGCGACAACAAGGGAAATGAAACGTTGGAAATAAGACACGAAGCGGTAGATTTAGATACTTTAACGTCAGGCAAGTTGGAGTTTGTGACCGTAGGTTTGGTAGGCCAGCAAGAAGAGTCTTCGATTAAACACGAGGGCCCATACCAGTACAAATGAGATGCTGACAATTGAGAGGGTAAGCAACCACGAGAGATGACGTCAGCGGGGTTATCAGCGGTAGGCACATGTTTCCATTGACATCCCGAAGAAAGGGTTTGGATTTTATAAACTCTATTTGCAACAAAGGTTTGCCAGTGGGTGGGATTTTTGGCGATCCAAGAGAGGGTAATCATGGAATCACTCCATAGATGGGTTTGCGAAAATTCGACTTTTATGACTTTTTGCTGTTTTTAGCAAGTTCTGCGGCATGAGCGCAGCACACAATTCGAGCCTAGGCAATGTAATAGTTTTAAGCCGAGCTACTTTAGATTTGGCACAAATAAGATTAGAAAGTGAAGATTCGTTTAGAGGATTGCGATAAACCAAATATGCACAGCAGCCGTAAGCTTTCTCGGAGCTGTCGGCAAACACGTGAAGAAAGAAAGAAAGAAAGAAAGAAAGATATATTGGGAGGAGCATTAATTAAATTTCTAGGAATTTCAATAATAGAAAGATCAAGTAAACTACATCGAAAAGAGAGCCATATATTAAGAAAAGAAGGGGGAACAGCTTCGTCCCATTCACGTTTGAGAGACCATAGCTCTTGCATGAAAAGCTTGGCTATAACAATAACCGGAGCAAGAAATTGAAGACGATCGAACATTTTTGCAATTTCAGATAAAATTTGCCTCTTTGGGCTAGGGAGCTCTTCTGAAAGCGAGACTTTGTAGATGCGAGTATCAGTGCTAGTGCACCAGTGTACTCCAAGCGTTTTTATGGATTCGGAATCTCCGCAGATTTCGACGGAAGAGGGGTCTATATCTTCGATGGGAAATTGGGCAAGAAACTCTGGCGAATTGGAATTCCACTTATGAAGTGGGAATCCTCCATTCTTTAACAATGCTTTCAGTTCCAGCGATACGAAAGAAGCTTCTTCAAGAGTCGGAAAGGACTGGAGGTAATCGTCAATATAAAAGGAAGCCTTGATCAGGCCAAATGAGTACACTTCGAGGGCTCAGAATGACAAGGTTCTATTTGACTTTTCATAAATTTTACAGGAGAGCATTTTTAAAGTTTGACTGCTTATCAAGTTCACATTAATTAAGGTATTCTTCAGTAGTGAGGCTTGAGTTTTTGACTAGTCTATCCTTTATCAATTTAAGTGAAATGAGCGCTTATTATACGCATTTGGCAGGTGGGTAATGTGAATTAGGAAATCATGTCAGCAAATGGAACCTTGCCATTCCAAATGGTAGGTGAAGTATGGTTGATTTGAGAAGTGTAGGAATGATATATTTTTTTACTATGGTTTAATGCTTGAAATAATAAGGAATGCATAAAACAGACTGTACATGCCTCCCCCCCCCCCACCCCAGGGGCTCACGACTAGTGGGACGTGGGATGGCGACCATGGGGCCCCAGCTGAGTTCGGCTTTACTTCCACTTCCTTGTGCCTTGCTTCTTTCTGTCATCTTTCCTATCGACCTTCCTTGGTCACACTTGTTCTTTTCCGACCCCGACGGTATTAGGGTATCCGAGGCCTAGGGAGTCTTTCACTTTCCAGCCTTAATTGGCCCTTGTCTCATCTTTCCTGATACCCTCATTCTTTGAGGGATCAGCGCTCTTTTTCTTTTCATGATATCTCCTGCCTTCTGCTAAAGGCCCTCAAGGAGGCCAACACATCTGGTGCACTCTCGATATAGCTACACAATCAAGGGCTCACAGCTGGTGAGTTCGGGAGTTGGCGACCCTGGGGGATTCCTGAGCTGGGTCCGGTTTTCCTTCTTTTACCATTGCCTCTGTGGCAGACCCTCTCCTCTTTCACTTTCCTATTTGCCTTTCATGGCTCTCCTTCCTTCCAAGTCTCTCAATCCTCATTCTTCGAGGGTTGAGGACAATTCGTTTTTCTCCTGTCCTTTATTTGCCTTATTCCCCTATTGTTTTCCATTTCATCTTCTAGTGTATAAGTTAGTAGTTAGTTTTAGTTATAGTTTTAATTTCATTATCATCTTTACGATCACCCAACCCTTTAAGGGCCGATAACCTAGATGTTAGACCCCTTAAAACAACAATTATCATCATCATCATCATATATTTCAGTTCAAATAAACCATCTTAAGATTAATTAACATTTGTTGCACATTTTTACATAGGAACTGTTGTATATATTTTGCTCACAAAACGATTCCCCTACATTTGAACTGAGTATGATATTATGATGTCCAGTCTGACATCCTTCGTTAAAAAATTCTTAAAATAAAAGAAATAGTTCGCTGCTTTAAAAACCGAGCGTTCCTTTACCAAAAGTGAAATCATGGTCTTTCTGCCCGTTTAAACAACTGTTTCGTAAAAATATAATGAAATCAGATTCTGCCCAAGTTCACTGAAATATAAATGAAGGAACGGTGGAGCTCTGCAGAGAATGTTACATTGGAATGATCATGAATATTTTAAATAAGAACTGAGGAGTCATTTGAAGTTTTTGACTAGGAAACACACTGCTTAAAATAGACTCATAGGTTTATTCTAGGAGTGGCATCCACTTGTACATTGACCGGATGTCACAAATTCTCTCTTTACTCAGCTTTCGCTGAATGATGGCCTGTGAAATCGGCAAATTGAATTCATTACAAAATATATGCCTGTACATGGATATTTTAAGTGGTTCCAATCATTCTGTCTCACACTCTTTTACGTACAATTCATAAATTTTTAGTTAATGTAGACTAGGGTGCTCGTGCTGCTCCGCAGCATTATTTTCAGTATTGGAATTAAAAAATAACGACAATATGTAATAGTTTATAACATTTATTTCACAATACTTCCTTCCGGACGATGTTCGCTGTGCATCGGCCCTTAGGTTTAATTTCTACTATTACATATTTAAATGTTTTTCTTCGGGATAAGGCAACATACAATTGTCCTTGGCTAAAAAGAGGATCAGGCAAGTAGATTCCAACTCGATGAGGCGTTTGGCCCTGCGCTTTGTTGATCGTAATACAAAACGCTAGTGTAATAGGAAATGCCGTCTTTTAAAAGAGAATGGCATTGTAGTGTCAGATGGTGACAAATCTACGCGAGGTAGCATTATTCGCTCCCCACTATTCATACCAGTTAGAACTTATAATTCTATGATATTGTCGTACATATTTCTAACTATTAGCAATCCCTTAGTTGCATTGAAATTCCTAAAGAGCATTACAATAGCATTTCATTAAAAGTCAGCACATGGGGAGGTAGACCACTCATCTCAAGCCTGCTCAAAAATCCAGTGGTAAACTGCAAAACTTTACTTTCTTCAGTTACCATTGTATTCACACTCATGTAAAATCTAGAAGTTCCTGGAAGTAGATCTGACACTACCCTATTAATTTCATGGCAATGTTCATTTTTCGGTGGAAGAAAATGAAAAATAAGAAGAAATATTGAATTTCCACTCATTACTTTCCTCAGAATCAGGCAATTTGAATAGTTAAGAGCTCGAATGAAAGCCCCTGAACCACTGAGTGTTCTTAGCCTTAAACGACCTGCCTGCCTCAATTAAAACCAAGGACATGAAGGCTTTAATAAGAAAAAAAAGTTGGAAAAAGTTAAAGAAATCAAATAATTTGAGGAAGGAGGAACTTAAGTGATTTGTAATACTTGATAACAAATATGTGCATGAATACATTTCATTTCAAAAGGAATGAAGGAAATCGACCGGATAGAATGGCCGGACGGCTTAAGTTTTCACAAATATTTTTAATATATAGACTAGGGCGCCCGTACTGCTCCGCAGCATAACTGTTCAGTATTGGAATTAAAAAATTACGTCATTATGTAATTGTTCATAACCTTTATTTCACATTACTTCCTTCCAGACAATGTTCGCTGTGCGTCGACACTTAGTTTTAAATGATTTTCCTCAGGATAAGGCAACATAGAACATTCCATGGCCTAAAACAGGATCAGGCAAGTAGATTCCAACTCTATGAAGCTTTAGACCCTGCGCTTTGTTGATTGTAATACAAAACGCTAGTGTAGTACGAAATTTCCGTCATCAGAACCAATGATATGATTGCAATAATGAGAAAAAAATGCAAAAATGGGATGTAATATCGAATGTTCACTCATGACATTCCGAAGATTCAGCCAATTCAAATAGTTAAGAGCTCAAATGAAAGTGCTTCAGTCACTGAGTGTTCTTAGACCAAAACGACTTGCGTACCTCAATTACAACCAAGGATATGATTGCTTCAAAGTTGGACAAAGTTGGAAAAAGTTGAAAAAATCAAATAATTTGAGAAAGGCGTAATTTAAGTGCTTTGTGATACTTGATGACAAATCTGTGCGTGAATACCTTTCATTTAAAAAAGAATGAAGGAAATCGACCGGATAGAGTTGCCGGACGGACTCGGATAATTTTCAAATTTTTCCTAATATTCGCTTCGGCAGTCATAACATTCCTCAGAATCAACAATTTAAATATTTCATACCTCAAAAGATAGAGCATGATCCGCTGAGTACTCTTAGATAAAAACGAACTGTGTAACTCAATTAGAACTAAAGATATGATTGCTAAAATGATAACATATTTTGAAATACTGAGATGTAAAATTGTACGTCCACTCATAACATTCCTCAGAATCAGCCGCTTTGAATGGTTAAGAGCTCCAATGATAGCGCTTGGTTCACTGAGTGTTCTTAGACTAACACGAACTTCGTAACTCAACCGAAGATATGATTACTTCAAAGTTGGAAAAAGTTGAAAAAATCAAAATAATTTGATAAAGTCGTAATTTAAGTGATTTGTAATACTTGATGACAAATCTGTGCATGAATACCTTCAATAAAAAAAAGGATGAAGAAAATAGGCCGGATAGTATGGCCGCACGGACTCGGATAAGTTTTCATCAATATTTTTAATAATATAGACTAGGGCGCCCGTACTGCTCCGCAGCATTATTTTTCAGTAATGGAATTAAAAAATTACGACATTATGTAATAGTTTATAACCTTTATTTCACAATACTTCTTTCCAGAAAATGTGTTCGTTGTGCGTCGACCCTTAGGTTTAATTTCTACTTCTACATCTTTAAATGATTTTCCTCGGGATAAGGCAACATAGAATATTCCATGGCCTAAAACAGGATCAGGCAAGTAGTTTCCAACGCGATGAAGCGTTTGACCCTGCGCTTTGTTGATTTTAATACAAAACGCTATTGTAATAGGAAATTTCCGTCATTAGAACCAAAGATATGATTGCTACAATGAGAAAAAATGTTGAAAAAAAGAGATGTAATATCGTATGTCCACTCATAACTTTCCTCAATATCGTCCGATTTAAATGATAGCGCTTGATTCACTGAGTGTTCTTAGACTAAGACGACCTTCGTAACTCAATTAGAACCGAAGATATGATTACTTCAAAGTTGGAAGAAGTTGGAAATAGTTGAAAAATCAAATAATTTGAGAAAGGCGTAATTTAAGTGATTTGTAATACTTGGTAAAAAATATGTGCTTGAATACCTTTCATTTAATAGTGGTATAAAAGAAATAGCCCGGATAGAATGGCCGGACGGACACTGTTAAGTTTTCATAATTATTTCTAATATTCGCTTCGGCACTCATAACATTCCTCAGATTCAACCACTTTAAATATTTAATACTTCAAAAGATAGAACTTGATCCACTGATAGCTCTTAGATCAAAACGAACAGTGTAACTCAATTAGAACCAAAGATATGATTGCTACAATGAGAAAAAATATTGAAAAAATGAGATGTAATATCGTATGTCCACTCATAACGTTCCTCAGAATCGTCCGATTTAAGTGGCTAACAGCGCAAATGATAGCGCGTGATTCACTGAGTGTTCTTAAATTAAGATGACCTTCGTAACTCAATTAGAACCGATGATATGATTACTTCAAAGTTGGAAAAAGTTGGCAAAAGTTGAAAAAATCAAATAATTTGAGAAAGGCGTAATTTAAGTGATTTGTAATACTTGATGACAAATCTGTGCATGAATACCTTTCATTTAAAAAAGGATGAAGAAAATCGGCCATATAGTATGGCCGCACGGACTCGGATAAGTTTTCATCAATATTTTTAATAATATAGATAGCTTCAATGTGAAAAAAAGTTCGAAAAGGTTCAAGAAATCAAATAATTTGAGAAAGTCGGAGGTTAAGTGATTTGTGATACTTGATAACAAATCTGAGCATGAATACCTTTCATTTAAAAAAGGAATGAAGGAAATCGACCCGATAGAATGGCCGGACGAACTCGGTTAAGTTTTCATAAATATTTCTAATATTCGCTTCGGCACTCATAACATTCGTCACAATCAACCAATTTAAATATGTAATACCTTAAAAGGTTGAGCATCATCCACTGATAGCTCTTAGTCCAAAACGAACAGTGTAACTCAATTAGAACCAAAGATATGATTGCTAAAATGAGAAAAAATGTTGAAAAAATGAGATGTAATATCGTATGTCCAATCATAACATTCCTCATAATCATCCGATTTGAATGATTAAGAGCTCACAAGATAGCGCTTGATTCACTGAGTGTTCTTAGACTATAACGACCTTCGTAACTCAATTAGAACCGAAGATATGATTACTTCAAAGTTGGAAAAGGTTGGAAAAAGTTGAAAAATCAAATAATTTGATAAAGGCGTAATTTAAGTGATTTGTAATACTTGATGACAAATCTGTTCATGAATACCATTCATTTAAAAAAAAGGGTGATGAAAATCGGCCGGATAGTATGAGTAGTGTGTTTTGGCCGGTTCTAGCACCTCCACCTCCACATCCTCCACACAAGATGGCGGCGGTGCGATATCTCTCGAACTTATGGTCGGATTTTGACAAATGAGGTGTCATTGAACTCGGGCTGACACCCCCTTTCCAATGGACAACATATTTCAACCCAAAAAATAAAACCTACCCCTACTAGAGGGTGAAATTGAATTTTTTAGAGAATCTCTCTTTCCAATTGCAACATGTGAGAGTTTGAATGCCGATATGGAATGTAACGTTGTTCTGCAAACCAATAATCAAAGAGGGGCATGTTAGGCCTTGAGGTGAGAGCCCCTGTTATTGTTGACGAGCCCCCTGCTGTCGGGCCCCTGTTGATGGGTTATTGTTGATAGGTCCTTGTGGACAAGTCCTTGTGGACAGGTCCTTGTGGACGAGTCCTTGTGGACAAGTCTTTGTGGACAGGTCCTTGTGGACAAGTCCTTGTGGACGAGTCCTTGTCCCTTTGGACTGATCCCTTTGGACGGGTCCCTTTGGCCTGGTTCCTATGGACTAGTCCATGAATTTATTTAAATTATGTCAAAGGGCCTAACTACATTTGTGTGTGTGTTGAATTGACGTTGTTCACTAATCCCCCACTACTATAATGGGATAACGATATGAAAGGAAAGTGACGAAATACATGTGAACACGTGTGAAATGACCTTATTACCGTCCTCCTTGTGAAACAAGTCACATCCTGTTTTGCTTCATACGTGAGAAAATGTGAGTTCATGTGTAATACGATCTAACACACAGGTGTTCACCTGTACACGCGCACGATAAGAGCTATCAAGTCACAACCTGTTTTGACAGTGGTGTTAGTGTAAGAGAGAACACAGGTGAAGAGAGAAAGAAATATGTATTGCTCATAATACATGTATAGCTGAGGACTGTACATAGGACTGTAGGTTAAGTACAACATGAGTAAATAAATAAATACAAGACACACAGGTTCACACAACATGTAATTTATTAATCCAAGAATTAAAGGCTGAGCTAAATCCCAACCATTTTACATATAGTTTATTTCCTTTTTGTTTCAACACTTTTTCCACAAGGTAATGTTTAGGAAACGCTGTCTTTTGAAGTTCTTGAAGATAAAACCTGCCTTTTATGGGTTGATGGTTGAGGTCCTCGAGTAAATAGGTGACTGGACTGTTCAGATTGACTTGACGAATTCGAAATAGTTCAGTCCCCCAATTTGGTGTGTAGCCCTTGTCGAAGACGGACTTGAATTTGCTCACACGAACATGGTCCCCAATGTTAAGGCGATGACGTTTAGGGTCTGCTGTTTTATGGGGTTAAACAGTTTATCAAGTTGTGGAATATTTTTAGTTACAAGTCGTGGCTTGGTCCCAATGGTTCTGTGTTTGGTGTCGTTGTAACGTGACACTAACTCAGGTAACAAGTCCAACCAGCGATAAGTGCCCTGAGCGGTAAACGCTTTCCACATATGGGTTTTCAATGTTCGGTTGAACCGCTCGACCACGCTGGCTTTGAGATTGCTGTACGTGGTGTAATGGTGAATATTCTTAGATTTGAGAAAACTGGAGAAATCCTTGTTGAAAAATTCTTTTCCCTGGTCGGTTTGTAGCAGCTGAGGTTGACGTTTAGATTGTTGAATAATTTGTTGAAAGGCTTTGGTGACTAGTGGACCAGACTTGCGACGCACAGGTTCAACAAACGCCATTTTCGAATAAAGATCAATGGCCGTCAACATATAGCGTACACCATCGTTAACGTTAGCATAGGGAATCGTTTCAACTAAGTCTGCTTGCCAAAGTTCATCCACACCCTGTGAAATCACATTGAGTCGCTGATAGTGACGTCTAGCTGGACGATGCAACTCGTGAGCAATACCCATTTTAATGGGTGAGGGTTTAAACAATAATTTTGGCATTTCGAAGTTCTTCCTCAATTTCTTGAATTTCCCAATCGTGACCAGTATGGCCGGCTTGACGTGAAGCATGCAACAGCTGTAGTCGCTGGACGAGTTTATTTGGATTGTGCCAGTAGGTAACATCCACAAGGGGTTTTAATGGTTTAAATGTCACCCCTGAAGCGGACACTTTACGACGACCACTTTGACTAGTGGGGAACATTTTTGCAATGATGGTTTTATATTTTTGGGATATATTAGCATTCACTTGTTGAGTGGGATCATACTGTGAGCATGGGTATCCAATAAAATGGATTTATATTTACTAAGGTGGCAAAAACCATTAAAGCCGTGCAACAGGGCAAGCAACAACTCAATGAAAGTCAGCGACACAATGAAACAATGGAGGCCATTGCTATGGGGGCTAGAAATGTCAATTTGAAGCCAGCCTTTTATCAACAAGGATTAGGAATTTCATCTTTTCGAAATAAAATAAAAACATCTTTAACCTCAGCCATAGCAAGACATGCCCTGACGCATCAGCAAGTGGAAAGCTATGCTAAACAACTGAAGCTTTCTCATTTTCGAGGTGTGTTTATGCGAAACCAATTACCCTCAGTACCCGGGAAACATGAATGTGCTGTTGTCAATTTGAAGTTGTAGGAAATACCAACATTCATCGCTGCAGTATTTTTTCTACATTCAAAATTGACTTTAAAACTCACTCCGATTCCATTGGTCCATTACTAGGATTTAAACCACGTGTGATAGAGCCCAACAAAAAACATGAATCAGACCATGAAGTGAAATTCATTGAGGACCATCATGTGTCGGTGACGTGTAATATTATTAGTCAAGTGTACACCAATCAAGAACTGTCACATTCGCTTTATGACTTTATTGTAACATCGCCCAATGGCTATATTATTCGTGAAAACCCTCCAGTGTTGCTTTTTCATTCTGTGGCTGTCGATGGAATTAGTAATATAACATTAAGACTGATCAATAGAGAGCAACAACTCATTGATCTAGATTCTACCACACCAGTGACTTACAAGTTGGTGCTAAAACCACTATGAAGTTTGTATATAAAGCAACAGCACCGTCTAGGAATGGTGTTAGTTGTTTACCACGTGAATACACGTTAACATCTCAGAACAAGCAGATTTTACAGCATTTGGGTTACCACATTAACCCCCGCGATGAATTCTATTCTAGAGGTAGCGAACCACATCGAGGAGCAACCAGGAGTGGTAAGAATTGATCTGCATTCTTATCAAGCTCAAACACCTGGACTCAATAACAATGATGAAATTCAATTTGTTATCAACAACCAAGAAATTTACACTCTACCGCATGAAAGTGTTATTCAGATTGAAGGTCGGCTCACCAAAGCCGATGGTTCTACACCCACTACATCCAAGTTAGCCAACCATGCTTTCGCCTTCCTGTTTTCTGAAGTACGTTATGTCATTAACGATATCGTGGTGGATAGCACTCGAAATGTGGGTATTTCCAGTGTCATGAAACTATATCCCTCTTATAGTGAGGTAGAAGCTAAAACACTTTGCATGGCGGGTTGGTGCCCTGACTCGACCAATGACTGGATGGTACACACCGATGGCACCTTCACTGGATATTTACCTCTTAAACTGATTTTAGGCTTTGCTGAAGATCACCATCGCATTGTGGTCAACGCAAGGCAAGTGCTTTATCTGGTGAGAGACAGGAGTGATAATAATGCACTCAAGGGAGTTGACAATGCCCCCATTCATTCAAAAATTCAACTACAACGCTTGCTATGGAAAGTGCCTCATGTGACCCTTAACGATAGCAAAAAACTGGACATACTCAAAATGGTAAAGAGAGATATACCTCTACCCATGGAATTTAGAAGCTGGGCATTCCATGAGTACCCGTTATTGCCCACCACCAACACACACAGTTGGTCTATAAAAACAGCCCGCTATACAGAGAGACCTCTCTACATGATTGTGGGTTTTCAAACGAATCGCATGTATCAACAAACCAAAGATGTCACGCAATTTGATCACCTGCAATTGAGAAATGCACGTCTTTTCCTCAACGGTGCTGTGTTTCCCTATGAAGGGCTGGATTTAGATTTTTCAAAAAATAAGTTTGCCGCCCTGTATGACTTGTTTCTAAATTTAGATGGTCGTATTATCAAAAAGAGAATTGTCCAATGTTGTCACCCCAAACTTTTAAGACAAGGGCGCCACTGATTGTCTTTGACTGTTCCTACTTGGAAGAGTCTGTCAAACCATCCAATATTGACATTCGACTAGATTTTGAAACGCATGACAATGTTCCAGCCAATACCACGGCCT
Source organism: Meconema thalassinum (assembly GCA_946902985.2). Classification (NCBI taxonomy): domain Eukaryota; kingdom Metazoa; phylum Arthropoda; class Insecta; order Orthoptera; family Tettigoniidae; genus Meconema; species Meconema thalassinum. Next base: position 214,502,590 of record OX336388.2, on the reverse strand, counting down.
ACTGTTTGATTATTCATCACAAACAAGTCAACTATTATCCACTGTCCAACCAAGTGACAAGTGTATAAATAGCAGGTCAACACACATCAAACCACTCAGTCATGTCTTGCTTTCAAGCCTCAAGAGAAGTTACATCCATGAATTTAAAATCTGAGGAACAACGTTTCAAGACCTTTGCGACGTGGCCGGTGCCTTTTATAAACCCTCAAGCCTTAGCAGCCGCTGGATTCTACTATTTAAAAAGAAGAGATGAAGTGAAATGTGTGTTTTGTCCCATCATCTTAGATCAATGGCAAGAGAGCGATGATCCCATGCAGGAACATCAGCGCTGGTCACCTGCCTGCCCCTACCTGTGCAGAATGGAGGTGGGTAATATACCCTGTCATTCAAGTTACCCTTCACTCATGCCTCTGAGTGATGAAAAAAGTTATGATACGTGTGGACTTTATGGTGCCGGTAGTGCTTCAGTGAGCAGCTCACAGTTAAAAACATCCAGTTTAGAGACATTGGGATATCATCAGTGTTATGGACACTATAAACACAAAAGACTTTTTTGTTGTATGAGATGGTACCGCCTCTATCCTAGAATGAAAAAAGAATGTAAAACTTGTTATGCTAATAAAATAATGAAATAAAAAAATTGGTTGTTGTTGTTGTTATATTATTATTTCTTATGCCCCCCTGTCATATCCTAACCTCTATAGTGACTACTCGATGTTTTTCTTTTCTTTTACTAGAATGGAATGTAAGTAAATGACATGGGTACACCTTACTGAACAATTGTCAGTATGTGGTCAGTTGGACTTGATCCAGACAAGAGTGAACATGTTGCGTACACTGATTGTCGACTGTCAAGGGTTTAAAATTGGAGATAACACATTTATATTTAAAGAAGTGGCCATCATCGATTGTTCCACTTTTTGGATATCACAAGCTACTCATTTGGTGTTTAAACCACCTTATGCGTTTGATTTGTTGTGTGATAAAGACCGTAAACAAACCCAGTGGATTGAAACTCATATGCAACTAGACTGGAAGCAAGGAACCATTTCATATAAGCACCTGGACATGGTCATGAAAGCCCACTTGTCTTCTGCCCATGTACTATTTGTGAAAGGTAGTGAAAAACGTCAATGGCTACAACCATTTTTAGCGTCTTACTGTCAATGTATCGATTTAATGGACATGGGCTGTCCATCGCTGCAAACACTCGTGGATCGCTGCCCCTGTGACAATATTACCCATAAAGCCTTGGCACAGGTGTGGCAATTGTTTCATTGGCTATCCAACAATGCCTGCTGGGAGTTGTTAAATAAAATTAAAACTAAAGGTTTACCTGTGGATGACACCAGTGAGATTTCTACAAGCGACGTGTAAACATCAACGTGATACCATGGAGAAAGGGGATGCTACCGATAAAGCGATTGGAAAGTTCTTTGTGTGTAAAAAGAAACTAGACAGTTTTACTAAAGAAGAATTAATGGCTCTTCCAAAATCATTCATTTATTATGTCGCAGCAAATGCAGTGAAAGAAATCTGGCAACATGTACCAAAATCATGGACTCAAGACCCTGTGTTAAGTGAACTGCAACCATGTACGGATTATGATCACCATAAGCAAGTGGCTATGGCAAAAATACCCTCTATGCGACAGTGTGCTACTTGTCAGCTAGTCAAACTGTATCATGGTCATAAAAGTCAGTGTAAAGACTTGGTTTCCTCATACCACGGGAGTAATGAAGAAAAAAAGCAACAACAACAAACATCATCCACAGAGGAGGAGGAAGATCAAACCTTTTTACCATCGATGGAAAAGGATATGCCAGACCTCTACTGGCAATGGCGTCATTAACAAAGTAATTCAATACTTGACTTTCGAAATCTACCTACCTGGTTATTATTTGTGTAGTCCTGGAACTTGTCTTGAAGAACCTTTGCAGCATAGTGATATACCTATTAATCCTTTGGATCAAGCATGCACTTTTCTTATCACCACAGTCATTCTGCATTAAGACGTGTAGCGGATAAAGTATCGTTGAAAAGCTAAACAACTTTTGACATTCTGTGATGTCTCAGTGGGAGAGAGGTTGGCAGTCGTCATTGTGATTAGTGTTATAAAAGGAAAGTTAATAATGAGTGGACATGGACATTGAAAAGGATTGAGGAATTGATATTTCTTTGTATTCTATTTTTGTAAAGCTCTATTTGTTGTGAAATAAAAACAAGGTTTACAAGATCACAATGTCTTTTATTTTAAAAAATGGTGATAGCCATTTCATTTTTTTCACACATGAATATTTACAATTTCCACTTTACATTTTTTTAAATTCCCCTTGTTTAGTTTAAACAATCTGTAGATTTTTGTTGTTGTGAAATAAAAACAAGGTTTACCAGATCACAATGTCTTTTAATTCTAAAAATGGTGATAGTCATATCTTCATTTTCATTTTTTTCACACATGAATATTTACAATTTCCACTTTACATTTTTTACATTCCCCTTGTTTAGTTCACACTTTCTGTACATTTTTTGTGAAATATAAATAAGGTTCACTAAATCACTATATCTTTTAATTTTTAAAATGGTGATAGCCATTTCAATTTTTCACACATGAATATTTACAATTTCCACTTTTCATTTTTTACATTCCCTTGTTTAGTTTACACATTCTGTACATTTTTGTTGTTGTGAATTAAAAAACAAGGTTTACCAGATTACAATGTCTTTTTAATTTTAAAATGGTAATAGCCATTTCACTTTTTCACACATGGATATTTTCAATTTCCAGTTTACATTTTTTACATTCCCCTTGTTTAGTTCACACATTCAGTAAATTTTTTAAAATCTTTTTCGTAATATACAAAAGCAAACATTTTACACTAAAATGCATTACTTATCTTATTTTTACTAAACTACTGTAGCCTAACATTATACATTCTACTTACAGTTTTTACAAAAAATATTACAATATAAAACACACTACAAATATTACAATATAGTGATCATTAGACTTAAGTAAAGTAATAGTCGTCAATACGACTGTTTCCCCAAGCAAGAGTATTAAATGTGTTGGGTATAATGAATCGTTTGTTGTCTTCATTACTTAAAGCAACTTTGTTCAACAAATTAGTATGTAGCTGATGATTTTTACTTCTAAATACACACATTTTCTTATATAATACAGGTGGGTTACTAACTATACAGTTTTTATAATCACTTTTATCTAACTCTTTACTAACAACATTCTTTTTCACTCCTTTTAATTTTTTAACTACTACATCATCAATTGTCATATAGCTGTATGATTTAGGTTTTGTGCCTACAAAGGTGTCTATAATAACACCAGCACATTCATCCTTAAATTTCCCAAGAACCTTTTTGTTAACTAGAGGTAAATGGTAAATATTATCCTTGGGGTAGTCACTTGTATCAAACCTATTTAGCTCAGTTTTGATATCCTCGTAAAAATCATCAGTTTTAAACTCATAAATAAAAGAATCTGTGTCTGTGTAGAGTAATTTAGCATTATCAAGATAGTTTTTCTTTACATAATCATAGTGAAATTCATACATAAGTGTTTTTGATAATTCCAGAATGGTGTAACCCACATATATGGGTTTGTTGTAAGTTACTTTAAGACGATTCATTTGTATTACAACTAAATCCTCATGAATAATTGAACAGCTATGAAAGTTAGGCTTGCTTATTAAGTTGCTCGCACCATACCTTTTACCATCATTCTCCCACTTTGCTATCAGCTTTACATCAACTCGTTTATCAACATTCTCCATAGTCTTTCCAAAAACACTATTATTCATGAGTTTATAAAAATGTTTTTCAAACGCGTTTGATGACTGCGTTCTTAAATTATTGTTTAGATCAATATACGGTTTGAGCCATGCTGACTGATGAAATTGCAATACGCGATGAATTTTAGTTAATTTCAATCCATGCTGTAGACACTGTTTCAAGTTTTGATAATGTATTACATATTTACATTTATCATTTACATTACCAATTAACATTTTTGTTCGTGATGTGATGTATGGAGATTTCATATTCTCAGGACAAAATGGTAAATCATTATGATCATCATGTAACTCTTTTGGGTACTCAAGATTTACCTCTAAAATATATCCTTTATCATCGTTATCATTAAGAGTGTCAACATGTAAGACATCAATTTCAGGTTGTGTCAGCCAGCGAAAATCTTTCAGTGGTACATATTGACTCATAGCCCAACCATATTGGTTATTTGCATCGAGGTAGACAATATACTTTGACTCTTCACAAGGGTTGTAGCTAGGCATGTATTTATTATTCGCTTTAGAGTACCGTCCTCTACATTGACTTAATCCACCTCGAATTGATGATTTTATAAAATTGATCATGTCTATATCAGTCATTAATTCTAAATTTACTTTCGTTTTTTTCAACATTGAACTGAAACTTAACCCAGGAGCTGTGAAATACTGACAAGGATCAAGGTCATAAGTTTTCATACAAACATTCCGAAAATTTTCAAAAACATCTGCTAATAACATCACATCTGTCTTCAAATATATGTCTGAAAATTCTCCTAAAGTTTGAATGTCAAACTGTGCCCATACACGTTGTGCATGTAAATATTCCTGATCACTGATATGACTTGTGTTTAAGGAACTGTAAAATGCATTTTTCGGTGGTGAACAACACTCCTCAAGACGTTCCACACAGTTAATATATTCATAAGGGAATATACCCTTTTGACGAATCAAATTAAAATCATCTTCTTTAGGAAAGACACGTTGAATTTTATGAAACTGATCTGATTTTAAATTACTAGCCAGCTTATCAAGACTACTCGACATAAAGCGGAATGAATCTAAAAATCGCAGTTTAATGGTTTTTTTATTGCTAGTTTTGATGTATTTTGTGAACGATATGTATTGTTCCTTATTATTTGCAATAACATTAATTTTCACATCTGAAGCTCCAAATTCTTTAACGATAAAGTGGTTATCGTATTTGCTACCGTTATGTAGAATGACCGGAATGAATTTACTTCCTCTATAATTTAAATTACATTCTTGGTGAGCCGCACCACGATATTTTCCTGTTAAATGGTCATGATCGCGAACCCTGTCTGTACATAAACATTCACCACATATAAAACAATTAGTTTCATTTTCAAAATTCATATGCTCTGATGAAGTAAGTGGCTCCATTGGAATGATCGTATTTAAAATAGAGGATATACGGATGGCATCTTTCTCAAGCCTTTCCATAAAAACTTTAGGTGCATCAGGTCCTCTATAGAGCTCAAACTTATTTAAAGAGTCATCGTAACTACATTTAATATAATATGCAAAGCTAAAAGTTTCATGAATGTGAGTTGTGTTGGTGAAAGGTTGGGCTGGATTCGATGAACATGTATTAAATGGTTTTAGCAAAGCCTCGAAGTCAGCATATATAACAAATGGTACTCGAAGCTGTTTCTCATAATCCTTGAATTTTAGAATTTTATTTTTAGGAGTCGGTAATACCGTACGAACATGATTACACCCCCATTTTTGATGTTGAGTTAGTTGGTCCTCTTTTCTGAAATATAGCAAACAGCCATCACACAACCACTTCTTATGTTCTCTTTTTGTTATCTGACTACTGACAAGTCTACTTAAATGTTTTATCCAACAATAGTGGGCGTTTTCACCTTCGGTTATGTAAAGTAAATTTACATGAGCATCCTTTTTTTCCTGAGTATAATATAGAGGACCAACTATACTCTTATTTTCAATTTCATAAACATTAATACTTACATTGTTCAGCTCTTCAAAACGTTGAATGTCTTTTATCGCCATAGGAAATTCTATTTCTTTTAAATCTAACACTGAAGAATAGTGAGGATAAGATGACGTTCTCTCCACAGCCTTTTCTGCTGGATGGAGAGCTGAGGTTACAGCCCACGCAAAGCATGCGTCATCATTATTCATAACGTTTACACAAGCGTGCTTACGTTTGATCCATCCTGGCAAATCAACGTATGATGATGCTTGAAGGGGGTTGTATTTATTCATGTTGGTTTCTAAATAAAGTACTTCAACTAACGCCCAGCCTGACTCCCTTTCCTGGAACTCTTCACTCTTCACAATGATAGCTCTTGAAATATTTTGGTATATATCACTAATATTAGTTGATTCGCTAACAATTATGTTTTTTGTATTAAAGGATTTGATATCCGTAATTTCACCTTCGCTCCCAGTTTTTACATAGAGGCCAAAAAGTTCAAAATTCATTTTATGCTCTAATAAAACATTTTCTACTAAGCCAAACACAGTAGATTGAACATTTTTAAAAAATGATTCAATACTTTGAGTTTTTTCTTCACTATGAAGTCTATAACTAGCAATTCGACTTTTAAATGCACTACCAATTTGTTGAACATTTCCAGAATTTCTTTCATGGGAAGTGTTATTTTTATGTTGAATACTGCGTAAATGTCCATGAATGATTGAAGAAGGTATATCAATATTACATACATCACAATGTGTTATTGAAGGTTCACCATTCTTTTTTCTTTTTGTTGCACAACTATTTTCACAATCTTGAGAACGTTTACGCTTTTGAGCATCACATTCGTTTAAAGGTTCCGTGCTAGTTGATGGTTTTACAGATTTCAATTCCTGTTGTTCTCCATGCACTTCAACCATGTGGGATTGATATCGCTTTACAGCAGAAAAACCAAGTTCGCAAACTGAACACGAAAATGGTGCTGAACTGACATGCATTAAATTTACATGTCGTGTAAGACTATCTTGTCTGTTAAATGTTGTAGCACAATGACTGCACACAAACATTTTCTGATTATGTTTTGTACTTGCATGACGTTGAAGGTTATCAGGTCTTGAGAACTGTTTCTTACAGTCACCACACTTGAACATGATGATTACTTTCCAAGTTATCTATAAAAGAAAGAAATCATCAATGTTAATAAAAGATAAAACAAAAAGTACAATATAAATAGTTGAATTATATTGCAGTCAATGGTTATAGCAGGGTATTTAAATCGATCTGTGAACTCCTAGCAAGTCTAACTTTATGTAGTTCTAACTGAGGGTTACTATATACCACTGTCACTGACACCTAGCAGTGAACATTAGAACTTGATAGAGTGGTAGAAACCAGCGGTCGCCAGTTAAGTGAGCTAAGTGTGGCGTCATAGCCAGTCTTAAAACAAGTCTAAACTTGTAGAACATGTCACGTGATTGAAACCAGCGATCGTTAGTTAAGTGAGCTAAGTGTGACGTCATAGCCAGTCTTAAAACAAGTCTAAACTTGTAGAACATGTCACGTGATAGAAACCAGCGATCGCCAGTTAAGTGAGCTAAGTGTGACGTCATAGCCAGTCTTAAAACAAGTTTAAAATTGTAAAACATGTCACATGATAAGGTTAAGTTAGGTAAAGTTAGGTTATGTTAGGTGAACTGAGGTTAAGTCTTTAAATATTCCCTCTGACACTGACACCTAGCAATGAACATTCAGAATTAATAGAGCGGTTATCAAAATCTAACCTACAAAATTAGCTTTACACACCATGGTCAAGTAGTTCCAACGTTTGACTGCCAAATATACCATTTTCACTGACATGTAGTGGTGAACATTGGAAAAATATCACTCTAACTGTTTAAAAGTTATTAGAGTACCTTTTTATAATTGATCAACTGATGCCACTGAATGAACAGATTATAGGAATCTGGTAACCTACAGGTACCCAATTATCTGCAAACAAATCAATCAATCAATCAATAAATACATTCCAATCAATAACTTCAACATCAATTAGTATTAAAAGACTACAATCCATTAATAATAAGTACTTACTTTGCAAAATAATTTAATGATTTTCTACCAAAACGGCTTTTTTACACCTCTTGAGCAGTAATAGAGCACTGTTCACTCAAAGCGAGTAATAAAGACTGACAGTAGGGAGATATATGACACCCCTCTTATATAAATTCTCATCGCTCGTGTCAGCAGTTTTTTGCAGATCATTACAATTCCTTTCCCAATACAGTTGAGAGTCCAAAGTACACTAGGAACACCTGTGTGGTATTCAATGACTGCTGACTTTGCATGATCATCACCCATTGTCTTAATCAACATATGGGGTTTCAAATTACTGCAGCGTCAGTCATAGCAACAGCAGTGTGCGCTCTCTGGTATGTCAGCAACAAGACACCGGAAGGAACACCTGTGTAATATCCAATAACTGCTAACTTTGCATGATCATCATCCATTGTCTTAATGAACACTTGCGGTTTCAAATTACTGCAGTGTTAGTCATAGCAACAGATCTGCGCGCACTCTGTCATGTCTGTAATATGACACAGGAAGTAACAAGACGTCTTACTGCACGTGCCATCTCCTCAGTTTTAACATCTTAAGAACATGTATTATTCTCTTTCAACTACAAATGACTTGTTAGAACACATCCATCCACCAAGTTAGATCCCTTGTATGTTCACATGTATTTCGTCACTTTCCTTTCATATCGTTATCCCATTATGGTAGTGGGGGATTAGTGAACAACGTCAATTCAACACACACACAAATGTAGTTAGGCCCTTTGACATAATTTAAATAAATTCATGGGCTAGTCCATAGGAACCAGGCCAAAGGGACCCGTCCAAAGGGATCAGTCCAAAGGGACAAGGACTCGTCCACAAGGACTTGTCCACAAGGACCTGTCCACACAGACTTGTCCACAAGGACTCGTCCACAAGGACCTGTCCACAAGGACTTGTCCACAAGGACTCGTCCACAAGGACCTATCAACAATAACCCATCAACAGGGGCCCGACAGCAGGGGGCTCGTCAACAATAACAGGGGCTCTCACCTCAAGGCCTAACATGCCCCTCTTTGATTATTGGTTTGCAGAACAACGTTACATTCCATATCGGCATTCAAACTCTCACATGTTGCAATTGGAAAGAGAGATTCTCTAAAAAATTCAATTTCACCCTCTAGTAGGGGTATGTTTTATTTTTGGGGTTGAAATATGTTGTCCATTGGAAAGGGGGTGTCAGCCCGAGTTCAATGACACCTCATTTGTCAAAATCCGACCATAAGTTCGAGAGATATCGCACCACCGCCATCTTGTGTGGAGGGTGTGGAGGTGGAGGTGCTAGAACCGGCCAAAACACACTACTAGTATGGCCGCACGGACTCGGATAAGTTTTCATCAATATTTTTAATAATATAGATGATGATTGCTTTAATGAGAAAAAAGAGCTGGGAAAAGATCAAGAAATCAAACAATTTGAGGAAGGCGGAAATAAGTGATTTGTAATACTTGATAACAAATCCATGCATGAATACCTTTCAATTAAAAAAGGAATGAAGGAAATCGACCGGTAGAATGGCCGGACGGACTCGCCTAAGTTTTCATAATTATTTCTAATATTCGCTTCGGCACTCATAACATTCCTCAGAATCAACCAATTTAAATATTTAATAACTCAAATGATAGAACATGATTCACTGAGAGCTCATGGACCAAAACGAACTGTGTAACTCAATTAGAACCAAAGTTATGATTGCTACAATGAGAAAAAAATGCTGAATAAATGAGATGTAATGTCGAATGCTCACTCATAACTTTCCTCATAATCATCCGATTTGAATAGTTAACAGCTCAAATGATAGCGCCTGAGTCCCTGAGTGTCCTTAGATCAAAACAACCTACGTACCTCATTTATAACCAAAGATATGATTGCTTTCAATAGATAAAAAGTTGGAAAAAGTTGAAAAAATTAAATAATTTGAGAAAGACGGAACGTAAGTGATTTGTAATACTTGATAACAAATCTCTGCATGAATACCTTTCATTTAAAAAACAATGAAGAGAATCTACCGGATAGAATTGCCAAACGGACTGGCTTAACATTTCATAAATATTTTTTTAATATATAAGATAAGATGTTTGCTTCAATGAGAAAAAAAAATTTGGAAAATGTTAAAGAAATCAAATAATTTGAGAAAGGTGGAACGTAAATGATTTTAATACTTGATAACAAATCTGTGCATGAATACCTTTCATTTAAAAAAAGAATGAAGGAAATCGACCGGATAGAATGGCCGGAGGGACTCGGTTAAGTTTTCATAATTATTTCTAATATTCGCTTCGGCACTCATAACATTCCTCAAAATCAACCAATTTAAATATCTAATAACTCAAATGATAGAACATGATTCACTGAGTGCTCTTTGACAATAAAGAACTGTGTAACTCAATTAGAACCAAATATATGATTGCTAAAATTTTAAAAAAAGTTGAAAAAATGAGGTGTCATATCGAATGTTCACGCATAACTTTCCTCAGAATCATCCGATTTGAATAGTTAACAGCTCAAATGAAAGCGCCTGTGTCACTGAGTGTTCTTAGAGGAAAACGACTTACGCACCTCATTTCGAACCAAAGATATGATTGCTTCATAGAGATAAAAAGTTGGAAAATAGTTGACAAATTCAAATAATTTGAGAAAGGCGGAAACTAAGTGATATGTAATACTTGAAAACAAATCTGTGCATGAATACCTTTCATTTAAGAAAAGAATGAAGGAAATCGACCGGATAGCATGGCCGGACTGGCTTAATATTTTATACATATTTTTAATATATAATACTAGGGTGCCCGTGCTGCTCTGCAGCATTATCTTTCAGTATTGGAATTAAAAAATTACGACACTATGCAATAGTTTATAACCTTTAATTCACAGTACTTCCTTCCAGACAATGTTCGCTGTGCGTCGACCCTTAGGTTTAATTTCTACTTTTACATCTTTAAATGATTTTCCTCCGGATAAGGCAACATACAACATTCCATGGCCTAAAAGTGGATCAGGCAAGCAGATTCCAACTCGTTAAAGCGTTTGACCTTGCGCTTTGTTGATTGTAATATTAAACGCTAGTGTGATAGGAAATTGCCGTCATTCCAGTGTCAGATGGTGACAATCTACGCGAGGTAGCAGTATTCCCTCCCCACTATTCACACCAGTTAGAACTTAGAAACCTATGATATTGTCGTACATTTTTCTAACTATTGGCCTCGTCCCGTTCAGCAATATCTTAGTTGCATTGAAACTCCTAAGGAACATTGCAATAGCACCTCCTTTCAAAGTCAGCACATGCGGACCACTCATCTCAAGCCTGATCAAAAATTCAGTGGGAAAAGCAAAACTTAAATTTTCTTCTTCAGTTACCAATGTATTCACACTTGTGTAAATTCTAGAAGTTACTGGAAGTAGATCTGACACTACCCTATTAATTTCATGGCAATGTTCATTTTTCGGTGCAAGAAAATGAAAAATTAGAAGTGATATTAAATTTCCACTTATAATATTCCTCAGAATCAGCCGATATGAATAGTTAAGAGCTCGAATGAAAGAGCTTGATCCACCACCGAGTGTTCTTAGACTAAAACGAACTGTGTAACTCAATTAGAACCAAAGATATGATTGCTTCAAAGAGACAAAAAGGTAAGTGATTTGTAATACTTGATAACAAATCCGTGCATGAATACCTTTCAATTAAAAAAGAAATGAAGGAAATCGACCGGATAGAATGGCCGGACGGACTCGGTTAAGTTTTCATAAATATTTCTAATATTCGCTTCGGCACTCATAACATTCCTCAGAATCAAGCAATTTAAATATTTAATACCTCAAAACATAGAGCATGATCCACTGATAGCTCTTAGTCCAAAACGAACAGTGTCTCTCAATTATAACCAAAGATATGATTCCTTCAAAGAGTTAAAAAGTTGGAAAAAGTTGAAAAAATCAAATAATTTGAGAATGGCGTAACGTAAGTGATTTATAATACTTGATAACAAATCTGTGCATGAAAACCATTCATTTTAAGAAAGAATGAAGGAAATCGACCGGATAGAATGGCCGGACGGACTGGCTTAAGATTTCATAAATATGTTTAATATATAAGGTAATATAAGATGATTGCTTCAATGAGAAAAAAAGTTGGAAAATGTTAAAGAAATCAAATAATATGGGAAAGGCGGAATGTAGTAATTTTTAATACTTGATAACAAATCTGTGCATGAATGCCTTTCATTTAAAAATAGAATGAAGGAAATCGACCGGATAGAATGGCCGGACGGACTCGGTTAAATTTTCGTAATTATTTCTAAAATTCGCTTCGGCACTCATAACATTCCTCAAAATCAACCAATTTAAATATTTAATAACTCAAAAGATAGAACATGATCGACTGAGTGCTCTTTGACAATAACGAACTGTGTAACTCAATTAGAACCAAATATATGATTGCTAAAATTGAAAAAAAAAAGTTGAAAAAATGAGATGTAATATCGAATGTTCACGCATAACTTTCCTCAGAATCATCCGATTTGAATAGTTAACAGCTCAAATGAAAGCGCCTGGGTTATTGAGGGTTCTTAGACCAAAACGACCTACGAACCTCATTTAGTACCTAGGATATGATTGCTTCAAAGAGATAAACAGGTGGACAAAGTTGACAAATTCAAATAATTTGAGAAAGGCGGAAAGTAAGTGATATGTAATACTTGATAACAAATCAGTGCATGAATACCTATCATTTAAAAAAGTAATGAAGGAAACCGACCGGATAAAATGGCCTGACGGACTGGCTTAAGATTTCATAAATATTTTTAATATATAAGATAATATAAGATGATGAGAAAAACAAATGAGAAAAAAAGTTGGAAAAAGTTAAAGAAATCAAATAATTTGAGAAAGGCGGAACGTAAGTGATTTTTAACACTTGTTAAAAAATCTGTGCGTGAATACCTTTCATCTAAAGTAAGAATGAAGGAAATTGACCGGATAGAATGGCCGGACGGACTCGGTTAATTTTCATAATTATTTCTAATATTCGCTTCGGCACTCATAACATTCCTCAGAATCACCCAATTTAAATATTTAATAACTCAAATGATAGAACATGATCCACTGAGTGCCCGTAGATCAAAACGAACTGTGTAACTCAATTAGAACCTAATATGTGATTGCTACAATGAGAAAATATTGCAGAAATGAGTTGTAATGTCGAATGTTCACTCATAACTTTACTCAGAATCATCCTATGTGAACAGTTAACAGCTCAAATGAAAGCGCCTGAGTCCCTGAGTGTCCTTAGACCAAAACGACCTACGTACCACAATAAGAACCAAATATATGATTGCATCAAAGAGATAAAAAGTTGGAAAACGTTGAAAAAATCAAATAATTTGAGAAAAGCGGAACGTAAGTGATTTGTAATACTTGATACCAAATCTGTGTATGAATACCTTTCATTTAAAAAAAGAATGAAGGACATCGACCGGATAGAATGTCTGTACCGACTGGCTTAAGATTTCATAAATATTTTTAATATATATGATAAGATGATTGCTTCAATGAGAAAAAAAAAAGTTGGAAAAAGTTAAAGAAATCAAATAATTTGAGAAAGGCGGAACGTAAGTGATTTGTAGTACTTGATAACAAATCTGTATATGAATACCTATAATTTAAAAAGAGAACGAAGGAAATCGACCGGATAGAATGGCCGGACGGACTCGGTTAAGTTTTCGTAATTATTTCTAATATTAGCTTCGGCAGTCATAACATTCCTCAAAATCAACCAATTTAAATATTTAATAACTCAAAAGATGGAAAATGATCCACTGAGTGCTCTTTGGCAATAAAGAACTGTGTAACTCATTTATAACCAAATATATGATTGATAAAATTGAAAAACAAGTTGAAGAAATGATATGTAATATCGAATGATCACGCATAACTTTCCTCAGAATCATCCGATTTGAGTATTGTGTCAGTGAGTGTTCTTAGACTAAAACGACCTACGTACCTCATTTAGAACCAAAGATATGATTGCTTCAAAGAGATAAAAAAGTTGGAAAAAGTTGACAAATTCAAATAATTTGAGAAAGGCGGAATGTAAGTGATACGTAATACTTGATAACAAATCTGTGCATGAATACCTTTCATTTAAAGAAATAATGAAGGAAATCGACCGGATAGAAAGGCCGGACGGACTGGCTTAAGATTTCATTAATATTTTTACTATATTGGAATTAAAAAATAACGACAGTATGTAATAGTTTATAACATTTATTTCACAATACTTCCTTCCGGACAATATTCGCTGTGCGTCGACCCTTAGGTTTATTTCTACTATTACATCTTTAAATGTTTTTCCTCGGGATAAGGCCACATACAAAAGTCCTTGGCTAAAAACAGGATCAGGCAAGTAGATTCCAACTCGATGAGGCGATTGGCCCTGCGCTTTGTTGATCGTAATAAAAAACGCTAGTGTAATAGGAAATGCCGTCCTTTTAAAGAGAACGGCATTGTAGTGTCAGATGGTGACAAATCTTCGCGAGGTAGCATTATTCGCTCCCCACTATTCACACCAGTTAAAACTTATATATCTATGATATTGTCGTACATTTTTCTAACTATTAGCCTCGTCCCATCTAGCAATCCCTTAGTTGCATTGAAATTCCTAAAGAGCATTACAATAGCACGTTCTTTAAAAGTCAGCACATGGGGAGGTAGATCACTCATCTCAAGCCTGCTCAAAAATTCAGTGGTAAACTGCAAAACTTCACTTTCTTCTTCATTTACCAATATATTCACACCCGTGTAAAATCTAGAAGTTCCTGGAAGTCGATCTGAAACTACCCTATTAATTTCATGAGTACCTTTCCTTTAAAAAACAATGAAGGAAATCGACCGGATAGAATGGCCGGACGGACTCTGTTAAGTTTTCAGAATTACTTCTAATATTCGCTTCGGCACTCATAACATTCCTCAAAATCAACCAATTTAAATATCTAATAACTCAAATGATAGAACATGATCCACTGAGTGCTCTTAGACCAAAACGAACTATGTAACTCAATTATAACCAAAGATATGATTGCTGTCTGTCTGTTAGCTAGTCAGCCCGAAGGCTGGTTGGATCCTCAAAAAGCACCGCCGTTACGTTATGTGAGTAGATACCCACAAAAACCCAAGGCAGCGCTATTTTGAGGCCTTCTAGGAAAGAAGAGGAGTGAGGTAGTTTGCCATTGCCTTCCTCAATATGATTGCTAGAATGAGAAAAAAAGTTGAAAAACTGAGATGTAATATCGAATGTTCACACATAACTTCCTCAGAAACATCCAATTTGAATGGTTTTCGCCACCGGACTGGCACCGTCCAAAAGTGAACCCAGAGCAGCCAAACTGGCAAATAAAGCAGGTAAAAATCCTACTCGTTTGGGGACTGGGATCACTCGCCCTTGTTTTGAACCCTGTCGCCGACGTTTTGGAATAACACGTCTCTGTGCAACTCGAAGGGCGTTCCTTACGGTCAACACATTAGTTTTATTTTTTTTCTTTCACAATGGCCTGACCACGAATGCCTTAAGCCCATGCTTTGACAATGACAGGGTCTTATTTTATTCTTTTTAGTCTCCCTCACCACGTATCTTTGTTTCACCATGATGATAATGACCAACAATCTTTCACAAGAAAGTTTAAGTCACAACTAACGTCAGATTCTTATTTCATGGCTGTATATTCCAATTCCACATAAAGTAGGAAAACGTTTATGGTTTTTCCCGCATGCTTTTCATCCCATGTCAACATGAGATGAAAGGATAATTCGTCACCTGCATTGACCATTTCATTGTTATGGACCAACATCCTATGTCCATTTATCTCTATTTGTAAATGGTTCTCATCAGGCAAGGCGTATTTCATGTGAATTGTTCCATCATAGTGTAATCGATAGTAGTTTAAACCCGAAGCAAGCACTTAGGTCAGGTGCTGGTTATGGACTAGCGGTAAATGGTTTCTGTCATTCACAGGTTTTTCATTTGTCAGATACACTAAAAATACCGATGGGATAAATTTATGAAGCCTTTTCATTTCATAGGTCACGTAACGCTTAGTACAGACATCGTCTTCGTCTTGCGGGTCTTCCACGTGAATAATCCGATGGTGATTAGCACTATAGCCATTCACTGTAAGCTGGGGCACTTTGTCATAAAACTCATACACTTTGTTATCCACATACGTTTTTTTAGTAACGTCTGTAGACACATGAGGATGTTATACATGGGTTAACCGATTTCCCTTAAAGTCATAATCTCCTTGTTTCGTGCGTGGCACCACAGACCTATCCACATAGTGTTTACTAGCAGAATCTGTTTCTTGTTTAGGATCATGTATGGGAACAGACGTAGCTTTGGTCATCAACGCGCGTCCAAAGACATCCATCGTCAATCTGTAGTACGAGTTTACTGTTTCTATGGAATGGCTCGGTTTCATGTATATCGACAGCCTGCTAGCCTGTCTAAGCTTAGTTGAATTGAAGATTATTAAGCAGCATGAGTCATTCCCCGTTGAGGTCATGGTTTCCCATCTCTGTCCCACATCACGTGAACAACGTCATGGTTCACTGTTTCCACCTTCCATTCGCTGCATCATTGTGGGACCTTCCGGCTGTGGAAAGACCAATCTTTTGCTAACACTCATCACAGCGCCCAATGGTTTGCGTTTTCAAAATATTTATATTTTTGCAAAATCTCTCTACCAACCCCTCTACGTGTTTCCGGATCAAGTCGTGTCTGGATTACAAAATGAGAATATGAATTATTTCAAATTTTCCATGCATGAAAATGTTATTTCACCGGATGAGGTAAAGCCTGATTCACTTAAGATTTTCGATGATGTATCCACTGAACGTCAAGGCATCAATCAAAGCTATTTCAGCATGGGTCGTCACAAACATATCGATTGCTTCTATCCTGGACAAACGTATTCTAAAGTGTCTAAACATTTGATTCGTGACAATGCCAATGTCATTGTTTTATTTCTCCAGGAGGAGAGGAATAGTCGTCACATTTATAATGAACATGTGAATCCAAATATGACCTTTCAAATGTTTACTGAATTGTGTGCCAAGTGCTGGAACTCTCAACGTCATGCCTGTTTGGTCATTGACAAACAAAGTGAACTCAACCAAGGACGGTATCGCTTAGGGTTTGATCATTTTATTGCTATTTAAGGCACTGTCTCATTCCCTCTCAAGTCATTTGTCAAGACACCGTGGAGTTAGCAGAGAGTCAAATGAAAAAGCATATTATTAGAGCAAAAAATACCTTTCGCCAAAAGTTTCGTCAATTAAAACGATCACGTGCAGATCAGTCTTTGTTTATTCAACAACATTTAACATCCCCGCTAAAAGCCATCTGAAACGCTACCCACCGTTTCACAAGCCACACAGACGCTACACGAGGACCCTGTGGAAGAGGAACAGGTACAGGAAGATTTGACTAGTGTTAGCGAGGTTGAGGATGACGAGGAACAAGTGTTTACGCTTCAAAGAAAGTCCTCATACCTTGCAGAGTTTTTAAGAAAAAAGAAATCCTTAATCATGGTCGAAACACCTTGCCATTCCAGATTGTCTCCGTTTTCACAAGTCTTGGCCACCCCTCAACATAAAGCTCAACTGAAAAACATTTTAATAAAATATTATGGATCAACACTGTAACCCTATTTCACTGATCTATTTATTGGAAACACAGATATCACGTATGGTGTTCGCTATGAGGATGATAGTTTTAAAATTGGTGTTTCATCCATTAAATTTCCTCGTACTAAAGCTGTCATTAAAAACATCAATTATAAATTAACGCCAGGACTGTAAAAGCTCATATTCTCTCGAAAACCCTCTTTCCATGATTATACACCAGAGGACCTTGGTAAATATAAATCCATTTTATTGGACACACATGCCCACAAAAGACAGTATGATCCCTCTCAACAAGTGAATGCCAATATATCTCAAAAATATAAAACCATCATTGCAAAAATGTTTCCCACCTGTCAAAATGTTCGTCGTAAAGCATCCGCTTCGGGAGTGACATTTAAACCATTAATACCCCTTGTAGATGTAACCTACTGGCACAATCCCAAAGCTCGTCCAGCGACTACAGCTGTTGCATGCTTCACGTCAAGCCGGCCATACCGGTCACGATTATTAAATTCAAGAAATTGAACAAGAACTTCGAAATGCCAAAATTATTGTTTAAGCCCTCACCCATTAAAATGGGCATTGCTCATGCGTTACATCGTCCAGCTAGGCGTCACTATCCGCGACTCAAGGTAATTTCACGAGGTGTGGATGAAATTTGGCAGGCCGAATTGGTTGAAATTATACCCTATGCTAGCGTTAACAACGGTGTACGCTACATGTGGACCGTCAGTGATGGGTATTCCAAAATGGCCTTTGTTGAACCTGTACGTCGCAAGTCTGGTCCATTAGTCACCAAGGCCTTTCAACATATTTTTTAACAATCCAAACGTCAACCTCAGTTGCTACAAACCGACCAGGGAAAATAATTTTTCAACTAGTATTTCTCCAGTTTTCTCATATCTTTGGATATTCACCATTACACCACGTACAGCAATCTCAAACCTAGCGTGGTCGAACTGTTTAACCGAACATTGAAAACCCATATGTGGAAAGCGTTTACCGCTCAGGGCACTTATCGCTGGTTGGGCATTTTACCAGAGCTAGTGTCACGTTACAATGACACCAAACATAGAACGATTGGGAGCAAGCCACGCCTCGTGACCAAAAATATTCAGCGCCTGGATTAACTGTTTAACCCCATAAAAACAGCAGACCCTAAACGTCACCGACTGAAAATTGGGGATTTTGTTCGTGTGAGCAAATTTATGTCTGTCTTCAATAAGGGCTACACGCCTCAGTGGGGGACTGAACTATTTCGAATTCGTCAAGTCAACCTGGACAGTCCAGTCACCTATTTACTCGAGGACCTCAACCATCTTCCCATAAAAGGCAGGTTTTATCTCCATGAACTTCAGAAAACTGCGTTTCCTAAACATTATCTTGTGGAAAAAGTGTTGAAACAAAAAGGAAATAAACTATATGTAAAATGGTTAGGATTTAACTCTACCTTTAATTCTTGGATCAATATATTACATGTTGTGTGAACCTGTGCAATTTATATTTATTTATTTATTGAATCATGTTGTACAAGAGCCCTGTGTACGGCGCTCAACTCTTTAGACATGTGCACACATGTTATCAGCAACATGTCTTTCTCTCTCACCTGTGTCTCACTCCTTGACTCCATGTTGACATACAACTCGTTCAGCTATTGGCTGTCATGGATTCTCCACTCCTCCACCTCAGGCCCCGCCCCTCACCGCTCTGCAGTGGTCATGTGATTTCCCGTTCTCTCTTTGTGTTCCTCCTTTCCCCTCTCCCCTTTCCACTCTGTGGTCCCCCCCACCCCCTGCCCGCTACTGTCTGCTTGCCTGGCTGGCTGTTATATTTCTCTGACGTAGTTGTGATATTGTTCGACCTTCAAGTGACCTTTATGTCACTGTAATTTTCCATTGGCCTGTCGTCAGCTCTGGCTCACATTCCTGAAACGTGATAAGAGGATACATTCTGCTAGCCCGGCTCTCTCAGTCGGCCGGCCAGCCAGCCTCAACAGATTTTTCTGTTTGTCGTTGAGGCTTCCAGCAAGTTCTTCAAGTTGTTGTTGTTGACAACTATCTAACGTTTTCCCGCTTTTTCATTCGCCTGATACCATTATTATCATTTCATCAGGTTACCCATTACCTGTTTACTAACATGTTTTAAACATCGCCATGAAGGATTTTTTTGAAGCAGTCGTCTTGATTCATTCGTCATAGGAAATATATCGGAAAGTGACCCCTCGTCTTGTCGCTCCCTCGAAATATCCATTGTTCTATTACAAATACCACCACCACCGTGGCCGGTAAAAAAGGTTTTAATATGCATAGTTTTTGTCCTAGAGACTTGACATTTATTTTCGTAGTAAAGGGGGTAGGAACCTTTCATTTCCGTTAAACAAACGTTTTTGTAAACTTGTTAATTTCCAAAATATAGAAATTTCAAAATTGGACTTTTTCAAAAAAAAAAAAAAAAACAATTATTATAAAAAATAAAGGTCATAGAGACCATTCGTTTAACTATGGCACAACGTTCTATCATGTTTGGTTTTCAATCTATCGCCTACTTTCAAAACCAACCATTTCCACAAAAAAAAATATACCAACACACATTCATAGCAAAGAAGACATCATCCGAACGCCAACAACACCTCATTTGTTAAAATCCGACCATGCGTTCGCGAATTATCGCCAATGTTCGCGAGAAAGTAGGCTATCATATTATTATTTTTTGTCCTACACACTTGAAACTTGCTTCCCTTCTAGAGGGCATAGGGACCTTACATTAATGTCAACCAAACTTCTTACTCAACTTCACCGTTTACAAAATAGCGCCAATCCAAAAAAAACATTCTTTTAAAATACCAACACACATTCTCAGCAAAGAGGACGTCATCCCAACTCCAACAACACTTCGTTCGTTAAAATCCAATCATGCGTTCGGGAGATATCGGCAATGTTTATATGAAAGTAGGAGAGTGAGTAGCTCTCTCACTAACCCACTACTACAAGTTTTTGTCCTAGAGGCTTACATTTATTTTGGGGTTAGAGGGGGTATGGACCTTTGATTCATGCCAAACAAACTTTTTTGTAAAATTCATAGTTTCCAAAATATAGGAATTTCAAAATTTGAATTTTTCAAAAAAACATAAAAAATAAAAAAAGTGTTATTATAAAAAAACAAGAAGTTCCGTGACGAACTAAGGAGCCTACTTTTCTCGAAATGTAAGATTCATTCAAAGGCAAAATTTATATGGACCTAATTAGATTAATGATGAAATTGAGTTGGTAATACCGAAATGTCTAATTAGTTCAAATATAACTGGCTTAATGTAGCTTAATAGAGTACTACAGTTGGCAGCCCTGGTGACTGAATATATTCTTAGTTCCATCTCTTAAGGTACAGAATACAAATTTGGTTGAAGTCCAATGGATAGCATGGGCGTTGCATGTAGTATGATATTAGACCTATCAGCGCGCGTAAAATCATGTTGGCAACAATGTCATGCATGTGTTGGCCAGAAATAATCTAAACTATTATGATCTATTGTTGTGCCAATTTTGGATGATATCCATTTATTTGTATAGATGTTACATGTCGTTTAAAATTGGACCAATCAACAGGCTTAGAGCCATGTTGGAAGCATTGACGTATATTAGTTACTCCAAATTAATCTAGAATGTAAGGTACTATACGTGTGCAAAGTTTGAAGCTGTTGGCATGAATACTTTCTGATATATTGATATTAGGGTAAAAATAGAGACAGCATTTATTAACAGTTAGCAGCCCTGGTTGCTCTTAAGAATACGCAGTCATATCAGTTATATTACACATAGCACTTCCGAAATTTGGTTGAAATCCAATTGATAGTATGGAAGTTACATGTATTTACAATGGGTCCTATCAGCAGGCTTAGAATCCTGTTGGTAGTACTGAGGTCCATTAGTTACTCCAAATTAGTCTCGAATGCCAGGTATTATACGTGTGCATAGTTTAAAGCTGTCGGCTTGCATACGTTCTGATATATTGGTATTTGGATAAAAACAATAGAGAGTGCATTTATTAACAGTTGGCAGCTCTGTAGGCTCTTAAGATTACGCTCAGTCATATCTGTTTATCTACACATAATATTTACGAAATTGGGTTGAAAACCAATTGATAGTGTAGAAGTTATATGCATTTAACATTGGACCTATCAGCCGGCTTAGAATCAATTTGGCAACACTGTCATGTATGACCTCCTGGAAATTAAACTGAAACATTATTATCTATATGTGCGCCAATTTTGGTATAGCTCCCATGCATACCTTCCAAGATATACAACATGGAGCTGAAATTTCAATTCGATTTTTCATTAGTTGGTAGCACTGATATCATTTTCAAATACGGCATTGAGATATTCAGATAGAGATCTTTACTCATACCAAATTTGGGTTCGATTGCTACAGCCGTTTAGGTGTTGATAGGCGGGGCCACACACACAGCCAGACAGACAGAAGGATAGACAGACACACATTTTCCCGGATCGATCTTATAAGTCTACTTTTTCCTCGTTTTTACAAAATGCGAAAAGTAGGCTAATAAAGGACATAGAGACCTTTCGTTTGAACCATGGCACAACGTTCTACCATGTTTGGTTTTCAAACTATCGCCTACTTTCGAAAACAAAAAAAATGTTTTTTTTAATATAACGAGTGGTCCATAGCAAAGGGGGCGTCAGCTAGAGTCCTACGACACCTCATTTGTCATAATCCGACCATGGATTCATGAGATATAGACAATATTACTTGGCTCAGGAGGCGGCCATGACACTATTTTAAACTCTCACTACTCCCCTACTGATGTGGCACCCACATTGCACAAATTGTACGCATATGTAGGTCCTTGTGTAAAATGCGCCGTATTGTTGCCGCTGGTATTCCTGTATGTTCTTGCAATTCCACTATAGTCCATTACCGGCCCTCCTGTAAACACTGATCGATCACCATTATCCGTCCATCTTTGTCCATGGACACTCGACGGCCTGGGCGAGGCAAATCGGCAGTTGATACTCTATCCCGTTTGAACGTCTCCACCCAACTCGCCACTGTTCTATAGGTACAAAAGTGGACTCGTTACGGAACATGCCGCATCAATCTGGGGAGGTTTCAACAGGAAGGACAAGCAATGTTGAAACGCATTATCGCAGTCGATGAAACATGGGCACGTGCTTATGAACCTGAACTGAAGAGACAGTCAGGTAATGGCGTCGTCAGGGGTCACCACGGAGACACAAGGTACTACAAAATCCGTCGCCCAATAAGGTTATGGCCATCCTGGCATTCGATGTTCAAGGTATTCTTGTGTGTCAACCAGTGTGTGAGGGGCACACTCTCAATGCAGTGTATTACAATCCTTTCTTGTTGTACCAATTGCACCGTGCAGTGCGAACCAAACATTCTGATCGTTTGGACGACGCCATAATCCTACACGATAACGCGACAGCTCTCACAGCAGCCATCGTTCAGCGTCGTTTACAACGGTGAGGAGGGGAGGTTCTTCCATACCCTCCTTATTCGCCTGATCTGAGCTAATGTGACTATGATCTAATCCCCAAAGTCAAGAAGCCACTACGTGGACGATGGTTTGCTAAGAAAGAAGACATCGTAACAGCATTTCGGAGGGAGGTGTTACAGGTTAGCGATACACATGCAGCGAATGGTATTCAGGGCCTGCCCCACCGCTGGCAACGCACAGTCGACACCTGGGTGATTATTTCGAAGGTGTTCTGTCACTTACCTACGAGCATCTCCTGACGTCAGAATTTATCTTCAGGTACTATGCATACGTACATGTCCTATATTTCCAAATGCATATCTTACATTTTACGTGTTGTCTCTTGTTCGCGAGAAAAAAAATAGTTTTCATGATTTATGACTCGATCCCTCGTGTATAACAAAGGCAAGTAAAAGAAAAACCTTTTGGTAGAGATATGAAAAGAATCCTATTTGAATCGCAACTCGATGGTTTATTCCTCATGTTCCTTTCAGAAATATCATCTTCATGACTAATGCCCAACTAGAAAATGAACCCATATAGCAGTGTCTTATAGAAATTCCAAAGTTCAGACATACTAATAACCAACAAAATGTAACCATGTCTGGTGAGCAATTTATATGACCTACCACAAGTAAAATCTGCATTTTCTTTCCTTTGTATATTATATAAATTTTGGCTTCACTTCTATCTTTTATTAAAGTAACTTTCCTTCTTATCAGTTTCTATAATTTTCCTTGTACTTTGTAGATTACAGTTTATGGTCCCTTACCTCTTATCGAATGTATTCTAGTTGGTGGTTATAATACCCTACGGATCGAGAGAGAGAGAGAGAGAGAGAGATCTGCTCTACCATTTTATATGTTTATCATTCATAAGTCTTCAGCTATGAACTGGCGCCCACCCAAGTATTATATTTTATTACAACAAATTGGTTTAGAGATCGGCCCAAACAAATGTATTATATTGTTGATAAAATGGCGACTGTACATGTTCGAAACACGTTACGGCAACTGTTCATTATTAGAAATAATATTCATTTTAGGTTCTGTATTGACAATGAATGAAAATAAGACTTTTTCAATTTTCAGCCTATTCAATACTTTTATTTCTAACACACTTCAGGGGTACATCAAGTATATTTCAAAAACCAGTATAAGATACGCTACAAAAGTAGCATAATTGAATTATAGACATTGAACAATCTTCAACGTCACTTCATGTTTTGGTATTCAACAAAGTGTTATTGAGTGCCAAATGACGTTCATCATAACACAGGACAGTAGCATGTGTTGTAGACTTCACCTACTAAAGGGACGAGGGTGCCCACACAGAGAAACTGCATCACCAAAACAATAACAAATACGAAACACTAAATAATCCAAACATCGAAGTAATGTTTAATGTGATGATCATTCACATTGTTATAAGAAAGGAAATATAAAACCTATGATCGCCTGCACTTGATGTTCCACTTTGACAGCCATTCTTTTATCATCAAATTTATCACCAGCCTCATCCAGCAGGTATAATAATACTATAGTATGGCCTTGGGTGCCGTGTGCAAACTTTGTTATTTTACGCCTAAAGGGCAGCTTGCATGTCGAATTTTCTTGTTCCTTGGAGGGCTATGAAAGTCAAGGAGGTTAGATATGTAAGCTCTTTGACACTATATCGCTTTCAAGTAGAGAATGAAGAAACTTTTGTGTTGGCGAAAAATCGCAAGATTCATTTTGCCACGGATACTGAATTCAAATGGGTTCTTTAACATGCTAACAACGTATGACATGAGTGTTGTGGTTTTTTTCGCCTTTCAAAAATCACCTACAATGGCCAGGAGCGAACCTGCAACCACTCACCCTCCATGGCAAGCCATTCAGCAGGTTATCAGTGGGTAACAGATCATGTGACTCCTGGAAAGTATTATGCAGGGTCATTATATTTGCTTGGCAAGGACATTCTCACTCACGCGCTCCGCCAGTGACGGCTCAGTTGCTGGCGATCGCGCGCGCATATGTGTGGCAGAGTATGGTGCTTAAAATCAATATCATGCATTTTTACTCACCATGTTTGCAGTAGATGCTGAAACTGTTCCCCATCCGCTGCCAAACATAATCGGTATCTCCTTATTAAGTTTCCGGTTATTCCGGTTAATTTAGCTTCAGTAAGGAAATAATGAAGTCTATTTGTATTGTTAACTGAACCTGTAGGATTGAATCTCTTAGCCAGTTGCTTTATTGTCCAATTGATAGGAATGGTTCTCCCTGGAAATTTCACTCGAAACTTTTGTCTTGTTCTAGTGCACGATTTCCTGCACTTTGTGTGCGTATTGTGCAGATATACACGTTCACGTAACGAATATTTCACATAAGTCGTTACAGTACTATACTCAATCACAATAAAACACTATACAATAGATATACAGTACACAGTAGCTTTATAAAACACCCAATTAGCTCGGAGCTCACACGTCTAACGCAGCAAGAGCGTGGGAATACGGCCGGAAACCACGCGCGCCAACCTGTAGCAGCCTGCGAATGTCGAGCGGAATCGCCTTGCGAAGCAAAAATAAAGACCCTGTATATGCCTTGCAGAATATTCAGACAGTGCTAAATAACGTTAAACGAAAATGTTAACAGATCCAGATTCCTACTATTTGGTAGTAAGTATTAAGCTAAGTCACTAAACTTTGTTTGTCACTAAGAATGCACTGTTACAATATACACATTAAAATACAACATACAATGTTAGGAAATTCATCAGTATGATTCAGCCATACTGGTTCATTCTTGATGAATGGTTGTTGCTACATAATATGCAGGAACCTGGAACACCAAAGTGTTTAGAATTAATTACACACATCAACAAATTTTGCTCATTGCCACAGAGCCCAGTGGGGATGAAATTGAGGACGGACTTATTTATTAGGCAGCGTCCACGTCCATACAATTGAAATTATTCCATTGTGAATACCATTCTCCTGAAGAAAGGCATTGCGCGGTCGAGCGTTATCGTCCACGAAAGTGAAATTTGAGCCGAAATGGTCAGCATAGCCTTTCACTACAGGCGCCAGGATAGTATTCCTACCATAAGCCCTGGAATGTACCCAAGAGGGGTTCGGCGACTATAGATGATGCAACCTCAAAACATTTCACCACCTCCGCCCTGTAGGTATCGATCTCCGATGAATTTGTCGTGCATACATTCTGTGCACACCCCCACAGATCTATCCTCATTGACACAGGCGAGTGTACACAGCCTATGTACACGCACGCAAGAAAGACTAATGGATTTGAGACCACAACGCCTCTAGGCCAGCAATATGCAAAACTTATACCGGCACGCCATTTCATTCTCATTTCAATTAGAAATCAAATGAGGATAAGACCTCCGAATGGATGCTAATACTGGTAATCTGAATCCAAATATCCGAACAGTGATAAGGAGAAGTTAACGAAAAAACTTGTTCGACCTTGACGCTTGACTTCATAGGATATGAGTTAGCGTATAATATCGAGTAAAATATCAAGTCTATCACAGCGATAATCCGGGGAAATATTGGTCCCAGCTTGTATAGCAGTGAAATGAAGCATTATGCTGTATTTTACGTTTATCTATTTCAAACCTACACAAATCTCAGCAATCAGGACGAGTAAATGGTGAGTAACAACACAGTGAAGCTCATACCCACAATGCGCAGTCAGCAGATGGTAATGGGTAGTTGACAGTCGGCAGTTGACGTCAAACCCGTGCTCTCTTATGGCGTCATTCTCAATGTGTAGTTGTATGTCGGTAGTTGATAGTTGACAATCGGCAGCGTGTAGTCAGCTGTCGCCAATTTTATCATTGACTGCCAACTTCATATTTAAGAGCCAATCAGAAAAGGTCACAAGCTGAGGTCACTTTGTCGTTTTCCAACTCGTCATCAGCTGTGTAGTTGACTAGTTGTATTCGTGGTATATTCTTCGCATAAGATCGTTGTTATATTCTATATTAAACTAGCTGAATCCGGCATGCGTTGCAACGCCAATCAAAGAAAGTGTTGGCGTTGTATTTTTTTTTCTTGAAGTGCTTTTGGATAAACAATTCTTTTTTTCAATTTCCGCTAACTGCCTCCAAACTAACGTAAAATGGATTAACTAATTAGAAACATTCGTGGGAACGTCCACAACAATTCACCAAAGTTTCATTGTAATCGCATGAATGGCATATGAATACATACGGAATTTCATTTATACGATTCGTGTGCTGTCACTCATTTGTTGAATCAACTCGTTCGGTACCTACTGTGAAATGGATTTACTAAGTTAGAAACCTACACATAAGTGCACACAACAACTCATCAAAGTTTCATCACAATCGATGAATGGTATATGAACGCATACAGGATTTTGTTGAAACGCTTCAAACGTCGTCACTCATTTGTTGCATCTACTCGTGCGCTAAATATTGTAAAATGGATTTAAGTCAACCCTCCCCTGTCGTGTAGACAATCAAAGTTTCATCGCAATCGGATGAACGGCATATGAACGCATACGGATTTTTGTTTAAACAATTCGCATGCCGTCACTCATTTGTTGAATCTACTCGTACGCTACATATTGTAAAATGGATTTACTAAGCCTGAAACCTTCCCTGGAGTGTACTCACCGATCCACCGAAGTTTCATCGTAGTAGGATGAATGGTATATGAACGCATACGGGACTTTTTTGAAACGATTCGCGTGCCATCGCTCATTTGTTGAATCTACTCGTGCGCTACCTATTGTATAGGGCATGTACTAAGCCAGAAACCCTTCCTGGAGTGTACACAACAATTCTTCAAATGTTCATCGCAATCGGATGAATGTTATATGAACGCATACGGGACTTTGTTGAAACGATTCGCGTGCCATCGCCCATTATATGAATCTACTCGTGCGCTCCCGATTGTACAATGCATGCACTAAGCCAGAAACCTTCCCTGGAATGTACACAACATCTCACCCAAGTTTCATCGCTATCGGACGAATGGTATATGAACGCATACGGGCCTCTGTTGAAACGCTTCGCTCGTCGTCGTTCATTTGTTGAATCAACTCGTGCTCTACCAATACTGTAAAATGGATTTAATAAGTTTAAGACCTTCCCTGGCGTGTACACAACAACAAATCAAAGTTTCATCGCAATCGGATGAATGGCATATAAACGCATACGGGCTTTTGTTTAAACAATTCACGTGCCGGCACCCATTTGTTGAATCTACTCATGCGCTACCTATTTTAAAACAGATTTACTAAGCCTGAAACCTTCCCTGGAGTGTACTCATCGATTCGCCAAAGTTTCATTGCAATCGGATGAATGGTATATGAACGCAGGTGAGAAATTTTGAAACAAATCGCACGCAATTGTGTTGAAGAAACTCGCGCGCTATCTATTGTAAATTGGATGTACTATGCCAATAACGTTCCCGGGAGTGTGCACAACAACTCATGAAAATTTGATCGCATCCGGATGAATTGTGTATGAACGCAACGCCATCACTCATTTGTTTAAACTACTCGCGCGCTATCTATTGTAAATTGGATTAATTACGCCTATAAATATCCCGGGAGTGTGCACAACAACTCATCAAAATTTCATTGCAATCGATGAATGGTATATCAACGCATACAGGATTTTGTTGAAACGCTTCACGCGTCGTCACTCATTTGTTGCATCTAATTGTGGGCAAAATATTAAAAAATGGAGTTGCTAAGTCGAAAACCTTCCCTAGCGTGTACACAATAATTCATCAAAGTTTCATCGCAATCTGATGAATGGCATATGAACGCATACCGGACTTTGTAGAAATTATTCGCGTGCCATTTTGTTGAAGCTACTCGCGCGCCATCAATTGTAAATTGGATTTACTATGCCTATACATTTCTCGTGAGTGTGCACTACAACTTACCAAAATTTGATCGCAATCGGATGAATTGTATATGAATGCATCGCCATCACTCATTTGTTTAAACTACTCGCGAAATGGATTAACTATATCTATGAACATCCCGAAAGTGTTTCCAACAACTCACCAAAATTTTATCGCGATTGGATGAATGTTTTATGAGCGCATAAAATACGAACAGACAGACACTCCTTTTTATATAATACAGTATATATAAGAATAAGATATAAGATAAGATAAGATAAGATATAAGATAAGATATAAGATTATATAAAAAGATGATGACTGATGTGCCGACCTTGGGAGAGAACGCCGTTGGCTGTATGACATGAGTGAGCTCAAGCATTTAAAAGGAAACAGTTCATTGATTATAATGTTTTCCTTTGTAGCAAATGTAATGCAGTGGAAGGTAAACCTGAATGTAAGCTCATCGTACGATAAAATTTTCTAAAGTAGGCTACCGGTACTGAAATTAGCCAAAATACATTTTCTAATGACGAAAAATAAATTAGGAAATGATGTAGTAATAGATTGAACGTGTTGGGAGCCCTCAGGCGTTCAATCAAAAATGACCAGCTACACAAAAACAATTCTGTTCAAAAATCAGTAGGGGAGGCTGGGGAGGTTTGACCCGTTTTTAACACTTTATTTTTTATTTCATCACATTATGCTTTTAAAGTTGTTCTCTTTTGTCTAAAAGGTAATGAAACAATCCAGAGACACACTGTGATTTTAACTATGCTTCACTGTATGTAATTAAAAGTGCGTAATTAATATATGAATCTGATGTAAAGTGGATCAAACCTCTCCAGTTGTGGGAGGTTTGACCCATGTTGTGGTAGGTTTGACCCATTCATACTAAACGTTATAACATTCAGGTCTTTCTAATAATGTATTGCTATGCATAAGTACAAACGTCATATTTACATAGTATCTGTGTTTCTAATGAACTACAACTGATATTCATTGTTATATTCTACTAAGTCACTCAACGAACATTAATGTTGCAAAATCTTACTGGAAACCTGTAACGCGATGCCAGCCTTTCAGATCCTTCTTGAAGAAGTGGACTTCGGAGTTCCTTTAAATCCTCAATTGGAACAAAACCAACATCTTCAACAACAGGGTACATGAAAAAGTCGGATTCTAGCCGATTCACCTTTGCTCTCTACCACCTTTCCAACATAGTGGCATTTTGTAGATTTGGTGCAAAATCTCACCAAAACAAAATCTCCACTCTTAACAGAATTTAAACCCCAGTTTTCATATTTTAGTTCCTCATATGCTGAATCGTCACTTGAATCCTCCGAAGGATCTTCATCAGGAAATATTTTGCGGCAGACAGCTTTGCGAGGAGGTCGAGGCTCAGTTTGTTTCCTCTTCTTTGCCTGACGTTGTTCATATTCCTCTTCAATGGCAGCTTTAACTGGAGTGTCTGTCAGCACCCTACTAACTGTCCTTTTTCGCCCGTTTTGACTCTTTCTTGGTCCCGCTTTGGGAAAGGGTCTGACATCCTGTGGCGAGACTCCACTTGTAGAGGGTTTGGCCAATAGTGCCAGTTGTTCACTGCTAGTAGGCAAAGTTGCTTCTCCCTCTGCACTCGGAACACATGGTCGATCACTCACATATGAGCTCATGAAGTCTGTAGTGGAAAAAATGTTAGATTGAAAAGGCCATATCCCAGTGCACCTGAATCCACTTAATATATTTGCAGGAGTGAATGAAATGGGAAAAGCAGTTCCAACAAATCTTGGGATGTGGTAAATATTTACTGTCTCTCCCGGATGAGAGCTCATGAAATCGTCCACTACAACATTGTAGGCCGTTTTGAACGGCCCAAATACAGTCCTGTCCAGTGGTTGCAGCTTGTGACTGGTGTGTGGTGGCAATGTCAGTAGGGTGATGCCATTGTCCTAGCGATTTGTAGGGTTCGAGGAGTGATGTGCGATTCATGGTCATCTAAAATAACCAAGACTGGACGGTACTTGGAACATTTTGTGTGCTTGACAAAATGATCCCAATACCGTTCAAATGTTTCCCCCGCCATCCATCCACTTGGATTTGCAGCAACACATGAACCAACTGGTGCACCATCCGTCATTCGATCATTCACTCTCTGCCTAGGAAACACAAAGAAGAGTGGAACTGCAGTTCCTACAGCACTAACTGCACAACAAAGTGTAACTAATGTCCCTCTTTCAGCACTGGTCATTTTTGAGACCTGCTTCTCTCCTCTTGCTGCAATCACTTTCCCTGATTTCTGAACTGTTGTTACACCAGTCTCGTCTAAGTTGAATATGGATTCAGGCGTGAATCCTGATTTCTCGTACACAGACCTTAAATTTTCATAAAATTCAGCAACAGTAGTCTGATTAAATGCTGTTGCTCTACCCAGACTTGTGCCTTGAGGACTTCTTAATGAAAGGCGTTTATGGCGACGCATAAATCCCCTTGACCAATCATAACTAGCCTGTTTATTCTTCTGCCAGTTATCTGGAATCTTTATACCTCTTGCTATTGCATAGTCATATGAAAATCTCAGGAAGTCTTTTGGAGTTAGTCCATAATTTAATTTTGATGCGGCAATCAGGTAATTTTCTAAATCTGATTCTTCCTCCTTTGAAAATATCTGGCAGCTATTGTGGTCGGCTTCGAACCCTGTTTCTTGACCTAATTGAACTTAAGAAACATACCTCCCTAATGTTTTTCTGTCTATGGAATACATTAGTGCAGCTGCTCGAACACTCACACCATCTTCTATGACCCGTTTCACTGCCGTTTTCATGATTTCAGGTGCACCCTCTTCCTGGGATTACCCTTAGGCTTCCAAATGAAAGGCATCCTAATAAAACATAAGAAATATCTCTCTCTCTCTCTTAGTCGTTTACCCTCCAGGTTGGTGGAACCCACGGACTCAACGAGGGAACTCACCACTACCGCCTCTACGGGCAGTGTCCTAGAGCTGGGGACATCTAATCGGAGTGGATACAACTGGTGAGGTGTGATTGAGCACCTCGCCCAGGCGGCCTCACCTGCAAAGCAAACAGGGGCCTCATGAGGGAAGGTAATGGATGGATAGGCAAGGAAGAGGGAAGGAGGCGGCCGTGGCCTTGAAGGAGGTACTGCCCCCGTAAATTGAATTATACTGAGACCACGGTGGCTGTATTGGCATATGTGAATAAAGTTATGGCCGTCATAGTTGTGACGTGTATATTCATGACGTAGGTGTGGATGACGCAACGCTCGAGCAAGTAGGCTGGCTGAGCTTTGATTCTTGCTGACGTCACGATTTTGTTCGAGAAGGATCTTAGATTTACGACGCAGTCGCAGGGAAGCAAGTAAACGTGCTGAGGAAGAAGTTACGCTATTGGAGGAGAGGCTCGAACCAATGAATGATAGCTTGAAGGGAGACGGAGATTACTGAAACTACCATATTTAATAACTTTTGGCATGCAGAATTGTGGAAAACTATTTTCAGTTATGGCATTGATTTGGAATTTTGAAGAAATTAATTATATGTTTTTGAAATCTGAAAATCCGTCAAGAATAGCCATAGTTGGAACTTCGAGTAATGATGGAAGAAGAAGCTATGGTAGGGATGGATACGCCCCTTCAAAGTTGATAAAAGGCCTTGCACAGCAGAGAGGATCTTCTCACTTCGTGGTTTTATTCTGACTTGTTAGTCTGACTTCGTGTTCTGATAGAACAAGCATATCGTCATAAGCAAGCGTGGCAGAGCCCACCGCATCGAACGGTATTGGGTATCCAGCAGGGCAATTTTACTGTTACTAAAACTAGGCGAAGTTGGAGCGCACACATGAACGATTCTACAAGTTTATCTATCAAGAATTAGCTACTGCATTTATACTAATTCAATAGTGCATTACAATATTGAGGCGTGTGCGAAAGTTGAACATTTTCATTATAATACTTCAGAAGATATTCGCATTTAAAGACTGCAGAGAAAAGTGTTTTTCTCGAATCCTGAGAAGCACTTTTAATACCACATTCTACGCTACGGCAGACACGTGTATTGCAACCGTGATACTGAAGATTACATTTGGTGATACAACGCTACATTCTACAATGGAACTATACAATCTGGCAGTACTTTCGACTAACATTATAATGGAAGTGGAGATGGAAGACTAAAACTTTAATGCAATTGGGACATACATCAGTAGTGTGAAGTAGCAACATGGAGCTTCGATAATCGTCATTCTACAAAGACGAGCATGTAGTGAACATTCAGCTACACTCATGCATCGTAATCCATCGCTGAATTACATCAAATGGCAGTGGAAATAAATTCATACTCCACAATTATGAACATTTCTGCGGAAATATTTGCAATGAACTTCATGGCTGATTTCTACAAGAACTTCAGGGAACTTTCAAGAGGGGCAAGGGTTTTTCCCAGCACACAAAGAAGAGTTTTGCCAGAAGGATGTCTATCGTCTACACGGAGCAGTGCGATTTCCGGAGGAGGAAGCTGTTCTATTCTCCGAGGGCGCAGGTTCCAGGTTCGAGGTCGGTGCACATCTATCCTGTGGTGAATTGGAACCAGCAGCAGTCTTCTTTGAAATTTTCTTCTAGAACTTCAATCCAACAGATAAGGTAGCCGTGAACGTTTCTTGATTTATTTGAGCCATTTTAGTGAGATCTGAGCAACTATCTTTCCCATATTTTCTGTCATATATTTGATTGCCCCATATTCTTTTGCTAGATGTTTCTGTACTCTGTACACTTTGCAGCTTTATGCCATTTTCTTCGATTTATTGAGACATTATTATGTCATTTGCATATTTAAACATTTTGGATCAATTTATATTGAAGTTAAATATTCTTTCGAGAATTTGAATTTTTCTTGTAGTCACGATTTGACTGTAAAGTTATCGATTTTCTATGGCAAGTTTGAATTCAGACAGCGTGTCGTTTTATTAAAGTAATTCTTTCCAGTAAATTACTTTGACCAATTTTCTGTCATCCTCAAGAAAGAAGAATGATTAAAAGATTTTAGAACGTTAAAATCTACTACTTTATCGACGATCTTGGAAATACTAGTCGTTTTTATGAACATGATTGAAACACAGACATTTTTAGTCAATTCTGAAATACCATTGCATTATAGACAATTTTATGAAATATGAACTTTGAATACGATTTGTTCAGTACACTATAGTAATGAACATTTGATAGGAGATTTTCTCAATTCTAGATTGAAACAATAATGTTTGCATTTTCTGGTCTATTTGCGTTCTATTCGACTATTTCTGCAGTTAATTGAATTTTGCTTGAATATAGTATTTTTATACTGCGATAATTATGATGAGATTAATTCATTTTGATAGACCAGGGAGGCGTGTCTAATCGTATTTGCTATTAAATTTATTTGTGACTGGCAAATTTTTACTTCATATCGCTTCATGAATGAAACCCATGAAGGTTAAATATAATAACAGTTTTCGATACAATTGATGAATATAAGAATTTTTAAAGAGGAACTATGGATGTATAATCGTTAGTTCAGTGGACGTGTAAAAGTCGCTGATGAATAATGCCCTTGAATAAGTGAAGGAGGTTCCCACAATAATATTGATGATGATGATGAATTTATAAGTGGAGGTTTTTGTGTGTATTGTGGAAGATTTTGATGCCATATATAATGAGATATATGATGAATTATGGGCCAATTTTGTGCGTTTGTGCGAGGTATGTTTCCGCTGAGTTGTATTGTTCAGGTCCATTGAAAATTATTCATGTGAAGTTACTGTTAAAATTAACAAGAGTGATAAATTGATTGAATTATAGATTTTGAATGGAGGTAACCGTCACAAATTATAATTATTAAATCTTATTAAACCTGAATCTAAAATTTTAATATAAGTAACCTTCATCGGTCGATTATATTACCACGATTTAAGAAAATATCAATCGGATAAACGTGTGGTTAATGTATTTCAAATATAAATAAAATATGAATAATGTAAATAACTATGTAAATATCTATAATAATAATTTGAAACAAACGGGATTAATAGAGGCGTGTAAAAATTTTTCAATTGTCGTTTGATTAAGTTATGAACAATCTTAATGTTATGAATAATTATTGAACACTATGATATAACATAATGCGTTTTGCTATTAACATTTAAACAACGCTAGTTCGATAATTGGAATAGACATTTAAATAATATTTGAGATTAACAGAGTAATCCATTGCAATGTGAACGGAACTTGTATAAATTTTGCGTGATAATATTTGAGTTGAGATGTGAGCATTTAAATTGTTTTGAATGAGAGCTAGACTCTGCGTTGGCCAGCATATGGTGACACTGGTTAGGCAGCTGCGTCCATTTGACGAAGCAAGCATGCAACACTGCTTAGGGTGTATTGCAGGTGGCCAGATAACTGAATGGTGGAGGTCAAGGTCAACTACTTAGCGGCCTTGCGGTTATTAATAAATGTGTGTCAATGAACTAAATTATGAAGTTCATGAACAAGGAAACAAATGCTATATGTCTCGTCCCAGCTCCCATATCCATTCCAATGTGCATTGTTATTATTACGTTCTTTTGAGCTAGAGAAAGCTGTATTCTTCTATGTGAAGTCTACCGTCCTACAGGAGGACATGGTTGCATTGACAATGGCTTCAGACAGCCATAACTATTTTGTTGTTAAATTTTGTTACAATATTTTTTGTCTTTATGTGAAATAAATTATTGTGCAGTTTAAATTTTCTGGTTTTCGACTTGGTTCATTTTAAATATCGTGGTGGAGGTTATTGTGAGGGCATACTATTAAGTGATCCAGTTGAAAACCCAGACCCGAGATTAAATTGAATAGGTAAGTAAAAGGTAAGTATGAACCCCCGTATATTTTGGTGTGTTCCACAATAATTTCATGTTAACTACTGTGCTCTAATCTCGGTGGTATCTGTCAGTGCCATTTTCATTGATGTAGCTGTGCTGGTGCAATCGATTATTGGCAATCCGATTGAGGGGGCGGATTTCTGACAGCCTACTATCCGGATTATCGGGGACTGTAGGATTGGCGCAATCAACGCGGGACTCGAATAACATTGGATTACCAAGTTATCGATGTCAATGGGATTGTGAAGACTCAAATAAAGAGGTTGATTCTTTGTTAGATGTATTTGCCAATTGTAGAATTTGAGAGTGTGATTATATAGGGATTAAATGTTGTGTTGTATTAGGAAAATTACACTCAGAAAAGATCAGATCTTATACAACCTGAGAGAGGTTAAATAGGCTGGAAACTTAGAAAAATCGCCTATGATCTGGAGTCTTATTTTATTTGACCGGATTATGACATGTTTAGTCATATTAAAGATAAAATTAAACTATTTGGATTGTAAATGTAAATTATTTATGTTAGGATATGTAAAATGAACCAAAGAAATTTGAACATGTGCTTGAGTTTATTTCAACATAGGGTGTTTATGAAGTTAGTGATAAGCTAATTATAAGTTAGATTTAAGACAGAAAATTGCTCAAACTTTATATATATGGTGAAAGGGCGTTGCTCAGATGTTGTTAACTTGCTCTATTTGATGTATGTCCCTAACGCAGTCTATTATTG
This sequence comes from Meconema thalassinum, assembly GCA_946902985.2. Lineage (NCBI taxonomy): Eukaryota > Metazoa > Arthropoda > Insecta > Orthoptera > Tettigoniidae > Meconema > Meconema thalassinum. The sequence goes on along the minus strand of OX336388.2, from coordinate 214,465,983 downwards.
AAATATTATTGAGATGGCAGATGAGTGTATGAGAAAGATGTTGGAGGAGATGTCCAACAGTTTGAAGGAGAATTTGAAGGATCTCCAGACCAGTTCTGCAAATTTGGAAAATAACATGTCGCGTTTACAGACCAGTACACAGGAGGTCCAGAATGCCGTGACTGACATTCACAAGGATGTCTCAGATGTTAAAGTAGATTTATCCAATGTCCATAAAGATGTTTCAGATGTAAAAATTGATGTTTCCAATGTAGAGGGAAAAGTTGATTCTGTCCAGAAAGACCTTACTTTGTTAAATCTTGATGTTGCTAATGTCCGGGGTGATATTTCATGTGCTAGAGCAGAAGTAATCGTTGTTAGGAATGATGTTGCCACTGTACAAGACAAGGTAGAAGAAGTTCAAAGAGAGATTAGAAATGTTCGAACGGACGTGTCAAACTGTTCAAGTAGACATAAATAATATTCAGTCTGATATTAATGATATGCAAAGCGATATAAATAAGGTGCAAATAGAAGTTAATACAGTTTTTGTAGACATTGGCAAAGTTCAAACTGATGTTAATAAGGTTAGAGAAGAAATTGAAACTTCAAAAACGCTTTGTACTCGTAACATTAGTGCTTTAACAACTAGATTGGTTGACGAGTCTGTTAGGACAACAGCTTCACTAGCTGGATTAAAACATGATGTAGAGGTCATGAGGACCCAAGTCTTAGATCATAATCGTTTACTTAAGGAAGACATTGAAGTAGATATTGCTGAAATGTTAACTACAAATGTAACGGTTTGGAAAGATGAATGGAACAAGTCAAGTGGGGAACATGTCAATCAGATTCAGGAACGAATTGAACGAAAACTAGCCAGTACACAAGTAGGTATAAATAATGAGGTAGTTCAAATTAGAAAGGATTTGAGTATAAGGATGGATTCGCTATCCGAAAAGCAGGTAGAGGATAGAACTCAAGTGGGCCGGGACGTGCAAGCATTAAAAACCGCGTTAGAGGAACAAATTCATAAGGTTGTCTCTGATGTCAATGAAACTACGAGCAAACTTCAGAATTTAAACCTAGGAGAAGCTAGCATGTTGGAAACGTATAAAGAAGAGTTGATTAGGTAAGTCATCACGGAAATCACAGATAAGGATCCAGAAGGGTTGACTTTTGATGATAATAGGAATTACGTGAGAAGATGTAACCTCGCTACTGAAGAGAGAGATATTAGTCCTGAGGAACGTATATTCAGATTCCGGGAAGAAGAAGAGGATAGGAATATTGAACCTGAATGGAAATATCGTGATAGTGGGAAGAATTACATGGATTCATATCCAAGAAATGTGACAGTCATCCGAAACTTTGAGGACAAGCCTCAGAAATTTAGTAATACAGATAGTCTAACACCGATAGAGTATATCAGAAACCTGAAAGACTATTTTATTGAAGCCCATATTCCTAGAGAAAGAGAAATGAGAATCGTAGAAAGATTTCTAGCTGGAGGACCTCTTGAGTGGTTCAGAGCATTTCGGTACACTTTTAGTAATTTCGATGAATTTGCAGAGGCACTGATAAAACGATTCTGGTCAATAGAAGCACAAAATTCATTAAGAGCTGAGGTATACTCGAGGAAGCATTCGGGTACTCTTCCAACACGGTACGCTGATTTCTTCACGAGCCAGTTATCGCGCTTAAGATTTTTACAACCCCCATTGTCTACAGAGCAGTTAATAGATGCCATTTCACGTATGCTACCTGTTGAGGTAAGAAGACTTATTATATCGTCAAATATAAGGGATTTGACCAGTATGGACGAACTATTGAGAAGGCTTGATTACACGAGTCCGGTGCCAAATTTGGTTCAAAAAGGTCAGAGGCACGAATTCAAAGACATTAATACAGTCTACATGGATCAAGTTCAGCAAACTGATACGCCTGCTGAAGAGAAAACTGAAAATGTAGGTCCTCACAGGAACAATTATTTTCGCAACAACAGATCACAAGGTTACCGTCCATATCAGCAAAGACGAGGCTGGAATAACAATAGAGGGAACTATAATAACGGAAGAGGTAGATATTATAATAACAATGGGTACAATAGGAACTACAACAGAAATAACCAGTACCAGAATCGGAATCAAAATTCTCAAGGTCAGGTTATGACACCGGACAAGTATCAAGAGAGAGAGAAAGAAAGTCAGCAGTATTTGAAGGAATTACGAGAGAAGGAAGCTGAAAACCAGAAGAAAAGACAGGATTTAGTGATCGATCCTGGTCCTTCTACAAGCCAGCAGGGGAACTTTGAAAATGGTAACACCGAAAAAAAACGCCGATTTCTCAACGAAAGTGAGAAACAATGAATACATTGCCACACCACACATAATTACTATCAATGAAATTTACGAAGTAACTGATGAGGATTTATTAGAAGAGAGAGGTTTATTTGGACTAACATGCGTTCCAGCATTGCTAATGTCATTCGTTCATGTGATAAATGTCAAAGAGCAAAGTATGCTTCTGCTCTATTAAAAGGAAAACCTAGGCTATGATTCCCTCTAAACCGAATGAACTCATGGCGACGGACATATTTGGCCCCTGTCCGAAGGGATACCAGGGTAATCAGTACCTGTTGGTTACCGTGCATGTCTTCTCGAAATTTGTAACAATAAGTCCCATGCAAAAAGCTAACACGAGGAACGTTGTAAGCAGACTGGAACATGCTGTATTTCCAAAAGCTGGTAAACCAGAGTATCTACTATCGGATCATGGAGCTCAGTTTACATCCTTAGAATTTGCTGCAGATATGGAAAGGCTTGGTATTAAGCACATATTTTCAAGCGTGCGCTATCCGGAATCGAATTCTTCAGAAAGATACATGGCTGAATTTTCGAAATTTTGTCGAATTTTCTGTCCGAATGATCATACTAGTTGGGTAAGATTTGTACCCCTTATTGAGGAGTGTCTAAATTCTACTGTGCAGGAGAGCACAGGAGAGGTGCCAATGAGACTTCATCTAGGAAGAAACCCAGAAAGGCCGTGGGACAATCTTTTCAACCACGTTCCTAGAGATCCCGACCTAGGAAGGCAGCAGAGAATTGACAGAGCGAAAGAACAACTCCAGAGAGCAGCACAAAAACGACTGAAAAGAGTAGCTGGAAAACGTTTTTGTACTCCCTTAGAAATTGGAAATTTGGTATTACTACGCAGACCTGTCAAGGCTGACGTGAGTAAGAAAATCTATCCCAAGTTTGGAATAGTATTTATGGGTCCGTTCAGAATTACGAATGCTTATGGAAACAACTGTTATGAACTCTATGATGATGAGAATGATGTCGTATATGGCAAGTTCAATGCTGGAAACTTGACGAAATATTATCCAAGAGTAAGCCAATAATAATTCAATTTCGTGTTCAAGTGAATTCAGATATTTGTAACAGAGTTTAAAAACAATTTGCAACTGTTTTTAAAACGTGGTGAAGGGAGAATGCCCCCGTAAATTGAATTATACTGAGACCACGGTGGCTGTATTGGCATATGTGAATAAAGTTATGGCCGTCATAGTTGTGACGTGTATATTCATGACGTAGGCGTGGATGACGCAACGCTCAAGCAAGTAGGCTGGCTGAGCTTTGATTCTTGCTGACGTCACGATTTTGTTCGAGAAGGATCTTAGATTTACGACGCAGTCGCAGGCAAGCAAGTAAACGTGCTGAGGAAGAAGTTACGCTATTGGAGGAGAGGCTCGAACCAATGAATGATAGCTTGAAGGGAGACGGAGATTACTGAAACTACCATATTTAATAACTTTTGGCATGCAGAATTGTGGAAAACTATTTTCAGTTATGGCATTGATTTGGAATTTTGAAGAAATTAATTATATGTTTTTGAAATCTGAAAATCCGTCAAGAATAGCCATAGTTGGAACTTCGAGTAATGATGGAAGAAGAAGCTATGGTAGGGATGGATACGCCCCTTCAAAGTTGATAAAAGGCCTTGCACAGCAGAGAGGATCTTCTCACTTCGTGGTTTTATTCTGACTTGTTAGTCTGACTTCGTGTTCTGATAGAACAAGCATATCGTCATAAGCAAGCGTGGCAGAGCCCACCGCATCGAACGGTATTGGGTATCCAGCAGGGCAATTTTACTGTTACTAAAACTAGGCGAAGTTGGAGCGCACACATGAACGATTCTACAAGTTTATCTATCAAGAATTAGCTACTGCATTTATACTAATTCAATAGTGCATTACAATATTGAGGCGTGTGCGAAAGTTGAACATTTTCATTATAATACTTCAGAAGATATTCGCATTTAAAGACTGCAGAGAAAAGTGTTTTTCTCGAATCCTGAGAAGCACTTTTAATACCACATTCTACGCTACGGCAGACACGTGTATTGCAACCGTGATACTGAAGATTACATTTGGTGATACAACGCTACATTCTACAATGGAACTATACAATCTGGCAGTACTTTCGACTAACATTATAATGGAAGTGGAGATGGAAGACTAAAACTTTAATGCAATTGGGACATACATCAGTAGTGTGAAGTAGCAACATGGAGCTTCGATAATCGTCATTCTACAAAGACGAGCATGTAGTGAACATTCAGCTACACTCATGCATCGTAATCCATCGCTGAATTACATCAAATGGCAGTGGAAATAAATTCATACTCCACAATTATGAACATTTCTGCGGAAATATTTGCAATGAACTTCATGGCTGATTTCTACAAGAACTTCAGGGAACTTTCAAGAGGGGCAAGGGTTTTTCCCAGCACACAAAGAAGAGTTTTGCCAGAAGGATGTCTATCGTCTACACGGAGCAGTGCGATTTCCGGAGGAGGAAGCTGTTCTATTCTCCGAGGGCGCAGGTTCCAGGTTCGAGGTCGGTGCACATCTATCCTGTGGTGAATTGGAACCAGCAGCAGTCTTCTTTGAAATTTTCTTCTAGAACTTCAATCCAACAGATAAGGTAGCCGTGAACGTTTCTTGATTTATTTGAGCCATTTTAGTGAGATCTGAGCAACTATCTTTCCCATATTTTCTGTCATATATTTGATTGCCCCATATTCTTTTGCTAGATGTTTCTGTACTCTGTACACTTTGCAGCTTTATGCCATTTTCTTCGATTTATTGAGACATTATTATGTCATTTGCATATTTAAACATTTTGGATCAGTTTATATTGAAGTTAAATATTCTTTCGAGAATTTGAATTTTTCTTGTAGTCACGATTTGACTGTAAAGTTATCGATTTTCTATGGCAAGTTTGAATTCAGACAGCGTGTCGTTTTATTAAAGTAATTCTTTCCAGTAAATTACTTTGACCAATTTTCTGTCATCCTCAAGAAAGAAGAATGATTAAAAGATTTTAGAACGTTAAAATCTACTACTTTATCGACGATCTTGGAAATACTAGTCGTTTTTATGAACATGATTGAAACACAGACATTTTTAGTCAATTCTGAAATACCATTGCATTATAGACAATTTTATGAAATATGAACTTTGAATACGATTTGTTCAGTACACTATAGTAATGAACATTTGATAGGAGATTTTCTCAATTCTAGATTGAAACAATAATGTTTGCATTTTCTGGTCTATTTGCGTTCTATTCGACTATTTCTGCAGTTAATTGAATTTTGCTTGAATATAGTATTTTTATACTGCGATAATTATGATGAGATTAATTCATTTTGATAGACCAGGGAGGCGTGTCTAATCGTATTTGCTATTAAATTTATTTGTGACTGGCAAATTTTTACTTCATATCGCTTCATGAATGAAACCCATGAAGGTTAAATATAATAACAGTTTTCGATACAATTGATGAATATAAGAATTTTTAAAGAGGAACTATGGATGTATAATCGTTAGTTCAGTGGACGTGTAAAAGTCGCTGATGAATAATGCCCTTTAATAAGTGAAGGAGGTTCCCACAATAATATTGATGATGATGATGATGAATTTATAAGTGGAGGTTTTTGTGTGTATTGTGGAAGATTTTGATGCCATATATAATGAGATATATGATGAATTATGGGCCAATTTTTTGCGTTTGTGCGAGGTATGTTTCCGCTGAGTTGTATTGTTCAGGTCCATTGAAAATTATTCATGTGAAGTTACTGTTAAAATTAACAAGAGTGATAAATTGATTGAATTATAGATTTTGAAAGGAGGTTACCGTCACAAATTATAATTATTAAATCTTATTAAACCTGAATCTAAAATTTTAATATAAGTAACCTTCATCGGTCGATTATATTACCACGATTTAAGAAAATATCAACCGGATAAACGTGTGGTTAATGTATTTCAAATATAAATAAAATATGAATAATGTAAATAACTATGTAAATATCTATAATAATAATTTGAAATAAATGGGATTAATAGAGGCGTGTAAAAATTTTTCAATTGTCGTTTGATTAAGTTATGAACAATCTTAATGTTATAAATAATTATTGAACACTATGATATAACATTGTGCGTTTTGCTATTTACATTTAAACAACGCTAGTTCGATAATTGGAATAAACATTTAAATAATATTTGAGATTAACAGAGTAATCCATTGCAATGTGAACGGAACTTGTATAAATTTTGCGTGATAATATTTGAGTTGAGATGTGAGCATTTAAATTGTTTTGAATGAGAGCTAGACTCTGCGTTGGCCAGCATATGGTGACACTGGTTAGGCAGCTGCGTCCATTTGACGAAGCAAGCATGCAACACTGCTTAGGGTGTATTGCAGGTGGCCAGATAACTGAATGGTGGAGGTCAAGGTCAACTACTTAGCGGCCTTGCGGTTATTAATAAATGTGTGTCAATGAACTAAATTATGAAGTTCATGAACAAGGAAACAAATGCTATATGTCTCGTCCCAGCTCCCTTATCCATTCCAATGTGCATTGTTATTATTACGTTCTTTTGAGCTAGAGAAAGCTGTATTCTTCTATGTGAAGTCTACCGTCCTACAGGAGGACATGGTTGCATTGACAATGGCTTCAGACAGCCATAACTATTTTGTTGTTAAATTTTGTTACAATATTTTTTGTCTTTATGTGAAATAAATTATTGTGCAGTTAAAATTTTCTGGTTTTCGACTTGGTTCATTTTAAATATCGTGGTGGAGGTTATTGTGAGGGCATACTATTAAGTGATCCAGTTGAAAACCCAGACCCGAGATTAAATTGAATAGGTAAGTAAAAGGTAAGTATGAACCCCCGTATATTTTGGTGTGTTAAACAATAATTTCATGTTAACTACTGTGCTCTAATCTCGGTGGTATCTGTCAGTGCCATTTTCATTGATGTAGCTGTGCCGGTGCAATCGATTATTGGCAATCCGATTGAGGGGGGCGGATTTCTGACAGCCTACTATCCGGATTATCGGGGACAGTACCATCCCGGCATTTGCCTGAAGGCGAAGTGGGAAACCACGGAAAACCACTTCGAGGATGGCTGAGGTGGGAATCGAACCCCCTCTACTCATTTGGAACACCTGAGGCTGAGTAGACCCCGTTCCAGTCCTCATACCACTTTTCAAATTTCGTGGCAGAGCCGGGAATCGAACCCAGGACCTCCGGGGCGGCAGATAACCGTGCTGACCGCTACGCTACGGAGGCGACACACAAATAATTATGTGGATCAAATATTTTTGGGTCAAACCTCCCTAGGGAGCCATTTTCAAAATATAAAGACATTTGCCGTTCGTAATGTTGGGTTAACCAAATTCCATGTATATAAATGTGAAGCTTATAACATACATCATACAACAAATCACTCATTATTTAGAAACATTGGTACAGTACTCACCTAAACTCTTACAAATCAGACCACCAAAGAAAGAGCGGCAAGCTTCAAAACAAACATGGAGTAACTACTCTCTTCTGTTTTCATTCACTGCCTCCTAGATCTTAAAACTTACATCTAATGTTTAGGTCAAAAAGAGTCCAGTAGATGGCATTGCCAAAATTTGCGGGATTTTTAAAATAAGTCGGTGGGTCAAACCTCCCTTATGGTCAAACCTCCCCACTTTCACCTAGGCCTAATTCAGAGTTGGATTTGTTATTAATTATTAACAGGAGGGGATACTGGAGTTTTCCTCAATTTCAACAATGCTGTACCAGTTAGCAGCAATAAAAATAAACCGTACAGCTCCAAGTCATCCATCCTTGCAAATTTTAGGTTAGGTTATCGACAATTGACAAACATTCTCAAGGAATAAATTAAGGTCAAGTAATTATTTACTCCTAGCATTTTAATGACTGCGCATTGTGGGTGGCTAGGTTGTGAACTACCGACTTGCGACTGGAGCTACGGACTGTCAACTACCAACTAACAGACTGCCGACTGCGCATTATGGGTAGACCTGGACATGTAAAAACTACTTAAATTAGCCAAAACTAGATAAAAATAATAGTCAGACATTTAAGTACATTACAAACCTATCACTAAGTCGAATTAGCAACTTGAAATTACACTCAACTTCCTGAATGAATGTTTAGAAATTGGCAGCAACTGGAAACAGAGAGTATCAGTAAACAAGAAAACAATTCCTCCACCTCGAGCTACAAGAAACCCACTTCAAAAGTAAAACATAAAATCCCCATCTCATTGACCCAACATTTAACGGAAGTGAATTAAAGATGTACTAAACCCTGCACACATAATACAACTAATGGGACGTAAATTGTATATCTGTCGTCATTGAGAAGTTCCTGGTTTACATCAAATTCTCTGTACCTTGGACACTTATATATTGTAAATTATTCCACACATTGTACGGACAACTTGAAGCAATTGTGCAACTTATCAACAAGATTAGATTTTTTCACGTTCCTACAGTATATTTCTAATATCCCTACATTAACCAGTTAGTTAACTGTATCCTTAGAAATTCTCAGATGTTTTAAAGTCATCCACAATGTACAGTCGGCAGTCGCGGTTGTCCCTGTGTATACCGGTACTGTCCGTCCACCAGCTTAAGGTCCGTGGCAGGAATGCAACGAGTCAGTGGGAGACAGTTGGCCTCTGCGCGAACGACAATAGTGCCAACTTTCTACTGACCCGTACAATTTCACAATTGAAACTAAACGAAAGTGAATAACATCGGTGCTGAGTTGGCAATACCTGCAGCGGCACGTCCACTCAATCAATGCAGCTGGAATGTCCCTTCTCTCCCCTTCAGTCCCCTAAGACCATGAGCTGGTGGACGGACAGTACTTACGATGGCACCATACATGCAGATCGATGCAGATGCAGTCTTTGTGTCCCTCTTGTCCTTCACAGATTTTTGCAGTTGCAGTAGGTAGCTGACAGTTGGTAGCCGATTGTCGGCAGTCGAGAATTTTATCTTCGACTGCCAACTACTCGACTACAGCGACCAACTGTAATGTAATAGCCAATCAGAGTAGGTCAGAAACTGACGTCACGTTGATGTTCTGTGTCGTGCGAACACTTGACATCATGAGCATCCCGCCTATATTTGACAGCTGATTTCTGTTGCGCTGTTCAAACTTCAATGTAGAAATGACTAATGCACAAGAATATCACATCGAAAATGATATTTTTATAGATGTTGTGAGACAAAGAAAATGGCTCTCTGTGTTACGTGATTCTAAATTATTATTTTGTATTTTTTTTATGTTATGACTTTTAGTGCCGGGAGTGTCCGAGGACATGTTCGGCTCGCCAGTTTTTGTAGCTGCTTCGAGACGGACACCCAATGGGTGAGCTACAAGTACCACTGGGGTGGAAAGTTGGAATGTAAGGACGAGTAGTTGGAAGGTAGCGGCTGTGGCCTATAGTTAGGGACCAACCCCGGCATTTGCCTGGAAGGAAGATGGGAAACCAGAGAAGACCATCTTCAAGGTTGCCGGCGGGGGGATTCGAACCTCCTCGCCTCCCGGATGTGAGCGACTGCCAGCAGGCATGCCGTAACAATCACGGCTAACTCACCATTCTAAATTTAAGAATAATCTCTACAGAAATCAGACTTAAAAATTGATTGCTGATGCAATGCGTTAGGAAGGTCGGTTTGATCGCCCTCATTCGATGGTAGAGCTTCACAATAGCTACTCCTTGGGGGGAAAATCTTAAACTATTCAAATTAGTCAAAATACCAGAGTTAATAGTCGGAAAGAAAATCTGGAGATGATGCAGTAATAGATGTTTACTCCTCCGCTGTCTGTAACACACCTGCGGTCCCAATTTGATCACGACTTAAGTAGATAAAACTCCAGCTGATTCCGCCATTTTGCGCCTGATTTAGCAACATGTACAGTATTGCCAACCTCACGCATTGGGTACTATTTCATATGTGGTATCGTTAAACAAAAGAGCGCCGTCAAGTCAATATGAAAGTGCACCAAGTTAGACATGGATTGTTGACAGATACAGTTGCGCGTGTAGGATATGACTCAGCTCCAGTAGCTGTCCGTGGTGACATGAGCTCCTGTGACGCTCATCTGCGCTTCTAAGAGAGGTAGCGCGCGCAATGCTGCTTGACTTATGTGTAGACTGCACTGTGTCCTCCTCGTTACCCCTCGGGGCTCCTGCTACATTAATCAACAAGAGGCGGCGCAGCCAGGCTCAGTGGCAATCAAATCTTAAATGAGTAATAATTACAATTCCTAATGACTGACACAATTTTATGTGAATCATATTTTCAGTAATCTGCCAGGTAGAAGTAAAAAGCCAGGGGTAGCTAATGTCAAGTTTTAATGGTTTGGTGTGGAAAAATGAAGCCATACTTTTTCAGTGTTGCCTATACAAGTTCCTTTTCAGTCGGTCAACACAGTTTTGTGCCCAATGAATTGGGCGGGGTAGAAAATATAAATATTTAAACACACTCCTGGAAAAAATACATGTATTAGTTAAATTGCCCATTTATGTGTGATAACTAACAAATACATGTAATTTTTTCCAGGAGTGTGTTTACATATGAGGCACCTAGAATCAAAACCCGCCAAGGCCACAAAACAAAATTTGTTGGAAAATGAGGAAAACTATTTACATTTGAAAAAAGAGACAGTCAGTCTGAAAGACTACAAATGCTACAAATGCTGAAAAATGCTACAAAGGCTGGAGTCATCTCGCTTCGCTCTAAGTCAGAGACTCTTCACATGTTAGATGATCAAGAAACAATCAGAACGCTAGAAAGTTACAAGTCATCACGGTGAAAGGAGGGAGCTGGCTGGATGACGTCACGCTCGCCATGTCGTCGCTGTCTCGTAACGCCACAGCTCACCAGTGAACTCAGTACATATGCACCAAGTGGTACTATGACGTCACACACCTCAGTGCATTCTCGGTACATTTCGTGACGTTGCCATAACGTAACGACGAAGTCGATTAGATCATTTAAAATGATAAAAGCATCCTTGGATTATGAACATTTAGTTTATTAATTACTTTGTCATCACAAGATGCATTCCAACAAATTACAGGATTTTCTCTCAATGAAAAGTAACACAATTCTTAAGATTAATTAAGTGTACAAATGGACGTTTTTGAAAGTTAGAAAAGGAGTTCTAAGCATAAAAACAAGGGAAGAAGGAAAGCAAGTGAACGTGAACCCTCCAAATTATGCATGAAATGAATTCCAGACCTGAATTATGATTACCGTATGTTTATATTTTTAATTTAACAAACACTTCACCACACATTACAAAACACAACACAGCTGACAGCAGTATGAAGGAATCCAGGGTAATGCAAATATATGTGCTGATTGGCTGAAAACGACTTAGTGGATTTTGAAACTAACAATGGCGGAAGTTCAATTGAATCTACAGGGTCTTTCATATAAAGTAAGAACGGCAAGCGGCACTTTGTTATTCGCTGTTGCGGTGGCCTTGGCCGAGCTTGTGGCGCGCCATGGCCCCTAGCTGTACTAATGAAAGCGCGCGCATAGTACATACGAGGGCTGTTTCTTTTTCAAGTTCCGCTGGACTGTAAAAAATAACAGATCGACATACCAAACTGATTTTACTACTAAATGTTTGCTTGTTTTATTCTTATGTCAACATAATCGCCAAAATGATTGAAACAGTTTTCGTATCGTTACACCAGCTTTCCAATGCCCTCAGCGAAATTTTCTGCCACCACTGAGGTGGGTTCGTCTGGAGAGTCTCCTGAAGTTTTTTTTTTCTTTTTGGCTAAGCGTTGCCGCCCAACCATGCCTTCAATTCTCGTAAAAGGTGAAAATCATTCACGACCCGCACTGTACCAACGTTACGATAGACTTTTACAAAGAATTCAAGTGTGAAGTTTGGACCATCTGCCGTTTAGTCCAAACCAGCACTGAATGATTTCCACCTTTTTTTTTCGAAAATTGAAGGTATGGTTGGGCGGCAACGCCTCGCCAAAAAGGAAAAACTTCAGGAGACTCTCCAGACGAACCCACCTCAGTGGCAGCAGAATATTTTGCCGAGAGCATTGGAAAGCTGATGTAACGATACGACAAATGTTTCAGTCGTTTTGGCGATTATGTTGACATAGGAATAAAACAAGCAAACATTTAGTAGTAAAATCAGTTTGGTATGTCAATCTGTTATATTTATACAGTCCATCGGAACTTGAAAAAAAAACAGCCCTCGTATGTACTATGCGCGCGCTTTCAATAGTACAGCAGGGGGCCATGGCGCGCCACAAGCTCGGCCAAGGCCACCGTAGCAGCGAATAACAAAACTGCCGCTTGCAGTTCTTACTTTATATGAAAGACCCTGTAGTAGATTTTTAAATTAACCCTAAGTTTTGACCGCCATTTTCATAGGAAAATAGCGTCATTTGAAGGAAAATAATGTCACCATGAAAGTTGCCCATATAAAGAAAACTTCATCACATTTTTCATGTTTGATGGACTTGACGGGATTTGATTCTAGGCACCTCATAGTTATAATTTGTACCCCCAAACAATCCATTGGGCACAACTGTGTTGACTGAATGAAAAGCAACAAAATACAATAAATGGTTTGGTGTACGCATAATTTATCTAATAAACATTTAATTTAATAAATTAATTTCTTAGAGTAATGCAACTTTAAAAAATTATTGTATACGTGTCAGCATTTATCGTACCGGTACTTTACTCCGAAAATAGGAACGTTTCAGAGTGAGGCAAAAACATTAACCATATTGGAATATGCTTAACCTTTCGAGAGTCAATGTTCTTGCAGTATTAACTTCAATACCAAATTAAATTATTTTGAACTTCTGTTATAAAAACATATTTTAGGCTTGTTAATTAGGCTAATACTACATCACGTGTATGTGAACAGAATTACAATATCAATTAACATAAATTTTGAAATAGATGTCCTTACAATTTAAATTAAGAATTATATTCATGTACCGTACTCAAATGAAGCCTCCGTGGCTTAGGCGGCAGCACGCCGGCCTCTCACCGCTGGGTCCGTGGTTCAAATCCCGGTCACTCCATGTGAGATTTGTGTTGGACAAAGCGGAGACAGACGGGATTTTCGCCGGGTACTCCGATTTTCACTGGCACACTCTCCACTATCATTTCATTCCATCCGTCATTCATTTAATCATTTCCCCAGGGGAGTGCGACAGACTTTTGGCAGCCGGCACAGTTCATATCTTCGCCGCTAGATGGAGGCTTCATTCATTCCATTCCCTGACCCGGTCGGTCGACTGGAAACAGGCTGTGGATTTTCATTCATGTGCTCAAATCCGAAAAGCAAAAATATTTGTGTGTCTCAATTTCCTAGTAATCTTAAATGAAATGTGTCATCTAGTGGTCCTGTTTTAGTCTGTTGGAATGGTTTATATCGAATTCTTGTATCTGTATTTGCTTTGACGCTGTTCATTGTTACTTATATTACCTTATAGTTCTTGATTCACGAAATTAATTTAGTTGAGTCTTTTTGTGTAGGCCTAATCTGTCTAGTTTGTCTGTGATGAGCATTGATTGATCTGTAGTATTTAAATTAACCTACACTTTCATCACTGGCAAACTACACAGGTGCAGTTGTGACCAAAGTAACTCATTTCAATGTTACCCGTCAGATGGAACACCGAAACAAGGTATGTAAAACCAACGTTCTGGCCTGATGCAAGTGTAAAAGCCACGTTTTGGTCTCATTCAAACATATTGTTGTTGTTGTTTGAGTCTTCAGTTTATTGAGTGGTTTGTTGCAGCTTTCCATGCTTCCTTGTCCTGAGCTAATCGTTTCATCTCTGCATACCAACCACACCCTACATCCAACAGTGGCGGATTTAAGGCAAAATTATAGGGGAGGGAGGGGGTTGGGTGGAGGGGAGTGGGGCCGGACACACTTGGGGTATAAAATATCACCAGCCCATAGTGATTGCGAGGAAATTCACCCAAAAAAGATTGCAAAATTTAGGCCCAAATTAGCGAGTGATTTTCTTTGTGATATTTTTGGGTAACAAGGAGCAGGCTACTTACTTCCTCCGGATAATAAGGACGTAACTGTCACATCCCTTGAGCTTTGCTACTGTCCCATGTGTAGAATGTGAATCCCAATGACAAAGTCAGTTATGACTGCCGCAAGATCCTAAAGATTTACAATTCAAACATTTCTTAAACATACCGTAGGTGTAAATGTTAAAAATCGTGTTCGGTACGGATCATATGATACTAGCAACCCGGTATCATTAACGGTTTACCCACCGTAAGCATGAAAGGCGCACGGACGGCAGTACCCAGACTCAATTCAGAAAAGCCGTGGTGAACAGGCATACTCCAAACACATACGGTAATACTCTTCTCGGAAGTCTTAACTCGATACGACTCGACAGTTTGATGCTGGCCGATGTTGGGGTGATAGGCTCACTCCGAAGCTAGAAATTTAAATTTCCACTAAATGGAGAATTATGGAAGAAATGAAAACACTGAAACACTTATAGCCAAGTGGGAGATGTATTAAAGAATATATGCTGTCCAGGACGATTTTGTAGAACTTTTCATGCTGAACAATTTTACACTTTACACTTTATCAGTTGGCAGTCAAAGTGAAAGGGCGTGTTTTTCCCGAGCTCTCAGGTGTGCTGTAATGGGTTGTTCTCTGGAGAGTTATCGGGCGAGGATCGGACTGTGGTATGCGAAGGGTAGTCGGGATTTCCGGTGTTTGTGTGTGCGTACGGGACCTAGCAACTTGTGGTTCATAGCCCTAGTGATAGCTGCATTGCTAGTTATTGGTGGAGTGGAAGTGAATCCAGGGCCTGTTACTCCAACTGTGAATCAGGCAAATAATCCAGTGGCAGCTTTAAAGTGTTCGACATGCAGTAAAACATTGAAGAATGGTGTTGAGTGTGGACTATGTGAGAAATGGTTTCACTTCGGCTGTATTAAGGTCAAGAAGGAGGATTGTGATGTCGGAAATTGGTTTTGTAAAGTATGTGATACGCCGGACTGTTTGAGGGTGCAAATCAAAGCAAGGGATCAAATAATACAGGAACTTAGAGCAAAGCTTCGTGAATCAGAAGAAACGGTGAAGGATGTGACTGAACGGCTTTCTACTGGGATCAGTGTGGAAGAGGGCGTGCAGGAGCAAACTGAGGATGACGTTATCATAATGGGTGATTCAATGATACGATGGAGTGCGAATATCTCGAGGAAATCAGGTGCGAAAGTGCGGTGTTATCCGGGGATTAAAATTGACCAGCTTGCCCAACAAGTGGAAGAATCAAATGTAGAGGACTGTGAAAAAGTTAAAGTGTTGTTGCTACATGTTGGGACGAACGATTTGAAGAAGAGGGCTACAGCTGATTACATCAAGGGGGAGCTCTACGAACTAGGCAGAAAAGCTAAAAGCAAGTTTAGAAATGCAAAAATTATAATGAGTGGCATTGTTCGGCGGGGAGATGTTCCGTTAAGGCGAGTTAAGACTGTAAATGACCGCATGGACTGTGTATGTGCACAACTGGGATTAGTGTACGTAGAAGCTGACTGCTGGATTGGTGGCCGTGACTTCGCCCGAGACGGGCTGCATCTAAATCGACGGGGCGCTTTTAACCTAGGGAGCCTACATGACAGGGTCATCGGTTCGTGCCCGCTTTTGTGAGGAGGAGCAGGTCCAGAGGTTGCCTGCCGATGGGAATAGAAGGAGCTATTTCGAGATATTTGCTGCGGAGGTAAGACTCTAAGATTACTGCAGGTTAATTGTCAGAGTTTAGGAAATAAATTAATTGAATTTTGGAATCTTGCAGAGACGTATTCTCCGGACATTGTCATTGCAACTGAATCTTGGTTATATGAGGGCATAAATAGTAGCGAAATAATTCAAGGGACCTACGAAATGTACAGAAGGGATCGGGGTAAGCGAGGTGGTGGGCTATTTATTTGTGTGCGCAAAAATATAGCTAGTTTCTTAAAGTGGGCTGATATGGATCATGAAATGTTATGTGTACAAATTTCGGATAAAGGAAATAAATTCCCTCTTCAGGTGATAGGGGCGTATAGAGCACCGAAAGATAACTTTTCTCTCCTCGAAACACTGTTTGATAAAACTTGTACGGGTAATGCTATGAAAAAGAGCATAATAATTGCTGGAGATTTAAACCTCCCCAAAGTTGACTGGTCTGGTGAGTCAACTAGCTGTGGTCAAGCTCAGAGCGCTGCAAATAAATTCTTAAGGGAGGGGGGATTTTCCCAAGTAGAGACAATAATACCTTAGGTGTTTATCTCGTAAGGCCTGTAGAGCTGTATATTAACTGTCTGAAAGTACCAGGAATTAGTGACCATTCTGGGGTTGAATTAAATATTAGATATGGTGACATTACAAAATTAGACTCTGATGTAGCAAAAAGGATCATATTCCAGTATCGCAGGGCGGATCAGGGCAAGTTTCAGGGGTATTTGAATGAGCTATTTGTAGGATGGGCATCGGAAGGAAATCACATTAATATCCTGTGGACTAACTTTTTGAAAATTTTAAATAGCGCTGTTGATAAATTTGTCCCATTTAAATTGCTGAAACAAAACCCAGATCCTGAGTATTACGCATGAGAAATTAGGAGTCTAAAACGGAAAATTAGGAAATTATACAATAAAAGACATGATAGTGACAAGTATATGTTGAAATTTAAGTCCTTATCAAGAGAGCTCGTCTTAAAAAAGAGGGCTGCTCATGACAGTTATATGAAAGGTTTACTTGGTTCGGGAGGTGATGGGTGGAAAAAAATTTACAGTTATGTTAGGAGAAGAAAGGGAAATTCAAATAATTTGTCGATGATAATGTCCGGTGACGGTAAATTAATTACTGAGAAACAGGCCATTGCTAATGAATTAAATGTCTTTTACGGTAGTGTGTTCAATAAATCCAATAACTGTGTGTTGGACCTTAACGAAGAATCAGGGGCTCCCCTGTTCCAAATAAACCAGTCAGCAATTGTAAAGCTAATACAAAAACTACGTTTCAATGTATCAAAGGGTTCTGATAATATTGTTAGTGAAGTACTTAAACTAGGAGGTAGGGCCGTGGCACGATACTTGGAGGTGATGTTTAATGTGTCCATAAACAATGCGCAAATCCCAGATGACTGGAAAAGAGCTACGGTAGTCCCAATATTTAAGGGAGGGAGCAGACTTGAATTGGGCAACTACAGGCCGGTTAACCTTACGTCCACCGTTTGTAAACAGATGGAGCATCTCATTTGCGACTACTTGAGGGAACAGTGGGGAACATTATCATGGTTTAATGATAGGCAATATGGATTTCGGAAAGGTTACTCATGCGAGAGTCAGATGCTATCACTTTTTCAAGACATTAGCGAATCGTTAGACCATGGAGTTTCTGTCGACGCCGTGGTTATAGATTTTGCGAAGGCATTTGATGTCGTGCCACATGACATTCTACTCCATAAATTAGCTTCGACGAAGATTGATAGAAGAGTAATTTTATGGATCAAAGAATTTTTGACGGGTCGTTCACAGAAAGTGAAAGTCGAAGGAGTATTCTCGGATGAAATTACCGTAACATCGGGTATCCCTCAGGGCAGCGTAATCGGAACTTTGTTATTTTTGGCGTTTATAAATGACTTACCAAATGGGATTCGCAGCGACTGCCGATTGTTGGCGGATGATTGTGTAATATATCGAAAGATACATGACTCACAAGACAATGCAGTGCTTCAAGAGGACCTGAACCTGGTCTATAAGTGGGCGATTGAAAATAAAATGAAAATAAACACAAGAAAATGTATTGTCATTTAGACTTTCACGGCCCGTGTTACTATTCATAATGTTGAATTTTGGGCTTATGCCGTGTTTAATTATATTAAAATTCGACGCGTTTCGAAAGAAACCATGTCTTTCATCGTCAGGAATAATCTGGAATACGAATTTTAATATAATTAAACACGGCATAAGCCCAAAATTCAACATTATGAATAAGAAAATGTAGTCTCTTAAAAATAGGGAAAGTGCGAAGGCAGGATTTTCAATATAACATTGGCTCGGAAATACTTGTAGAAGAAGATTCTTGCAAATATTTGGGCGTTCACGTAAGGAATGATATGAAATGGAGTAGTCATGTAGGATGTGTAGTTTCAAAAGCTTACAAATCCCTGCACTTTGTAATGAGGGTATTAAAAGGAAGTAGTACCTCTGCTAAAGAATTAGGCTATTTGTCACTTGTAAGACCTATTCTGGAATATGCCTCGGCGGTTTGGGATCCATATCAAGTAGGGCTCATCAATGAGTTGGAAATGGTACAAAGAAAGGCCGCTAGATTTGTGCTCAGTGACTTTAATTCCAGGAGCAGTGTGAGCCGTATGTTAAAGAAACTTGGCTGGGAATCACTGGAGGCTAGGAGGATGAAATCTAGACTCTGCGCTATGTACAACACGTATACAAATCAACCAGCATGGGGTGAGCTTAGCAAACGATTGGGAAAGCCCACTTACATGGGTAGGAGCGATCATCCTTTCAAAGTTAAGGGCCGACCACAGCGAACAAATTATGGTAAATATTCTTTTGTAAACCGTGCCATTGATAACTGGAACTCTCTACCTGCCGCAGTCTTAGAGTCTTTTCCCAAACATATAGGTGTGTTTAAGAAAAGACTGACTATTTGTGTAAATACTCCAGTTTAATTGTTGTATAATTGTTATTGAATTGTTATGTATAATTATTTATTTGTTATGTATATCCAATTTGCCACCGGGGGACACACCCCCATTGCAAATAAATGAATGAATGAATGAATGAATGAATATAGATAATGGTAACGGTTTACCCAGCACAAGCTTAAAAGGCGCACGGACGGCAAGTTTTTCTTCAACTCGATTCACTGAAATCGTTACTGCTCGGCTTCCTTTGGTTATAACGTAAATGGATGTTTTTCAACAGAAACCTTCCTCAAGAAATTCTTTTCAGAATTGTGAAAATCGCATCAAAATCCATCCAGTGGTTCTCGAGATCACCCGTTAGACTACATCCAAGAATCGGGGACTTAGTTTTATAACATGTACTGCACCCTTATACCTGGAATGATCCACCAAAACCCGCAGCTGGAAAATGGATTGTAGCATCATGAAGTTCCCGGCTAAAAAAACACATAATGCTACTTGGCGAAAACACTCAGGATAAAGAACAGGGATTCATAACTGAATGTGCTATAGTAACTAACTACATCACAAAAGGGTCTCTATACTACTCAGGAGTACGAGAATCAAAGAAAATCTCGGGAATAAGGAAATGGATCAGGTCCCTGGGAATACCTCCACCCTATAGCACATTCCACTACCATTCAACTATAAAAGATAATGTTAACTTTATATAAAAATATCAGGAAAACGTAAGCACGTGCCTTTCATTTATTAACGACTTATAAAAGTGGACACAAAAAGTATTTAAATAACTTACGACAATACAACATTTCAACATTATATAATCGTGTTAATACTGAAATAATCCCATCAGAGTTTCATAAGGAAATCATAAGTAACTATATACGGTGCTTTTATAAATTTAAATAAATTTAATAAAAATAAATAACTCCTGTCTCCTGAATAACGGGAGTTCAACAACAAAAATAAACGAATGTTATTAAATTTTCAAAATCCCCGCTAAATAAAATGAATCTACACATGACGTAGATCTCCGTCATTACAAATACTATTCGTTAATCTATATATTCTAACTCCCGCCTCCTATCTTCTAAAATACTTCCGTAGAAGCGATAAAATCCTACTCTAAGTTTAACTAAAATTACGCACAAAACATGCTATAATTTGTTTCAGACTCAATTTCGACAAGGATCCCCTGTCCTGTCAATTTCAAGGAATTTCTGCTGCTTCATCTATGTCAATAACTTCAAATAGTTCTTTTTACCAAGATACTACTGCTTCTCAACAATATTTTCCTTCACTTACAAAAATCTTATACGCGTTTGTCTCAACAGACATTCATTCACAAATGACACACTTCCATAGCTGTGCTCATTCTCATAAATTCAACATGTGCCTCCGTCAATACGGGAATAATAATGAATATCTTGCATAAATATACTTCGTAGTTACTTCTCCACATAAATAGTATTGTCCTCAATACATTCCTTTCTCAATACAAAATTCTTATAGCAGTTTCAACTTATTTAATAAAATACTAGTTCTTTCGATAACTTAATTTAACAGGTAATACAATAGAATACTATTCCTTCGATAACAATTACATTCATCTTTTAAATAACCTTCTGCATGTTAATAGCACTCAGCTAATGTACTTCTCACAAATATTTCTTAAACGTTTCGACTATATTTCTATCATGACGTAGCTTGCATTAACTTCTATTCATCTTACAATATTGTTTCCATTCTTTCTCTGCTTTAATTCTTATACATTTTCATATCTTAATATTCGCAAACAATGTGAATTAATATTTATCACCCGATCTGTCGAATAATTTATTAGACCATAATTTTGATCAGATCCTTAAAATAGATCATCAACGATCTCATTATTAAATATACACCTCTGTATATAATTCTTGGAACACATTTCAATTAAATTTCCATCATTATTGAAATTATCCACTTTAAAATATACTATACATCCAACAATATAATTCTTGTTGTACAATAAAATTCGATCATAACGATAAAGTTTGATCTAGACAACAAAATTCTGCCTAAACTATAAAATTCGAGCTAAACCATAAACTCTCCATCAAATGAATTCGAAGTCGCATAAAGTTATACATTCTAACTAGCGTTTCTAAATTATCACAGAAAAATCTCGCTTAAAATTCAAAAAACGATCAAAATCGAAAATGAAAATTCTACCACTCATAGCGTTGAAAATGACAATTTTAAAATTAAACAATTCGTAGATCTAGAAAAATGGCATTAAAATACAAAGTTGTCGGATATTTTCAAAAGTTTCTACAATTCTAAAAAATGGGATACTTCGTTGGTCTTAGACTACCTGGTGCTGCGTAGATCTTACATGAAGTTGCTATCCCGCGTTGCTCATCATAAAACGGATAGTTTCTGAGAGATAGCCCCTCAAGATGTCGTGCGGGATTCTGCTCGGTCTCCTTCGGAAGTCTGCAAACTGCCAGGATCGGGATGCGAACTCTAACATCATCGTCCAGTCGTCCTTTCAGCTTGGCTATCTTCTTTGTGAGATGGGAAAGCCCCCTTTCTCTCTTGACAGCGCCGGGTCCACCCTGGCCACTCTCGTTCGAGAAAAACTTCTTTCTTCTGCACCGCAGTTCTGGTCGAAAGTATTCATCATTGAAGTCAGTGAAATGACTTTGTAGTTGTAGAATTATTTGGCGTAGGAGAGATGAGATGTTTATCTCCCCCACGGTATTTATATTCTTGTCATTTAAGCTATTCTCGCTATCATCGTAGCTATGTTCCCATAAGCATTTTAACAGTACATCTTCATCATTGTAGATTTATCTGTTTCTTCCCCTCTCAACTTTAGAATGTCTCACATGGTGATAACTGTAGAATATAGTTTCTATCGCTTTGAAGCGTTGCTTTTAATATTTCCATGTAGTTTTCTTCAATACTATTACCGTAGTTACTGTTACAATCGTAGATATTAATTACTGAGATGAATATTTCCTATATCATGCTATATATTCTTCTGCGAAGTCATTTCCAACTATCAGGCTTTGTTCTATAATAATGTAGCAGAGTTTTATGGACACCTCCACTCTCGTCGAAGTCTAGATTGATAAGAAGCCTCGATCCCTCTGGCTTGTCTCCCACTTTGACAAAAAGTTGGCGTCACCTCATAAAAAATCTTCCTAAAAGGCGCGTTGTTGTTGTTTGAGTCTTCAGTCTTTTGACTGGTTTGATGCAGCTCTCCATGCCTCCCTGTCCTGAGCTAATCGTTTCATCTCTACATAGCTACCACACCCTACATCCGAGGCTATCTGTTTAACATATTCTAACCTTGGTCTACCCCTACAGTTCTTGTCCTCGACCCTTCCTTCCATAACTAAGCTTGCTATTCCTGGGTGTCTTAGTATGTGTCCTACCAACCTATCTCTTCTCTTCATTAGCAGTCGCCAGAAACATCTCTCCTCTCCCACTCGTCTTAATACCTCTTTGTTTGTAACCCTATCTACCCATCTGATCTTCATCATTCTCCTGTAACACCACATTTCAAATGCTTCAATTCTCCTCTTTTCTGCTACACCAATAGTCCACGTTTCACTTCCATAGAGCGCCACGCTCCAGACAAAGGCTTTCAAAAATGACTTCCTAATACCTAAATCTATATTCGATGTCAGCAGATTCCTTTTTTGTAGAAATGCTTTCTTTGCCTGAGCCAACCTACTTTTTATATCCTCTTTGCTTCGTCCATCACTGGTTATTCTGCTTCCTAAGTAACAGAAGTCTCCTACTTCCTTCAGCTTTTCACCTGCCAATTTGATCTCCATAGAGGTTTCTGATTTATTTCGGCTGCATTCCAGTATTTTTGTTTTACATTTATTAATTTTCATCATGAATTCTTTCCGTAAGATGGAGTCCATACCATTCAAAAACTCATTCAAATCCTCAGGCTTGTCGGCCAAGATGACTATGTCATCAGCAAATCTCAGAGTTGAAATTATTTCTCCTTGAATCTTCACTCCCACTTTACATTTTTCTCTAATTTCCTTCATTGCTTGTTCAATGTAAAGATTGAAAAGTATGGGTGATAAGTTGCAGCCTTGCCTTACACCTTTCTGAATACCAGCTTCTCTCTCATGTCCTTCAACTCGAATGACTGCTGTCTGGTTTCTGTATAGATTGTATATCACCCTCCTATCCCTGTACTTTATTCCAATCGATTTCAAAATGTCAAACAATTTAGTCCAATCAACGTTATCAAAAGCCTTTTCTAAGTCTACAAAAGCCATGAACGTTCTCTTATCTTTCCTTATTCTACCTTCCAAAATCAGCCTAAGACTTAGTACAGCTTCCCTTGTTCCTACATTTCTCCTGAAACCAAACTGGTCTTCACCCAACTCCGTTTCTATCTGGCTTTCAATCCTCTTGTAAATTATTCTAGACAGGATCTTTGAAGCATGAGTAATCAAGCTGATTGTACGGTAATCTTCACATCTGTCAGCTCCCACTATCTTTGGTAAAGGGATGATTACATTCTTCTTGAAATCAGGGGGTACCTCACCTGTCTCATAAATCCTACACACCAAGTGAAATAACCTGATCAGACCATCATCTCCTATCCAGCGTAGCAACTCAATCGGTATATCATCTATGCCTGGTGCTTTGTTCCTGCTTAAGTCTTCCAAAGCTCTATCAAATTCTGATCTCAATATTAAATCTCCTTTCGCATCCTCATCAATTTCCTCCTCCCTTTCCATTACATGATTCTCAATCTCCTTTCCCTGATACAAACTCTCTATGTAAGCTTTCCATCTCTCAACCTTTTCTTCCCTATCTGTTAGAGGCTTTCCATTTGTGTCCTTAATATTACAGCACTTAGTCTTCTTTTCCCCAAAAGTATTCTTAATCCTTCGATAAGCTGTGTCTACTTTTCCTAATTTCAGACAATTTTCTATACCTGCACACTTCTCTTTCAACCATTCTTCTTTCGTTTCCTTGCACTTCTTGTTAACCTCATTTCTCAGACGTCTGTATTCTGCTTTTCCCTTTTCATCTCTTACATTCTTGTGTTTCCGCCTTTCATCCATCAATTCTAGTATATCCTGAGTGATCCACGGTTTTCTACCTATTCTTTCTTTCCTACCAATGTTTTCTTCTGCGGATTTTGTTATTTCATTCTTCAAAAGTGCCCATTCGTCTGCAATTGAAGTTTGTTTAGGGATTTTCATTAGTCCTTCCTTTATACTCTTCTTGAATCTTTCGTTTACATCCTTCTCTTTCAGTCTGTCTATTGCCCACCTTTTTGGCTTTTGACTTTTCTTCAGTTTCTTCAACTTTAATCTGCATTTCATTACAACCAGATTGTGGTCAGAGTTTATGTCAGCACCAGGATATGTTTTACAATCCAAAATCTGGTTTCGAAACCTCTGCTTGACCATAATGAAGTCGATTTGGTAACGCCCTGTATCTCCTGGTCTCATCCATGTGTATATTCTTCTATTGTGGTTATTGAATAAGGTGTTAGCTATGACCAACTCATGCTCGGTGCAGAATTCTACCAGTCTGCTTCCTCGATCATTCCTTTCACCTAATCCGAAATCTCCTACTATCTTCCCTGCTCTCCCATTTCCTACCACAGCATTCCAATCCCCCATTACTATAACATTTTCATCACCCTTGATATACCTCAGAATTTCGTCTATTTCTTCGTAGACCTTTTCAACATCCTCATCATCAGCTTGACTGGTAGGCATATAGACTTGCACCACTGTGGTACAGGTAGGTTTAGTATTGATTTTTGCTACAATAATCCGTTCACTATATTGCTCATATTATTCTACCCGCTGTCCAAGTTTCCTACTCAATATGAGGCCAACCCCTGCTTGGCCATTGTTTGATTTACTGCTAATGACCCTATAGTCTCCTGACCAAAATCCTGTTCTTCCTGCCAGCGCATTTCACTAATCCCAACCAAATCCAACCTCAACCTATCCATTTCCCTTTCTAAGTTTTCTAACCTTCCACTTCCTAGCAGACTTCTAACATTCCACGCTCCGATCCGTAGAATGTCAGATTTCCTCTTTGTCACTTCTGTGATGTTAACCCCCTCTCGAGTAGTCCCCACCCGGAGATCCAAACGGGGGACTAGTTTACCTCCGGATTGAAATTTTACAAGGGAGGAGGCCATCATCACATGTAATTATGCATAGAGAGGTGCATATCCTCGGGAATAGCATACGGCTGTAATTTCCCGTTGCTTTCAGCCGTGCAGCAGGACGCAGTGTAGCCATTATTTGGCTTATATTATCAATATCTTAACCGTCTATAAGACTAGTAAAGAATTGATTTATTCTGAAAGGCTGCTACTCCCTTTCAGAATAAGTAAAGAGCAATTCTACTAACAAAAATACTAACCTTCTACCGTACTAAGAATTAAATACCAAAATTCTACTAACGATAAAAATAATTAAGTTCCACCAACAACAAATACTACCACTAAAACAGTCTGTCACCAGGCACACTCACATGCACCCTCACACACCACAGTCTACTGAAACAATGAACTATAACTAATAAACAATGCAACTGCTACCAGACACACACACACACACACACACACACACACCACAGTCTAATAGAACAATGACATATCTAATAGACAAACTAACTACCTACTTACAACTAAAACTAACTACATACTTACATGGAGTGTAAAATGAGTAAAAGCAACGTATATTGCTCACTTTACGGCTGTAAGTCGATGCATAAAAAAGATATGATTAATGTTTCCCGAAACCCCCACTTTTTCCCACCCGTTTGGTCAATGGTTGTTGCTATCAAAAAACGTTTCAAACATACATTTTTGAGCTTTATCCGACACATAGTATGAACTTTGAACGGATTCGATATTTCACATATTAAGAGAGTTTTAGCAATATTTCATTTTCATCCCCTTCGACCGATTTAGCCCAGTAACGAACTCGACCGAGATTTTATGGGTATACATATTCGATAAAAAATTCAAAGTGATTGGTGCAAAATTACGGCAGTTATCGTATCCACAAGAAACTGATATACATATATATATAAACTTTTGAACTGACGGTGGTTTTCGGGTCTGGGGGATGTGAAACGCGAAGATATGTCGAAATTTTCCGGAAATCGGAACATGGTA
Source organism: Meconema thalassinum (assembly GCA_946902985.2). Lineage (NCBI taxonomy): Eukaryota > Metazoa > Arthropoda > Insecta > Orthoptera > Tettigoniidae > Meconema > Meconema thalassinum. The sequence continues at coordinate 214,439,744 of OX336388.2, read as the reverse complement.
CCCATTGCAATAGTTAGCTTTCTAATGAAATCTACCTAAAATACTACCATCAACGACACCTAGCTGTGAACTTGGCTACTAGATGCCACCGGAACCATCAACTCGCAACAAACGTTGGAACTTCCCCTCCGAAGGAAAGCAAACTCAGGGTTTTTTAGCGCTCTTAGTAAATCCGACGACTTGAGCCAGGTTTGAACCCACGACCTTTGGGCATAGAAGTTCAGCATGCTACCAGTTACGATACCGAAGTCGCTTCCCACAGACAGATGGAAATCTGAATGTTATCTCGTGCAGTGGCGTTGTCATAGCAACTGCTGATGGCTCATCCCTTATCAATTAAAAGTAAAGTTGTCATGGCAACCTCTCTTGGCACTTGGCATTTTCTTATAATTTAAATTATTTTGCTCACCCTGTGGCGTAATGGTGGTTCATATCAAAAATTCTTTCAGACAAAAGTTTTAGGTAATTATTGGAGGAATATTGTCCATTTTATACGGTTTTGATATTGTGCCTATTAACAGAGATATGATTAATGTTTCCCGAAAAACCCACTTTTTCCCACCCCTTTGGTCAATGGTTGGTGCTATCAAAAAACTTTTCAAACATAAATTGTAGGGTCTTGTCCGACACATAGTATGAACTTTGAATGGATTCAATATTTCAGATATTAAGAGAGTTATAGCGATATTTCACTTTTTCGAAAAAAAAGCCTCCCATTTTCACCCCCTTTGACTGATTTTGCTCATTAACGAACTCGACCGAGATTTTATAGGTATACATATTCGGTAAAAAATTCAAAGTGATTGGTGCAAAATTACGGCAGTTATCGTGTCCACAAGAAACTGATATATATATATATATATATATATATATATATATATATATACATATATACATACATAAATTATATATAAACTTTTGAACTGACAGTGGTTTTGGGGTCTGGGGGATGTGAAACGCGAAGATATGTCGAAATTTTCCGGAAGTCGAAACATGGGACCCATTGCAATAGTTAGCTTTCTAATGAAATCTACCTAATAATGAAATCTACCTAAAATTGTGTCACAATGAGCCTCATTATAGTACAGTTTCTGACATAATAGTCAGGGTCGAACATAAAGCTTTTTATTTCAACCTCAAATATTTTCATTTCCACTTCGTGCTGTATTTTCAAAATAAGTATCTCTCATCGTTAATCTAAAAATTGTAACAGATCTGAATTTTAGTCTTTTAGAGTATTTTTAATCATTTTAGACATTATTGTGGAAATAATTTTGAAATCAGCCTTCTTTCTCAGAGAAGAGTGGTTGTGTTGCCCTAGAAGTGCAACTCTGCTTTATTTCATTTCGCTGTGAACTTTTCTTTCCGCAAAATACACAGTCAAATTCAGATTGGACTGAAGGGGGATTTGTGTTTCATGCACCTCGCCATTCTTAAATTACGACTGACAAGAATTCGATACACACGAATCTCCACGATAATATAATTAATAGTCCAGTCAGTGATTTTAACCCATCATGCCGAGACGTAAGACGGATATAGGTCATAGTTCATTGCCATCGTTATTGTCGAATTACAACACTAATATGCTAGGCAAGATAGAATTCTTGATATGTATTCAAAACTCAATAATGATAATACGTAATATGTTTGAGTCATGTTAGCGTCTTTTCAGGTCTCACTGGTGAAGGCATCTGTACAATGTAACTCAGTCTAAATATCTGCCTTCTTCCTCGAACTGTAAATTCTCCGCCTCAGTTGAAATCGAGCGCTTTGAAACAAATAGGACTCCTCATGTCAACACAAAGTGAAATATTGATCCCAAATCGATATTCGCTTTCGGTCCGGTATGTGCATTACATTGAAACGAGACTGAAAGTCAATAGAGAATAAATTAAACTAGGAATAAATAAAGTGGTTGATGAACTTTCGAACATTTTTCACATTGCTTTGAAAGTTTCTTTGGAGATAATTTGATTTTAATATCCCGTATCTGCTGATTTTGGGACTTGAACAAGGTGTAACTGATACATACAGCTCAGTAAGTTGAGTTATCTAAATAAATAGAGTGAAGTCTAAAACCTTGATGTATCGGCAATCGTTTTCTTTAGGTGTGTAACAAGGTGATGTACACGTACGCGTATTTCACGGGCGAAGGTTGCAGATTCAATCACTTGACGCTTTCACCTTTGCAATCCACTCACTGTCTGCGTCACATCTGATCCAGAGAAGTCGCCGATGCATCAGGGGTTATACTGCAAATTCATGTTCCGAAAGCACCATTACCGTAGGTGACTTAACTGTATGCATGTATGTATTACATCCTGTACATGAAATACCTGTTATCTTATTCGTTGTTACTCCAAGTGCTTTACAATATGCATCCTTTCTTGATTGTAGTCTATTTCTATATATGAAATTTTAGATACCGAATCAATGAAGAATCACGCATGGAAAGGACCAAACTTCAAGTTACGTCACGTTTTCACGCGTACAATTCCGAGATTCCACAAACCGACAGAAAAGTGCATATGTTGCCTATGTGGGGAACTATGCTTCCTGTACTATCTAGGAAACTGTGCTGAAAGATCACAACCAATCAGCAGATTTGCTACATATCAGTGTTATCTTATTAGTTCAATAATTACTTTTCTTCCATATTGCACACATTGTGATTAATAATAATAATTATTATACGCCTACACATTGATTACGCCACATAAACCAACAGCTGCTGGGTAGTTAATATGCTACTATCTGCATGAAAATCCGGAAATATGGAGAATGGGTGAGATGTGAAGAATTACAAATTTACAGTGGAAAGCCTGACATACACAATCCATATGATACAACATGTTGTGAAAAATATCTTTTGTTATTGTTGTTGTTGCTGTAATTTTAGAGAGAGAGAGAGATGAAAGAAATTGTCAGATATCCTGTGTTGTTGTGGTGTCAGTAGCAGTAGCCTGGTCAAGCAGACGAGGATTAACGGCCGAAGGGACCCGACGCACTGACCACGTGCTACCTCATAATATGCAGGCCAAATGGCTGGGCAGTGGTCGCATGATAGGTAGGCCTAGGCCCTTCATGGGCTGTAGCGCATTGGGGTTTGGTATGTTTTGGGTAGGGTAGTGTGTGTATTTTTAATTCAGGTGAGGATTGGAATGGAAGCGGCCGTGGGCTCAGGTTAGGAACCATATCGGCATTATCAAAAAGCAAAAAGCAAAATTCAAAAACAAAAATAGTAAACAAAACAAGAAAAAACAAAAAAAATTCAAAAAGCAAAATTCAAAAACAAAAGCAGAAAACAAAAACAAAAAACAAAAAGCAAAAATTAAAATTCAAAAACAAATGCTTAAGCAGGAAACAAACACAACAGCAAAAAACAAAAAGCAAAATTAACAATTCTAAAACAAAATCTAAAAGCCAATTTCAAAAACAAAAGCAAAAGCAGAAAACAAAACAAAACACAAAGCAAAATAAAAGCAAATTTCAAAAACGAAAACAAAAGATGAAAACAAACACAAAACAAAAACAAACAAAAAAACAAACACGTAGTTCCGTGAAGAACTATACAGCCCACTCTCACATATCCCACTCATGTTAATTGCCTCTATCCACATACAAAATTTCATTTTAATTGATGTAACAGACTCGTAGATATTGAGAACCGTCCAAATACTTCAGATGGTCGCCAGGTTGGATTTTTATTTTAGTAGGCTACTATTACATTAAGATTATTATGCACGTGCGGCATACAAACTTCAATCGCATGATCAGAACACAAGAAGTAAAAACGGGATTTTAAAATTACGCACAGCAGCCATCCTGTGATTATGCAAACAATTGAAACAAACTAGATGCCAGTGGATCAACATTTGTATAAGCCTGCAACGTTTCACGGCACTCGGATAGTTAATTCGCGAGAAACGTCCATTTAAACATTTACACTTCGCATCGCCGCCATGCTGGACCTGCGCCCACCAGGTTACTGAAATCCTATAGGTCAACATATGTTCATAGTCTCTATGAACATTAAAAAATTGAGTTTGGTTGCTGTAAAAGATTCATAGACATTGAGAACCGTCTAAATATTTCGGAAGCTCGCCATTAATGGCGCGTTAATGGTGAATATAATATTATTCCTTAATTGAGCATTCAATTAGCTGCTATTATTTATAAATGTTCATGACTTATTAATGAACAACTTTTCTGATGTCATACAGTGTTAAAATCTTGCTGGTAATTAGATATTCTAATAGCGCTCATTACTTTCTTTATAACGCCTCTTTTGATTGGCCATTGTCACCATGTGTCTGACGTGCGTTCCCAGTCTACTTGACTTCAGTCGCGATCTGCTGGCGCGTGTCTCTCTGCCAATTGGAAGTGCTCGGCTGCTTCCGTGCATTCTTTGTGCCATCGTCACTCGCTTGCTACCTAGCGCGAGATTGGTAGTCCTTGGCTACCTTCGTGACATCCTTTGTGTCGTGCTTTCTTTATGCCATGCACGTGGCTAGGACTATCCTGATTGGTCGGCTGGATTAACTGGTTAACTCTGCTAGGTGCATAAACCTGCTTTGTGGCTTGTTTCCAGAGTCTGTTTTATATAGCATTGACTAACTTAGAAAACTTTCTGAAGATAGAATATTCCCGACCACGAATACGCGTACAGTACCTAGAGATTGATACAACTTGTAGAAGAAAAGTTAGTTATTGTTGTTTTAAAGGGCGGAACTACGAGCTCATCTGCCCATGAAGAAAAGTACCCTACATTTTGATCATACGTACGGTACGGTACTAGACGTCAATTCTATTGTGAAGTGACATGCTAAGTCAGTATGAGAGTTAGGCCCGGTAAAATAATCCCCATTCTCAAGTTATAGGCCTAATTGTCTTCGGTCACCGTCGATTACCTGACTGTTACATAATTTTAATTATAAGCTGGTAATCCAAGAAATCTTCTTGGGGCAAGGTGGTTTTGATAAACAAGATAAGAAAGCAAGAAGTTCCGTGACGAACTAAAGAGCCTACTTTTCTTAAAATTTAAGATTCATGCCAATGATTAATCTATATGGATCTATTTAGAATGACGAAATTAAGTTGGTAATATCGAAATGTGTAATCAGTTCGAAATACTGTATACCTGGCATAATGTAGCCTGATAGAGCACTACAGTTGGCAGCCCTGGTGACTGAATATATTCATAGTTCCATCTCTTAAGGTACAGAATACAATATTTGGTTGAAGTCCAATGGATAGCATGGACGTTACATGCAGTTAAACATTGGATCTAACTGCGCGCGCAAAATCATGTTGGCAACAATGTCACGCATGTATTGGTCAGAAATAATCTGATCTATTGTTGTGCCAATTTTGAATGAATTTAGTTAGTATAGATGTTACAAGCATTTTAAAATTGGATCTATCAGCAGGCTTAGAATCATGTTGGCCGCACTGGCATATATTAGTTACTGCAAATTAATCTAGAATGCCAGGTACTATACGTGTGCAAAGTTTAAAGCTATTGGCTTGCATACTTTCTGATATATTGATATTATGGTAACAAAAATAGAGACAGCATTTATTAACGTTTCTCGCAATTTAACCATCCGCGTGCAGTGAAACTTGGTACAGTAAATCCTTATACGAATTTTAATCCACTGGCATCTAATTTATTTCAATTGTTTCCATAACCTCAAGATGGCAGCTGTGCAAAATTTTAAACTCTCCTTGTTTTTTCTTGTGTCCTAATTATGCGATTGAAGTTTGAATACTACACGTTCACAATAATCTACATGTAACTGTACATAACTCTAGGACCTACATATATAAAATCCAACATGGCGACCATCCGAAATATTTAGTCGGTTCTCAATATCTACGAATCTATTACAGCAATCAAACAGAAATTGTGTATGTTGATAGTGGCTATATCTGAGAAAAAAAAGGGTTTGTAGAACGCATCGGCAACTTATCAGACCGAGGGAATAAAATATCTGACAGATAGCTATCTGCAACATTATCTGGACATAGTAAAACCGGCCCTTAACCATCTAATTTTCGCTCTCAATTCGATTATCCTTTACGTTTATTCTAAAGCTGAAAGCCGGAGTAGTTAAAAGGGTCGTAAAACCAATAACATTGTTATTATTATTATTATTCAAAAGTTAGAAATTATTTATATAGAGGGCAACTGAGTATGCTACCTAATAAAACGAACGTCTAGAATGTAATTCATTTTATGAACTTAAAAGAAACTTCCATTCGTTACACACCAACTGATCTATGTCTTCCATGATGTACTGTGTTTGACAGAAATTCAAGGAAATGGGGACCAACCAGATGTGTACTCTGTAAGTTTACAAGTCATTTGTAAGTTGTAATTCCACCTATGCAAAGAAGATATTTGTTAAACAAATCATTTATTTGCAGGATAATAGTGACCTCACTGGAGATATGAAGACTGAAGATTGTCCCCCACCAGAGTTTGTTCCATGCATCAAAATAGAAACAGCCTATTCTGATTTCAAACAGGTAAGTACTTTATAGTGTTACTACTTTATGCCTCTTGAGTTGGTCCATTTTAGATATCCTTTCTCCCCTTCTAAATTTCATAGCCTTTGTTTTGGAGCTGTTAATTTCCATAGAGTTTTCTTCCGCCCATTCCCTAATGTTCCCCATAGCTGTTTGTAGGTCTTCTCGGTATCTTGATTGGATGGCCATGTCATCTGCGTACATGAGTAATTTGACTGTTCTTGAGTCTAATGTTTGCCCCATGTCTGAGGTCTTTACGTTGAAGAGGTCTGAACTCATGGGATCCCCTTGTAGAACCCTCTTTGTTTGAGTGATACTCCTCGACGTGGTGGTGCCGTCATAGATTGTAACATACAGTAGTTCATGTTTAAAATCAATTTCAATGTTTCTAATTCACTATTGGAGGAGCCTAATATGTTTTCCAGTTTGTGGATAAGTATCCTTCTGTTGATACTGTCAAATTGCTTTGGAATAGTCTATCTATATAGATTGCATACAGCGGTCTACCGGGTTGGGCTAAGGTCGTTATTATTTCTTGCACAAGTTCCTGTAAAGACTGTTGAGTTGATCTACCCGGGGTAAAGCCATATTGATTTGATGGTATGTTAGCATGTAGTCTTTGTTCCACCCGTATTAGAAGGAGTTTAGAGAAGGTTTTGAACATAACATTTTCCAGGGCCATTCCCCTGTGAGAGTTTGGATCCTACTTCTTCCCCTTCCCTTTGTAGATCACAATTATGAGTATCTTCCTCCATTGTTCTGGGATTGACTTATGTTTTAGGCATTCGTTAAATAAAATGCGCAAACATTGACCACAATCTCCCAACATGTTATTTTATAGTTTTAAATAAATGATCTGCACCTTGTGTTGCCCAATACACATATAATATAGCAGAGAGAGTCAACAAATAAGAACCAACTGAGTATCCAAGTTTAGGAGAAGGTAATACCGTAAACTATTACGTTTCTCGTAACTGTATTCCACCTGAAGACGACACTGTATAATATGCTTGATTGCTGTGTTTGGTAAATAGCCTGCACATTGCGTTACCCACTAAGCAACTAAAACAACAGAGTGGGCCATTAAGTTGGGAATCGACTGAAGTTTTAGGTTGGAGGACTGTATTACAAAATTTTTGTTCCGTGTGAGGCGACAATTTGACCTACATCCTTCGCGCTTTTTCATTCTTCTGACAGCGACATCTTCTGTCCCTACAGTTTTCGATCAAAGTTATTGGAGTATTGACGTAGGCAGATTATCAGGTAGATCTCTTATTTTAATAGCATCATTTTACTATAATTTTTAATACATGGCATTTAATTATTTTCAAGCTTTTCCATTTTTTATTTAAAACAATTTTTATAAGGATATCCACTTCGTTTTGGCTTTGTTAACTAGTTTTAAGATTTAATACCAATCACGCTGAGGAAGGTATCAATGAAATACCGAAACATGTACGATTAATAATGTAATTGAACGTTTCTTTAGTGTTTGACTAGGCGGTTTTAATAAGATAATATTCGTTAATTAGACATGTTGGCGGGTCTTTTAAATGCTCTGTAAAAATCCCATCTGGCCCAGCAGCTTTGTTATTTTTTCTATTGCTTACAAGTTGTCTGACCTCCTCTGTTGTGACTGGGCGAGTGTCTTGAATGTTTGCCAGCTGCAGTGTGAAGCCGTTTGTCCTTATATTCGTTTCTCCGGGAAGATGACTACAATGTGCCTCCCATTGCGCCATGTTTACGAGAGGAGTTGCTTCCTGTTTCTTTGAGTTCTTTAAGATTTTATAAGGCTTCGCTTCCGTCTCGGCTATTAACCTCTGTTCTCTGTGTAAATCGTACTCTGTTTTCTTTTCTTTTAGTAGTTTTTTATATTTCCGACGCTCCTCAATATATTTCGTTAGTGCGTCCATAGAGGAATGAAGTAAATGTATCGTTGTTTGTCGCATGATATAACATTCCTCATCAAACCATGACTTTGCAATGCGATCATATGTAGGTAGAATAGTGGTGGCGTGTGGAATTGTGTCATTCAATGCTGCTGTCGCTCCATCCAGGTTCCCCTGCCCTATCATATGCATGATTGTCGGTATCTCCTCTCTGTTCATTTGCCATCTTTCCTCCTCTATATATCTAGAGACTCTCTGCTTAGGGGGTTCTCCTTTCTGATGCTGTGTTCCAGTACTTAGTTGGATTTCCGCTATTACTGGGAGGTGTTTTCTGATTACTACGTTTTCGGTCTTCACTTGTGCATGTCCTCCTGCATTTGAGAAGATTAAATCGATTGTGCTCCTTCCATTTGGAGCAATGTACGTGTAATCACTCTTCCTGTTTAGTAGCCTTAGCTGGTAGTCTAGAAGAAAGGCTGTGACCGCTTGTGATTTTGTATCCCATTTGTCTACGCGGTAATTCAGGTCACCAAGTAACAGGGTTGGTTAATCATTATCTGTGTTCTCCAGTGCCTTCCCTAGCTCGTCTATTATAACCTCAGGATCTGTATTGGGCGTGAAGTACGCTCGTATTATGTTCATCTCACTGATGTTCAATGTTAGGGTGTTGCATGTGCTCACAATTTCGCTGATAGGTTGCAGGTGCGGCTTTATATAGCAGCTCAGTCCGCCTGAGGGACGGCCTCTGTTGCCTTTCTTGGCTAGAGAGTGAATACCGTAGAGACCGTTAATGCCTATTTCTTCCATGCTGAAAGTTTCTGTAAAAAGCAGGATGTCATTCTCTAGAAGGGTGAGTCGTGGGGTCAATGCCAATACACCCTTCAACCCTTGTACATTGCAAGCCATTAATATGACGCACTCAGTGATATTGTTGTTGCTGATTTTGTTGCTGTGTGATCTGCACTCCGGATGGCCTCTTGCGAAGGTTGATATTGATGATATCCGGCCTTCAGTGTTGAAACTCGAAGGGATGAAAAGTAACCCCCTGCCAGAAATTTTCATTGTCAACCACTTCTTTGTCTTTCCTCAGGAGTGCTATCTTGAACGCTTTGTTCCTTCCTCTTGTTCGAATTGTGAAATATGCTTTGACGCTATTAATGCCCTTTTCTGCCAAATAAGAGGTGAAGTCTTCTTCCGTGATATCTTCGTCCAGGTGTCTGATGTACATCCAGTATAGCCTTGGTGCCGGTTTGAGGCTTCCACCACTATTATTCCCCTTCCCTATTTTGGCTGTGGGCGGGGGGCGAGGTTCTTGCTGAGCAGGGCATAACTGGTATCTGCTACTTTGGGTATCGCATTCATTTCTGTTATGCCTGTCTGGTTGCTGTCTGACCTGTCGACTTGTAACTGTAGTGTACTCCGCGTTTAGGATATCCAAATCTGGTTTTCTTGCTGAGTTTCTCATCAGGGGGCTGGGTTTCATGCTGTACATTATGAAATTCAAACGACTGTTGGGTTGCCTCTTTCTGTTCATTTCTAATCATTATGTGAATATTATCCATCATGGACTGTATCTGCAGTTTAATTTTCCCCATGATTCTTGCCTCTATTTCTGAATTCGATCACGTTTCGCTATGATGAATGTCACACGACTCTGGTCGCTGTTGCGCTACTCCACCGCCTTCTCTGTGATGGTTTGCTTCATCTATGGGATCTTTGGATGCCACTAGCGAGTCGTTCTTTTGACCACTAGGTGGCACTGGACCATCATGTTTCCTGCTCCTTCTTTTCTTTGTTGTATCTCTCTCGACTGAGCCGCGGGAGCCTGTACCACCTTTTGCCTCTCTAGGTAAACAGATTTTGCCACTTGTCCCGACCAACTATTGTCTTCCTGTAGTGCAGTGTCATTGTCTGAAACCAATCCTGATTAGTGCTTTGTTTCTAATGATCTTCTGGGACATACTTTGCCAGTATTCATTAAAGTGCTCCTTAACTTCCCACACAGCCAAAATAGACCTATTCTTCTTGAAATAGGTATTCAGATACCAATCATTAGATCTTCAGCACTTCCACGCTGGAATTTTAATAAAGCTGACTGGGGTAAATATTCAAGTGATCTTGATAGTATAGTGACATGGATCCCACCTTGTGCTAATAATTACTGTAGGTTTATGAAAGCCATAATTACTACAGCCAAGAAGCACATTCCGAGAGGAGTGAGGAAAGAATATATACCAGGCCGGAATGAAGCTTGTGAAAAGTTCTACACTGAATATCAGAAGAATGGAGGAAATAATATTGCTGATGACCTCCTTCATAATTTAGATGAAGCTAGACGGAATAGACGGAATGAAACTATGCAGACCATGGACTTGAAGCATTCCAATAGAGAAGCGTGGAGCCTATTGAAAAAACTGGGTAGAATGCCTCATAATCCTCAGCCCGAATCAGCAGTTACACGGAACCAAGTTGCTAGTCGCATTGCTAGCCTGTCGAAAGTGAAACCAGATGCACATCATAAGAGGTTAATCAGACAAGAACTGTCCTTTATGAAAAGAAAATGCACTTCCAACATCTTTTACTCCTTTCATTGAAGATGAGCTTTTGGTTGCCCTAAAAGGGATGAAAAATGGAACAGCTCCAGTTATGGATGAAACACATCCTGAATTTCTCACACATAGTGGAATGCAAGGAAATGGATGTCTCAGTTCTTTTCTAACATTGTACTTACTGGGAAACTTCCCCCAGAATTCAAGTGTACTGAGGTTATAGCATTCCTTAAACCAAGAAAGCCTGCTGATCGTCCTGAAAGTCACAGGCCAATTGCTTTATTAAGTGTCTGTTATAAGCTACTTGTACTACTCATTTATAATAGGATCAGTCCTCAAGTTTTCAACATCCATCCAGTTGAACTGGCGGGTTTCAGACCGCATCGAAGTTGTGAAGACCAAGTTCTGGCTCTGACAACCTACATCGAGTCAGGCTTCGAAAAACGATTGAAGAGTGGAACTGTGTTTGTAGACCTCACAGCAGCATACGATACAGTTTGGAGAGATGGAGTTGTATATAAATTCCTTAAACTAACGGAATGCAAGTTACTGACACAGTTGTTAAACAATATGCTCTCCAATAGGAAGCTACAAGTGCTAATGAATAATAAGTTTAGCAAACTGAAAGCTCTCAATAATGGGCTCCCTCGAGGATCTGTGCTTTCACCACTGTTTAATTTTTACATCGCGGATATACCAGCTACATCCTCCCGCCAGTTTTCATATGCCGATGATCTAGCACTTGCTTTTCAACATTCATCTGTGGTTGAGATAGAGAGAAATAACACTGATCTGAACATTTCGAGTGAATATTTTAGAAAATGGTGTTTGACTCCAAGTACGAGCAAAACAGAGACCTGTTTCTTTCATTTGAATAACAGGCAGTCCAGAACTACCCTAAATTTGTCACTCAATGGGACTCCTCTACCTTGCAACTCTCATCCTATGTACCTTGGAGTTACTCTGGATAGAACTTTGTCTTTCCGTAAACATCTAACTGACAGTGCTGCTAAACTGACAACGAGGAACTACATTCTTCACAAACTCGCTGGTTCTACTTGGGGAGCTTCTGCTCCCACGCTCCGCACTTCAGCTATTGGGCTGGTTTATTCTACATCGGAATATTGTTGTACGGTCTGGATGAACAGCTCACATGTTCAGAAGATCGATGTTGTTCTGAATCGGACTATGCGAATCGTTTCTGGCACAGTTAAATCCACTCCTGTATTCTGGTTGCCTGTATTAAGTCACCTCGAACCTCCAAGACTTAGAAGAATGAAGAACTTGGACCGAGAAATCCATAAAATAACAGCGAACCAGTCTCTCCCTATTCATGGCGACGTAATAGGAGGATTTCATCGTCTTAAGTCCAGGTCTCCACCCATTCAAACAGCTCAAGAGCTCATTTTAAGTAACTTCAGTGCCTCAAAAGAATGGGAAAGTGAATGGTGCGTCAAAGTTCCTCATGAGTGGCAGCCCTTATTTAATACAAACCATCCTCCTCCTGGCTTTGACCTACTAAGAAAAATTTGGGTTGCTATCAACAGGGTTCGAACTGGCTATGGTCGATGTTCATCGTTACTTCATAAGTGGGGCTTAAAATCTTCCCCTCTTTGTGATTGTGGTGAAGTGGAACAGACAATTCATCACATGGTTTCGGAGTGTGAAAGAAGAGCGTTCTCCGGATCCATGGATGAGTTCCTGAAGGCTTCAGATCTGGCTGTGCAGTGGTTGAACAATCTGGACATCAATTTATGAAATCACCTGTATATGTATTGTCGATTGTCATAGTGTATTTTTGTACTTGTTATAATTTTATGTGTGTAATTCCATAAGCTAATAATAATAATAATAATTGTCTAGTTGCATAACCTCACATATAGTAAGCTCTTTAACTTGTTCCTCACTTCTGCATAGTTTAGATTTCAGTTCAACAAAGCATTCTCGTATAATCCTTACCGCTTTATACAAGTCGTCCTTTGATTCCTTTTTGAGATATCTGCTTAAATCCGTAATATTTTCAATACTTTTAAGAGCGGAATCCACTCGGCTTTCCATCCCGTCCGCCATCTCCACAGACATTTAATTCTTGTAGCTAGTAATATCATGTTGCTGCAATATTGATGTTATATACCCTACATAGCACTCCCTCTCCTGAAGCACCTAATTGGCGTTTGGGTTGTTTTGGAAACTAATTTGCTAACACTGCATTGTTTTGTGTAGAATCTCTTGTAATATATTGGGTAAGTGGTGTGTCTAAATAATCTTATCCCTTAATTTTCAAAAGATGTGCTTATTTCCATTAAGGCAGTGATCCTAGCATTTTCTCTCACGCTATGATTCACATGATTTCTATAAAGGATTGATAGCCTGATGGTGTATTATATGTTACAGAACTAGGGAGGACATACCAATCAGCAGTAAGATGTGATGGACGGTATGAAACTAGTGTCTGTTAGTTGTTAAGCGAATATATCTTTACTTGAATAGAGCTTGCAACCATTCTGGTTACATAGCTCAGCTCAAATGTTAGGTTTAGAAAATGGCGCTTGCTGGGAGTGCTGTCCATTGCCCAAAGTTATAGGTGATGGGGGGCCTTGCCAGTGAAGCTTCTCTCATACATTCTTTTTTTGATGTTCTATTGTTTTTGTAGATTATTCTAGGATTTTACAAAGATAGGGTTAGGTCTGATTATTGTTTGGCAAGAGGTAAATGATATTGGCTTAGGAGTTGGTTGTTGAATGGAGAAACAATTATATTATGTAGGGAATGTAGTACTGATTTCGATGAAGAAAAATGGAATTGGTTATATGTTTTAGATTATGAGAGTGGCCACTACCCCCGAAGATAGAACTCGTAAAGTTACAAGCTATACAGTGCAATTTAGGGGCCGATAACCTAGATGTTAGGCCCCTTAAAACAACAATTATCATCATCATCATACAGTGCAATTACATGTTTTGTTATTTGTGTAAAATGTATGAAGTGATAGCAAAGAAATAAATTATCTATCTTATCCCCAGGATATGAAAGAAGAAGTCGAGTTCGAAGAATGTGATGCAGGTGGAAGTCATTTGAATCAGTAAGTGGTCATCCTAATGAATGCATAACGGAAAATGTCGGATATAAATAAGGTTTCTTGGGAGCAAAATATATCCGTGTTATTTTATTTTTCATTCAAATCAATTTTCTTTTCTGTATTTCTGTAATTTTCTTCATGTCAATAATAACTTTCTATTTAGCAACCCACAAATTAGTCATTCTCTTACAGTTCTCTCGGTCTGAAGTTGGTAATAAATGTTTCGGAGTTGTGGAAAACCGTTTCATATTGTTGGAGGAAATATACATACTGCAGTGAAACGAATTTGACTGTAATATGAATTTTTTGAGGAACGTTCACTAATTTAAAACTCCCCTAGAGTGTTGCTGTGTCCTCAGCCCCAGATGACTCTTTTTTAACCTAAAACAATGAGCGTAAATAGCTTCCTGCTTATCCGGCATTGTTGTTGTTGTTGTTTGAGTCTTCAGTCTTTTGACTGGTTTGATGCAGCCCGCCATGGCTCCCTGTCTTCATCTCTACATAGCTACCACAACCTACGTCCGAGGCAATCTGTTAAACATATTCTAACCTTGGTCTACTCCTACAGTTCTTGTCCTCGACCCTTACTTCCATAACTGAGGAGTGTTTGTGGGAAACGGTATAAGTGCTAAATGGTATTATATACTACTCACTGGTACTACAGTGGCCAGAAATACCAACTGAAACAACTAGGATAGTATATAATACCATTTCGCACTTATACCGTTTCCCACAAACACGGACTAAGTCCTTGATAGTCCTCAGTGGTACTAAAGTAACCAGTAATACCAACTGAAACAACTAGGATAGTACATAATACCATTTGGTACTTATACCGTTTCCCACAAATACTTAGTTACTAAGCTTGCTATTCCTGGGTGTCTTAGTATGTGTCCTGCCAACCTATCTCTTCTCTTCGTTAGCAGTCGCCAGAAACATCTCTCCTCTCCCACTCATCATAATAGCTCTTCATTTGTAACCCTATCTTCCCATCTGATCTTCATCATTCTCCTGTAACAACACATTTCAAACCCTTCAATTCTCCTCTTTTCTGCTGCACCAATAGTCCAGACAAAGGCTGTCAAAAATGATTTCCTATTACTTAAATATATATTCGATGTCAACAGATTCCTTATTTGTCGAAATGCTTTCCTTGCCTGAGCCAACCTACTTTTTACATCCTCTTTGCTTCGTCCATCACTGGTTATTTTGCTTCCTAAGTAACAGAAGTCTCCTACTTACTTCAGCTTTTCACCTGCCAATTTGATGTCCATAGAGGTTTCTGATTTATTTCGGCTGCATTCCAATATTTTTGTTTTACATTTATTAATTTTCATAATGAATTCATTCCTCAAGACGGAGTCCATACTATTCAAAAACTCATTCAAATTCTCAGGCGTGTCGGCTAAGATGACAATATCATCAAAAAATCTCAAGAGTTGAAATTATTTCTCCTTGAATCTTCACTCCCACTTTAAATTTTTCTCCAATTTCCTTCATTGCTTGTTCAATGTAAAGGTATTGGTACAAGTAAATTCAGTCCTGTGTTGGTTAGGTCTCTGAATGATACAGAAATTGGGAAAGTGTAGTTTTGCTGTCATAGCATTGTTAAAATGAACCGAAATGTTGAATTGCGCTATAAATCAATCCTTTGTGAAAGGCGCATTTTGACGATGGACTTCTTCTTACCACATTTGATCTGTAAAAGTAGGAAGTTAAATGTACATTATAAACCATGATCGAAAACTTTGACACGGATATTAATGCTTGAGATGGAACAGCCACATTTAACTAGTACACGTGTAGTGTGCAATATGTATGTTTCTTTAAGGCTGAGTCTGTTAAAGCCCAGTCAGACATGGTGAATGAGAATGGGTATAATAGCGATTCAAATCAAGTGGTAGGCATATTGTTTTGAACGGTAGCCCATGCTCCAATTTAGTGGAGATATAATACTAAGCCATTCCCTAAAAGTCACATTACCCTGTTTATTCACTTATTCACAGTCCGGAGAAAGCTACTGAACTTCTGAAATCTCTAGATAATGCTAGAAGAGAGAAGTGGATAACAGCAGTACAAGATCTCAACTTCACACACTCCAGCAGAAAAGCATGGTCACTCATCCGTAAACTAGATCCAACTTCCACACCACTGAGGAAGCAGACCTCCATTAATGTGGAAACTATAGCAAACCATCTGGTCTCGGTATCTTGGGCTCCGGGGAATAAGAAATTCACAAACAAGTTTAGTCGGAACTAAGACAGAGAAAACAAGAAATCCAACCAAATGACCAATATTCAAGTCCATTTTCCTCAGAAGAAATACAAAATGGTCTCGACTCCCTTCGTGGCGGTAAAGCTGCCGGATTTGATGGCATATTTCCAGAACTTTTAAAGAATTGTGGTCCAGCAACCAAGCGCTGGCTTGCTTTTTTCTTTAGTAATGTTCTGCAGTCAGGCCGACTGCCTCCCTTGTTTAAGAAAACTAAAATTATTGCTATCTTGAAACCAGGCAAGGATCCCAAATTACCCCAAAGTTACTGACCAATAGCCCTACTAAGCGTAACTTACAAGCTCCTGGAAAGACTGATTCTTAACAGGATAGCTCCTACGATTGATTGCCTCATTCCGATTGAGCAAGCTGGTTTTCGTCATGGTCGTGACTGTAGCGATCAGTTGCTCGCTTTGTCTTCATATATAGAAAGTGGATTTGAGAGGAAGAAGAAAAGTGTCTCTGTGTTCCTGGATTTTACTGCTGCCTATGACACAGTCTGGAAAGAAGGTCTCCTCCTGAAACTCAGTAGAGCAATACCATGTCTCATGATCTTCACTCTGATAAAAAATATGTTGGGAAACAGATTTTTCCAGGTTTATAAAGAGCATGTCCGCAGTCGTTTTCACAAACTCAACAACGGTTTGCCACAGGGTTCAGTGCTGTCTCCAATTCTCTTCAATTTATACATACACGACCGTCCTGAAACCACATCTCGCAAGTTCATCTATGCAGATGACATCAACCTCACCTTATAAAGAGCAAAGAGCAGACTTCAGTGAAGCTGAAGAAATCCTATCCCAGGATCTTGAGAAGATGGACGATTATTTCACTAAGTGGCGATTGACACCTAGCCCTCTAAAAACAGAAGTAGCCACGTTTCACCTCAGTAACAGGAATGCAAACTACCAACCGACAGTCAGGTTCAGAAATCACACACTGCGATGTAATGCTACCCCCAAAAGCCTTGGTGTAACTTTAGATAGATCTCCAACCTATCACTTTCAGAAACTGGCAGCTAAACTGAAAAGTCGTAACAACCTTCTGGGAAGACTAACTGGAACATCATGGGGTGCAGATGCAAATTCACTGCGAACAACTGCTTTAGCACTAGTATATTCTTCAGCTTAATACTGTTCTGCTGTATGGCTGAATAGTTCCCATACTCGTCTGGTCGACATCCAGCTACGCCACACAATGAGAATCATATCTGGCACCCTGCACCCTACTCCTGTACAGTGGTTACCCGTACTGAGCCACATTCAACCTCCTCACATCAGACGACAAAATGCCCTTGTCAGATTATGGACTAAGGTGATGATTAACAGCTCACTTCCCATCCACCAGGATACAGATGGAAACGACGTAGCAAGACTGAAATCCCGGAAACCTGCCTGGAAGACGGCCAGGAATCTAGCTGACATACCATTTAGACCTGACGAAGCATGGAAGCAAGAATGGGCCAGATTACATCCACATGGTCTAATCAACATCGATGACCCAACAGCAAAACCTCCTGGGTTCAACCTCCCGCGCACCATCTGGACCAGACTAAACAGGATACGCTGTGGCGTTGGAAAAACTGCTTCTGCACTACATCAATGGGGGTGGTTGGAGTCTCCTTCCTGCAACTGTGGTGCTGAAGTGCAAACCATCAGCCACATCGTTAAAGAATGTCCTCTACGAGCATTCACTGGGCCTATGGAGGAGCTACATCAAGTAACCCCTGCGGCACTCACTTTGTTGGAAGGATTATACATCAGCTTGTGATGAAATCTGAGATATCCATGTATATAAATATATATTAATTTTTATTTTTCCAATAGCAATTATATGTAATACATTTCAAACGATTGTCATGAAGCATCATACGCTAAATAAATAAATAAATAAATAAATTCACTTGTGATGTATTCCTCTGAAGAGTGCATTTTGCTTATTTTTAAATGAAAAATACGATCGAATTAGTAAGTTATGCCACATGACTTGTAACTGAAGAAAGTTAAATGAACACTGTAAACCATGGTTTAAAACAGTGACGTGATTATTAATATAACATATCTAAGGAGATTCTGATCGCCAGTTATTGCATAGAAGTAATATGTATTTCTTTGAATTTTCCTTGCTATTATTTTGTTATTAAATTTCAACAAAGGGAAGACAACTTTACTTGAAGTGTACACATTGAGTTTTTTTTTTGGTGTAATTCCACATTTGAACGCTGTGTAACCTTCATGGAATCCAACCTGAAAATGTATGTACTAGCCGTATTACTAGTGCGCTCTCCCCGATAGCTTGCTGTGATCTCGTATCAATTTTGTGGTAAGATATTAGTAAAGTGGCTGACACAAACGATAAATCATAACGAAAACAAATGTTAAAACACTTTCCCTAAGATGTATATAAGCCCAGTTCTGGCATTCATGAGTCAAACACCTTATCATTCCAGCCACTGAAACTTACAGACTGGAGGTATTGCCATGTAACCAAATGTCAAATCGACACGGATAAATGGGAGACTACGGCATCAAATCGTCAGGTATGGCGTCGCATCGTCCACCAAGGTCCACTAGGTTTCGAACATCGGCGAAGCCATGAGACTGAGATGATGATGATGATAATTGTTGTTTTAAGGGGCCTAACATCTAGGTTATCGACCCCAAGAGACTGAGAAGTACAATGCGGGGAAAGAGCGTGAGGTTTACAGGAGGATCAACCCACAAGAGCCAGTGGCTGCTCCGAACAACGTGCGTCGCTACTGTGGGAGAGTTTGTGTTTCCAGGATTGAGCTATATAGTCATCTAAGTACTCACCTTAAGAAGGCAATCTTACTCGAAAACGAGTGATAGCCTATTATTATATTAAGTGAGAATTTTTGCGTTGGACACTTGACTTCTGCTATCTAAAACGTTATTACCGGTCCAAATACTGTTGTTTAGTCGTTGGGCATCAGGAAAAATTCAAGTTCAAGGATAAGGCTTTTCTACTTTTGTCGTGATGGCTTTGAAGTAAGCAGCGGTTCAATTAAGCCACTGTGAGCTTGATCGCATCTCCTAGTCACGTGCGCATCCGTTGCATCGTGGGTAGCGGAAACAAATATTTCGTTATGGAACTACGAGAATTAGGAATATCCCAAGACACTGAGGAGTGATATTTTCCCGGTTTTGACCTGTTTTCAGTTTAACTATCGTCGCACTATTTACACCAAAACTGTAATATCTTTGGCATTTATAGACTAATCATTGAGGTGTTTGCAATAGTATGATTAAATTACCCCACCCACAAATTGGTATTGATTTCAAACTCAAAATCAGAGTTTAAGTCGCTGAAAATTATTCAGTGACTCTTTTCACAGGTGTAATTCATTCAGGTGTAACCAATTTTCGGAATATAGTTATCTCAAGGGATAACCAGTTTCAAGGTGGAGAAGAAGGCATAATAAAAAAAATCAATGTTAGTGCCATTAGCGCTAATACTTGATGAGCCATGGGCCTATGTACGTGAAACGTTATTTGGCTGTTCTCAGTGGCGTTAATATTTCAGGTTTATTTTTAAACTTTTGTGCCTGGACGTCTTGAACATCGCATTGTCGTGTTCTTTTGTGTGTTTAAATTTTGTCTACTAACCTATGTTATTACGGTATCAGTAGTGGTTTGAATATTTGTAACTAACGGTAGCTTTTAAATTTGAGTCATTCCGCTTTTAGACCGCGTAGAATTGGGATACCACGGAAAAACACATTCAGGATGACTTACGTTGGTCTTGAGTAGATGATGAAGATTTGAAAATCAATTCTACAACCGTGCCAGTGCACTTTATTTTGTTCATATAAAAATAATCCTGCCTAAAATTCCTCCACCAGGCGCTCAATCGATAATTAGCTTTCTATTCTAATAACTTCAGTTTCACTTTTACCACATATTTGGTGAGAGAAGTAATGTTATCAAACGAGTGAGCTCAATGCGATATGGTATCCTCATTAGTGGCTTATTCATACGTTTTATACGTAGTTGCGCGACGTAAGAATGAGGAATAGATTACTACCAGGGGTTACAGAGGGCCTTGACTTGCATTGTGCGGGGGCATGAGTGACTCGGATTTTGTCCTTTATTACATAATGTCAATAATGCCGAGATAAAAGGAGTTCCGGTATTATCGTGACTGAATTAAGTTCCGAGAGTATCGAGGCTTGTGATTCTCCCTCAGCGGAGAGACCTGACCTTGACTGCCTTACAGCAGATTACCATATCAATCGGATCTTGAGCTAACTTGCTCGGCTCTAATACACTTCTACTAGGTCACATATTCATTCACTCACGATACATTCCAGTGACGAATACGTTGATAAGCTGCCAATTTATGAAGAAAGAGGGCAGAACGCTTTCCAGTCGTAACGCCTGTATCACGAGCGCTTTTCTAACAGAATACCACCGACTGTCAATTCGTTCCGCAACCTTGCACGAAGACTGAGATGAACTTGGACACTTGAAACGGTACGTCCTGTTAGTGATGCCCTTATAACCTCTGGTCCAAATAAATATGCTCTTTTGGACGCTGTCCAGAATAATCATCATATGTCTCATACACATCAGACGAACATTAGCTGGTCATCTGTAATGCGAATGCTGCATATTAATAGATCGCACCAATACCATCTGCAGTTTCAATAATTTTGGCTTGGCGATGATGAGTGAGTCAGTCTGGACATTCTCTTTCTTATACGAGGCACGTCCAAAAAGTAAGTTCCATTTGGTAATAAAATTAAATTGTGTACAGATACAGAAAAATTATTTATTGCACAACATTCTACACTTCTTAAACTACTTTTCCACATAACTGCCGAACTTTTGCGGGCATTTGTCATAGCGTGGCACACGTTTTTGGATACCTTTTTCATAGAAGTTTGCCGCCTGTGTCTTCAACCAGTTGGAAACATCTTCTTTCAGCTCGTCGTCATTGTTGAAGTGTTGATCGCCAAGGAAAGACTTGTGATGTGTGAACAGATGAAAGTCGCTAGGAGCGAGGTCAGGGCTGTACGGAGGGTGGTCAAACACGTCCCAGCCAAATCCCTGTAGGAGATTTTTCGTCACATTTGCAGTGTGTGGTCGTGCATTGTCGTGAAGAAAAACAACACCTTTGACAGCAACCCTCGGCGCTTATTCTGTATTGCGCGGCGCAATTTCCTAAGTGTCTCGCAGTAAGCTTCTGCGTTGATTGTTTGACCACGTGGTAAGAAATCAATGAGTAAGATGCCTCTCCAGTCCCAGAACACTATGCACATCATTTTCCGAGGTGTCAAGATTTGTTTCGGCTTAACCTTTGCTAGGGATGAAGTGTGCCTCCATTCCATTGATTGCCGCTTACTTTCAGGGGTGTCGTAAGAAACCCAAGTTTCATCTCCTGTGACTATCTGTGTCAGAAATTCTTCGCCGCCTTCATTTTAACGGGTCAAAAACTGAAGTGCACTACCCATCCGTTTTGTTTTGTGTTGCTCCGTAAGAATCTTTGGTACCCAACGTCGGCAAAGTTTACGAAAGTTCAGTTTTTCGGTAACAATTTCATGAATTAGTGATCGTGAGATTTGGGGAAATTCCATAGCGAGAGCACTAATTGTAAACCTGCGGTTTTCCCGGATCTTGTCATCAATCGCGTGAACCAGTTCTTCTGTAACCAAAGATGGACGCCCACTTCGTTCTTCGTCGTGCACTTCACTACGTCCTTCATTGAACTGTCTGACCCATCTTCTCACCATTGAATCACTCATGGCATTTTGTCCATACACTTCGAAAATTTGCCGATAAATTTCAATTGGTTTCACTTTCCTAGCATTCAGGAAACGAATCACAGATCTGATTTCACAAGCGGCGGGATTTTCAATCAACACCGACATTGTACGAGTAAACATGCATAACAACGTGTACTTGGCTGACAGCGCTCTCCAAATGGCGCACGTTTCTTCTCCTTGATACAGAGCGTCTACCGCGCATACGCGGAACTGCGCTGTAGCGGAACGTACAACTAGTAGAAGACACAGGCGGCACACGTCTATGAAGAAGGTATACAAAAACTCGTGCCACGCTACGACAAATGCCTGCAACATTTCGGCAGTTATGTGGAAAAGTAGTTTAAGGGTTGTAGAATTTTGTGCAATACATAATTTTTCTGTATCTGTACACAATTTAATGTTATTACCAAACGGAACTTACTTTCTGGACGTACTTCGTATTTTTCAGAATTTCACTCCTCCCCATGATCCCCTTAAATTGGAGTTATGAAAAAAAAAAAAACGGTCCAACACCTATTTACTTATTTTTAAGCTGTTTTTTTCCCTGGATTTGATGACTGAGTCAATCAGTTAGGACACTTTCTTTCCTGTTTTTTCCCCCATAATTTCACTCCAGACGACTATTCATCCGTTAAATGGAGCCCCACCCTATTGCCAACACATTGATAATCGCTCGCGCCGTGGCACGTTGTCTGGAAACTGTTATGGTTCCTTTTCCATAAAAAGAAAGGTAGCGTCGCTCCTTTAGATGGCCGTCGAAGAAATATGGTCCAATTAGATAGTCACCCAAGATCCCACACCAGATATTTATTCCCCGTCATCTGTAATGCGAATGCTACATATTAATTCTGAACGAGACCAGAATGTGGCTTTTACACTTGCATCAGACGTTATCGTGGCATTTTCGTATTCCGTTTCGTCTTCTGGGGGACATTACCTACTCAAATTAGTAACCATGGTCACTACTGCACCTGAAATATGTGCTAACTTATGTAAATATACGTTTTTATTTATTGCTCTTTTAACAATAGCAGCCATGTTACGACCGCACTTGAATCTTGTCCAACTGTCAACGAGGTGCACTCAACGGCACATACCGAGGCGCACACATTGTTGCCAACATGTGGGATAAAAAATACACTACACTAATTAAATATTATTGGTGCTTGACAAAAACCGAGGATGTATATATAGCTAACGAATATTGGTCTGGATTGAAATACTGTGCTTGGCAAAATCCATTGGTCTGGATTGAAATACTGTGCTAGGCAAAAACTATTGGTTTGGATGAAAGTTATTGATACGTTATGATATTCTCGATTGAGATTGGAGATTGTTAGCTCGCAACTCGCACAATCCATGTCTTATTTAAGACTGACACTTGACGGCGCTCTTTGGTGTTACGATACCGGATATGACGTAGTACCGAATGTGCGGGGTTGGCAATGCTATCTTTGAAGATAACTCACGCGCATAATGGCGGACACAGACTTTTACCTATACAAGTCGTGATCTAAAAAGGACTGTGTGTGGGTTATGGTCAGCGGAGATGCAATTATTATTTCTCCATTTCCTGATTTATTTTTCATCATTTAAGGTAATTTGGCTATTTTATGTACTGTGGAATATTTTGTCGTTAGTTCGTATCTAATTCTGTGCTACTGAACTTTTTAAGTACTTGGACAATGTATTCTCTCAGGTTGGTAGTACTGTATGGTGAAGGAAATAGGGTCGGGATGTAGAAAAGCCAATGCAGTGAGTTCTCAGTTGCGATGTTCAGCATTCTGTTAGTGTAGCGACGAACCTCTCCCTACATCGCTCAGTATTTAGACCGACCTTGCTGTATGGAAGGGAGAGCTGATACATAAGCTAGAGTTAACTGATATCAGTGTAGCAAGAATGATTTCTGGGACAAATTGATGGGAGCAATGACAGTAATGAAGCGATAAAGGCTAAGTTAGAAATGAACATTCTAGGTGAAGCTATTCGTATGAGCCGACTCAGATGGTGGTGTCATGTGTAGAGAATGGGAGAGTAGAGATTACCCAGATGCTAATGAGTTTTGCTGTAGAGGGTAAGAGAAGCAGAGGTAGATCTAGGAGGCGAAGGTTATATTCAGTGTTTAATGATTTCAAAGTGAGAGGAGTAGAAGCAGAGGCTAACTGCTATTAGGGGACATAGAGGCGACTTGTTTCCTATTAGAGGCTTGCAGAGTAGACTGGACGCTGAAACGCAAAACGGTCTCAAATGAAAATGTATGCATGAAGGATGATTGGATAGGAAACATGGAAATTGTATTCTGGCGCAACTAAGAGTCGCTTGGCCATCACCAGCGTCTCACTGGCTGCGAGTCTTATAACACTTTGCATATTTTGGACAGGTGGTGGGTTCAATGTTTTCAGGTTTGTAACACCGAGGTCACCTGCAACTGTTGACATATAGTTATGCTACAGAAAAAGTAGTTTCAACTCCTCTAAAAATTAGGGCAGTGAGTAATGAGAAAGGTCTTGAAAGACTAGGCTTCGAAGGTCTGAAGAAAACAAGAGTTGACCAAGGGAATTATGGTTCTTGCTTAAAGGGGTGGAACAGCGATGTCATCTGCCCCATTTACCATGGGAGATCGACAGGAATATGAAAGAGGAGCGTAGCAAAATTAAGTAACGTATTACATAATTCAGAAGAGGCTCCATATTTTTTTTTTACTGTGCCCCACAAGTTGATTGCCCTGGGGTGATCTTTAGTGACATGCAGAGGCTATTGGTGTAGCCTATGAGACTGCACAATGATATGCCTACATTTCCATTAGCAGCATATCATTACTGTGCCCCACAAATTGATTGCCCTGGGGTGATCATTAGTGACATGCAGAGCCTATTGGTGTAGCCTATGAGACTGCACAATGATATGCCTACATTTCCATTAGCAGCATATCATTACTGTGCCCCACAAGTTGATTGCCCTGGGGAGTTCATTAGTGACATGCAGAGGCTATGAGACTGCACGGTGATAGGCCTACATTTCCATTTGCAGTATATCAATACGTTAATTAGGAAATATTTGTAAGAAGGCAAAGGAGTCAAGAGCTTGGTCGTCCCATTGTCCAATTTGTAAATCCAGGTTACCTTGCCACATAAATGTTATGGTGATTATTATAGATATGGTAACCTCTATTGTTTGGTTCCTCAGATTATGGGCTGCGATAACGCGGTCATGTAGTCCCGTGTACCTTGGGTGTGTGCAGAATCTGTCCGATAACCGGTGTTAATTGTGATTGATGTAATAGTTTGTGTTATCTGTAATTCAGGTAAGGACGGCAGGCGATCAGTTGTTCCTAATTTTGCTACCAAATGCTACCGACATCGACATCTAGCCGCGGACTTGGCTACTTGATGCCACCGCGACCGGCACCTGGCGACGAATGTTGGAACTAATAGAGCGTTAATCAAATCTAACCTACAAATTTAGCTTCACACAATTGTAGTTAGTGGAAGGTTCTTTTTCAAGCCATACATCTATGACATGGGCCCGCCAGCTTTACTTCCCCTCTGATGAAAGGCATACGAGGAATGTTTAACATTCTTTAAGAATCTGACGACTTCGACCGGGTTTGAACCCGCGATCTTGGACAGAGAAGCTCAGCATGCTACCAGCTACGCCACCGAAGCCGCCCAATGTGACCTTAAGTTTGGGAAGTGTTTTCTATCGGCTACTTCATTCCTCAAACGATCACATTAATTCGACTTTAAATACTAATCATGGGCATTACTTCGCAAGACATGGGCTAGGCCTAAACTAAAAATTACAAGCAAGATGAACTCCTAATATAATTAACAAAATTGTTCTTTGAGAGACATCACTATGCATTCATCATAATTGTAGTCTCCTAGTGGACGCATCTTTCTTTATATTGTATTAAATTTATTTCGGTACAATGACTGAGACACGTTGTAAATGACCGCCAATTTGTGCCGTTTGCGGTTTTAATTTGATGAATCGCTTTGTTTTACTGCTCGTACAGCGCTTTAATTCCGCTAAAAGAATCCGCACCCTATTTGTTGGCGTGTTGCCTATATGTAGTGAACTCTAAAAAACGCCAGGTGGTGTGTCATGACAGCCATGAGGGTCAATTCGTAGCGTGGTGAAGTAAGAAGTTCGAATCCCACCATTGACAGACAATTTTGCCATTGTAGCTGTTGGATCCAGCATCCATGGCTCAAGATTGTTTATGGCATCATCAACAAAGTTTTATCAGTGCTGGATAAGATAGTTGACAGCCGCCAAAATCTACTAAATTGGATCCCAAAAAGAAACGGATGACCCAGGAAATCCTAGAGCTTATTGAATAAAGGAACAAATTTAGCAATATCGACACTCAAGCGTATTAGTCCCTAAATAATCAAATAACAAGGAACTGTCGCAAGGAGAAAATTGGATGAAGTGGGTATGCATGGGTATTGAGGATGACCTGAAGAATGGGAAACCTGACAAAGCTTATTTTAAAAAGATTGAGCTATCAACAACGCTTCACAAGCAACGTAGATAACGATTCCAAAGGGAAGCTATTGTTTGAAAATGAAAAGGTATGCGAGCGATGGAAGGAATACCTTGAAGATTTGTATGATGGACCAGTTATTACTGACAATAGTATTTATATAGAAGATGAAGAACTAATTGAAGAAGATGATAAAGGTCCAACTATAACTAAAGCAGAGTTTTATGCAGCACTCGCTAAACTGAAAGGAAATAAAGCAACTGGTGTAGATAACATTCCTGCAGAGCTCTTAAAATGTTGTGATGTAAACATTAAGGAATGCCTTTTTCAAATCATTACTAAATGCTATGAGGACGGAATTGTACCTCCTGATTTTATTAAAATTTGAACAATCACACTACCCAAGAAAGGAAATGCTTGTGAATGTTCTAATTATAGAACTTAAGCCATTCTTTCACATACATCAAAGATTGTATTGATGATCGTCAACGATAGACTAAGCAAGAAAATTGAACAACATCTGGTTAGTGATCAGTATGGATTTAGAACAAGGTAAGGGACTAGGGAGGCTTCCTAGCATTACGTCAGATTTTAGATAGAAGACTGGAAGTTAATCGAAGAACCTACCTAGTATTCATTGATATAGAAAAGGCATTTCATAATGTCAATTGGAAAACCTTATTTCTTATATTTGCCTAAGTCGGGATTGACTGGAAAGACAGGCGCCTTATTCTGAACTTATATAAAAATCAATCTACTGAAATAACAGTTAATGGCAATAAAAGAGAAGCAAAAATAAGAAGAGGAGTAATTCAGGGTAGTATTCTATCACCATATATTTTTAATATCTATATAGAAGCTGCAGTAAATACATTAAAAGAGAAAACCAAAGGCTTAAAATTTAATGGATTACAGGTTCATAGCATTCGCTTTGCAGATGATATTGCACTTTTAGCAAACTCTGCATGTGAAATGAATAGAATGTTAAAAGTTTTTCAGAAATCCTTAGGAAAATTTGTGCTTAGAGTTAATTCTCGGAAGACAAAATTAATGGTGGTTGATAAAAAGAAGCAACCAATTTTAGCTAATATAATGTTAAATGATAGTTCCATTGAACAAGTAACTGAAGTTTGCTGTTTGGGAAGTGTGATTAGTTATGACAACAGTTACATCTCAGATATTAAGAAAATAATAGCGTTGGCGAAGAAAGCCTTTCAAAATAAGAAGAATTTGCAGCCCAATGGCCACCTCAACGTGAAGATAAGGGTGTCATTTCTCAAAACCTTTGTTTGGAGTGTGTTGACCTATGATTGTGAAACATGGACACTTGGGAAAACAGAAGAATCAAAACTTGAGGCAGCTGAAAAGTGGTTTTGGAGATGAATGACCCGAACAAGCTGGATACAAAGAAAGACAAATGAGCTTGTTCTAAACCAAATTCAGGAGAATCGATGCCTGTTGAACACCATCAAGAAAAGGAAAGCAAAATCCATGGGACACATACTCAGACATGACACTCTCTTCCAGGTCATTTTTTAAGGAAAAACTTGGGGGAAAACCAAGGGGACGACCAAGACAATCGTATCTCAAGAACTATGTCAAGGAGATGGAATGTGACTCGTATGCCAATATGAAGAGGACTGCTGAAGACCGTAAGAAATGGCTGCAACGACAAGTCTTTTAGCCTTTAGAAGCTGACGATGATTATGATGAAACCAATGGATGGGATGACAGCCGAGTTAGGTAAAGACAAGTTCAGTGAACAAGAATCTGAGGAACAAGGGTTGATGTATTTTCGACTGTTCTTGTTAGATTAAAGATCGCGAGGAAAACGTTCCTGACATATTTATTATTAATAAATCTGTGTATAATGTTGATTGGAGATATTGTTTGACAGTTTAGAAAGTTTCGCAATACAATTCAGGATTCTGAGTGTGTCTACAACCAGCTGGTGTTTATTAGATTCGATAGATATGTAAGAGAGACTGGTATTTAGAATGATATAAGGTAAGACTGCGTTTTATCATTCGTACTTTTCAATCTATAGACATGGCAAGTAACGAAGGAAATGTCTAAGAAATTTAAAGTAGAATTGAGGACGAAGATAAAGTAATTTCGTCTCTGTGACTTTCTAACGACAATGTGATCTTAGCCTCATCACCAGAGTATTTGATCATTTTTCTAAACGGTGTGTACTAGGTGTTGAGGAAAGAGTTCATAATAAAATCATAGTATTTGAAACAGAATAAACGGAATGCAGCAGGAAGATTTAAAATAAAAATATTGAAATCGATTGGCTGTTGAATCACTAAGAGACGTTGGTGACTCCAACTTGGGCACCGAATGGTCATAGCAAATAAGATGTAAAGATTGGGTTGACATCTGTTTAAATTAAATATAGATCTAGATATTAAAAAGTCATTTTTGAAGCTATTGCCTGGAGTTTGGCACTATATGGATGCGAAACTTGGTTTGTTTTTGCTCCCAAATATTTAAAAATAGAAATATTTGATTGTGGTGTTGTAGGAAAATAGTGATAATTAAAAGATTAAATATAGTACTTAATGAAGGGTGTTAGGATGAGTGGGGGATGGTAAATGAGTCTGACGAGTGGTTATGAATAAAGGAGATAGCTTGGTATGGCACATACTAAGGCAACTGCAATTGAAACCTTACAGTTGTTATGGAAGATTAAATATAGTACTTAATGAAGGGTGTTAGGATGAGTGGGGGATGGTAAATGAGTCTGACGAGTGGTTATGAATAAAGGAGATAGCTTGGTATGGCACATACTAAGGCAACTGCAATTGAAACCTTACAGTTGTTATGGAAGGACGGGTCGGGGACAAGGGCTCTAGAGGATAACCAAGATTAGTTTATTTTGAACGAATTCCTTCGGATGTACGGGTGTGTAGGTTCTGCGGAGATACAATTGTAACCTCAAGAATGAGTGACGTCACTCAACATATACGCCGCCCGTGCGAAAGCTCAGCCAATTTTGCACGTGCGTATACGGATTTATTTAAGCATATGCATCGATTTGTGCAAGAAGTGAAATCTCTTACTCTATTTCATCAGTTTTAGGATATCGTGCCAGGTTTGACAAACCTCTGAGATACTTATGTCAGATATTTTGAAACATAGAATGTAACATATCGATTATTAATTTAGAATAACAGTGTACAAAGTGTGAATTTGTTGACGTCTAAATAGAAGGTCGAGATATTGAATCGTTGGGGTGAAAATTGCTTATTTTATGTTCCCAGCTACAGTACGTGGTTAGACGGGAGTCACATTGTGGTGAGCCAAGATTTGGATAAATGTTCGCTATATGGAGTGGTTAATGTTAAAGAGTTACCACTTTCTGTGTATTATAACAAGCCACCGTTATATATAGTATGTGATATTTTTTTGGACGTAAAGTTAATCACTCACCTCCACACAATTTATGCAGCTCTAAGAAACCATTCATCCGAGATTTATTCAAGACTGAAGCATAATAGCCCATCTGGTTTTGAAATCACATGATTTGCGTATCCAAAATTCCCACCTTAATCCATATGCCAGCATGGCGATTCTATAGGGAATATAATAAGGATTATTCTGTCACCTGTACGAGCACGCACTTCCTAAGTCAGATGGATTTCAGTTATCAAGATTCTATTAAATAGTCATATCCCCGTACATCCATGTTGTTAAAGCGGCAAGTGTGGTGTAAAATAGGTTGAACACTTTCACTGCTAGCATGAATTAGCACACAATTTCCGTAAATATTGAGTAATTTCAATTATTTAACTAATCTAGGACCAAGTTGACTTTTGGCAAACAGAATGTGTCTGGAAATAATTTGCCATTTCCATGTATAATCAGTACTTTTGAAATAGATGCAGATTTCATATTTATCAAGGATACCTGTGACTCCAAATACTCCGATGTGACGCACCATTTTTGTTTGCATAGTATATAAGTAATTTGAAAATATTCGGACTGTATGAAGAACATAGCAATTAATATTAAAAACGAGATCAGTTGCAGGTATTAGATAAGGAAAGTATTCCTGGCAGTGATATTAATGAATGTTGGTCCAGTTATCATTTCAAAAGTTAGATGTTTGGATTCTGAAAGTTTTATTCGTTATTTTCTGATAATTCAACATAAGTATGAGCGAACTGCATTGTATTAATACCGATGATTTCAGGCTGGGATGTCCTGATACTTCAGATCCTGCTGCTAGGAAGATATACGCATTATGTAATACTAGAGGACAGAATACCAGCACTGTATCTGAAAGAAATAATATTACAAATCAACAAAATTTGAAGACAAATCTGTTAATCCATAGTGCTGACAAGCGGTACTCGTGTAGCACATGCGGAGCCAAATTTAGGTTGAAAGTTGTTTTGAAGAGACATATGTTAACCCATACAAGGG
This sequence comes from Meconema thalassinum, assembly GCA_946902985.2. Classification (NCBI taxonomy): domain Eukaryota; kingdom Metazoa; phylum Arthropoda; class Insecta; order Orthoptera; family Tettigoniidae; genus Meconema; species Meconema thalassinum. Next base: position 214,408,714 of record OX336388.2, on the reverse strand, counting down.
AGAAGCCATTCTCATGTAGCATATGCGGAGTCAAATTTGGTCTGAAAAGTAATATGAAGACCCATATGTTAACCCATACTGGTGAAAAGCGATACACTTGTATAACATGCGAAGCCAAATTTAATCGGCAAGGTAATTTGAAGACACACATGTTAACTCATACTGGGGAGAAGCGTTATTGGTGTAGCACATGCGGAGCCAAATTTAGTCTGAAAGTTAATTTGATGAGACATATGTTAACCCATACATGGGAGAAACCATTCTCATGTAGCATATGCGGAGTCAAATTTCGCCTGAAATGTACTTTGAAAACCCATAAGTTAACCCATACTGGGGAGAAGCATTATTCGTGTAGCAGATGCGGAGCCAAATTTAGTCAGCAAGGTAGTTTGAAGACACACATGTTAACCCATACTGGGCAGAAGCGTTATTCGTGTAGCACATTCGGAGCCAAATTTAGTCAGCAAGGTGATTTGAAGGGACACTTGTTAACCCATACTGGAAAGAAGCAGTATTCGTGTAGCACATGCCGAGCCAGCTTTAGTCTCAAAGGTAGTTTGAGGACACACATGTTAACCCATACTGGGGAGAAGCCATTCTTATGTAGCATATGCGGAGCCAAATTTGGTCGGAAAGGTAATTTGATGACCCACATGTTAACTCATACTGGGAAGAGACCATTTTCATGTAGCACATGCGGAGGCAAATTTTTCTCTAAAAATGTTTTGAAGAAACACAAGTTAACTCATAGTGGTGAGAAGACCAAGTAGAATATGCCAAACCAAATTTGTTGGGACATTTGAAGATTCACCTTTACCCATACCTGTGTAGCATATGCAAGCCACATTTATTTATATAGCAGCAAAAACCAAATTTGTAAACAGAAAACCTCTGAAGACACAAGTGAGAACCCATAGCGATAGGTACTATTCGAATGTAGCACATGCGAAGCCAATTTTGCTACCAAAGGGGTTTTTAAGGCGCACACATTATCCCTTAGCGGTGAATAAGCTTCTTCGTGTACCATGTGCGTTGCAAAATTTATTGAGAAAAGGCAATAATTAATTGCTTGACACCAAAAGGGTTAAGATTTGATTAGAGACATCTTATCCCTTTTTAGGCCCAGCAATTAAAAAGTGAATATGCTAAAATTACCAAGACAAGATCAGTGAAATTAAAAGTGTTACCTCCCACCTATATTTTCAAGATAGTGTGTTGGTATTTTTTTCTCTAGCAGGTTAACAAATTATTCACGAACTAGGAGCTAAATGATTACAATTTCCTTCATTTGGGTAGTAATAAAACCTGTAAAAGTAATCCTCTGAGAAAGAAAATTATTGGATATCTTAATATAAATGTGACAGCCTACACAATCTAAATAGTATCTTTTGTGATAAAAAAAATTATACTTATTTAATTGATTATAAATATCCAAGCTTAGAGTAATTCTATTAAAAAGGTATTGAGTACGATCAATTTCTACATTGTTATACGTTTACAGTCCTCCGGCATTTCGTGGATTTTCGTCAGTAAAATCAAAGCCGTCGCCATCAGTAGAATATTCACTCTCCCTCACTTCAATTAGCACTAAACCCGTATGTATCTCCCCTTCGCTGAAGAAACTAGCCATATTTATCACCACGTTTATTATTAAGCTCCAGGCAAGATCATATACTTCAGAAGATAACGCACACGGGAAGTCAGTTGACTGCTGCTTGTTCAACGAATACCTGTTATAAATGGAGTTATTCATGGAACTTAAACTTATCGATATAATCTGAGAAGGACTGGTTCCCTCGTTGTCTTCGTTACAATAGTTCAATCGCTTCATAGGCAGCACAAAGAAAGGAATATAAAACTCTCCTGAATAATAAAAAAGGCTCAATACATAGAAAAACAAGCCTTAATGGAAGCAGAAGAAGGACCAAAATACCCCTTCATATCCATCAGAAGAAAGACTACGAGGAAATCTGGCCAAATTCAGATGGACATATGGGAAAAACACTTCTCACAAGTACTGAACCTAACTCAGTCACAAGCGGCATATAACGCAACATATCACACAAGCGTAGAATTGGGCACCCCCATCACATCGGAAGAAGTAATTGTGACAATCAGCAAGACAAAAAAACAAGAAAGCGACATGCCCAGACGGCATCTCCAATGAGATCCTGAAAGACTCGGCTGAAATTCTAAGTGAACTATGGTCAGCTCTGTTTAACAGATGCCTAGCAACAGGGGAAATAACCGACGAATGGAGAAAATCCATCATTAAGGTTCTACATAAAGGCAAAGGAGAAGACAACGACCCAAACTCATACCGCGGAATCACTCTAGAGAACAATATATTCAAAGTATTTTCAAACATTCTGCTCAATAGGCTCACCCCGCCAGTCGATCAACTGATTCCCGAACAACAATTCAGGTTCAGGAAAGGAAGGTCCACCCTTGAAGCTATTAACAATCTACTGAATGACATAGAACAAGCGCTTCGACACCCTAAAGGAATTTTCCATGCAATATTTTTTGACTTCTCGAAGGCCTTTGACCTACTAAACAGATCGAAGCTCATTATAAAACCGGAGCAAATGATGGATGAGAAATCCGAAATCAAGTATATGATAAAAAAACATCCTGGCCTTCAATACACGAAGGAATATCAACCTCAAGAGAGATCACCCTAACCAACGGAGTACTACAAGGCGACCCACTGAGTCTCACTCTGTTCAACGTCGCGACAGCGGATATTATTCGGACTATTGAAAACACAAAAGCAGTATCCCTTTACCTGTACGCAGATGACATGGTTCTGGGGTCCACAAACAGGCAGGAGCTACAAGAAGTGCTCAGCAACTTGCAGGACTGGGTGGAGGAAAATGAGCTCAGTATAAATGAAAAGAAGACAGTGCATATGGCCTTCCGAAAAGGAGGAAAACTAGCCGCCGAAAACAAAATGTTCCTGGGAGAGACTGAACTTGAGACAGTCAATTCCTACAAATACCTCGGCCTCACCCTACAGACAACGTGCCAATCCTTTACACTACATATAAAGGAACGTGCAGCAGCAGCCATTAGAGGAATGTACGATTTGAACAATATTACCAAACTATCTCTACAAACAGCAATGATTCTCTTCCACGTGAAAATAACCCGCGTCATTACATATGGTCTAGAACTGATATGGGAAAGGCTATCCATGACAGACCTAATCATAATTGAAAAAGTAAAGGCCTCTTTCCGGAAGAGGGTGCTAGGAATTGCAAGAACGTCCCAGTCCAGGCTGGCATATGTCCTAACAAAAGAAACATACTGCACCGAAGATCTCAGATTAAGACTGCAACTGCCATCTACTAAGAATATGAAGAAACTCCTCGAGACAAGACACCAGAAGCAGAACGAAATCCCACTTGAATTCTACGCAACAGAAGCAATGGTGGACAGAAGATGGACAAATGAGAACCAGGAGATGAGGCATGTGGTAACAAGACTCGCCATCCACGGTTTCCACCACAAGATCTGTAAAAATGTTAAATACCATGAACCGAATGAAGAATGCATATGTTCTCTGTGCAATAACCCTTGCGACAAATACCACATCACATCATGCAGCAAACGGACAAAGAGCATAGTTGAATACAGTAAAGATTAATCTACCTGTAATAATTATTTGTAAGCACACCTTATAACTGTCCATTATGGCCACTTGGCTGCAATAAATATTTATTAATAGTTCAATCGCTGTGTGTCTGGAAATAAAACAAAAAAATTACATGGATCGGCCTGTGGCATTTTTATCAGATGCTCCCTCGGCCGATATATCGGCACCTTAAGGGCTAATCCATAGCGGTGAGAATCAACAATCTACGAAGATAGATTAGTTTGGGGATACAATACTATATTTGTTGATGGTATAGTCATATCTAAGTTTTGTGACATTGAAATGAATAGTTCTTTTTTCGGCTTAATGCCATAATATGTTTCAGTAATAGTTACCACGCTCACTAAGCTTCCTAACGGGTTTTCTTGTATTTTGTTTTTAGAGGGCAGTAACTGCAGGTTTGATGGTGTTTTGTAGGGCTATTTGTCTTGTATATTTGGATCTGATGATGCTCCCTTGACGAGCAAAAACATGTCATCCCTGTGTTTTCTTCTTCAATAGTCCTCAATAATATATATAAATCTTAATCCTTTGTAATTAATTTCAGTTTTTTTTTTCCACATATTCCAGTAATTGGAATGATTCTTATGTTGACCGACTGAAAGACACAATATTAATTGTTAATATGGCAACACTGTAGAATGGCTTCAAGGCTGATTTTATTTTTATACTCACAAAGGAGGGACTGATAACCTCGAAACAACTGGAGGAGTATGTTGAAGTGGAAGAGTGTGTGAGTGACAGAATAATGAAAATTAGAACGAAGATGAAGAATAACGTGATGGACTTCATACAAGTGTATGCACCACAGACTGGAAACAGAGAAGAAGATATTGAAGTATTCCTGGAGGATGTAGAAAGAGTAATTTCAGATGTCGAAGTGGTGATCATGGGAGATATGATTGCACAAGTCGGAAATGAGAGACAAGGAAAGGAAGAAGTCATTGGACCATATGGATATGGGAAAAGAACCGGGAAGGAGAGGAACTTGTAAACTTTTGTGAAAGGAATGGACTGATAGTGGGTAATTCATGGTTTCGGAAGAAAAACAGCAGGAAAATTTCGAGATATGGGTGGGGTGATAGAAGAACAAAATCAGTAATTGACTACTTCCTGGTGGAAAGACAAATCGCAGAAAGCTGATGGATGTGACAGCTTCACCAGGAGAAGCATTTGATGGGGACCATAGAGCTGTGGTGGCAAAATTTAGATGGGGAAAATTGGAAAACCTAAAGGAGATCAGAGAATGTAAAATAAAAGTATGGAAATTGAAAGACAAAGCTGTACAGGAAGATTTTCAGGAGAGATTGAAACAACAAATCCCAGTTACTGAAGTGGAAATCGTAGAAGAGGAATGGTCTCACTTTACAAAGGCATTTGCTTGTGCAGCAGAGAGTGCTTGTGGTAGGACGTCAACAAGAGTGAAAGAGAAGGAGACACCGTGGTGGAATGAGGAAGTGAGGAAAGCAGTGAAAGAAAAGAAGTGTACATGGAAAGAATGGAACCGAGATCAAACAGAAGAAAGCAAAAGGAAGTATCACGACAGCAAACGGAGGTGTAAGAAAGTGGTAGGAAAAGAAAAGAAGAAAAGTTGGGAAGAATTTACACGAAGAATGGAAACAGTTGTAAGTGGCAGTATAAGGATGCTGTATGGACTTCTAAGAAGTAAGAGGAAAGAAAGAGTTACTACAAAGATGGTGAAAATGGAAGATGGAGAGTTGTTAACACACCCAGAAGAGATAAAGGGACGATGGAAGGAGTATTTCGATAAGCTATTGAATGTGAGCAATTGCACTGGTGAGATGGAAGTGACACAGCCTGACGACTCTATAACAGAAGATGATATAACAATGCTGGATGTGGAATTAGCAGTACAGAAAATGAAGATGGGAAAAGCAACAGGGGTGGATGAAATCAGTGTAGAAATGATAAAGGCTGCTGGACCTGTTGGCATGCAATGGCTGTATCGACTGTTAAAGTGTGTGTGGAAACGGAAATGTGTACCAGAAGACTGGGAGAAAGGGCTAATAATACCAGTATTTAAGAAGGGGGACAAGAAGGTGTGTGATAATTATAGGGCTAATAATACCAGTGTTTAAGAAGGTGTGTGGTAACTATAGAGGGATCACCCTCGTATCACAGATGGTAAAAATACTGGAAAGGATATTAGAAAGAAGAATGAGAAGAAAGGTGGAAGGAGAGTTGCAAGATGAACAGTATGGCTTCAGAAGTGGAAGATCCACAGTGGACCCAATCTTTAGCTTGAGGCATGTGATGGAAAAGAACTGGGAATATGGAGAGGATTTGGTCATGACTTTCATAGATCTAGAAAAGGCATATGATAGTGTCCCCAAAGAGAAGGTATGGGAAACCATGGTTATGAAGAGACTGGGAAGAGAAATGTTGGAAATGGTGCAAGCAATGTACAACAACTGTGTTAGCGGGGTACTGACCCCCAGTTGGAAAGACAGATCGGTTAAGAACAAGACTGGACTAAGACAGGGGAGTGTGCTGTCACCTCTTTTGTTCATAATGGTAATGGACGAAATTGTAAAGGAAACAAAGGAAGCATATGGACATAAAGAAATGAAGTTACTATTATTTGCAGACGATATTGTGGTCTGGGGAAGGAACACTGAAGAAGTGCAAAAACAACTAGATGCACTGAACGAAAATATTCAGAAATACGGCCTGAAAATCAGTATAGAGAAAAGCAAGACCATGGTTATGACAAGAGGGGAAAGACAAGAAAAGGGCACTGTGAAAATTGGAAGTCAGAGTTTGGAAATTGTGGACACGTTTAAATACCTAGGAAGTGAATTGCTGCAAACTGGTAGGTTGGACATGGAGATTGGCAGGAGGGTATAGCAGAGCAATGCATTCTATCAAAGTGTAAGAAAACTTATTTGGGATAAGGAAGTACCAAGGAAAAGCAAGAAGGTAATGTATAAAGTGTACTATAAACCCATATTAGCTTATGCAGCTGAGACTTGGACCCTGACAAGCTGGCAAGAGAGTAGAATCCAAGCCAGTGAAATAAAATTCCTAAGAAGTATGATAGGTAAGACAAGGAAAGACAGAGTGAGGAATGAAGATGTTAGGCAGGAAGTTGTGATGGGAAAACTGAATGAGAGAATTGAGAAGAATAAACTAAGGTGGTTTGGACATGTAAAGAGGATGGAGGAAAATAGAATACCAAGACAGATGCTGGAGGCCAAGTGCAAGGGTAGGAGAGCAAGGGGAAGACCTAGAACAAGGTGGATCGATTCAGTGAAGAACTGCGTGAGAAAAAGAAATCTGGACTGGGACAAGATCGTGGAAGAAGAATTGAGGAAGGAAAGAGGAAAGTGGAGAAGTGCCATAAATACTCCGGCCCGGCAGGAGCTGGATAAGGGGAAATGATGATGATGACTCACAAAGGAGTTCAGGACAAACACATTAGCATATTCTCTGACATTTCCTAGCAAGAAACACGGTTTTATGATTGACATATGAAAAGCAGTGTATTATGATATCTTTCTATTTTGAAGCGTCTCTGTACAGGTAGATTATTGTTAGCAAATACGTTTTTGACTAGAAATGTGCAGACAACTGCATCATTATTCAAATATTACAGGTAGTGTGTCCATGCAAGCGCATTCCAGTAGCGGTGATAGTTGTCTCAGAATAGGAAAGACAACTGAAACGTTGAGCAATCTTAGTACAGTCTTGCAACATAAGTAGTACAAGTAAGGTGTTAACACCACATAGGCGAACTCCCGAGGGATACAGTAGTACGTGCTTTTATGTATACCTTAAGTTATCATCACCTTGACACAAGGCAAGACTTTAATGCCCTCAGGACCGTTCACAGAGTGCATTTATATATTAAGATGTGCTAGTCATGTCGGAAAGGAAGGTGAGGTGGCCTGGATATTTTCGGCCAATATGGGTAGAGTGTATTTAACACACATTCACATTTCTATATGTTCGGAGGAAAGGCAAAAGGATGGCCGGGTGCCTTTCTCGACGCCTGCAATGCAGGTAAATAAGGTTCAGTTGGACAAACTACCGCTGATGCTGATATCCCGACAGAGGATGAGGTAGACATGCATCTAAAATTTGAAGCCATTCTCTCAGTAATATTTTGCAAATATCTGATACAGTGGGCGGAGGGTTGTATGGTGTAATTAACATTTGTCACGCATTGAGAAATGTTTGCAATTATTAACCATGTTGAATGAGTGACGTGTTAGAGTGTACGATTTGTTCTGGAAACCACAGAATAATAATCGTACGACTTCCAGCGGTAGAATCTTGTCTGGATACCAGGCTCCATAGTCTAAAGCAGGCGGACGACAGCTAATAGAGAGCAGAGCAGAGCCCTGTAAAGGCGTGGCTTTATACCAACAAACGAAAACTAAATTCCCTCTAACAGAGTTAATTTAGCAGGTTGGTTGTTGGCACTAACCAAAGCGGTTGTGTCAGGATTTGGCTGATTCGTTATTGCTACGCTTCAGATTACTAAAGTTATCATTATCATTAATATTATTTCTAATTTGGCTATTTGTCATAGCGGAAGGTGAAGTGTCAAGAAGCATACATGGATAATATGACGACAAATGCTGCACTTAAAATAATTAAAAGCGATCCCGCAAGGTAAGTGGCAAACTGATACACTGTTATATTCCAATATATTCAATACCAGTATATTTTCATATTTCGCAAGAAATACTTCCTGTTCTTCTTTCTTTCCTTTATTTGGTATCGAATTCCTCAACGATTCATATATTTATATTGTGCCTTTTTAAAACCACCTATCAGTGTCCAGATGGGCGAATCGCAGCTTCTTCGTGGCCCCAGCTAGATAAAGAAATGCCTGGTACATGGGATAAGTCGGGAGACATAAGTTCTTCCTATAAAGACGTTAGACTACGGAATTAGGACTTAATCCATCAATGGTAGAGTGAGAAACTTGCGCTTCTCGGGGCAAATGAGTGCCTATCCTCAATTCCATTGCATGACCTCACCTTAATTATTGGGCATCAATAACGATTGGTGTCTATAAAACGGTGGACAGACGAAACTCTCGTGTGCTATACATTTATTAATATAAAACATTACAAATACTAATTTAAATACGGACACTCCCGTCCTCAAACAACGACAAAATTAAATAACTGGATGAATTTGACCTTTAACTTCACTGTTAACATAAAATAAATATTAAGAATCCACTCTTCTGAATGCCATCTGCATTTCCAAAATACGTTCGGAGTTTATAAATGAAATAAAACCCCTAAAATGAAATAATACCATAAGTTCGGTTCATCAAAAGTAATAATTACTCATATTACTCTACACATCACGAAACTCCATTCTATCTCTATAAAATTATTTACACGCATGTGGATTGGATAACGATCAGTTGTTATCGTTTCCAATCTCTTTTAACTATTAACAATTTATCTACAACATTTATACAATACTAGCTGAAATACCCGTGCTTCGCTACGCGTCATAAATAAATTAAAATGTGAAGGTGACAGTTAAAAAAGGGGATAGGCGAGGAGTTGCGCAGAGGGAGATTAAGGATGGAACATTTTGTCCAACTACAACGCTCGGCGTTGACCGTGTTTTATAGCACAAATTTAGGTTTTACTCGCTAACCGTTGGAGATACCTTTCGGATAGAAAATGTAATTTTAAACCTCGTATATGCCATCAAAAGTTTGCTATTTCTTAGCGTTCTCTTTTTATTTCAAATGGAAATATGAGTTTGAAACCAAAGGGTGTAGTGACGTCACTAAAATGGTCGCCATCTTTAAATAGTGCAAAGTATTGAAATCAAAAGTAACCCATATGTTAACCAGGTAAATCAGCTACTTCCATGTAAAATTCATGTATATCGGAGCAGTGGTACTTGCGTGATTGAGTAATACACAGACACACGCCATCTCATTTTTAGCCTCGCTTCGTTCGCGTCATAGTCGTGTCATATTGTTATTTAATGAAATGCAGTTTTAACCCCGTTAACACCCCTTTAGAACCTGAATATCCAAAAATCCCTCCTTAGTAGACGTTTTCGACACATCCAAATGAAACCACTCGTCAGATATTGTTATTCAATGAAATGCTCGTTTACCCCCTTAACACCTCCTTAGAACCTGAATATCCAAAACTCTTTCCTTAGTGGACGTTTTCGACATACAACGAACATATCCCCAACATTTCATGTTTCTAATTTCAATAAATTTGGCTGGGCGATGATGAGTGAGTCAGTCAGGACATGTATTTCATTTATTTTTGATAATTTCACCCCTCCCCATGAACCCCTTAAATTGGATTTATTAAACAAACGGTCGAACACCTATTTACTTATTTAATGCTGTTTTCCCCCTGAGTTTGATATGTGACTAAGAGAGTCAATCACTTAGGACACTTTCTTTCCTGTTCCCCCCCCCCCCCCTAGAATTTCACCCCTCTCCAAGGGCTCCTTAAATTGGATTTATGAAAAAACGGTCGAACACCTATTTACTTGTATTTTAAGCTGTTTTTTCCCGCCGAATTTCAAATTTTTCGCCTATGTCGTTTCAGAGATACACGCTCCGTTAAGAATCCCTCAACCTCCAATTTTCACCCCTTTCACCTCATAATATACACCACATCGATACACCCTTAGACATATGTCTGATTATTCTAATGATTAGTTTCTATACCGAATATCACATCCCCAAAGAAACAAATCATTTAATATCGTTATTCAATGAAATGCACGTTTACCCCCTTAACACCTCTTTAAAACCCGAATAAACAAAAATCATTCCTTAGTTGACGTTTTCGACATACAACGAACATATTCCCAAAATTTCATGTTTCTAACATTAATAGTTTTCGCTGGGCGTGATGAGTGAGTCAGACAGTACATTTTCTTTCAATTATTTTTACCAGAATTTCACCCTTTCCCATGGGCCCCTTAAATTGGATTGATGAAGAAACGCTTGAACACCTATTAACTTATATTTTAAGCTGCCTTTTTCCCCTGAGTTTGATGAGTGAGTGAGTTAGTCAGTCAGTTAGGACACTTTCTCTCCTTTTTCTCCCCAGAAATTCACCCCACCCCATTGGCCCCTTAAATTAATTGATGGAAAAACGTTCGAACACCGATTTACTTACCTTTTAAGCTGATTTTTTTGGCTGAGTTTCAATTTTCTCGCCTATGTCGTGTAAGAAATAGGCCTACACGCTCCGTTAGGAATCCTTCAACCCCCCACTTTTCACCCCTTTCACCTCATAATAATACACCACATCGAAAAACCCTTAGACACATGTCTGCTTATTTTTAATAATTAGTTTATATGCCGAGTATCACATTCACAAATGAAACCACTCGTGAGATATTGTTATTCAATGAAATGCAGGTTTAACCCCCTTAAGACCCCTTTAGAACCTGAATATCCAAAAATCCTCCCTTAGTGTACGGTTTTGACATACAACGAACATATCCCCGAAATGCCATGTTTCCAACTTCAATATTTTTGGCTGGGCGATGATGAGTGAGTGAATGAGTCAGGACATTTTCTTTCAATTTTGTTTTCTTCAGAATTTCACCCCTCCCGATGAACCCCTTCAATTTGATTGATCAAAAAAACTGCCGAAAAGCTATTTACTTACTTTAAAGCAGTTTTCCCCCTGAGTTTGATGAGTGAGTCAGTCGGTCAATCAGTTAGGACACTTTCTTTCCTGCCCCCCCCCCAGAATTTCACCCCTCCCCATGGGCCCCTTAAATTGGATTTATGAAAAAACGGTCCAACACATATTTACTTATTTTATATGCTGATTTTTTCCGCTGAGTTTCAAACACCTCGCCTATGTCGTTTAAGAGATACACGCTCCGTTAGGAATCATTCAATCCTCACTTTTCACGCCTTTCACCTCATAATATACACCACATCGAAAAACCCTCAGACACATGTCTTTTTTATTATTAATGATGAGTTTATATGCCGAGTATCACATCCCCCAATGAAACCAATCGGGAGTTATTGTTATTCAATGAAATGCAGGTCTACCCCCTTAACACCTATTTAGAACCTGAATATCCAAAAATCCTCTCTTAGAGGGCATTTGCGGCCCTTGAGGAAGCTGCATACCTAATTTCATTCCAATCCGTTCGGTGGTTTCTGAGATTTCGTGATGAATGAGTGAGTGAGTGAGTGGTATTTGACAAAGTAGATAGGGTCAAGTCTTTGTTATGCTAAACTCGGTTGACAGTGCTGTGTGAGCAGTTGAGTAACTAACGGGATTTCAAGTAAAGATCCTCATTTTCTATACCGGTAGTGCAGAGCAAAACTGGCATCCAGTCGGCCGTGTCTCGACTTGAGCTATGTTGCCATGGAAACTATCTGCCTTGCCATTCCTTCATGAGTATATTTTATGATTTGATTAGCCTGTGCTTGAGTGCAAAAGGGCCGAAATCAGAAGAATGAGAAAGACTATCGAAAATTCATGCAGCCAGTGGTTCCTTCTGGGTCCTAAACTATGCGTATGCAAAATTTGGTTGAGATTGGTGGAACGGTGTAGATTTGTATACGGAACAGACCCACCCACATACATACATACATACATACATACAGACTTTCACTTTTATATATAAGATATAACTCGTAGCATTGTCTGTCTGCGAGTTTCACTGCCATAACTCGTCTTTGAACTTTTTGAAAAAGAAAGAGTAATGTATGAAAAAAAACTAGAACTACCTAAGTTACTCAAGTTACCTTGCTTGTTGTAATAGTGTGTCATGGCCTAGCTCATGCTTTAACAATCCAGCTCTGGTTAAATAAATTATTAATAATAATATTAACAATGAAATATTGCATCAATGCTTTCTCATATACTGTAATACAGACTCATATGGAATAAATGCACATTTAGGCTTTCAACATCTCCACAAGATTCAGTTCCCAAAATATAGCTTCACCTTTAAGCTGGCATGAAAATTCAAAAACAACAACTTTCCACTTATTAACTCTGTTACAAATATTCCCAACGTCAACATGATAGATTAGAATCCACTTTGCAATATAATATACCTTCTTTCATGCACCATTATTACAACAATGCGTTCTTACAACAATTAAAAATATGCAGACTATATCCTATGTAAGACATGTTTCACATACTTGCAGTACTTCAAGGAATTAAAAATCCACAACATTCATCATTACAATTAATAATAATACCTCCCTGCTTGTCGTTCATAATTGTTGCAATCAACGATGCTTAAATTCTCTCTCCTCATTCTAATGCAATCTGCATTTCCTCCTCAAACTGCTTTAAATGTTCCATTTGAAAAAGTATAGTCCTTAAAATTCGTTTTAGTAACTAACAAAACATTTATTGAGTTTCTGTCACATTTCAAATCGACTTCTGCGTAATATTAAGTGATCAGCTGTTATCGTCTGATACTCAAGAAATCTCAATTATTTTCGTTTAAAAATTGACAATCATAATATTGTCCTGTTATACAATGTCTATCTCACATTACTTTAATGTTCAAAAAAGAACCAATATAAAATCAAGTCTTGCACACTTATAAGGAAACTATCTAATTCCTAATTCCTACAAAAATACGGTCGAGTTAAGCACATCTCCCATCAAAATATTAACGAAATATCTAATCGCACACAAAAACTAAATTTACGGTAAAATCCCCCACAGTAAAATCTCGTCGAAGAATAACAAGTAGTTCCGGTATGAACTATACAGCCTATTTTCATATATCCTACTCATGTTAATTGCCTCTCTCAACATTCAAAATTTCAGTTTGATTGTTGTGATAGATTCGGGGATATTGTGAACCGTCTAACTACTTCATATGGTCGCCAGGTTGGAATGTTATGTATGTACTATTACATGAAGATTTTTGTGTACGTGTGGTATTCAAACTTCAATCGCATGATTAGGGCGCTATAAGTCAAAACGAGATTTTAAAATTTCGCACAGCTGCCATCTTGTGGTTATGAAAACAATTGAAATAAATTAGATGCCAGTGGATTAACATTTGTATAAGCATTTAACGTGCAACGTTTCACTGCACTCGGATGGCTATATCGCGAGAAACATCCATTTAAATACGCATAGTTCGCGTCACCGCCATGTTGGATTTGTGCTCACTAGGTTACTGAAAGACCCATAGTTGAACTTACGTCCATATCCTCAATGAACTTTAAAAAAATCAGTTTGATTGCTGTAAAAGATTAGTAGATATTAAGAATCGTCAAAATATTTCGGATGCTCGCCATTTTGGATTGTTATATGTATAGGCCATAGAGTTATGTACCATTAAAGGAAATTTATTCTGTAGCTTCATTATTCAAACTTTCACTTCGATCGCGTGATTACGACACAAGAAATAAAAACTTAGTATTTAAATTTCGGACATCCGCTATCTTGATGTTATGTAAACTATTGATCTAAATTAGATACCATTGCATCACAATATGTACAATCGTTTAGTGTACCGTATTTCATTGCGCTCAGATGGTTAAATCAAGAGAAAGGTCTATTCAAATGTTTCAAATTCACTGGGTCGCCATGTTCCTTTTGTACTTTACAGGTTTTTAATAGTTACATAGATAAACTTGTAGCAGTGCTCTTTAACAACGTACAAAATTTCAGGGTGATATCTGTAATAGTTTCGGAGATATAGAATGCCAGTGAAATATTTCGAACAGCCGCCATTTTGAGGTTATGTAAACAATTGAACTAAATTGGATGCCAGTGCATTACAATGTGTATAAACATTTGCCGTACTAAGTTTCATTGCGTTTGGATGGTTTAATCGCGAGAAAAGTCTATTTAAAAGTCTCAAATTCGCTTGGCCGCCATGTTGGTTTTGTAGTTACCAGGTTTTTGAACGTCTCATACCTAAACTTCTAGTAGTGCCCTTTATCACCGTACAAAATTCCAGGGTGATATCGGTAACAGTTTCGGAGATACTGAATGCTGGTGAAATATTTAGCACAGCCGCCATGTTGGATTGGTGTGACAGAATAAAATTTGAAGGGCACGGTCGGGGTTGCCAGAATGGTGCTATGATGATCTTACCGAGTTTCATTGAAATCGCTCGGACCATTTAGAAGTTATTAGGGGGGACATACACACGAATCACACGCACACATAGACACACGGACAAAAGTGATCTCATAAGCCAATATTTTTATAAAATGAAAAAAGGCTAAAAATCAAATCTAAATTCAAAAATATTTACGAAATCCAAATACTAAATACAGTATTCAAATCGACAAATTATTAAAAACATTGAAAAAGGTTTCTCGTGGAAATTCTAAATACTCTACAAAATTCTACATAACTTTCGATGTCTTCAACAGCCGATGGAATAAATATATCAGAATGATATACCGGGACTCGTTCTGATGTCTCCTCCTGGTGTCACATTGTTCTCTCCAGCCATCTGGACTGCGTCTCTGCTGCCTCGTTCTGATGTCTCCTCATGATGTCACCACGTTCTCTCCAGCCATCTGGACTGCGTATCTATTGCCTCGTTCTGGTGTCTCCTCATGATGTCACCTCGTTCTGTCCAGCCATCTGGACTGCGTCTCTGCTGCCTCGTTCTGATGTCTCCTCTTGGTGTCACCTCGTTCTCTCCAGCCATGTGTACTGCGTATCTATTGCCTCGTTCTGGTGTCTCCTCATTATGTCACCTCGTTCTCTCCAGCCATCTGGACTGCGTATCTATTGCCTCGTTCTGATGTCTCCTCTTGGTGTCACCTCGTTCTCTCCAGCCATCTATACTGCGTATCTATTGCCTCGTTCTGATGTCTCCTCTTGATGTCACCTCGTGCTCTCCAGCCATCTAGACTGCGTATCTGTTGCCTCGTTCTGATGTCTCCTCATGATGTCACCACGTTCCCTCCAGCCATCTGGACTGCGTCTCTGATGTCTCCTCCTGGTGTCACCTCATTCTTTCCAACCAACTGGACTGAGTCTCTGCTGCCTCGTTCTGATGTCTTCTCCTGGTATCACCTCGTTCTCTCCAGCCAACTGGACTGCGTCTCTGCTGCCTCGTTCTGATGTCTCCTCTTGATGTCACCTCGTTCTCACCAGCCAACTGGACTGCGTCTCTGCTGCCTCGTTCTGATGTCTCCTCTTGGTGTCACCTCGTTCTGGCCAGCCATCTGGACTGTGTATCTGCTGCCTCGTTCTGATGTCTCCTCCTGGTGTCACCTCGTTCTCTCCAGCCATCTGGACTGCGTATCTATTGCCTCGTTCTGATGTCTCCTCATGATGTCACCTCGTTCTCTCCAGCCATCTGGACTGCGTATCTATTGCCTCGTTCTGATGTCTCCTCATGATGTCACCACGTTCTCTCCAGCCATCTGGACTGCGTATCTATTGCCTCGTTCTGGTGTCTCCTCATGATGTCACCTCGATCTGTCCAGCCGTCTGGACTGCGTCTCTGCTGCCTCGTTCTGATGTCTCCTCTTGGTGTCACCTCGTTCTCTCCAGCCATCTGGACTGCGTATCTATTGCCTCGTTCTGGTGTCTCCTCATTATGTCACCTCGTTCTCTCCAGCCATCTGGACTGCGTATCTATTGCCTCGTTCTGATGTCTCCTCTTGGTGTCACCTCGTTCTCTCCAGCCATCTGGACTGCGTATCTATTGCCTCGTTCTGATATCTCCTCTTGATGTCACCTCGTGCTCTCCAGCCATCTAGACTGCGTATCTATTGCCTCGTTCTGATGTCTCCTCATGATGTCACCACGTTCTCTCCAGCCATCTGGACTGCGTCTCTGATGTCTCCTCCTGGTGTCACCTCTTTCTCTCCAACCAGCTGGACTGAGTCTCTGCTGCCTCGTTCTGATGTCTTCTCCTGGTATCACCTCCTTCTCTCCAGCCATCTGGACTGCGTCTCTGCTGCCTCGTTCTGATGTCTCCTCTTGATGTCACCTCGTTCTCACCAGCCAACTGGACTGCGTATCTGCTGCCTCGTTCTGATGTCTCCTCTTGGTGTCACCTCGTTCTGTCCAGCCATCTGGACTGTGTATCTGCTGCCTCGTTCTGATGTTTTCTCATGGTGTCACCTCGTTCTCTCCAGCCATCTGGACTGCATCTCTCCTGCCTCGTTATGAAGTCTCCTCTTGATATCACCTCGTTCTCTCCAGCCATCTGGACTGCGTATCTATTGCCTCGTTCTGATGTCTCCGCTTGATATCACCTCATTCTCTCCAACCATCTGGACTCGAACTAAACTCGCTCTCGCTTGCCCTAGTTCTCAAAACGAACTGGGATCGTGAACTGGGTCTACCCTTGTTCAAACCATCTTTTTCTTTCTTGCTGTTGCTTGTAGTTGTTTCTTGAAGTCATTCTGAAGTTGAATTTCGTCGAGAGTATTTTAATTAATTTTATTTTTGGATTTTGACAACTTTGAGTAATTTTAAGTTACTCCCGATCTTTCCATACTCGTAGTTGCTGTCGGCTGATTACCGTAGATCATTCCATTTTATCATTGTAGTGATCACTGTTGCATGTCTACTCGGTCATTTCCACTTCCATTTCAATATCGAAAACAATTTCGAACATTGCAGGAATTAATTATCTTCGAAGAATTATGAAAAATTTTTGACTGGAATTCCTCGAAATCTCCTTCGAAATGTTCATAATATTTCAGTTAGAAGTGTGAAAAAGCGTATGCAATCTCGTAGAAATTATTAATGTTCCTTAGTAACGAAACTATCGGCGTTACGCTATTACTGAGAAATTTTATTGAAAATCCATCGTTGTAAAAATGGTTATATTTCCGTAGAATGTTCGTAATATTTCACCATCCAGAAATTTCAAATACTCAATTCAAATATGAACTCAATTTACAAAGTTCAACAATGTCACTCGGTCTTCATAGTGGAAAAAATGTCTAAGTCCTCGACTGGATTAATGCTAAATTTCACAGAGTTGAAAATTTTACAAGTCCACAAATTCGTAGGTCGCATTTCCTCAAAACCTGGACCGCCGGTACACTCGCATCCGCCGTCAACTATAATCTCACAGGACCGTGCCTGGACTCGAATTTAACAATACCGGATTAAAAACCCTCTCCTGAAATGGCGCATTTCCTCACGAAAGAAATTTGGCGCTCACGCTTCGTGAGAATCGTCATATTTTCTCAAATACTTCCAATCTTAACAATCCAAATATATAATAATTTTCGTCTGGAAATTTGCTCTATTGTAAGTGTAATTATATTTCTTCTGGTACTACTGTAACAATTATTTTTCTCTAATTACCGACTTCGTTATTTTGTTACTATCCCGATCGGGTCATATGACAACAAAGTAGTAATCGCCTCGTGCCGTGTCACATTCCAGTTATTATTTTATTTGCTGCACGCGGTAATTTATGTTTTATTGTATTCTATTTTCAGACTGAGTCCCTCTCTTTCATCCAAAAACCTGTGTTGCTGGCCTGTCTCATCATGTGACTCTGCTTCTGGAAGCTTTGTGTCAATATTGTACAGTCCCCCAGGGGTCTGCACCCCCTGGAGGCCATCCCCCCATCATCTATTTAAACCACCCCTAACTGGCAAATCTTGTAAGTCCAGAACAACATCTATAACACCGCAAGGGCAGCTAACCATCCTGGAAAGATTGCCAAATTCTTGCATCACACCACAAACAGCGACACATAATTAACTGGGGCATCTATGCCATTGGAATGCCGACGAAGCAGCACCAAAGACTATAAAGGGAGGCCTTAAGGAGGGCAGTCCCTCTCTCAATTACCAGTCTTACAGTGCATCAGCCGCAGGCCCTGGCCGTTATCATCAGGTGAGTCAGCAGTGTTCAGAGTTCCTATATTTTGTGACCTACTCCACAAGCTTGTACACTCAAATTGTGACATTCATTACATCCCCTAATAGGGACTCATAATTTCATATTACTGACCAATAAATACTTGGTCAGTACACTACACCTGTCTTACTGTTTACACGCTTCTTTACGCCCTAACTCCTTTCCTGATTCCCGTCACGATTAGACGTGACATACAGTAGCCAAACAGTTGCTAGCGCAGGTATCATTGTATTTCCCGTGGAGGCCCGACTGCCAGCAGCAGCAGCGTGCCGCCACATAGCTGACGCGTGCAAGTCGGTTATATAACTATCTCCAATCAGCTGGACGACTAGCACGTTGACCTGTACACTAAGTTCCATCCCCTGAAATACGCCTACGTCTTTTATAGGAGCACCCCCTAGCATCCTAACACTAAACAACACTCTACACTGGTCAGCTTACCCAGCTACGGGAAGCTACCCCCTTTTAGACACCCCCT
This sequence comes from Meconema thalassinum, assembly GCA_946902985.2. Lineage (NCBI taxonomy): Eukaryota > Metazoa > Arthropoda > Insecta > Orthoptera > Tettigoniidae > Meconema > Meconema thalassinum. Next base: position 214,389,729 of record OX336388.2, on the reverse strand, counting down.
TATAAATTAACACAATAACACTTCCGTTTTAGATCTAACTACCCCCCCCCCACTAAGGGATCTAAAACAGATGGTGGAGGCCGGGTACCACGCACAGTAAAATAGGGCTCATACAACGAGTTCTCGTGGTCAAAACGGCCCGTACCGCATACAGCCAAGCGAGACTAGAATTTTTTTTTGATCTCATATTACGTCACACATTTTTTTCTCTCTCTTTCTCTATTACATAGTGCAAAGTCGGTGGAAATTAAATGTCCACATTTAGAACTACACTAAGAGACTTTGCACATCATTTTTCGGCTAGTACAACTCCACTCCTGCCGAAGCTAAAAATTAAGAACGGTGACTTAATAACTGACCAGACCGCAGTACAACTTCTTAGGGACCTCGAATTCAAGACATCACAAATCCGCGCTCAACACCCTACCGCCGCAGCACAAGTTATACATTTTACACGATCCCAGGCCAGTGAACACAGACAAGAGTCACCAGTATCCAGTGCTAGTGAAGTAGATTGCCTGCCAACACTCCATCCCCTATTGTTGCAGCAACTGCAAATCACAGAGCAGAAGACTAATAATCTGCTCGAGCGCATTACAGAGCTACTAGAGACAGACACTATCAAGTCGGATAACCATACGACAGAAGCAGTTCATGACATCCACACTATTCTAGAAACAGTGAAACAGGATTTAGACAGGACTGTACACATAATCAAATCCACACAGTACGACAACACACCATCCATCAGTACAGACATATAAGGTGACGAGCCACCTGGTAACATAACACAGGTGTCGTACACGGGAAGCGAGACTAATTCCCCTCTAAATAACTCAAACACCTCGGCACACGATAGCGGTGCGAACAACATAGACAGATCGCAATCACTAAACAGCCAACAAGAAATAACCGAACACGAAATGAACAGACACACGGAGTACCCCATGATCCACCCCACAAAGTTCGCGGGGGAAGGCCAGGATCCCGAGGAATACCTCAAGGCCTTCAATAAAACGGCCCGGATCAATGGTTGGAGCGAGGAAGTTAGGAAACGGCTCCTTCCTGCATACCTCACAAAGGCGGCCATGACATGGTATGAGCTCCATGAGGACACACTAGAAGCTGCCACATGGGAGGAAACCGCTTTACGGTTGAAGAGTGAATTCCAGCTCATACCAGACGATGACGATTTCTACGACCAAATTAGACAGAGGTCACAGGGACCCAAAGAAAGCGCCCAGGCATACATCAATGTAAAGTTGATAATGTGCGACAAGTACAATGCAGCCATGACAAACAAACAGAAAGTCAAGCTGTTAATGCAGGGCCTCAGACCAACCATAGTGGAAAAGCTGTGTATAATGAACAACCCCACGGTCCAACATATGTTAAACAACATAAAGACCATAGAGGAGGGAAGAAAGATCACGGAAAAAGCTACGGAAAAAGCCGTGGATCTGCACTTTCAGACACAAAAAGACGACACTAACAATAAAATGGACGAATTAGTGGACAGAATGGAGAAACTGACCATAGCTGCCATCCAAGCAGGCGGGAGACCGCTAAGGGATGAGCACGCAGACACACAAGGGCGCTATTATCCTGAGGGGGAGAGGGGGTACACAGAAAGGAGACGCTATGGGAGGGAGGAAAATTACTACCCTCCACAGCGGCCAACAACACCCCACGCACAGGACAGGCCACACTACCCTCCTCGGTATTCACCAGTATCGTACACGGACACGGAGCCGACATACCCCTCGCGGCGTTCACCATCCCCGTACACACAGGAGTACTACCCTGAGGAGTACGAGCACGACATCCCCCGACGAAACAGCCCGCCACCAAGTAGACAGTCCTACGCACCCCTACAATAAAGGGCAGACAGGGAGTACCGGGAAAACTCGCCCCCACGCAGGCAAGGCTATGCAGCCCCGCAGTACAGGGGAAATGGGGAATATCGGGAGAACCCGCCCCCACGCAGGCAAAGCTATGCACCCCCACAGTACAGGGGAAATGGGGACCGTCGAGGACACCCACCCCCGTCCAGACAGGGGTATGCAGCTGCCCAGTATAGGGAAAAGGGGAATCGACGGGAAAACCCCCTCCCCCAGCAGCAGACATACACCCTACCCTGGCGGAAACAGGAAAACAGACCACCGGGCAATAACCGACAGGGAAGAAAACCCACAAGAGGACGGGACAATGTAGATAAATACACAAAGGGCCCGGAACACTACCCCCTCCCCGACGAACACCCGAGGGAGTTCAGGGATGAGACACCCCGCAGGACAGACAGGGGGGCAATACTCCCCACACCTAGCCACACACCGCAGGCGGGGAGCTGGCGCAGCCACCCCGAGGGGTGGCGCACATACAGTACAGGCAGGCGTACACCTACGTTCCAAAAAAACGCCTAGACGGGGAGGTTCGGCTAGCTGATGAAGCAGCTGAGGTTCCTCCCCCAACACAACACCAGAAAGGCCCTTCCCCCAAGCAAGCTCGCAAGAGTAAGGGGAAGAAGCAGCCATCCAAAGCTAAGGCTGACGATCCACCCCCGGGCCGTTTCCAAACACACCCCGTACAAGGAGACGGCAACTGCCTGTTTAGGACTATTAGCTTCCTGGTTCGGCATAACGAGGACCATCACAAGGAATACAGGCAGGAAACGGTCAAACATATCCTGGCCAACTGGAAAGAGTACCGAGACTTTGTGTCGGACGAGCGGGAAAACCCATTCCAGACCGGGGAGGATTACAGAAAATACATGGGTAGGGACGGCACCTATGCCAGTGCCGTAGAGGTGACCGCTCTCGGCAAGGTGCTTCGAACCAATATCCACGTATACACTGACGTGCACTCGCCCCCGCTATTTTCCACTGCGGGATTCGACAGGGACCTGCATGTACTTTTTACAGGGAACCCTAAGGCGGGACATTATACACCCCTCATAATTACGCGCAAACAGCCTGAGAACACACCCACACCCCCCAAACAGATGACCATACCCCCTACATCACAACGCAGGGTAGGAAATGACCACACACAGGCGCAGGACGCGAGCTCGCTCGGCACTGGGAAGCCAGCCACAGGAGTCGAACTCGCGACCGCCTGGAACAAAAAACGGGGTAACAAGGGCAAGCTCAGGGTCACGTTCGCAGACACACCTTCCCGAGAGGAAGAAAACAACAACAACACAACTACACAAAAGCTGGGAACGATTAATACATTAAACGTTCGCCAGCAGACTTCTATTCTAACAGCGAGGCCGATTAAGAGAGCTGGCAACGTACTTGGGGAGCGCACTTTGCTGACTGAGGCAAAGCACTCGGGACAGGAAGCAACCCGAGAAGCTAAGCGTGCCCGGTACGATAAGCGGCCCGCTCCATGCCTTCCCAGTATAGATGTCACTCCGGTAACAACAACAACAACAACAACATATACCCTACACAATACATCGGTGCAGGGCAATGGGTTTCAGGTATCGGCCCTCACGATACACGCCAACATAAATGGCCGCAGAGTGCAGGCCCTAATTGACACCGGGGCAGCCGTAAGTTGTGTTAATAGGAGACACGTTACCGAAGCCCAAATACACGATGTCACGGGTGACATCCGGCTGGTAGCGGCCAATGCTCAGACGCTAGAAAACGCGGGGGTGGCAAACATACATCTTAGGATAGACCATTTTGCCACAACCCACCCCATGTTCGTTATAGAACATCTTTCTGCGTCAGCCATAATTGGCATGGATTTCCTCGCTAAATATGAGGCTGGCATAAATTTCGCTAGCGGTCAGATGCTTTTAAAGCACGACCAGAGGCTCACCACACATCCCATGATATGCACCAGGAACACAGATGGGATTCGAGCGGAGCGAGAAAATCACGAGCACCAGGCCTCTGCACTGCATGCTATCAGCCAGCACACAGACACACACACAGATAAGGCGGCCAACCAGAACCACAGACAGGACCTGACTCCGGAGCAAAATAAAAGGCTCACGGAGCTCATGGAGACCAACAGGGATATTTTTGCCCATTCAATGAAGGATCTCGCTGTGACAGACCTCATTGAACACCATGTCACACTCACTAGTGACCGGCCAGTACACCAGCCTCCCTTCAGAGTGAGCCAGAAGGAGAGACACGCCATCGACGCTCAGATCTCAGAGATGCTCGAGGCAGGGGTCATTGTTCCCGTTATTTCAAACTACAGCTCGCCAGTTCTGCTGACCAAAAAACGGGACGGATCTCACAGATTTTGTACTGACTACCGGAGGCTCAATAAGTTAGTCGAAAATGATAGTTATCCACTACCAAGGGAAGACACCTATTTGGACGCCCTTGGCGGAGCTAGCTGGTTCAGTTCGATGGATTGCTATAGTGGATTCTATTCAATCCCCGTCTATGAACCAGATAGGCACAAGCTGGCGTTCGTTACAGAGAACGGACTATATACCTACACAAGGTTACCCATGGGCCTCCGTAACGCCAGCCAAACCTTCCAAAAGCTGGTGGATAAGACATTTTCAGGGCTTAAGTGGCGTTCCGTATTAGTGTACGTGGACGACAAAACAGTTTTCTCCAATACCTTCGACGAACATATCGTACATTTGGAGGAGGCTTTCGCAAGGATCAGAGAGGCCAAGTTAAGGCTTAAACCTGCGAAATGTCAATTTGCCAGACAGCAAATTAACATATTGGGCCACATTGTAAACAGAGAGGGCATTATTCCCGACCCAGCGAAAACTGACGCAATAACGGGCATCCCAATGCCCACAAATTTGAAACAATTGCGCAGTTTTATTGGGCTGGCTTCGTATTATCGCAAGTATATCTACAGGTTTGCACACATCGCCCATCCCGTAACCGAGCTCACACGTGAAAAAACGCCCTTCAGCATCAAGCAGGAACACATAGATGCCTTCAACACACTGAAGCAACTATTGACCTCACCACCATTACTGCAACACTTCCACAGTGATAGGCCCACATTTTTACACGTGGATGCCAGCCTGTATGGGCTAGGGGTGGCCCTATTGCAGGAAGACGCAAAAGGGCGCATACGGCCCGTCGCTTTCGCTAGCAGGAAGCTAACGGCCGTTGAGACTAGATACTCTGCCACAGAGCGGGAAATGCTGGCATTTTCGTGGGGAGTGAACTATTTTAGGGTGTACCTCTATGGTATCAAGCTCACGGTGGTGACTGACCACGCGAGCTTGCTTTTTTGGGGCAAATTTAAAAACCCAAATTCGCGGCTCAACAGGTTTATATTCCGCCTGTATGAATATGACTTCGTGGTCAAACACAAGAAAGGCGCTACACACCTAGACGCAGATGGGTTGTCTAGGCTGCCAGTAGCCGATCCCCCGGATGACCGTAAGGACCACGACTGGGACGACATGCCCACTTTTGCCCTGACGGTGATTAACATCAAACAGGAGCAAGAAAGTGATCCGTACTTGAAACAGTTTCTATTGGCACTAGAAAACTTGGATAAAGTGGACTCCAAGACAGCACGGCTGTCTAGGCGATTTTTCCTAGACAAAGACGGGGTACTGAAATTTAAGCCCACAGCCATGCACGATAACGCACCTATAGCGGTTCCGGAATCAATGAAAGAAAATATCATGATCGGACACCACAATAGCCCACTGGCAGGGGCACACTTAGGTACGCATAAAACATACCTTAGAATCCGTGACAAGTACTATTGGGTAAACATGAAGGCTGACATAGATGCCTTCGTAAGGACATGTCACACTTGCCAGCGATTCAAAACAAGGCCTGGCAAGCCTCATGGATTACTCAACCCAATTCCCGTAGGAGAGTTATTTCACAGAGTCGGGATAGATGTGAAAGGCCCCATTACGACATCTCAGAAAGGCAATAAGTATATCCTGGTGGCCACCGAGTATCTCACACGATACATGATTACGAAGGCTGTTCCCAAAGCAGACACAAACAGCATAGCCGAATTCTTATTTGATATAGTTACACGATACGGCCTATTCCAAACCTTATTATCCGACAGAGGTACTATTTTCACCTCGAGAGTGCTCCAACAGTTTTTGGAGATACTCAGGATTAAGGCATACACTACCACGAGTTTTTCCCCGCAAACCAACGGACTCACGGAGAGTATGAATAAAATACTTGGAATAGCGTTGGCTAAATTTACAGGGGACGCAAGAACGGACTGGGATGATTACCTGCAGCCCATAACTTTTAGTTATAACACCTCTATATCCACGGCTACAAAACACTCTCCACACTTCCTGCTGCACGGGTACACGCCCAGAAGTCCCATAGATAATATATGTATCCCACAGGACACTCACACGGACAATGCTGCCCGGCTAGAGCACTTACAGATAGCTCGAATGAACGCTAGAAAGAACATAGCCGCGGCGCAGAAGAAACAAAAAGAGCGGTACGATCGGCATAGGAAGACCGTGGAATATACACTCGGGCAATTGGTCATGGTCTCCAATTCTGCCCGTAAGAAAAACGTGTCCGAGTTCCTCCTGCCACGCTGGTCAGGTCCCTTCAAAGTCTGCAGGAAGGTATCTGACATAAATTACATAGTCAGCGTGCGCCACGGGAGAAAACTCATTAAAGACACTATTCACGCCCGCCGTATGAAGGCATATCATACACGCAAAGCTCCCACACCTACACGTACAGGCGGGAACACTATCAAAAGAAAAGGAAATGATCCCACTGGCAGACGTGGAAAGAAGGCCAAGAAATAGCCTTCGGACCTCACTGACCGCGCCGGGATACGACCCTAACACTCGACAGAACTGTCCCGGAGACACAGCCTAGAATGGCACCAGAAACAATTACTCTGGTTAAAGACGGTCCCAAAACCCGCAACCTTCTGAATACCAGGAACGAAAGGTCGGGTAGCTATCCAGTTGCAGGATAGGAAAGTATAGGAAGCTAAAACAGATTGGGACAGTTCCACTAACAGATGTTCATAAATGAAAAACAACAAAATCACCTCCGGCACCTAGTCACCAAACACGCGACTAGTGGCCCGGAGACACTCGTGTATAACGACATTTTGTACCATGGATAGGGATATATTCGACCCACGTTACATTAACACAAAATTTGGGGACACGAATGTAGTTAGTGAGAGGTTCTTTTATATTGCGGAGAGCCCCACTCGCAATTACAGAGACAGCACTCAAGTTCACACATACACGTGCCGGAAACACGGAGCATTGTCAAGCAAGTAACAAGATAACGCACAAGACATTGTAACTCGAGACTATCGCCGTCAGCAATAAGGCACTCGTGACTGAGCGACCTTGGCTGGCACAAACACACTAAGAGCTCTCCAGGCGAACCTGGGAAATACACGTTCATTTACGCCAAGTCCAGAACCTCATAACTCCCCAAATTACACTACGAGGAGAATTCAAAAATACGCAAACTCTTCACAGGAATGGGTATTCTCATCTGCGCATTTTGAATACACGGTACATGTGCCAGGGTATACACGGCATGGATATCGTCATACCAGGTCTTTACAGCATGCCGGGTCCGAATTCATAATCACACACCACACTCGTACCAAAAACTAACTAACCAACGGTATTTTTGGTACGAGAGACACAAGCAAAAACCACACTGAGGACACCTAAATCCCAGAAACACAACGCAGACATAGAACACAGAGAATGACATGAGATCGCGGGTCTGAATCCCAGCAAAAAAATTGGACACCATGGAAAACAACTATCCAGGCTTCCAACCACACCGAAATTGGCCCATACAAGTACATGAACAGGGAATACCAAATTTCCTCCCGCCAAAAACCAGGCATAAAATTTCAATTACACCTGACATAGAAAATACATTTCCCAGACACAGGTAAGAAAATTTCGTAAGGCAACAGTCTTATGGAATAGTGGCCACACAACAGTACTAGCTAAATAGGACGAATTGCTACATTGGTCCGCCCGGAATACCGAACAATGACAACACTCACATACTGGCGAAAAGTCACGTACGCAAACAAATGAAAGCACAACATGACGAAAATACTGACTTGCAGGTTTCACCGCATTGCCACACGGCTGCCGACAGACACTATTGTTATATCGGCAGTGACCGTGAAATCACAAGCGCAAAGCAATCATAATGCCACACAGTTTTAGCACTGCAAAAACAATTGTGACATTTAGAAACGTATAGACATCTTTAACACCGGACTTATCATAGGGCCATAGGGACATATCTCAAAGATGTTGACAAGTTGCCCACGCCATCTGACACTCAGACACGCGATACACATTAGGACTTGGCCTATAACAGACCAACCGTCCGCGTGGTGTAGCGGAACATAGTCACACACACACGCGCTCACTAATCAGGAGCGAACACAGACAGGGGCTCTGAGGAAACAAGATCCCCCCCCCTAATAACTTCCTTTCTCGATTTTAGTTCTCAAAAATCATTACAGGCTATCAGGACATGGCCAGTCGCACTACGACCACTGGCGGCATTACCACTACAAATGGCAGACCAGATTAGGTCGTGACGTCACCACGACGCTTTACTATCCCAAGAAGCGGATAGAAAGCAAACATGGACCAAGGGAGAATGACAGAAGCATAGGTGGATAATCCCAGCGGGATTACCGACATACCACCCAAAGGCTACCATTTTTAATACCTAATTCCCCTTCCATGACCTTCCCACGTCCAACATGACCAACGCAGACACATCAACACAATGAAAACAGCTACACTACATTACAACGTATACATCGGGGTTGATAAGACTTCATGCGTTTAAAGAGAGGGCTTCCTACGCCCTGGATCTCGATGCTAACACCTGAGTATTAGGGGTGGGTCGGCAAACAACAATTAAGCATAATGCGCATCTCCAAATGAGAGATGAGGCCACAATCATATATTAACCATTTTTTTTTAAATTAAATACTCCCGCATGACAGGGACATATTATTATTACGCCTCACCCTACACCTATCCATAGGGGCAGATGACCTCGCAGTTCCGCCCCTTAAAACAACAATAACTAACTAACTAACTACACCTATCCTTACATGAGTGCGGATGCCTCATATCCAGATGCATGCATGGAGTATCCCATCCATTTACCAAGGGTTATTACTATCAAACCTGCATGGAATTTTTATATTTTTGCAATCCCGGGAATTACCTGCCCCCGTCCACTCATTGTAAGAGCAATCCTAGCAGCATTACCGGCTCAAGGCCACCATTTATTCGATTCCAAAGATGCGCAACCTCTTCCTACCATGCTTTCAGCCTACTCTACGAATAACTACCCCCAGATCCTAATAACAGGGTACCTAACGCCATAGACCCTACTAACACCTCCATAAAGGTTAACAGAGCATTATCGCTGGAAAGCCGACATAGCAACAGTAGACCTAAAGTAGTCTATGCACTTAGAAGCTCTACAACTCCAAAACACTTGAAAAATTTTACATTTTATACAAAATAAATTATATACACAGGTTACGCCTATATTTCCTATATGAAAAGGACTCTGATAACACTCTGATTGGTGATAGCGGCACAAGCCGAAGGCCAGAGGCACCACACTGGAGCAGAGCGGGTAAGGCGATGTTGAGCCTACCCTAGTTAACTTAACAACTAGACTAAACAGACGAACCACGTAAGGTTGAGGCACTCACGGCCTGGCGCGGGCAAGCTTCGGAATCCTAGGTGTGCCTAGACTGCCCCTGGGAGGAAGAGATGCTACACCCACTATGTGCCACGGTCGTCAAAGCCAAGACCTGCAGGGGAGACTTTCTGAGGATGGTGGGAGAAATAGCTAGCTCCACGCCGGACCCAGGAGTTGACCCTAGGGACGACCAAACTAGGACTAGACTCTTAGTTAAATATAAGTAAGTAGGGCTTCTACAGCGGGAAGCGAGACTCCTATACGCGGGAGTGAAGTATTATTGCGGCCAACAGTGGCGAAGAGATTGTTATTACTGCGAAAAGCATACTACGGTTGCCAATAAAGGCGAAGAGATTATTATTACTGCGAAAAGCATACTACGGTTGCCAATAAAGGCGAAGAGATTGTTATTACTGCGAAAAGCATACTACGGTTGCCAATAAAGGCGAAGAGATTATTATTACTGCGTGAAGCATACTACGATTGCCAAGGAAGGCGAAGATAATATTATGCCATTGGACGATGTCCAATGCCCACATAAATGGCGACGCAGCGGGCAGCCTAGGGCATTAAATGGGTAGCATAGCGAGCAACTCAAAGGGGTTAAAGTGGGCGACCCAACTACGACAACGTATGAAAAACAACGGTAATGAGCAGGAAGATACAGCAGGCGAGACGGTTTGCTCGGTGGCACCGTAAGCCGCCTGTGACTATATGAGCACTAGTTAGTAAGACCTAGAATAGACGTCGACAATTAGGATTAAGACGGAGGGGACTACGAGGCATTGTTGGGTTCCGGTCCCAATAATGTACTACAAGGGAACCACCGCGAGAGAAATCGAACGGACAGCCTCCATCTAAATTTTAGTACTTAAGTCACAGTGCCATTTTTAAGGTCACTTAGATGTAAGCAAATTCAACAAGCGCTGTTGCTAAAATTGGGCACAGCACATTTCGGCTTTATAATAAGGTCTACTCGGCTTGTATATACAGCATAGTTTTACAATTAAGGCAATTTTTTTTAAATTAAGGAAATTTCTTTTTAGATTAAGGTAGAATATTCCGGCGCCTGATGACCGACAAACCCGTCATCAGGGTAAGTCCGATAATACATTATAATACATGATAATACATTATAATATATTAAAATAAGTATAATTGAGGTACAACAGATTAAGACAGCAGGGTAATATGAATGGTATTAAGGTGATACGTTAAGTAAGCTAACTATAACACCTTGAGCATAAGAAACGGCATTACGGCACCGTATAGGGTAAGCCCGGGCATACAGAAAATAACACTAATCCTGCCATTTTTTTCAGGCAAAAAAGAGCTTCAGACTGTGGACACACTGCCACAGGAAGCAACATAGAAAATATACGATATTTACATGTTTTCTTAACCTCTCCATTTTTTTTCAGGCATCATCACCAGGAGTATGGCACTGGTGACTATAATTTCGCTGCCATATAGCAGCAGCATGCTATTAGTACCATTATATTATTGTATTCTACCTTCGCGCACTAATTTATATTTAATATTTGTAATCATCTTCACTCACATGCTCACCACATTTTTTACAGCTACACTCTAAAAATCTGCACAGCACGGCTGATACCTGTGGGGTATCAGGCTCGCTGGCAGATCAACGTAAACAAGAAAATATAAGGCGTCCAAAATGCGGCGCAAATTACGGCAATGAGGGCGCAACCGACTTGTGGCGGCGACTTTCATTGTCAAGTGTGAAAGCATTCACCCACAGGGAATGCTTCACAGAATAAGGATACATTTCAAGCGGTACGACCACTAAACCGTACCAGGAAGTGGCCGTGAAGGATTAGCCGTGAGACGGCGCACACGTACAAAGGAGTGGCGTGCACGCGAGGTAACATAAACTAGGAGCATAGAAAATTAGCGCGCTTAAGCTAGATATAAGATAATTGTAATTCATATTTGTAAAAGGGTAACTTAACATACATTAATGCGCCCACGGGCAATTATTCTACTATAAATAAATATATATATAATACTTCGCACCACCACATTGTCTACGGAGGTGATAACTGATATTCCTAAACGTTAATATATGCACATCTCCAAATAACACAGTAAACGGTATATTTTTTGTTAAGATCCCATGCACACAATGTTTTTGATTTGTTTTCTTTCATTTTTCTTTCTTCTAACTTCCCAACTTGTAAAGGTGTTCCGTTTCATCCCAACTCAATAAATGCATTTTGAATATTTCCCTTAACTTATACCCTGGAACACCTATTTTGTCTATTTCTTCTATCTTTCTCATTGCAGGGAGCACTTTTTCCCTAAGATAGGGCGGACGGCGCAATCATCCGTCCAGCCCTGGGTTTTTTTCCTCCCTGCACAACAATGTACCGCATAATTAGCAGAACCATGTATTTTTTTTTTTGAACTTTCCATATGTCAATGTCAATTTTTCTCATTCACTATTTAACAATGTCAATGTCAATGTCAAATATATATATGTATATCCCATAACCCACCCCTCTGAACACGAGCTGATCTCACACCTACACATCAACACGACATCACCACATCTATACGACGACGAAGAGGACACCAACAGGAGATACAAGGAAGATCCAAGAACTACTACATCAACATCCCCACCTCACGTTCTGTTCCCGTTCGCCGGGACGCGAACTAAATGGAGGAAGAGGCTTGTACAGTCCCCCAGGGGTCTGCACCCCCTGGAGGAAATCCCCCCATCATCTATTTAAACCACCCCTAACTGGCAAATCTTGTAAGTCCAGAACAACATCTATAACACCGCAAGGGCAGCTAACCAGCCTGGAAAGCTTGCCAAATACTTGCATCGCACCACAAACAGCGACACATAATTAACTGGGGCATCTATGCCATTGGAATGCCGACGAAGCAGCACCAAAGACTATAAAGGGAGGCCTTAAGGAGGGCAGTCCCTCTCTCAATTACCAGTCTTACAGTGCATCAGCCGCAGGCCCTGGCCGTTATCATAAGGTGAGTCAGCAGTGTTCAGAGTTCCTATATTTTGTGACCTACTCCACAAGCTTGTACACTCAAATTGTGACATTCATTACATCCCCTAATAGGGACTCATAATTTCATATTACTGACCAATAAATACTTGGCCAGTACACTACACCTGTCTTACTGTTTACACGCTTCTTTACGCCCTAACTCCTTTCCTGATACCCGTCACGATTAGACGTGACATACAGTAGCCAAACAGTTGCTAGCGCAGGTATCATTGTATTTCCCGTGGAGGCCCGACTGCCAGCAGCAGCAGCGTGCCGCCACATAGCTGACGCGTGCAAGTCGGTTATATAACTATCTCCAATCAGCTGGACGACTAGCACGTTGACCTGTACACTAAGTTCCATCCCCTGAAATACGCCTACGTCTTTTATAGGAGCACCCCCTAGCATCCTAACACTAAACAACACTCTACACTGGTCAGCTTACCCAGCTACGGGAAGCTACCCCCTTTTAGACACCCCCTTATAAATTAACACAATAACACTTCCGTTTTAGATCTAACTACCCCCCCCCACTAAGGGATCTAAAACAATATCCAGCGTCAATAGAATCTCATTTATGCAATGTAAAACTTGGAGACATTTCAATTCTGAATCTCAGACTAGAAATTCTGACCCAATACATATTTGAACGTGAGGTCTATTTAAGCAGTCATGGAATCTTATAGGTTTAGATAATCTGATGGTTAATTTTAGTTTTATTACTTTGGTTATCATGTATTCCAATACAGTAAGTAGGTTAGTTAGCAGAATCTAAACCCACCCGGCGTTGCTCGGGCGGCGTCCATGTTAAATAATTAATATGAGGTTAACCTATGGTCGGATTTTAACATGCGACATGTCGTAGTGCCCCCGTTAATTGAATTATCCAGAGACCATAATGGCAGCATTTGGGAGAGTCCAAGTAAAGTTGTAGCCGTCATAGTTATTACGTGTATGGATGACGTAAGCACGGCTGGCTCATAGATCAAGCGAGAAGGGAGGTTCTGGTGATGTGCGTGATGACGCAACATAATTTTCGAGAAACCTCTGGAAGCATGACGCAACACCTAGAAGGAAGTATAGTATTGTCTCTTGGTAGATGTTACGCTATTCGTTGGCTGTCTTGAACCAATGAGCGAAAGTCTAAGTGAAGACGGGATTTAATGCAACTATGCTTTTAATGAAAATTCGCAACTAAAGGCTCTGGAAAGATATTTTCTGCATAAGAAATTGAAAGGAATTAAAAAGGCATTATATCTACTACTTTAAAATCTTCAAATTGGTTAATTAATGCCATAGTTGAATATGAATAATGACGCAATAGAAATTGTGGAAGGGATAGAGAATACGCCCCCTTGGTCTGACTTATTCAGGAAAGGGAGTAGAGAATTGTTTTGCTTCTGATATATACAGTTGTCTAGTGAAGAGTGTTACTGGGTTAACATAGCCCCATTTAATTCGAGTGTGGAGAATGTCCACTCGTGAAGAAAGCAGTTTGGGTAAGCAGAACAGTGCATTATACGATATCTCAAACTAGGTGAGGTTAAAACGCAACTATATGGTGAAATATCTCATGAACATTATTTGAAGTTAGGCTTCAACTATCATTACATTCAAGAAGTATAGGACTGTATAGTGTCCGTGTGAAAACTAGAACTTTACGGTGTTGATAATTTGAGAAATATTAACAGTAGAAGACGAATTACAAAAGTGTTTTTCACAGATCCCATTATCATGATTCGTGCTTCGCACATCGAACATTCAGAAGGCAGGCGTACTGCAAGTTTGCAATAGAACTTTGTTCAGTTGGTGCAACTTATAATCACATTACAATGGCAATTAATACTCATCAATTATATATATTCGACATGGCTATGAGTAGGGGGATGGTGGTGCTTCTAACCCCCCCCCCCCCCCCCACCACTACTCCCAATGCGAGCCGATAACTCCCGAACCCTTGGTCGGAGATTCACGAATGAGGTGTCGTTGGACTCGGGATGACGGGGGCTTTGCTATGGACCACTCGTTATATTTTAGAAAAAAAATTGAAAATTTTTGTTTTCGAAACTAGGTAATAGTTTGAAAACTAAACATGATAGAGCGTTGTGCCATGGCTCAAACGAATGGTCTTTATGACCTTTATTTTCTATAATAAAACTTTTTTACTTTTTATGTTTTTTTGAAAACACTCGAATTTTGAAAATCCTATATTTTGGAAACTAGAAATTATACAAACAAGTTTGTTTGACGTAAATCAATGGTCCATACACCCTCTACCCCCAAAATAAATTTCAAGTCTCTAGGATGAAAACCTGCAGTAGTGGGGTAACACGGGAGCTGCTTACAAAAGCAAGTGGTGAGCCCCTGCGACCTTGGAATGGAAGGAGTGATGCTAGGAGGGCGTGCTTGGATTCGTTTTTTTTGTCTCGTCGTGCTATTTACGGGAATGTAGGTGTCGAAAAGGTGAAATGCTGGAAACACAGTCTTTTTGGGGTAAAAACGTGATTTTAGACTTTTTGCTATATCTCGCGAACCAATCATGCTAGAGGCGTGTACGACGGGTCCAAGGACTCGGGCTGACGTCCTCTATGCTATGGACCGCTCGTTATAATTAAAAAAAAAATTGGAAACTCGATTTTGGGGTAAACATGTGTTTTTTTTTGATTTTTGCCGATATCTCACGAACCAATAACGCTAAAGACGTGTACGAGGTGTCCTAGGACTCGGGCTAACGCCCCCTTTCATATGTGGTAGATATATTTTTTTTTCCAAAAAAATAATTCACAAAGGGCCTAACGCCGTACATGTTGAAAAAACGTTTTCTTTTTCTTTACTTGTTTATAATGTTTATAAAGCGTGGTGGTTGAGAGAGACGATACGGCTGGGTGTGTGTGTCAATGAACCTATCGCTAACCACAAGGACCATGCTTAATAGAACAATCGCTATTTCGGCGGGTCGGTGTATGACAGAGTGAGCGTGCGTTTTTTCACACATTTTACCTTTAACGTGTAAACGGTAATGAGAGCTTGGTTCTATGTTGGTCGAAGCGAGTACAGAAAACAAACTTGCAGACGAGCAGGAGGTGAATGTCATTTGAGCTTATTGGAAGGCGTTGATCTGACTTGACAACAGGTGACGCTTGAAGGTGAAATAATCTGACCATTGTGGTAGCAGGGAAGAGCGAAAGGCATATGAACACATGTGTGAAACCACATGCACGCTAAACAAGTTACATACTGTCTTGCTTCGTACGTGGCAAAATGCAAGTTCATGTGAAATTTGATCTACCGCAGGTGTTCGCTTGGGACGTTATCTGTCCACATGCGCGATAACTGTTAACAAGTTACATCCTGTCTTGCTTCGTACGTGACAAAATGCAAGTTGACGTGAAATTTGATCTACCGCAGGTGTTCGCTTGGGACGTTATCTGTCCACATGCGCGATAACTGTTAACAAGTTACATCCTGTCTTGCTTCGTACGTGACAAAATGCAAGTTGACGTGAAATTTGATCTACCGCAGGTGTTCACCTTGGACGTTAGCTGTCCACGTGCCTGATAAGAGAATATTCAAAGCGTGGGAATCGCTGAATCAGTAAAAAGTATGATGCAACTTGTCGGAATGATGTCACAACCAATAGATAGGCAAGAGCTGCAAACAGCAGTGGTGGGAGGTGAAGGGAGGGAGAGGGGAGGGGTAATGTATGAGAGAACACAGGAGGAAAGGGAAAGACAAACATGTATGAACATGCATGAAGCGCGGAGCGCTGTACACATAGAGCTATAGGTGGTGTACAACATGTGTGAATAAATAAAAAGTACACAGGTTCACACAACATGTAATTTATTGATCCAAGAATTAAACGTAGAGTTAAACCCTAACCATTTGACGTAGAGTTTATTTCCTTTTTGTTTCAACACTTTTTCCACAAGATAATGCTGAGGAAATGCTGTTTTCTGAAGTTCATGTAGATAAAATCTACCTTTTATGGGTTGATGGTTGAGGTACTCGAGTAAATAGGTGACTGGAGTGTCCAAGTTGACTTGACGAATTCGAAATAGTTCAGTCCCCCACTGAGGCGTGTAGCCCTTATTGAAGGCAGACTTAAATTTGCTCACACGAACAAAATCCCCAATGTTCAGTCGGTGACGTTTAGGATCGGCTGTTTTTATGGGGTTGAACAGTTTATCCAATCGCTGAATATTTTTTGTTACGAGGCGTGGCTTGGTCCCAATCGTTCTATGTTTGGTGTCATTGTAACGTGATACTAGCTCAGGTAACATGTCCAACCAGCGATACGTACCCTGAGCGGTAAACGCTTTCCACATATGGGTTTTCAATGTTCGGTTGAACCGTTCGACCACACTGGCTTTGAGGTTGCTGTACGTGGTGTAATGGTGAATATCCTTAGATTTGAGAAAACTGGAGAAATCCTTGTTGAAAAATTCTTTCCCCTGGTCAGTTTGTAGCAGCTGAGGTTGACGTTTGGAGTGTTGAATAATATGTTGAAAGGCCTTTGTAACTAGTGGGCCAGACGTGCGACGCACAGGTTCAACAAAGGCCATTTTGGAATAGACATCAATGACGGTCAACATATAGCGTACACCGTCGTTAACGCCAGCATAGGGTATCATTTCAACTAAGTCAGCCTGCCAAAGTTCATCCACACCTCGTGAAATCACCTTGAGTCGTGGATAGTGACGTCTAGCTGGGCGATGCAACTCGTGAGCAATACCCATTTTAATGGGTGAGAGCTTAAACAATAATTTTGGCATTTCGAAGTTCTTGTTCAATTTCTTGAATTTCCCAATCGTGACCGGTATGGCCAGCTTGACGTAAAGCATGCAACAACTGTAGCCGCTGGACGAGCTTATTGGGATTGTGCCAGTAGGTAACATCCACAAGGGGTTTTAATGGTTTAAATGTCACTCCCGAAGCAGACACTTTACGGCGAGTACTTTGACTGGTGGGAAACATTTTTGCAATGATGGTTTTATATTTTTGAGATATATTGGCATTCACTTGTTGAGCAGGATCATACTGTCTTTTGTGAGCATGGGTATCCAATAAAATGGATTTATATTTGTCAAGGTCCTCTGACGTATAATCATGGGGAGAGGGGGTCCGAGAAAAGAGCAGCTTTAACAGTCCTGGCGTTAATTTATAGTTGATGTTTTTAATGACAGCTTTAGTACGAGCAAATTTAATGGATGAATCGCCAATTTTAAAACTATCATCCTCATAGCGAACACCATACGTGGTATCTGTGTTTCCAATAAATAGATCGGTGAAATAGGGTTCCAATGTTGATCCATAATATTTTATTAAAATGGTTTTCAGTTGAGCTTTATGTTGAGGGGTGGCCAAGAGTTGTGAAAACGGAGACGCTCTGGAAGGGCAAGGTGTTTCGACCATGGCCAAGGATTTCTTTTTTCTCAAAAACTCTGCAAGGGGTGCGGCCTTTTTTTGAGGCGTAAACACATGTTCCTCCTCATCCTCAACTTCGCTAACACTAGTCAAATCTTCCTGTTCCTCTTCCTCTTCCTCAGGGTCCTCGTGCAGCGTCTGCGTGGCTTGTGAAACGGTGGGTAGCGTTTCAGATGGCTTGAAAGAGGGTTTCAACATGGCTTTTAGTGGAGGTGCTAAATGTTGCTGAATAAGCAAAGCATGATTGGCACGTGATTGTTTCAATTGACGAAACTTTTGGCGAATAGTATTTTTTGCTCTAATAATATGCTTTTTCAATTGACTCTCTGCTAACGCCATGGTGTCTTGACAAATGACTTGCCGGGGAATGAGACAGGGCCTTAAATAACAATAAAATGATCAAACCCTAAGCGATACCGTCCTTGGTTGAGTTCACTTTGTTTGTCAATCACTAAACAGGCATGACGTTGAGTGTTCCAGCACTTGGCACACAATTCTGTAAACATTTGAAAGGTCATATCTGGATTCACATGTTCATTATAAATGTGACGACTGTTCCTCTCGTCCTGACGAAATAAAACAATGACATTGGCATTGTCACGAATCAACTGTTTGGACATTTTAGAATACGTTTGCCCAAGATAGAAACAATCGATATGTTTGTGTCGACCCATGCTGAAATAGCTTTGAATGATGCCTTGACGTTCAGTGGATACATCATCGAAAATCATGAGTGAATCAGGCTTTACTTCATCCGGTGAAATCACATTTTCTTGCATGGAAAATGTAAAATAACCCATATTCTCTTTTTGTAATCCAGACATGACTTGATCCAGAAACACGTAGAGGGGTTGGTAGAGAGATTTTGCAAAAATATAAATATTTTGAAAACGCAGACCATTGGGCGCTGTGATGAGCGTTAGCAAAAGATTAGTCTTTCCACAGCCGGAAGGCCCCACAATGATGCAGCGAATGGAAGATGGAAACAGTGAACCATGGCGTTGTTCACGTGATGTGGGACAGAGATGGGAAACCATGTCCCCCACGGGGAATGACTCTTGCTGCTTAATAATCTTCATTTCAACTAAGGCTTAGACAGGCTAGCAGGCTGTCTATATACAGGACACCGAGCCTTGTCATAGAAACAGTAGACTGGTACTACAGGTTGACGATGGATGTCTTTGGACGTGCGTTGATGGCCAAAGCTAGGCCTGTCTCCATACATGATCCTAAACAAGAAACAGATCCTGCTAATAAACACTATGTGGATAGGTCAGTAGTGCCACGCACAAAACAGGGAGATTATGACTTTAAGGGTAAGCGGTTAAAACATGTAAAACATCCTCAAGTGTCTACAGACGTTACTACGAAAAAGTATGTGGATAACAAAGTGTATGAGTTTTATGACAAAGTGCCCCAGCTTACGGTGAATGGCTATAGCGCTAATCACCATCGGATTATTCACGTGGAAGACCCACAAGACGAAGACGATGTTTGTACCAAGCGTTACATGACCTATGAAATGAAAAGGCTTTATAAATTTATCCCATCTGTATTTTTAGTGTATCTGACAAATGAAAAACCTGTGATTGACAGAAGCCATTTATCGTTAGTCCATGATCAGCACTTGACCTATGTGCTTGCTTCGGGTTTAAGCCACTATCGATTACACTATGATGGAACCATTCACATCAAATATGCCATACCTGATGAGAACCATTTACAAATAAAGATAAATGGTCATAGGATGTTGGTCCATAACCATGAAATGGTCAATGCTGGTGACGAATTATCCTTTCACCTCATGTTGACATGGAATGAAAAGCAAGCGGGAAAAACCATAAACGATTTCCCACTTTATGTGGAATTGGAATATACAGCCATGAAATAACCATCTGACGTTAGTTGTGATTTAAACTTTCTTGTGAAAGGTTGTTGGTCATTATCATCATGGTGAAACAAAGGTATGCAGTGAGAAAGACTAAAAAAAGGACTTTGTCATTGGCAAAGCCTGGGCTTACAACATTCGAGGACAAGCCCTTGCGAAAGAAAAAAAAGAAAAAATAATGTATTGACCATAAGGAAAGCCCTTCGAGCAGCACAGAGACATGTTATTCCAAAACGTCGGCGACAGGTTTCAAACCAAGGTCGAGTGATTCCCGTTCCCAAACGAGCGGGATTTTTACCTGCATTATTTGCCGGGTTGGCTGCTCTAGGTTCACTTTTGGGCGGTGCCAGTGCAGTGGCGAAAACCATTAACGCCGCGCAGCAGGGCAAGCAACAACTCAATGAAAGTCAGCGACACAATGAAACGATGGAAGCGATTGCCATGGGGGCTAGAAATGCCAATTTAAAGCCAGCCTTTTATCAACAAGGATTTGGGATTTCACCATTTCGAAATATTAAAAAAAAAAATAACCTCAGCCATAGCAAGACATGCCCTGACGCATCAACAAGTGGAAAGCTATGCTAAACAACTAAAGCTTTCTCATTTTCGAGGTGTGTTTATGCGAAACCAATTACCCCCACGACCCTGGAAACAGGAATGTGCTGTTGTCAATTTGGATGATCACCGAGGACCAGGAACGCATTATGTAGCTTATGTCAAAGAGGGATCCATGGTATGGTACTTTGACAGTTTTGGGAATTTGCCTCTGCCCATGGAACTAGTGACCTATTTTGGAAACAGGATCAAGATATATTATAATGTGAAACGAGAGCAAACGTTTAACAGCCAACAGTGTGGACGTTTGTGTTTAATTTTTTTATATAAGACGCAGCATAAGCAAAAACGCCACCAGTATGTTGGCAGAAAGTAAAACGTTTACAGTGCATGGACGTGGACCTGAAGTCAGCCTAGACTTTTACCCGCCTATCGAATTGAGTGAAAAACCCTATGGTTTAGGACTTGTTTCTCTTGAAACGTACAATCGAATATACAACATACGTGAAAATGTGAACAACAAGTTTTACTATGATGATTCTGTGCTCACCTTGAACTCTGGTGGATACACGATCGATGACATTTATGAACACATTTATGTGGTGTTGATCAATCAGTATGGTTTAAAGTCATTTCTCGACGGAACGCACAAGTTTGAACTTGTAGGCAATACCAACACTCATCGCTGCAGTATTTTCTCTACCTTCAACATTGACTTTAAAACACACCCCGATTCCATTGGCCCATTACTAGGATTTAAACCACGTGTGTTGGAGCCCAACAAAAAACATGAATCGGACCATGAAGTGAAATTCATTGAGGACCATCATGTGTCGGTGACGTGTAATATTATTAGCCAAGTGTACACCAATCAAGAACCATCGCATTCGCTATATGACTTTATTGTGACATCGCCCAATGGGTATATTGTTCGTGAAAACCCTCCAGTGGTGCTTTTTCATTCTGTGGCTGTCGATAGTATTATTAGTAATATAACATTAAGACTGATCAATAGAGATCAACAACTCATTGATCTAGATTCCACAACACCAGTGACTTACAAGTTGGTGTTAAAGCCACTATGAAATTTGTGTATAAAGCAACAACACCGTCTAGGAATAGTGTTAGTTGTTTGCCAGGTGAATACACGTTAACATCTCAAGGCAAGCAGATTTTACAGCATTTGGGTTACCACGTCAACCCTCATAATGAATTATATCCTAGAGATAGCGAACCGCATCGAGGAGCAACCAGGAGTGGTAAGAATTGATCTCCATTCCTATCAAGCTCAAACACCTGGACTCAATAACAATGATGAAATTCAATTTGTTATCAACAACCAAGATATTTACACCCTACCGCATGAAAGTGTCATTCAGATTGAAGGTCGGCTCACCAAAGCCGATGGCTCTACACCCACCACATCCAAGTTGGCCAACCATGGTTTGGCCTTTCTATTTTCTGAAGTGCGGTATGTCATTAACGATATCGTGGTGGATAGCACTCGAAATGTGGGCATTTCCAGTGTCATGAAACTATACCCCTCTTATAGTGAGGAAGAAGGTAAAACACTTTGCATGGCAGGTTGGTGTCCTGACTCGACCAATGATTGGATGGTACACACCGATGGGACCTTTACTGGATATTTACCTCTTAAACTGATTTTAGGCTTTGCCGAAGATCACCAACGCATTGTGGTCAACGCAAGGCAAGTGCTTTACCTAGTGAGAGACAGGAGTGATAATAATGCACTTAAGGGAGCCGACGATGCCCCCATCGATTCAAAAATTCAACTACAACGCTTGCTATGGAAAGTGCCTCATGTGACCCTTGAAGATAGCAAAAAACTGGACATACTCAAAATGGTAAAGAGAGATATGCCTCTACCCATGGAATTTAGAAGCTGGGCACTCCATGAGTATCCGCTGTTGCCCACCACCAACACACACAGTTGGTCTGTAAAAACAGCTCGCTATACAGAGAGACCTCTCTACCTGATTGTGGGTTTTCAAACGAATCGCAAGTATCAACAAACCAAAGATGCCACGCAATTTGATCACCTGCAATTGAGAAATGCACGTCTTTTCCTCAACGGAGCCGTGTTTCCCTATGAAGGACTGGATTTGGATTTTTCAAAAAATAAGTTTGGCCCCCTGTACGACTTGTTTTCTAAATTTCGATGGTCGTATTATCAAAAAGAGAACGGCCCCATGCTACTACCCCAAGCGTTTAAGGCAAGAGCACCACTGATTGTTTTTGACTGTTCTTACCTGGAAGAGTCTGTCAAGCCATCCAATATCGACATTCGACTAGATTTTGAAACGCATGACAATGTACCAGCCAATACGACGGCCTACTGTTTGATTATTCATCACAAACAAGTCAACTATTATCCACTGTCCAACCAAGTGACGAGTGTATAAATAACAGGTCATCCCACGTCAAGCCGCTCAGTCATGTCTTGCTTTAAAGCCTCAAGAGACGTTACATCCATGAATTTAAACTCTGAGGAACAACGTTTCAAGACGTTTGCCACATGGCCAGTGCCTTTCATAAACCCTCAAGCCTTGGCGGCTGCTGGATTCTACTATTTAAAGCAAGAGATGAAGTGAAATGTGCCTTTTGTCCCATCATCATAGACCAATGGCAGGAGGGCGATGAACCCATGCAGGAACATCAGCGCTGGTCACCCACCTGCCCCTACCTGAGTAGAATGGAAGTGGGAAATATATCCTGTCATTCAAGCTATCCCTCACTTGTGTCTCTGGGTGATGAAAAAAAAACAAGTTACGATACGTGTGGACCGTATGGCATCCATGGTGCTTCGGTGAGCAGCTCACCATCAAAAACGCCTAGATTAGAGACATTGGGACATCATCGATGTTATGGACGTTACAAACACAAGAGACTATATTGTTGTATCAGTTGCTATCGTCCTTATCCTAAAATGAGAAAAGCCTGTAAGACGTGTTATGATAATAAAATGATGTAATTCTTAAATTCTTATTTTTGCATGTCCCCTTGTCCTACCCTAACCTCAATTTGAAACTAGCATGGAAGGTAAGTCCATGCCATGATCACACGTGATCGTCAGTCAGTCGTCAGTTGAACTTGGTCCAGGCAAGCGTCAACATGTTGCCCACACTCATTGTGGATTGCCAAGGGTTTAAAATTGGTGACAACAAATTTATATTTAAACAAGTGGCCATGATCGATTGTACCACGTTTTGGATATCGCAAGCTACGCATTTGCTATTTAAACCACCCCATGCTTTTGATTTGTTGTGTGAAAAAGACCGTAAACAAACCCAGTGGATTGAAAATCATAGGCAACTAGACTGGAATCAGGGAACCATTTCCTATAAATATTTGGACGTGGTCATGAAAGCACACTTGTCCTCGGCCAATGTGGTATTTGTGAAGGGTAATGAAAAACGTCAATGGTTGCAACCATTTTTGGCATCTTACTGCCAATGTATCGACCTCATGGAGTTGGGCTGCCCCTCTCTGCAAACGCTCATGGATACTTGTTCCTGTGGCAACATTACCCATACAGCCCTATCTCATTCCTGGCATCTCTTTCATTGGTTAACCACCCATGCCTGCTGGGAGTTGTTGAACAAAATTATAACTCAAGATTTACCTGTGAATGACGCCAGTGAGATTTCTACAAGCGACGTGTAAACATCTACAGCACGTGATACCATGGAGAAAGGCAATGCTACGGACAAAGCCATCGGCAAGTTCTTTGTGTGTAAAAAGAAACTAGACAGTTTTACCAAAGAGGAACTCTTGGCGCTGCCCAAGTCATTCATTTATTATGTGGCCGCCAACGCAGTGAAAGAAATCTGGCAACATGTACCAAAATCATGGACTCAAGACCCTGTGTTGAGTGAATTGCAACCCAGTACGGATTACGATCACCATAAGCAAGTGGCCATGGCAAAAATACCGTCTATGCGTCAGTGTGCGACTTGTCAGCTAGTGAAACTGTATCACGGTCATAAAAGTCCATGTAAAGACTTTGTTGAATCATTCCACGGGTGTCATGGCGAGAAAAAGCAACAACAACAACAAACACAAACATCGTCCACAGAGGAGGAGGAAGACCAAACCTTTTTACCATCGATGGAAAAGGATATGCCAGACCTGTACTGGCGATGGCGTCATTGACAAAGTGATTCAATACCTACCTTTCGAAATCCATCTTCCAGGTTATCGTTTTTGCGGCCCTGGAACTCGTCTCGAAAAACGTTTACAACGTGGTGATGTACCCATTAATCTTTTGGATCAAGCATGCAAGGAACATGACCTTTCTTATCGCCATAGTCATCCTGGTTTAAGACATGTGGCAGATAAATTGTTATTGAAGAAAGCTAAACAACGTTTCACATCCAGTGATGCCTCAGTGGGTGAAAGGATGGCAGCCCTGATTGTCATGAGTGCTATGAAAGGAAAGTTGATAATGCATGGACATAAACATTGAGGAGTGAGGAATTGGAATGTGTTTGTATTCTATTTTTCTTTTGTCAATTCACTATGACTATGAAATAAAAACAAAGGTTTACCAGAGCACAATGATTTGTTATTTTTAATTTTAAGAAATCGTGATGTTGATGGCTGATTTTTTCATTTTACACATTTCACACATGATGAATTCCACACACTGTCATTTGCCAATTTGCAATTTACAGTTTTTAAAAATGTTCGTTTCAAGTTTTGCGTTTTTGATGATATGGATTTTTCCAGTTTGCTGATGACACATTTTAAACAATGTCCGTTTTACATATGGCCATTTCCAGTTTTTTAAATGTCCGTTTTAAGTTTTGAGTTTTTTTTGGTGATATGGAAACATGGATTTTCCTTTTTTCTGTTTTCACATTTTTCCATTTGGTGTATGTCGAAAGTTGAGATTTGACAATCATGTTCATGCAAGTGCTTGACCATGGCCATGCTGTAATGTGTTGATGCGTGTTTGGAGAAACGTCGAGGTCTACAACTACTGCAGGTAAGACTGTTTTTACAAAAATAATGTCTTTTGACTGCCACATTTCAAAGAAAAAACGAAACTATTTAAAACAAAATGAGTATATAAGTTACCATTTACCCCCTCCCCACCCACCCACCCTACCTCATCGTGTTTGCTCTGGTCAATCATACACACCAGTTTTCTCTCTCCACTCATACATTCACACCTGTCTTTGGGAACAAACACAACCACTTTATTTATTCCCAAAAGCACATTCTCGACATGCTCACTCATCCCAAAAGAACTTTTTAGATTATCATTTACATTACGAAAAATAATTAAATACTAGTTATTAAAGTTACTAAAAATCTTACTTATTTCCTATTTACAAAAAAAACTCAACTTTGTACAGCGTTAAAAGAATCAAACTATTTACCAATCAAAAAATTTAAAAAAATAAGGTTGCATAGAACTTTTAAAGAGCAAAAGGTTCAAGTGGGTTGTCACTATTTACAATGACAGAAACCAATATTTACAAAATTCTAAATCCACAAGTTACAAAAAGCCATGTCCCATAAACGATTAAACAATGAAATCACACCTTCTCCTCCTTGCGTTCATAACCCCAGGGCAGGCTGGTGAGCAGGTCATCAGCCCACACACGCTTGTTATCCATGGAGGCGAGGGTGCGTTTTCTCTGTTCCACAAGATACAAATAATGGTTGCTGGATTGTATCCTGCACTGTGTATGAGACATAGCTTTGCCAGTGCGTAAAACCGCTAGGTAATCGTCTACACGTAGCGATTTTACCACTGCCCTACCTACACCTTTTGCTCTTTTGGCTTCCTTACAGTCGAGTGTGCGGTAAGCATACATTTTTGAAGCCAAACCTACGAATTCCGTCATAATGGAATCACCGCATTCATCTTTTAAAACGCCCATTTCCTTCTTGTTTTTTAGGGGCAGCTGAAACACGTTGTCAGCGCTATAGCAAGAGGTGTCGAACCAGTCACTATGTTGCCTCATGACGTCATAGGGGTTGCAGTGGCGAATGTGGTAAATGAATGAGTCCGTGTCCATATACAAAAGAGAGACGTCCTCAAAATGGCGTTTGGCAAACTCATAGTGGAATCGATACATGACCGATTTAGAAAAGTCTAAAATGACTTGACCCAAGTAAATGGGTTTATCCAAGGTCACGCTGGTCTTACTCATTTCAATAGTAGCCAAATCCTCATCGATAATTTTGATCGATTTGAAATTTGGCTTGGCAATGTACCGCCGGGCACCCCACTGCCCCTCCCAGACATTCACCAATTTAATGTCACGGTATTTGCGGACATTCTCCATAGACTTGCCATAGATGCAGTTGTTCATTAATTTAAAAAAATTAATTTCAAACTGCTGTGTTGCCATTTGTCGGTGCTCTGTGTTGAGTCTCATTTATGGCTCATGCCATGCTTTTTGAGCAAAAGAAATACCCCTGTGGATTTTCTTCAACACCAAGCCTTGGGCGAGGCATTGCACCAACATTTGGATATGTAGCACATACCGATTTTTGTTGTAAAGTGTGCCCATGAGTTTTTCAATTTTCACTTTACTGTCAGGGGGAACCATTTGCTCAAAGCAGAATGGGAAATCAGCATGTTCATCATACAAGGATGTGGGATATTCAATATCCACTTCTAGCACATATCCACGGCCTGTTTCTTGGCTAACCTTGATCACATCAAATTCTGACACTTGTTTGTCTGTCAGCCAAGCAAACTTCCCATAGGGCAAAGGCTGACTCATGGCGTAACCGTACAAATTATTCACGTCATAGTACATTAAGTACGATTCTGGTTTGTCTAGTGAATAATCAGGCATGTAGACATTGTTCGCTTCAGCATGGCGTTGGTTAAGCGACACAAAGCCGCCACGAATGCCCTTTTCAAAAAATAGAACCATGTCTACATCATTGAGTAAATCCAATTCCACTTGAGTGTATTTCAAAGCGGCATCGAACGAGAGCCCAGGACTCGTATAATAGTGAGCCGGGTCAAGACCGTAAATGTGTTGACACAACTCACGGAATTTTTCAAACACATCAGTGAGCAGCAATACATCCAGTTTTAGGTAATGCAAAGCATATTCACTTAGCGTGTTCATGCCAAACACTCGCCAAACTTGACATGCATGTGCATAGTCTTCATCGGAAACGGTACTGCGTGTTAGTTTCGAGTAAAATTTCTCTTGTGGTGGGAGTTTTCTTTGCTTTAACACGTCCCAGCTGTTGCAGAAATCATACGGGAATATACCTTTCCGAATGCACAATTGAAATTGCTCAGGATCATTAAAATGCATTCTAGTATTTTTTAATTCCTCCTCATTCAAGCCATTCACAAGGCTGTCTAGCGAGGATGCCATAAACTTAAAGGAATCCAAAAATCGAATGCCAAAGTCGCCCAACCTCCATGTCAGGGCTGTAAAACGCTCATGGTTTTGGGGAATAATGGTAAACGAGCCCTTGTTGACATGGCCCAATTCACGAATCAAAAACTGAATGTCATAATTCGCCAGATTGTGGAAAAAGACACTAATGAAACGAGGAGCTGGAAAGTTCAAGTTACATTTACTATGCGCAGCTCCACGAAACTCCCCCGTAAAGTGCGAGTGATCACGAACGGTGTCTTCAGCACTGATCAGTGGCTTTTCGCAAATATGACATGTCGTGGCATGCTCATACTGCTGCTGTTGTTCTGGAGATAGGCTCATGGGTACTGGGTGGTCCAGTAATTCCTGTACATGGTCGGCCAACTTCACAAGTTCATCCAAGAACCATTTGGCACAATCTGGCCCCTCACGGTATTTGTAAACGGATTGTGTGGGGTCATAGGCACACATCACATTAAATCCAATGGCAAAGGGTTCATGTTTTTGAATGGGTGTGGTTGAGCTGATGGAGGGATCTGGCTCACATCCCGCCATGGGTGAGGTGAGAGCTTCGAAATCTGCATACACCACATAGGGAACAGTGTCACGCTTATGAATGTCCTTAAACTTTAACACAGCCTTGTCCCCTTGTGGCAATATCAGTCTCACCGCTTCCTGAGTAACACAATCTACCCTATGACGTTCCAAAAGCGTAGGGGTTTTAAAATATTGCAAGCATCGATCACAAATATGTTTTACACCAGCGTGCTTAGACATTTGACTGCTTAGCAATCTACTCAGGCTTTTAATTAGGCAATAGTGATTCACCTCTCCATAAGATAAATATAAAAGATGAATGTGGTGTCGTTTCGGTTCTTTTGTGGCATAAAGAGGACCCACAATCTCATCACCATTAAGGCCATGGACCATTAACGAAAAGTCCTGGTTATTTTGTTCAAACCTATGGATCTCGGTTAAGTCCATAGGGAACGACACTTGAGTTAAATTTAAAGTTTGTTTCAATTCATCAAACTTGGCCTTGTACATTCCTGGTCGACAACCATGATGTTGTGCTGGCTGCAAATACGCAGCCACAGCCCACAGAAAACATTCATCATCAAAATTTTCAATATTCACCACAGCCTTTTTCGAAGCTATTGCTGGCGGTGTTTTAATATAGCTAGACCCAGCATTCAACGGGTTGAAATGACAAATGTTGATTTGTAAATGATGAATTTTGTCTAAGGCAAGGCCACTCGGTCCTTGTTGCAGTTTATAAAATTTTGATAGCAAGGCATTCACCACATGGCTTTGATACCACTCGTTCAGATTATCGGCTATCAAAAGCTCTTGCATTTTACTACAAATATAAAATGTCTCTTTATGCTCTACGTCCTTCTTTTTATATATGAAATCGCACACCAGTTCTGTATTCACCTTTAAAGCCGTATGCAACCTTTGCGCTGTGCAAATTTCAATTTTAAAATTTTCAAAACAAGATTCTAAAGATTCTTTGGGAATCAAACTTTTTCTAACATTGACCACACGACCAGAGCACACACGCGATTTGAAACAAGACTCAAGGGGCTCCCAAGTTAACGTATCCGCAGCAGTAAAAGACATTACTTTAGAAAGAACACTCTCACCTGAGTTTTCAGCTGTAGACTGCTTGACAATGGTCTCAAACACACACGTTCCCGATTATTAACAGAGGTCAAGCGTTTTCCAACACTCTAAAAAGAAATAAAATAAACCACCATAAGTATATCCATTCCATATAGTTTATGCATTTCATAAACAAAACAAAATCAAACATGTTATATAAAAAAAAAAAAAAATCTCACCTTCACGTGTAATGCTTTGCTATATTCCCGTCTCGTGGGCTAGTGTGGAAATGATTTCCTTTTCTAGTTGTCCGTTTTTCTCTTTTTCTTTAATATCGTTCTCACAGACACACGACAGGTAGGCTATACCGATTATCTGCAAACAAATAAATAAATAAAATCATTAATTACCTAATCCATAAATAATTGCATGTATTTATATAAAATCAATAAATATATAAATGAATAAATATATACCTACCCCACAACAAGGTTAAGTATTTTCCACCAACACCAAAACTGATAAACAAGACCAGGGGTTTCATGCAACGCAGTGTGTTCAAAGGTAGTCATCTAAGTGAGCGTGGAAATGATAACGCCATGTCTTTATATATGCTACGTTGCATGTATAATCTTTTTTTTCCCACGCTTTGAACATTCTGTTATCAGGCACGTGGAAAGCGAACACCTGCGGTAGATCAAATTTCACATGAACTTGCATTTTGTCACGTACGAAGCAAGACAGGATGTAACTTGTTTAGCGTGCATGTGGTTTCACACATGTGTTCATATGCCTTTCGCTCTTCCCTGCCACCACAATGGTCAGATTATTTCACCTTCAAGCGTCACCTGTTGTCAAGTCAGATCAACGCCTTCCAATAAGCTCAAATGACATTCACCTCCTGCTCGTCTGCAAGTTTGTTTTCTGTACTCGCTTCGACCAACATAGAACCAAGCTCTCATTACCGTTTACACGTTAAAGGTAAAATGTGTGAAAAAACGCACGCTCACTCTGTCATACACCGACCCGCCGAAATAGCGATTGTTCTATTAAGCATGGTCCTTGTGGTTAGCGATAGGTTCATTGACACACACACCCAGCCGTATCGTCTCTCTCAACCACCACGCTTTATAAACATTATAAACAAGTAAAGAAAAAGAAAACGTTTTTTCAACATCAATGATCCATACCCCCTCTACCCCCAAAATAAATTTCAAGTCTCTAGGATGAAAACCTGCAGTAGTGGGGTAACACGGGAGCTTTGTGAATTATTTTTTTGGAAAAGAAATATATCTACCACATATGAAAGGGGGCGTTAGCCCGAGTCCTAGGACACCTCGTACACGTCTTTAGAGTTATTGGTTCGTGAGATATCGGCAAAAATCACAAAAAACACATGTTTACCCCAAAATCGAGTTTCCAAATTTTTTTAAAAATTATAACGAGCGGTCCATAGCAAAGAGGACGTCAGCCCGAGTCCTTGGACCCGTCGTACACGCCTCTAGCATGATTGGTTCGCGAGATATAGCAAAAAGTCTAAAATCACGTTTTTACCCCAAAAAGACTGTGTTTCCAGCATTTCACCTTTTCGACACCTACATTCCCGTAAAGAGCACGACGAGACGAAAAAAACGAATCCAAGCACGCCCTCCTAGCATCACTCCTTCCATTCCAAGGTCGCAGGGGCTCACCACTTGCTTTTGTAAGCAGCTCCCGTGTTACCCCACTACTGCAGGTTTTCATCCTAGAGACTTGAAATTTATTTTGGGGGTAGAGGGGGTATGGATCATTGATTTACGTCAAACAAACTTTTTTGTATAATTTCTAGTTTCCAAAATAAAGGATTTTCAAAATTCGAGTGTTTTCAAAAAAACATAAAAAGTAAAAAAGTTTTATTATAGAAAATAAAGGTCATAAAGACCATTCGTTTGAGCCATAGCACAACGTTCTATCATGTTTAGTTTTCAAACTATTACCTAGTTTCGAAAACAAAAATTTTCAATTTTTTTTCTAAAATATAACGAGTGGTCCATAGCAAAGCCCCCGTCATCCCGAGTCCAACGACACCTCATTCGTGAATCTCCGACCAAGGGTTCGGGAGTTATCGGCTCGCATTGGGAGTAGTGGTGGTGGGGGGGGGGGGGTTAGAAGCACCACCATCCCCCTACTGCTATGGAAGTCGTGATGGAGTATTAAACAAATTATGCACCTGGGACACATTAAGATAGCGTGAAGATGGAATTACAATAGACAGTATTCTTGGAATACTAGCATAGTGCAGGTAACCAGCTTATACACTATTGCATATCTACAAACGCTTATATTAGATCCATACAGCAGTGAAAAGTTATTCATTCTCCACTTATATGAATATTTCTGCTTCGATTATACGATGGATTTCACTGCTATTCTTCGACGTAGAACTTTTGTTTTTGTTTTTTGAAGAATATCAAGATAGGCTCGGGCATATCCCAGCACAAACAGAAGAAGTTGCCAGAAGGATGTCTCTCATTAACACGGATGAGTGCATTCCGGGGAAATAACCTTTTCTGTTCTCTGAGGTCGCAGGTCCGATGTTTGAGTACATTCCAGATTTGTACTCCGGTAATATGGGAACATCTATAGTATTCTGTGAATACTCTTCAAGAACTTCAGAACTTCATTTAAGGTAGCTGTGATTTTTATTTGTTATAATATGAGCTGTATAGTGAAATTTGAGCAACTTTCCTGCTCCATACTTCGTAATTTTAATGCTGTTGTATTCTGTACACTTCAGAGGTGTATTATATTTTCTTCAGTGTCTTGTGACTTTAGTCTTTCATATTTGAATTTAAACTTATTTTTGAGGATCAGTTCAAGCTGACATTTAAATATTTTTTAGAGAATGAGAATTCATTTAGCAGTCACGGTTTGACTTTTAAAATAACTTGTTTCTATTTCAAGTTAGAATTTAGACATCGTGTCATCATTTCAAAGTAACGTCGTTGTTAACTTACTTTGAGAGATTTTCTGTACGATTTCACGAGAGAAGAAACATCGAATTTTATTATTAGAGCGTTAAATATGTAACGTTACGACGATCTATGGAATTACTATCGTCCTTTAAAACGTGTTCTTAAATCAAAAACAATCTTATTAGAGAATGAAAAACATTTCGACAACGGCAATCCTTATGTAACTTGAAAAGTGAATTAGCTTTATTCAGTTAACATTTGAGAAGAAATACTTTTTCGCAGAAGATTTTCATATCGTAGGCTAGGATATCAATGTTTGCATATTCCAGCCTAGATTGATTTCTATTCGAATTTATTTAAATAATCTCCGATTATTTAAATTCTCTTGCGTGTACTATTTTGCCGTATTGCTGCAATAGTATTACAAGGATTTTTTTGGTGATAGACAAGTGAGGAGAATCAGCTTTTTTATATTTATTCCTCATATTTGTGACTGGCCGATTTTGTTTTAATGTCGTCTTGTTAAGTAAACTCACGGTGGTTAAAATCATGTAACAGTTTGAATCCATTTTGATAATTGAGAGTTTGTAGAGAAGAACGTTGGGATGTATCAATTTAGCTCAGTAGACGTGTTGAAAGTCACTGATTGAGAGAGCCCTTATTGAAGGATGTTTTTTTTCCCCTCAGAGATGTTTATAGCAAATAATAAATGGTGATTTTGTTTAAACATAGTGGAAGTTTTTTTTCCATATATGATGAAATATATGAGGTTGTTGAGCCATAGTGTGTGCTCAAGCGAGGTTTTGCCGCAAGTTTAGAGATGTTAATCCCCATTCATAATATACCCATGTAAATTTACTGTTTGTTTTAACAAGGGAGTGCGAGTTGAAAATCTTTTTGATTACGGATAAAAAATCATGTCACAGATATTCCTATTAAAATTTATTAACCACGAATATGTAACTACATACAAATAACCTTTATCGGTCGCTTGTATTTGAACAAACTTAGTAATTATAACCTGATATGACGTGTGTGTAGTGTATGGAATTGTTTAAAATATATAGACTGTGTGTGTAAATTGTTGAATTCGTTTGTCGATAATATCTACTTTAAATTTATTTAAAGATAATAAGCATACACTTTTTTCAGTGTTAGCGTTTTTGTCCATGTTTAGGCAGCGCTGTATATAATCAGAAATCATGTAATAAAATTTGTAACTTAATAATGTTCATAAGGGTCGATTTAAAATGTGTTAAATAGAATATTTTGCGAATGAAAGCTGTGAGAATGATTAAAGTGTGTTAAGAGTGTCTGAGGAACTGCACTGGTCTCGAACAATGTAGAGTATGAATGGAAGTGTGTATATAAAATTTCATGACATTCTGTAGCTTAGTTTAAGAGATTTGTTTATGATGTAAATGAGTTGCGTATTCGAGAATGATTCTCGTAGGTCGCCAGTGTCCGGCCGCATTTAACGGAGGGGCGGCACAGTTGCGTGCTTGTCTCCTTCATAGCCCATATGCTCGTCCAAGGACTTGTGTATCGAGGTCAATCAACTCTATAGACCTGTGTATATAGGTCACTGGAATGAGGAAGTAGTCTCTGATGCACAGCAATAGAGCTGAGTGCTACTGTTTGCTACTAGTCTTTGTTATTTTTAAATGATGCTTTTACTAGCTTCCCATTGTCCTATTAAGCTCAAAATTTTTGTGTATATGTTTTACAGTCCAGTAGAGTCTAAGGCGTGATTGTGATGGCTTCACAAAGCCCAGATTAATTCAGATTTTCTTAGTGTATGTTTTTTTTGGTGTTTAGTTTGTTCCCTTTTATGTGAAATAAATTTTATACTGTTCAGTTTTCATGGTCGTTTGACTTGTGTGTTCATTAATATATCATTAATGCGAGATATTGTGCGGTCACATTTTTTGAGATTCAGTTCAACCCCCATAAACCCCGAGAATGGTACGTAAGGTAAGTGTTTTCCCCGTGTAGTTTGGTGTGTTCCACGATATTCTTGTGAACTGCTGTGCTATGATCCCGATAGTGTTTGTCAGAAAGATTTCTAGTGATGCAGTAGAGCCGGTGCATTTGGAGATAGGCAATCCGATTGAGGGGACGGATTTCTGACAAACGGCTTTCTGTATTATCGGGTGCAGTAGGACTTGGGGTGATGTCCCCTTTGCTATGAACCACTCTTTATATATATATTTTAAATGAATATTTTTTGTTTTTGAAAATAGGCGATATTTTCAAAACCAAACATGATAGAACATTGTGCAATTGCTTAAACCAATGGCCTCTATGTACTTTATCGTTAGAACACAACATTATATTTTCTACATTTTTATTGAAAACAGTTCAATTTTGAAATAGGCTATATTTTGGAAACTAGGAATTTTACAAAGGTTTGTTTGACGTACATGAAAGGTCTTTACCCCCTCTACCTGTAAACCACGTTTCAAGTCTCTAGGTCAAAACCTGTGCAGTAGTAGTGTTAGAATGGTGGTTCTCCTCACAGTCGCGTGCGTGCTTGAATTCGTATGGCTATGTTAGGAAAGGGTTAGGTGTGGGGGGGGGGGAGGGAAGATTAGGGTTGAGTGAGGGGTCGTTCAGATGGTATATTTGCTGCTCTATATGATGGTGAGGTTATTTTTTAAATTGGTTGAATTTGGAAATTAGATTTTGGGGTAAACATGTGTTTTTAACATGTTTGCTGATACCTTGGGAACCCATAAAGCTAGAACCATGTGCTTGGATTCATTTTTTCAACGCGTTGCCCTCTTGCTGAGGATGCCTGTGTCGAGCATGATGGAAACACCATTTTTGGGGTAAAAACGTGATTTTAGACTTTTGTTGTATTTTGCGAACCGATCATGTTACAGACGTGTACGAAGGGTCCTAAGACTCGAGGTAACGCCCTCTTTGAAATGTGATAGTTATGTTTTGAAAAACGAATTACAAAGAGCGTACTGTTTAAATTTTTTTACGTGTTTTTTAATTTTAAATGAAGAGTGCCGGTAGACAGAGAGACGGTACCGCAGGGCATGTGTTTGAACGAGACTGTCGCCGGCAACGGTGGCCGTGCACTATAGAACAATGGATATTTTGGCGGGGCTGTATATGACAGGGCAAGGGTGCGTTTTTTGAGATATATCCTATGACGAACGGACGAAGGCTAATATCCGAAAATGCGTAAAGAATGCTAAGATTATTTTTTACCCCTGAAGGAGGTCTTTAACGTGTTACTAAACGGTGATAAATAACATGACATATGAAAATTCTATGATGCAAATAAACAAGAACTTGGTTATGTCTCGCTGGAAGCCAGACCAGAATCAATGGAACCTGCTTGGGCCTGGCTGGAGTGCTTGCTTACACAGAATACAGTACGTAGCCAAGCCTTGTGAGATCTGCTGATATGACAAGAATGTCCATGTGGGTAGGAAGTACAGTATCAGTTTACTTGGCTGGTGGCGGCTAGCAGGTCTGGCGTTAAAATGCCGCCATTTTGGTTCTTAGACAGTAGTACTACTGGTGTATAAGAGGCGGACATTTTGGTTCTCTATTCAAAAATGAACTAGTATAAGGTACACGAATATTATGAAGCTTAAGGAATGTGCGGAGGCATACGAACATGTGAGAGACAGAGAACCATTCAAGGTCAAACGATGAGAAAACTGCAGACACTCATTGTTGCTCAGCTGATTAATAAAGACTGTGTTAGTAATGCACTTATTGTTTTACCAAACAGATGTATACTGTAAAGCTCTGTATTGTGAACTGAACTGAACTTTGGAATAAAATCCTTTTTGTTTTCGGCAAGTACATATTAATGATTATTCTAATGACGTAATAATTATTAACCTTAAATTTGTAGTTATTGATAAGGTAATTATTGTTTTTTTACTTGTTTGCAGATAACTGGTATACGTCATGTCTGAGAGAGAGACCATTGCACTTTTGAGCCCAGCAGAAGGAAACAGCAAGCCATTACAAGTCAAGGTGAGATTTTCTTTAAATAAACTGTTTGATTTTTGTTTGATTTTTTATGAATTACATGTATTAACCTGAATTTAGGTATTTATGGCGGTTTATTTTATTTATTTTTAAAAAGTTGGAAAGAAAAGCTTTATCGCTGTAGCAGTCGCTGAAAACCCCAACGTGCGAAAGTGCAACTATTCTTCTTAGGCAGTGAACTATTCAAAACTCAGGAAAGCCTAACTTAAAATGATATCCCATTTTACCACTACTGAAAACCCTTAGACAAAATTCATTACCTTTATGTGACTGGGACGAAGACTCCTTTCTTGATTAATGGCTGTGTATTGACAACCGGCACAATACCATAATTGTTGTTGACCGGGAAAGTACAATTCCATGTTTGATTTTTTAAAATAAAATTTAAAATCAACCGACGTGTCGTTCCCTATGGACTCAAATAATATCCACAGGTTTGAACAAGATAATATGGACAAAACGATATGACATTTATTTTTAGCCTACTTTTCGCATTTTGCAAAAATGAGGAAAAAGTAGACTTATGAGACTGGCTGTGTGTGTGTCCCCCCTATCAAATCCTAAACGGCTGGAGCAATCGAAACAAAATTTGGTAGGAGTAAAGATCTGTACCTGAATATCTCACGACCATATTTTAAAATTATGTCAGTGCTACCAACTGCTGAAAAATCGCAAGTGAATTTCGGCTCCATGTTGGATATCTTGGAAGGTATGAATGGGAGCTATTTCAAAATTCGCACACGTATAGATAATAATATTGCAGTTTAATTTCCGGGAGGCCATACATGGCAGTGTTGAAAAAATGATTAGAAGCCTGCTGATAGGTCCAATTTTTAAATGCATATAACATCTACGCTATCAATTGGAATTCAACCAAATTTCGTGTGTGCTATGTGTACATAAACAGATATGACTGAGCGTATTCTTAAGAGCCTCCAGGGCTGCCAACTGTTAATAAATGCTCTCAATTTTTTTTATCCAAATGCCCATATATCAGGAAGTATGCAAGCCGACAGCTTTAAACTATGCACACCTATAGTACCTTACATTCTATATTAATTTGGAGTAACTTATATACGTCAGTACTACCAACATGATTCTAAGCCTGCTGAGAGTTCCAACTTTAAATACATGTAACTTCTGTACTATCATTTGGATTTCAACCAAATTTCGTGTGTCCTATATGTACTACAACAGATATGACTATGCCGATTCTTAAGAGTAACCAGGGCTGCCAACTGTTAAAAAATGCTGTCTCTATTTTTGTTACCCTAATATCAATATATCAGAAAGTATGCAAGCCAATAGCTCTAAACTTTGCACACGTATAGTACCTGGCATTCTAGATTAATTTGGAGTAACTAATATAGGCCTACGCGAGTGCTGCCAACATGATTCTAAGCCTGCTGATAGGTCCAATTTTAAAATGCATGTAATTTCTGTACTAACTAATGGATTTCATTCAAAATTGACACAACAATAGATCATATTATTTCAGATTATTTCTGAACAATACATGTAGGCCATGTCACTGTTGCCAACATGATTTCACGCGCGATGTTGGGTCCAGTGTTTAACTGCATGTAACGTCCATGCTATCCATTGGACTTCAACCAAATTTTGTATTCTGCACCTTAAGAGATGGAACTAAGAATATATTCAGTCACCAGAGCTGCCAACTGTAGTTCTCTATTAGGCTACATTATGCCAGGTATACAGTATTTCGAACTAATTAGAAATTTCGATATTACTAACTTAATTTCGTCATTATTCTAGATAGATTCATATAGATTAATCATTGGCATGGATCATAAATTTTAAGAAAAGTAGGCTCTTTAGTTCGACACGGAACTTCTTGTTTATTTATATATTGGTTAAATGGGGAAGTGAATGACTGCAGCTTTATTAAAATATTAAGTAGATCGGTTACTGTTAGTTTCGACATACAGTTTTTTTACTTTTTTGATGGTGTTTTGATCTTTTAATGCCAATGAATGTTAATGTTTTATTTACAAGTATTGATTGAGAGATTGGCTATTTCGTTCGTTTTAGGTGTGGTAATGCGCCACTAACGTAGTGAACAGACAGTGAACAAGCATAAATTATGCTTTAAAGCACTCTGTGCTCTTGTGCAACGTTAATAACAATAACAATAAAAAGTTTTATTATACCACATGGCCTTAGTACCAAAAACAAGAAGTGAGCAAGTCGGTTTACCACGTGGAGAAATGAAAAAATCAGAAAACGATCGTTGGTTAACATTTGAATCTTGGCCTCTACGCTTTCTGTCAGCACATAAACTCTCTGCAGCGGGTTTCTATTATTTGAACCGAGAAGATAAATTGCGATGTGTTTTTTGTAGTGTTGAACTTTCACACTGGGAAGAAGGGGACGATCCCTTTCGAGACCATTTGCGATGGTCTCCTCGTTGTGCTAACAAGCTTAGATAACAAGTGGGTAATATACCAGTGTATTCATTTTACCGAACCACATGTCCATTCGCTACTACTTACTTTGCTGAATCACACATAAATAATAATGATGTATTACCAGCCAACGGTAGTGTTCATATATGTGGTCTATATGGTCTATATGCAATAGGGAGTGTTTAAATGTCATTGTCATTACTTATATTTCCATTATTATTTGACGTTTTTTTTAAATTAAAACGGACCGTACACCTATTCTTCTTAACAACTTCATAAATTAAGTGTACAGGTTGTATAGCATTATTCACTTCATCAAAAACACTCTCCGACATATCATTAAACCGTGTAGGCAGAAATGTCTCAAAATTCTCTCATACACAAACTACACGATCACCGTATGCTGTTTTCAATTTCTGATTCTTCATAATGCGGATTGGAATTGCGTTCGCAATTCGCTGAGCTTTTTGTCTCTAAGCCACATGCTCGCCCCATATCGTTCAGACCATTCATTGTAGAAAAGGTAAGCATATCTAGTATATTATATCTATTATACTCTACAACAGCTTGTAATAATAATGTGGATATATGTATTTTGCACTACCCATTGCTAATGAATTATACTGTTTATGTAAGAAATGCCCTAACTGTAGCAGATACTACTTTTCTGCATATAGCACAAGTGTTAAGTGCTAATGCACACTTGACACATCCTATCAAGTGTCCACAACGCAAAAATACATCCAGTTATTCTCGATAACAAATTTCACATAATTGTTGGTCATTCGTTTGTATCTGTTGGTGAGACACATTTTCTTTTTTCAGCCTCATGTGTTTGTACCGCGTATTTTAGCTCTAAAGGCACTTTTATGTATTATGCTGCAATTACGTTTTCTTCACCTGGTGTATTCTTTGGAATACACGGTAAGATAGAGTAAGCTATTCCTTCTCTTTGCTTTAGTTCATGCCTTCCTTTGTTCGCAAACACCAACAGTGATCTCCTGATTTTTCTTTGTTGGTATATGTCTCTCACACTACCTGTAAGTCTGTTCTAGATATATATCTTCCATGACCCACCTAGCGTCATCTAGCAGCGAATCTCTGAAGTTCATCAATTCTTCCCTGTACAAGAGGACTTCCTTACCAATCTAACCACCAGATCTCGTCGCTATCGCCAGCTATCTTCTCCGTGATCAAGAGAACTTCGTCTACTTTTTCACCCTCCAGGCCGCGCTAGTGATGCCTGCTATCAACTCTTTGAAGACCATTTCATCAAGAGAAATCATTATTTTTAAGTTGGCTATTCAAATATGTATTCCTTATGTTTCCTACACCCACTCTTTTCCCTTTCCTGGTCCCTCCGCGCTTCGTTGAGTTGGCCTCACTTGTGCGTTTCAAGTCAAACTAGTCAGTCGGAGCTTACTAAAGCTCGTCTCCTCACCTCGAGAGACAAACTTTCAAATCTTCGCCATGTTGTTAATTCCTGACTAACGGTCACCTACGGATTCGCCGTTCATCAGAAATGAGCTAAGTACTACTTCAACGTTCTTCAACTTATTTTAATTGATTTTAAATAGCTACGTGCTATTAATGATCATTTTATAGGCAGTGTGAGATTTCTTGTGTGGGGCAATAATCTTCCTTCGCGGGATTTTCTATGTTGGGCTTTTGTCTATCTAAGCCAATCTTAATATGAAGCAGCATTACTTATGCTTATTAAATGAGAGATTTTCTCACAACGTGGGACACCATTAAATTACCCACTGTCTATAAAATACATAGCTCGTTCCACCGTTGGACTAATTTCTGCCCTATTCTTCAGTCATGATTGTTCTGGAATTTTCTATGCCGAACAATTCATCTACAAGTTAAACCTTCTAGTACTTTCCACTCACATATGGGAATACTTTTTCAAACTAAGGAATCTTCCTTATGAACTGCTAATCAATATCTAATTTTTCTCCCTCCGTTGGGATTTTTCTGGTGCATTCAACTATAACCTACAAGTTTTTCAAGCAATAGACTCTCGCAAATCTAGTGTAACTAATTATTTTCCACCATTGCAATAACTTCCTTTGCCATCAACTTTTTGTGCTACTACAGTGAACTTTTCAACTATATCAACAGACTATAGTGATAACAGTACCTGTTTAACTCTTCATCCGCGTCGCGCTCGTCCTAGTACAATAAATTGGGCCATGAACACTCTACCACAATCCCATTTGATCTTTCCCAAACCCTTTACTAACAAACTAAAATAATAAAATTGTTACTTCAGGTCATTTTCAATGAGGTGTCACTCTCAATAAGTGACCTCCCTTATTTGCTCCACGTACAACGAATTAATGTCTGTAAAACTTCGTGTCTAGTACACGCCTTAAAGTATATTGTTTCTCCCTTCTAATTAGGGAATATAATTCTTTCTACTCAAAAGTGAGTTACCTCTAGGTTTCACGAAAGGGAAATTTGCCCCATTTTTCTCGTGATCCCTACATAAACACAGGAGTTCTAGAAACTTCCTCTCTATTTTTCTCTTCAGGTTTCACAATAAGTGACCTGCCCTATTTGTATAATCTCCTATGTGTAATCTACCCACGTAGTTCTGTATTAATACAAGAAGTTATAGAAACTTCTATTTCATTCTTCCTGTTTTTTGTTGTTACTTTCGAAGTTGTTATTTGTTCATATTTCTAAGATACCTATCTAGAAATCCTTAAAGTACACATCTTGTACTTGATTTATTGTTTAACTTTAATTACGTCAATTATCTTTAAATTTCCCATTTGTTAATCTTAATAACATTTCAAAATCTTACGAAGATTTTAAAGCATATAAAAGGTTAAAACCAAAAGAATTGTCAATTGCCTGGTGCAAGCTTTAGATGTTTTCGGAGGTCTGCGACCCCAATTGTTTAAAAAACCAAATTATATATTTGTTACATAAACTAATTCCTTTTACATTGTTAAATAAATTAATATTTGTTCTTTGCTTTATCATTTCTCTAACATAACGGTTAGGCAAGATCCTGTCTTCCTTGACTCTTCCTAGGTTTATGCCCTCTTTAATAAAAATAAATCCATTGAT
The DNA here is from genome assembly GCA_946902985.2 of Meconema thalassinum. Classification (NCBI taxonomy): domain Eukaryota; kingdom Metazoa; phylum Arthropoda; class Insecta; order Orthoptera; family Tettigoniidae; genus Meconema; species Meconema thalassinum. Next base: position 214,347,658 of record OX336388.2, on the reverse strand, counting down.
AGCGTTTTCACCACTTGTTGCATTTGAGCACGAACTCTTAGTTATTAACTTAGTAAAGTCTCTCTTAGCTTCAATAGCTAATTCTAACTGGCCAGTAAGGCAAGCATAGCTCGCTACGCCAGCTTCCTGCTTGTGGAGATTCTCTCTACCACTTATGGTTGGTTTTTCAAAATTAAGTGTTTCTCATTGTCTAAACTTTTAGTCGGCGCCTTGCTGGGTAAAAGCTTAGTCATTTCTAAATTCCACTATTGGTCCTCTTACCAAAATTATTCCCAAGGGTATAATTGCTTTATCCCTATCCTTCTTGGAAGCATTTGGTCGCTCTTTAGAAATTCTACAATTTCAAGAACTAAAATATCAAGGCTGATTCAAATTATTTGTATTCTTCAAAATACTTGTTTAGTAACAAACTCCTTTGAACAGATACACAATAAATCTGTTACTCTTTGTCTTGCCAGACCACCACCCTTCTCCATAGTAGGTATATTTATGCTTGAGAGGGAATACGCTATAGCAACTTTCTTGCGAATAGCCGAGTTCCAGATGCGTTTCCTGTTAGCTTCGCCCAGGTCCCTACCCACTTTAGGTATCGGAAAGCGGATTTGCAGTGGAAGCTGCCTTTGAGTATACCTAAAGTTAAAATTATAACTTCTTTTGGACTCTCGTCCTATTCCTCCATTTTTTTGTCCAGTCCGAAACCCACTTCTTTTTCTTCATCATCTTCCCTTGGGGGTTAGGTTATTCCCAAGCTAATAATCTACCCTAAATTTGGTGCCGAAACCCGGGAGAGTCCATTCATGACTTTGTACATATCAGGCATTATTTGTTAATGGTTATTTGACAATATTTTGCAAATCATTAATATCTTCTTTGAATTTTTCAGCTATTGCTTCACCGTGCAAAGCCTGTGAAGGAGAAGGAGGCCGCTCCTGTCTCCTTTGGTGTGTCCCTTTCTTTCAACTTATTTGCTGCTGCCAGTCTGACAGCATTTCCAAGATTCCACAGTTTCGTAAGTTATACTTTAATTTACCTATTTTGTCATGGCTCCTATAGAAAAGGATAAGGATGAAAAACTTAGTTCTAAACGAGCATCCTATAAAGGGCAAATTACCCGATTTAGAAAATACATCAAAGCGCTACATCCCTCAGAAGCTCAATTAGATTTGTTAAAACATCGCGTAAAGGATTTTGAACGTTCATATGAAAATTATTGTAACATCCAAACTGAAATCGAAACTTGTATGCTCAATCAAACTGAAGATCGAGTCGAAGTAGAAAATCAATATTACGAAGGTATAGGTACTGCTTTTAAAATAATACGCCAACTCGAAGAAGAACAGAAAAAAGACGGTTCTGTTCTTGGTTCCCTTCACGAACAACAAACCTCTTCTCGTGAGGGCACTCACAAGCCCAAACCAATCCTACCTAAGATTGATTTACCCCACTTCTCTGGAGACGAATCTACTTGGGATTATTTCTATGAACTATTTTGTTCTCTTGTTCATGACAATGAAAATATTCAAGTCATCTACAAGTTTCATTATTTGAGATCTATCCTCCGAGGTCAAGCTCTGCAGTTAGTTGAAGCACTCCCATTAAGTGCCGAAAACTACCCAATTGCCTTTAACTAGTTGAAAGAAAGATACGGTAATTCACGGTTACGTATTCAACGCCATATGAAGGCTCTATTTAACTTACCTGCGTCACAGTACAATGACGTCACTAGTTTCCGTACTCTCATTGATACAACACAACTTCACGTTAAAGCTCTATCCCAATTAGATCAACCCACTGAACACTGGGACACTTACTTAATACACTTAGTGGTTTCTAAAATCGATGTTGCTACCCTCAAAGCTTGGGAGATTGAACTTTCCAGAGAAGACGATTACTCTTACGAGCATTTAGTCACTTTCATAAATGCTAGATGCCAACTCTTAACTGCTTTAGCTAATCAAAGTGAACCCTCATCCCCTAGTTCTAAATTTGAATCAATGTCTCTTAAACCTAAAAGCGAACGCTTAGCGTCTAGTACCCAAAAACCTGGGTCCAGCTCATCTAAACTCAAGTCAAACGCCACTGGTTACCCAACTAGGTCTAGTGAACGCCGTATTGCTAGTTCTCTCGTTTTAAACACTTAAAGCGAACCCCGTAAGAGTTTAAATGAACCATTAAAGTGCATACTTTGTAAAGATTTCCACGCCTTATATCTATGTAAATCTTTTTAAGAACTGTCAGTCGACGACAGAAGAAAATTAGTTTCCCAGAATAAACATTGCTTCAACTGCCTAGCACCCACGCATTCTGCTTCAAATTGCAAGTCCACCAGACTTTGCTTCCATTGTGAAAAAGCTCACCATACTTTACTAAATCGTCATGATCAAGCAAGGTCATCGACCGCATCTACTTCTCAGAAAAGTGACAATGCTAACAATTCCATTACTTCATCTTACATTCAAAATGCCAAGTCCATACGTAGTGCCCAAGTACTATTGACCAATGTCCAAATCGAAGTTCAGGATAACTTTGGAAACTGGGTCCGTGCACGCGGTCTTCTTGATTCGGCGGCAACCCACGATTTCGTGTCTAATTCATTAATCAAAAAACTAGGCCTACCTGTAAACCCCGCTTCTATTACCGTATCGGGCATTAACAGCTCAAAATCGCAAGCTTTACAGTTTTCAAAGCTAACCATAAGAGACATTTGTCACAGAAATAATTTTCTCAAACTGAATTGTCTCATTCTCAATAGTGTAGGAGAAGATATTCCAAGTCACTCTGCTGATATTTCAGGTTTAAGCATTCCCTCGCATTTAAGGCTAGCCGATCCTCTGTTCAATGTACAAAACCCCATTGACATACTCTATAGGGCCAATGTTTTCTGGAATTGCCTTCGTAACAGGTTCGCAAGTTATCCTCAAACGTGGTTGCCAGAGACACTAATTTTGGATGGATCGTCACCGGTCAACTTCCTCATTATTCTCTCCAATCTGCATCGCAATGTTATTTCGCTAATACTGACTTGGAACAATTCTGGAGGCTTGAAAGCGTTGATTCTCCTAACGTGACCTCTTCAAAAAACGAATTCTGTGAGCAACTTTTTCTGAAAACCACCACTCGTTCTCCTGATGGCCGGTTCATTGTTCAGATGCCAAGATTACATAATCCCCCCAAACTTATTAATTCTCAACCCAAAGCTCGAAAAGCTCTCTTTGCTATCGAGAGCAAATTCAAGAAAGAACCTCTCGTTAAACAGCAGTATACTGATTTCATGGATGAGTATAAAAGCATGGATCATATGGAAGTTGTCAGCAAATCTGATGACGAATTGTTCCCCCCTATTGAAACGGTTTTCTTAAATCATCATCCCGTGTGGAAAAGCCCTCTTGTAAAGGATAAAATCCGAGTCGTTTTCAATGGTTCATCGCCTGACGTTAATGGCAACAGTCTTAACGACTCTCTTTACTCTGGTCCTGCTATTCAGTCAGATTTATCTGCTATACTCTTAAACTTTCGATTATTTCCCATAGCTGTTATAACGGATATAAAACAGATGTACCGTCAGGTTTTAATTCAGCCTGAACAACGAGATCTCCAAAGATTCTTGTGGCGCGACGAAATCAGCAAGCCCATTAAGGTATTTCGCATAAAGACGGTTACTTATGGCTTAAAACCTTCCGCTTTCCTTGCTATCCGATCCTTACATTTGTTAGCCTCTCAAGATGTTCATTTATTTGATTCTAAAGCTTCCGAAGCACTAACTACATCATTCTATGTTGACGATTACTTGCAGTCCTTCCCCACTCTGGAGGAAGCTTCTTTCGTGTCACTAGAACTTCAAGCATTGCTAAAGAATGGAGGATTCCCACTTCATAAGTGGAATTCCAACTCCCATGAGTTTTTCGCCCAGTTTCCTATTGAAGATGTAGAACCCTCCTCCGTCGAAATTTGTGGAGACTCCGAATCCATAAAAACTCTTGGAGTTCATTGGTGCACTAGCACTGACACTCTCATCTATAAAGTTTCGCTTGCAGAAGAGCTCCCTAAGACAAAAAATAAATTCTCTCTGAAATTGCAAAAATTTTTGATCCGCTTCAATTCCTTGCCCTGGGTATTGTTATAGCCAAACTTTTCATGCAAGAGCTATGGTCGCTCAAATGTGAATGGGACGAAACTGTTCCCCTTTCTTTTCTTAACAGATGGCTCTCTTTTCGCAGCAATTTGCTTGATCTTTCCCTTATTGAAATTCCTAGGAATTTAATTAACGCTCATCCTAATGCATCTTTTTTCCTTCATGTGTTTGCGGACAGTTCCGAAAAAGCTTATGGTTGCTGTGCATATTTGGTTTATCGCGGTTCGATAAATGGATCTTCAGTTTCCAACCTTGTTTGTGCCAAATCGAAGGTGGCTCCTCTTAAAACTATCACTTTGCCTAGGCTTGAATTGTGTGCTGCACTCATGGCCGCTGAACTTGTTAAGAAATTACGGGAAGTCTTAAAGGTCGAATTTTCTCAAATCTATCTGTGGAGCGATTCCATGATCACCCTTTCTTGGATTGCCAAAAACCCCGTTCTTTGGCAAACTTTTGTTGCAAACAGGGTTTCCAAAATTCAAACCCTCTCTTCGGGATGTCTATGGAGGCATGTGCCCAGCGCTGACAACCCCGCTGACATCATCTCACGTGGTTGTTTACCCTCTCAATTGGCAACGTCTCAGTTGTACTGGCATGGGCCCTCGTGGTTATTCGAAGACTCTTCTTGTTGGCCTTCTAAACGTCCAGCTACAAACTCCAACTTGCCTGACGCTAAAGTATCTAAATCTACTGCTTCGTGTCTTGTTTCCAACGTCTCTCATCCCTTATTGTCACGCTATTCTTCCTTTCACAAATTAATTCGAATGGTTGCCTATCTTCTCAGATGTAAATATCTTGTGGTTGACCAACCTCTCCTCCCCAAACCACACCTTACCAATCATGAATTGAATCTCGCTACCATTAAGGTTTTGCAACTATCACAGCAAGAAGCCTTTTCTTCTGAATTGTCTTTACTTTCTTCTAAAATGGATCTTCCCAAATCCAGTCGTCTTCGTGCCTTAGCCCCGTTCCTTGATGACAATAGGTTACTCAGGGTAGGTGGTAGGCTCTCGCAATCTTTGTTTTCTGAGGACAAAAAGCATCCTGTAATTTTGCCTTCTAAACATCACGTAACTTCTTTAATTATACGTGACTTTCATTATCGTAATGTGCATGTTGGTACACGCACACTGCTTTGCCTCTTAAGGGAAAAGTACTGGATTATAAATGGAATTCATGAAGTTTCCTCTGTAATTCACAAATGCATTCCTTGCTTCAAAGCTAAACCAAAAGTCAATACTCAATTGATGAGCGATCTGCCCTCTTTTCGCTCTTCTCCTATACGCCCATTTGCTCTAACTGGTGTGGACTATATGGGTCCGTTCCAATATCAACGCAATTCCCCTGAAGCTAAACGCAAATTGTTTGGTAATCTCTATGTTTCTCTCTTTGTTTGCATGGTTACAGGCGCGATCCATTTGGAACTAGTAACGAATGCCTCTACTTCTTACTTTTTATCAGCGGTCTCTCGCTTCGCTGCTAGGCGTGGTGTTCTTTCGGAGATGTTCTCTGATAACGCTTCCACTTTTCAAGGCGCAGCTTCCTTGTGGAAGAAAGCTCTTACATCTTCTCCTGCCATGGAGCAGATTTCTAATTTTTCCTACTCAAAGGGTTTCAAATGGGGTTTTAAACCTCCCTACGCTCCGCATCACGGTGGTAGGTGAGAATCCTGCGTAAAGCTCACTAAACGTCACTTAAGAAAGGTTTTAGGTAATCGCATTCTGACTTATGAAGAATTTAATTCGCTGTCTGTTCTGATTGAAGGTGTTGTCAATTCTCGCCCTTTAACTCCGCTTTCCAATGACCCTGGTGACCTGCTTCCACTCACACCTGGTCACTTCCTTATAGCCACTTCTCTTTCTGTCCCTCCACCCCTTCCCAACTCTTACAGAGATTCTAATTTACCTATTGTTTGGCGTAAACTGGAAGCCCTCCGTAATTCTTTCTGGTAGAGGTGGAATTTGGAATACTTAACTTCCTTGCAACGGAGACAGAATTGGTTTCATTGCAATCCCGACATAAAAGTGGGGGACTTGGTCCTGGCTAGGGATGTTTCTACTCCCTTGGTCTGGATTTCTGGTAGAGTGACCGAGTGTTAACCTGGAAGGGATGGCAGAGTTAGGGTAGCCAAGATCTTGACCACTAATGGATATATCATAAGACCATTATCTTTAATTGCTCCTTTACCTTTAATATCTTAATTTCTTGTCTTTGTTCTCTGTTGGTGTTTCCCCTCCCAACTTGGTATATTCTTTGGAATACACGGTAAGATAGAGTAAGCTTTTGCTTCTCTTTGCTTTAGTTCATCCCTTCCTTTTTTCGCAAACACCAACAGTGTTCTCCTGATTTCTCTTTGTTGGTATATATCTCTCACACTACCTGTAAGTCTGTTCTGGATATATATCTTCCATGACCCACCTAGCGTCATCTAGCAGCGAATCTCTGAAGTTCCTCAATTCTTCCCTGTACAAGAGGACTTCCTTACCAATCTAACCACCAGATCTCGTCGCTATCGCCAGCTATCATCTCCGTGATCAAGAGAACTTCGTCTACTTTTTCACCCTCCAGGCTGCGCTAGTGATGCCTGCTATCAACTCTTTGAAGACCATTTCATCAAGAGAAATCATTATTTTTAAGTTGGCTATTCTTATATGTATTCTTTTTGTTTCCTACCCTCACTCTTTTCCCTTCCCTGGTCCCTCCACGCTTCGTTGAGCTGGCCTCACTTGTGCGTTTGAAGTCAAACTAGTCAGTCGGAGCTTTACTAAAGCTGGTCTCCTCACCTCGAGAGTCAAACTTTCAAATCTTCGTCATGTTGTTAATTCCTGACTAACGGTCACCTAAGGATTCGCCGTTCATCAGAAATGAGCTAAGTACTACTTCAACGTTCTTCAACTTATTTTAATTGATTTTAAATAGCTACATGCTTTTAATGATCATTTTCTAGGCAGTGTGAGATTTCTTATGTGGGGCAATAATCATACTTCGCGGGATTTTCTATGTTGGGCTTTTGTCTATCTAAGCCAATCTTAACATGAAGCAGCATTACTTATGCTTATTAAATGAGAGATTTTCTCACAACGTGGGACACCATTAAATTACCCACTGTCTATAAAATACATAGCTCGTTCCACCGTTGGACTAATTTCTGCCCTATTCTACAGTCATGATTGTTCTGGAATTTTCTATGCCGAACAATTCATCTACAAGTTAAACCTTCTAGTACTTTCCACTCACATATGGGAATACTTTTTCAAACTAAGGAATCTTCCTTATGAACTGCTAATCAATATCTAATTTTTCTTCCTCCGTTGGGATTTTTCTGGTGCATTCAACTATAACCTACAAGTTTTTCAAGTAATATACTCTTGCAAATCTAGTGTAACTAATTAATTTCCACCATTGCAATAACTTTCTTTGCCATCAACTTTTTGTGCTACTACAGTGAACTTTTCATCTATATCAACAGACTATAGTGATAACAGTGCCTCTTCAACTTTTCATCCGCGTCGCGCTCGTCCAAGTACAATAAATACGGCCATGAACACTCTTCCACAATCCCATTTGATATTTCCCAAACCCTTTACTAACAAACTAAAATAATAAAATTGTTACTTCAGGTCATTTTCAATGAGGTGTCACTCTCAATAAGTGCCCTCCCTTATTTGCTCCACGTACAACGAATTATTGTCTGTAAAACTTCGTGTCTAGTACACGCCTTAAAGTATATTGTTTCTCCCTTCTAATTAGGGAATATAATTCTTTCTACTCAAAAGTGAGTTATCTCTAGGTTTCACGAAAGGCAAATTTGCCCCATTTTTCTCGTGATTCCTACTTAAACATAGGAGTTCTAGAAACTTCCTTTCAATTTTTCTCTTCAGGTTTCACAATAAGTGACCTGCCCTATTTGTATAATCTCCTATGTATAATCTACCCACGTAGTTCTGTATTAATACAAGGAGTTATAGAAACTTCTATTTCATTCTTCCTGTTTTTTTGTTGTTACTTTCGAAGTTGTTATTTGTTCATATTTCTAAGTTACCTATCTAGAAATCCTTAAAGTACACATCTTGTACTTGATTTATTGTTTAACTTTAATTACGTCAATTATCTTTAAATTTCCCATTTGTTAATCTTAATAACATTTCAAAATCTTACGAAGATTTTAAAGCATATAAAAGGTTTAAAACCAAAAGAATTGTCAATTGCCTGGTGCAAGCTTTAGATGTTCTCGGAGGTCTTCGACCCCGATTGTTTACAAAAGCAAAATTATATATTTGTTACATGAACTACTTCCTTTTACATTGTTAAATAAATTAATATTTGTTCTTTGCTTTATCATTTCTCTAACATAACGGTTAGGCAAGATCCTGTCTTCCTTGACTCTTCCTTGGTTAATGCCCTCTTTAATAAAAATAAATCCATTGATAGGGTTTTCACCACTTGTTGCATTTGAGCAAGAACTCTTAGTTATTAACTTAGTAAAGTCTCTCTTAGTTTTAATAGCTAATTCTAACTGGCCAGTAAGGCAAGCATAGCTCGCTACGCCATCTTCCTGCTTGTGGAGATTCTCTCTACCACTTATGGTTGTTTTTTAAAAATTTAGGTGTTTCTCATTGTCTAAACTTTTGGTCGGCGCCTTGCTGGGTAAAAGCTTAGTCATTTCTAAATGCAACTATTGGTCCTTTTACCAAAATTATTCCCAAGGGTATAATTGCTTTATCACTATCCTTCTTGGAAGCATTCGGTCGCTCTTTAGAAATTCTACAATTTCAAGAACTAAAATATCAAGGCGGATTCAAATTATTTGTATTCTTCGACATACTTGTTTAGAAACAAACTCCTTTGAACAGATACACAGTAAATCTGTTACTCTTTGTCTTGCCAGACCACCACCCTTCCCCATAGTAGGTATATTTATGCTTGAGAGGGAATACGCTATAGCAACTTTCGTGCGAATAGACCAAGTTCCAGATGCGTTTCCTGTTAGCTTCGCCCAGGTCCCTACCCACTTTAGGTATCGGAAAGCGGATTTGCAGTGGCAGCTGCCTTTGAGTATACTTAAAGTTAAAATTATAACTTCTTTTGGACTCTCGTCCTATTTCTCCATCCTTTTTCTCCAGTCCGAAACCCACTTCTTTTTCTTCATCATCTTCCCTTGGGGGTTAGTTTATTCCCAAGCTAATAATCTACCCATCACCAATAGTGTTCACAAATTCTTGACCTTTAAGCAACACAATGTATCTACAGTTAGGTAACCAACGCGCGTGTTCCACAAAAGGGTCATCAGTCATCTTAAAATCCTTTAAAGCAAATCCACAATAAAACATATTGTTTTATCCCCTTCACCAGTATAAAAAAATCCAGCTTCACTTAGCTCTTTTGTAAGGTGTTTTAATATTATTTGTCAAACCTTTTTATAAGATTCTAAATGTTTTTAAAAAGACCAGTACTCTGGGTGTGCTAGTGCTTTGGTCTTGCGAACTCCCAATTTTTCCAAAGCGCATGCCAATTGAACACTGTCTATTGCATTTGGACGACATATATCAACACTACCGTTGGCTTGTAATACATCATCATTATAATTTGTGATTCAGCAAAGTAAGTAGTAGGGAATGGACTTGTGGTTCGGTAAAATGAATACACGGGTATGTTACCCACTTTTTTTCTAAGCATGTTAGGACAACGAGGAGACCATCGCAAATGGTCTCGAAAGGGATCGTCCCCTTCTTCCCAGTGTGAAAGTTTAACACTACAAAACACACATCGCACAACATCTTCTCGGTTCAAATAATAGACACCCGCTGCAGCGAGTTTATGTGCTGACAGAAAGCGTAGAGGCCAAGATTCAAATGTTAACCAACGATCGTTTTCTGATTTTAAATTTAACCCAGGTGGTAAACCGACTTGCTCACTTCTTGTATTTGGTACTAAGTGCATGTGTTATAATAAAACCTTTTTATTGTAAGTTATTAACGTTGAACAAGAGCACACAGTATTTTAAGCATAATGTATGCTTGTTCACTGTCTGTTCACTACGTTAGTGGCGCATTACCACACCTAAAATCAAACAAAATAACCAATCACTCAATCAATACTTGTAAATAAAACATTAACATTCATTGGCATTAAAAGATCAAAACACCATCAAAAGAATATTTAAAAATAAACTGTATGTCGCCACTAACAGTAACCCATCTACTTAATATTTTAATAAAGTTGCAGTCATTCACATCCCCCTTTAACCAATATATAAACAAAAAATAAATGTCATGTCGTTTTGTTCATATTATTATCTTGTTCAAACCTGTGGATATTAGTTGATTCCACACGTCAGTTGAATTTAAATTTTGTTTAAAAAATCAAACATGGCCTTGTACTTTCCTGGTCAACAATCTTTTCGGTATTGTGCCGCTTGTCAATACACAACCAGTAACCAAGAAAGCAGTCATCATCTCAGTCATGTAAAGGTAATGCATTTTGTCTAGGGGTTTTCAGTAGTGGTAAAATGCGGTATCGTTTTAAGTTAGGCTTACCTGAGTTTTGAATAGTTCACTGCCTGGGAACAATGGTTGCACTCTCGCACGTTGGGGTTTTCAGCAACTGCTACAGCGGTAAATCTTTTCTTTCCAACTTTCTAAAGATAGATTAAATACACCGCTATAAATAGCCAAATTCAGGTTAATACATGCATTTCATAAAAAAATATCAAACAAAAATCAAACAAGTTATTTAAAAAAAATTCACCTTGACTTGTAATGACTTGCTGTTTCCTTCTTGTGAGCTCAAAAGTGCAATGGTCTCTTTCTCAGACAAGGCAGCTATACCGGTTATCTGCAAGCAAATAAATAACAAATCATTAATTAATTTATCAATTACTACAAATATAAGGTTCATTAGCATTACATCATTAAAATAATTATTAATATATACTTACCGAAAACAAAAGGATGTTTTTTCCAAAGTTCAGTTCAGAGCTCCACAGTATACGTTTGTTTGCTAAAACAGTAAGCGCATTATTAACACAGTCTTTATCAGTCAGCTTAGCAAAAAAGACAGTCTGTATTGTTCTCATCGTTTGACCTTGAACTGTTCTCTTTGTCCCATGCTAGTCGAGTTAACATATCATTTTCAATGCACGTCACCACATTCCTGAGATTAGACTTATGTGGTCGTGGTGAGGATTGGGCTCGGGCTAGCCCTGAGCAGGTATGTTGTGTCGTGTCTTAAAGCCACAAAACACTCAGCCTCACTAGCGGGCTACCGAGGTCTCAAGTGTGAGAGCTTGCGTTTCATCCTAAATCAATCTCATTACAGAATTATTTTTATACATTCACGCTCATGTTATAGCTTCATATCCTACAACCATCTGCTGTGTCTCAGAGATGTGTTGCGGATAACCGATTACTAACACGTTAAAGATCTCCTTCAGGGGTAGAAAAAATCCCAGCTCACTTCACACATATTTTGGAATATTAGGCTCCATCCGCCCGTCATAGGAAATATCGGAAAACGAATCTTCCCCCTGTCACAGACCACCCTGCCGTCCCCTCGAAAAAGTGAGTGTTCTGTTGGGATACCCCCACTGTGGCCGACGACATCCGCGTTAAAACACATGTACATAACCAGTACCGTCTCTCTGTCTACAACCACTGGTAATTTTTTTCAACAAGTATGGCGTTAGGACCTTTGTAAATTTTGTTTTTGGAAAAATAAATACTGCATTCAAAAGAGGACGTCACCCCAAGTCATTGGACACTTCGTACAAACCTCTAGCCTTATTGGTTTGCAAAATATTAAAAGCCTATTAGTCTTAGCTTCTTTTGTTGCATTAAGGGGGCTATAGGAAAAGAGGGGGTAACACCCCGAGTCATTTAATACCTCATACAAGTCCCTAGTCTTATTCGGTCGCAAAATATTATCAAAAGTGCAGTTAGGCCCTTTTGAAAAAAAATCCTAAAACGGGTCGTCACCCCAAGTCCAACGACCCCTCATACAAGTCCCTAGCCTTATTGGTTCTCGAGATATTTACAAAAGTGCAGTTAGGCACTTCTGACAAAAATTAAAAATACATTCGAAAACGGGGCGTCATCCCCAGTCCATCGACCCCTCATACAAGTCCTTGGCCTTATTTGTTCACGAAATATTAAGGGAACCAAGTACCCTTAAATGGGATGAATTTTTATTTTTTTATTTTTTTCACTTTCATGCTGAGGGATGTCTAATAAATGTAATTCTAGAGTTTGATATCCTAAATCCATCTGGAAATGTCTCATTTTTAACAATTAGTGCATGCTTGTAACCTTGGTGACGCCCCTTTTCATATGAAGTTCACTTTATGAACTTCTATTCCGTTACTTTTTGTGTCAGATTGATGTGCGTACCCTCGTTTTAAAGAGGAATTAACGTAGCTGAAGTTGGTCCTACTGTCTTTATGTCACCTTCTTTTGTTTTTACACAGGGAGTTGGTATATTTTGATCCATAACACAGGGAGTTATTTGTTTTGATACAAACCATATTATCTTGTTTGCCGGAGAAAAATGGGTAATGTTAAGAAATTTGGCCGAAGAAAAACTCATGGAAATCAGTATAAGAACAAGAATACATCTTTAAGGAGCAATAAATGTAGTGGTGCAGGTAGTGGAAGTGTAAGAAACAGTGAAGGAAATAATATTCAAAGTGAGGTTAGGCCTACAAGCAACAGTGGGTCCACTCTGACTGTACAGATAGTCCAACAAGTGCATCAAGGAGGAAAATTTCTTCTTCAAGATCTATGTTTAATAAATTTGGCAACAGTAATACAGATGTAAATAAAGTGACCACAGGTTTTCAGTTTGTAGATATTGAACTGCTGTCTGAAGCTTTGAGACAATTTGTAGAGTGTAAGTATTGTAATCATGTGGATTGCATATCTGTGCATGAAAACACTGACAATCGAATGGGCCTTGCTAGTGTCATATGTATAAAATGTGATTATTGGGAAAGAGAGTATCAATAAGAGAAAATGTGCATGACTTGGAAAAGATGAGAAAAGCAGTGTGGTGCACATATTTTCATAAGCTCTCGACAGACAATCAACCTCAACATGGACTCTGCCCAACAGATTCATGGTGTAAGTATAATTCTTCTGAAAGGGCAAACTACAAGCACCAAGGCCTTCCTGAGCCTATTTTACATGCCATAAAACCCATATATCGGGATTTGGCTCACCCAGACCCGCTAAGAAAATGCTTACATGGCAAAATCCAGAACCCGAATGAGTCGTTTAACAACATTATATGGACTATAATACCCAAGAATGTGTTTGTTGGGTATGATACCCTTAAAATTGGGGTGCTGGAAAGTGTTCTGTGCTTCAACATGGGAAACATTGGAAAAGCACAAGTGCTTGCCCACCTAGGGATTGAACCAGGCCTTAACACCATACATCAGCTTCAGAAAATGGATGACGTGCGTGTGAAAAATGCTGATCGACAGGCACAACAGATGACCAAATTAGCAAGAAAGAAAAGGAGAGGAGCCAAACGGAGAAAGGAAGACATGGATGATCCAGAGTATGGAGTTGGAAAGTTCTAAACCACAAAAAGTGCATGTTCTTTTCTAACTTAACTTTGAAGTTAAATATCTGGAAACATTTTTTTTTTTTTTGGTGTGGGGTGCTCATCTTGGAAACTACGAAAGATACAAGGGTAAAACTAATACCACTTTTGAAACTAACACTGATCTCCATGTTAAACACAAATTCATTATAAAATAATTCATACTTTGCTCATAAAAAAATCATGTGCAAGAAAAAAAATAGTTTTTTTTACTTACATGAAAAAAGTAAAATATAAAATAAAGTGGATGAACTAATTTTGTTTAAAATGCATTTAACACAGAGATAAAGGCGACTGTTACAACAATATCAAATTTCACTGCTCTATCTGCAATACTTTGGAAGATGAGCACCCCCAAGTTTTACTAAATTAACATTGTTTGTATAGGGAGTACTTGGTCCCCATAAGTGCAGTTAGGCCCTTTTGACAAAAATGTAAAATACATTCGAAAACGGGGCATAACCCCAAATCGAACGACCCCCTCATACAAATCTGTAGCCTTATTGGTTCGCAAGATATTAACAAAAGTTCAGTTAGGACCTTTTGAAAAGAAGCAAAAATAAATTCAAAATTGGGGTGTCAGCCCAAGTCCAACGACCCCTCATAAAAGTCTCTAGCCATATTGTTTCATAGATATTAAACAGCACATGACCTATTAGTTTTCGATCTTTTGGTTAAATTAAAAAAAACTCATCCATAAATAATTATTTGAAAAGCCCGCCCTCTTACAAAACCTTCATGTGAGCATGCGTAAAAACAAAAATGTTAATTCATACTGGCCTCGACCCCTTTATATGTCGTTCATGTGGAACAACGTTTAATTTCATATTAGCATGGAACCTCATACATGTCGCACATGGAAAGTAACGTTTTAAAAAAAACTATTTCACCCCCTAGTAGGGGTAGGTTTTATTTTGGGATGGATATAAGTTGTCCATTAGGAAGGGGGCGTCACCCCGAGTCCAACGTAATGTCACATGTCCAAATCCATTTTTGGTTCGTGAGATATGAATTATTTTAGACTGGGTGTATTGCGGGTAGCCTATTTAGTTGTCCCTGGTCTAGAACCATCACTACTAACCTAATGACGTCACTTCAGCACTAAGCCGCATGCAAGCGAGCGCCTATTAGACAGCACGGACTTGTGTTCATAACAACACAGCAGTCCAGAAGTACAATATATATGTATAGTCGTTTACCTTACTAACAAGCCAACCTACCTTAACTAACAACACCAAACTAACAAGGTTAACCACCCATCCCAGTTACTAACAAGCTAACAAACCCAAGCACCTAACTACCACACTAATTATCCAGATATCCAGCTAACTAACAAGCTACCTAACGAACTAACGAATCCTATCCAGCATTCCAATTAACTAATAAACTAACTAACCAACTAACAAACTGCGACCTACCTAACTAACGAGAGTTAACCTAGCCATCCACCTAACTAACCAACTAACGGTCCACAGGCTATGTATATGAACAAGTACATAATCAGCTAAGTCCGGCATGAAGAACGATTTCAGTTTTACTTCCCACCGCCCTACAATACACCCTATCCATATAACCTAGGAGTACACTAAACCTAGCTTTCAAGGGCAAAAGACGGAGATCAACCGTGCTGAGTGATGACGTCGCTCGCCGACTAGCCAGCAACGGTCAATGATCAGCCCACCTGTGCTGAGATACCTGCAAGGGTAAAACGCATGGGAACACGGAGCTCCTTCTCCGATATCTTTAGGAGAAAAGCCCAAGATATATGCCCACATACCGGACAGAGGCGTAAATGCGCAATCACTCACAAACACATACACACGTTCGAACCTAGAAAGTAAGAAAGTAAATGTCGCTATATGCGTAGTTGATAATTGAATGAATTTTCTCTGGGATCACGCTATACGCGAAGTTTATATGCCTCAAATGAGATGCCGCGATAATGCAAAGTAATATTTGGCACATCATAACACTACTAAACATAGCGTGAAAACGTTCGACACATTACATACCGCCGCTACGAAAAGCGATGATCCGATGCCAAGGAAAAAGCGCGAATATTGATTTACAACTAATTGCGTACACAAACCATCATCGTGCACACATCTTCTCACGAAATTAAACATCGAGACGAATATAGAAAGAAAAATATAATGAATATAAGAATATAATAATATGAAATGCGGCAATATCATAAACAAATTCGCTAGATGTATCACACCAAAAGCACGGCAGAATTTGCCAGAAGATCAGCTCGTTCAACACTCGTACACAGGACATGCTATGTAATCATATAAACATATTCGTCGCCAATGTCGACCTTCACCAGAAATCCGACGGTCAGCAGCTGCACTATTGACTATTGACGAACAAATACTAATTCTACATTTACTTCCAGACTGCACGAGTTCTCCTTCCACACTGTGCGAGTTTTCCTTCCAGGAGGTTTGTCTTCCACAAAAGCACGACCGCAGAGCAGACCTACATGGACGTGACGGCCAACACTTTCTTTATTTTATTTTTCAGGTCACAACATGCCGACGAGACACCAACACCATGATGAACGATACCTGTGGGGTGTCAGTCATCCAAACACATACTAGTACACAACAAAGACGAGGCAAATTACACAGCGGTGAGAGACGGCATAGTCGGTAAATGACGCCTCTCACTGTTGTAAATAAGCTTACCTACCCACAGAAGGAAGCTTACAATCTGTTATAGAGTGGCCACATAATTTATAAGTTAGTCCTAGAACGGCTGTTTACATAATAAGCTAAATATAGGAAAATTAGTGCGTGCATAAGCTTTAACTAAAGACGTCGACGTAGTTATAAGTTACCCATAAGCGCAAACACCGGTTCATATGCTTACACCACTGTATCACTTGTCCATACATGTATATACTCTATCCCAACGTAACAGTATGCTCACCTCATCTAACAAAGAAATATTTTTGAAACTCATTTCATCCCACAATCAGCCTGAACAATGTAAATGCACACTATTATTCTACCTTTGTAACGCTGTAAGCTATTGTAACTCTTTATGTATGTTATTTAACCCTTGTATATCCCTGTATTCCACCTTGTATTTCACTGTCTGCCATTGTCTGATTTCTTACCATTGTACCATTATAACTACACTACAGTATGTCCAAAAATGTAAACATTTTCGTCTCATCATCATCAAATATCACTATAAAAGAATGTTCCACCCTTACAACCTACCCTTAACCTCATTACACCAAAACGACACCGACATCTACACTTTCCACTACGATCTACGACCTACGACTACACATCCACACGGAGAGGAAGAGGACCCCGAAGAATACGAAGGAGACAGTACCCCAGGACTTTTCCAGTTGTAGGGGACAACAATTAAACGCAGAAGGAGTCTTGTTATACCCTGAGGTTCCTACAGGGTATAGCTACCCTCATCCCCCCCCCCACCCCTCCCTCCTTCAACACTCTTCACCCCATCTTACACCTAAGACATAAAAGGAATCAACAACTCCAACAAACCCATCTGGCCATTGCACTCCAAACCTAGCCAGCTACTTCCTAGTACAGGCTATAACCCCAAAGTAGCTCAAGAACTTGCTTATTCCTGACACAGCACCAACACTTCTAATAAAAGCCCACCGACACCAAGGAAGGAGGTCTGTCTCAACCCATCATCAGCCGTCGACGCCGAAGGCTCTAATCGTCTGACCAGCGATTTGGTGAATGTACTTCTACCAGGGTTGAATCCACTTACAATTCCTTCCAAGCACCAAACCTCTATTTTTGTAATCATCTTTTCCTTTGTTATAATTTTTGCTCTGCTAGATTCCTGTAGCGAGATTCTGCTCATTGTCACATCAAGCTGCATTTTTTTTATCTTTTTAAACCAATTTGTGGTATTTCTTAATTCTTTATTTTTACGTTGGCTTTCTGCCAAGCCAACCTTAAACCGTTGCGCAACGGAGTCTGGCACGATCGAGGTCATTGTCTTCGTGCTGGTCTCACAGATAAACAGTAGTCAGTTCTAAGGTTTCACAAAACTGCCTGCTTGTAACTCGCCTGATACCTCTGTCATTTAACTCTGTCTCTTTTCCACAACACACGCCACGCTTCCGTCTAGCCGAGTACTCTAAGGGCCGATTGTATAAAGCATTTGATCTCAGTTCACCTGGTTCAGCTGATCTTAGCGCGTGCTGAACTCAGAATTTCTGTTGTATAAACGTTAATCTAAGATCACCGCGTCTTGATCTGAGTTCATATTTAACCGGCGACAGTTCTCGGTTCAGCCATGTTGATCTCAGTTCACAGCTGTTGTCCGTGAAACATTTTAGCGCTTAGATTCTAGTTCTAGGCTGTATTAAAAAGAGAAATATGTTAGAAAGCTTGTACATTAGTAGGCCTAGGTTATACGACGGTACAGAACTATTTCTTTCTGGACTAGGCTTAATTTGCGCGTGCTTGCTCTCATCGATGATGCATTTTAGTCAAGAGTGATTTTGGATTTTGAGGAGGCAGATGGCCATTCTCCTAAAAATCGTGTCTTATTGAGACACTTGAACGATATATTTCTTCCATTTTAAATAAATATCAAAACACGACCGTTTTTTTTTTACATTTTATTGTATTAGGAGACCTATAAACCCTGTTGTTCTGTGCCTCCAAGTCGAGGGTTATATTAGGCCTAAAGGCTATACGAACGTAATACGTGTTCACATTTGATAACAATTTATGTTGTCACTCCAAACTGTGTGTTTTTAATCAGTGATGGTGTTGTAACCTTTCTTTGTATCGTTGACATATGCACCAATACCGTAGGCCTAATTAAGCCTGCGAATGCGATGCACAAGTTTGAGGTTACAAGCATTCCGAGAGGTGCTTCATAACCCAGTGAATATACACACATCAAAAAAGTTTTGCATCACCTCGGTTCCCAGATCTCCGGCATATAGACGTTGACTGTGTATATTGTATCCAAGATACAGTCCCTTTGACTGTTCATAGATGTCACTAAAACTGCTCAAAGATGTAAACAACCATGCATGAGCAGGGCCTATTAGACGGAGGGGGTACGACAGCCGATCAGTTCCAGTCATTCCACCAGGACGAAGGTACGCTGCTCATGTTGTCTGTAGTTCTACCATGCCTAGAAGGTCAATACCGCAGTTCGATCGCGTCCGCATTGTTACTTTGTGTCAAGAAGGGCTCTCAACAAGGGAAGTTTCCAGGCGTCTCAGAGTGAACCAAAGCGATGTTGTTCGGACATGGAGGAGGTACAGAGATACAGGAACTGTCGATGACAGGCCTCGCTCAGGCCGCCCAAGGGCTACTACTGTAGTGGATGACCGCTACTTACGGATTGCCGCTCGGAGGAACCCTGACAGCAATGCCACCATGTTGAATAATGCGTTTCGTTCAGCCACAGGACGTCGTGTTTCAACTCAAACTGTGCGCAATAGGCTGCATGATGCGCAACTTCACTCCCGACGTCCATGGCGAGGTCCAGCTTTGCAACCCCGACACCATGCAGCGCGGTACAGATGGGCCCAACAACATGCTGAATGGACCCCACGGAATTGGCATCACGTTCTCTTCACCGATGAGTGTCGCATATGCCTTCAACCAGACAATCGTCGGAGACGTGTTTGGAGGCACCCTGGTCAGGCTGAACGTCTTAGACACACTGTCCAGCGAGTGCAGCAAGGTGGTGGTTCCCTGATGTTTTGGGGTGGCATTATGTGGGGCCGACGTACGCCACTGGTGGTCATGGAAGGCTCCGAAACGGCTTTACGACACCTGAATGACATCCTCCGACCCATAGTGCAACCATATCGGCAGAATATTGGAGAGGCATTTGTCTTCATGGACGACAATTCTCGACCTCATCGTGCACATCTTGTGAATGCGTTCCTTCAAGATAACGACATCGCTCGACTACAGTGGCCAGCATGTTCGCCAGACATGAACCCTATCGAACATGCCTGGGATATGTTGAAAAGGGCTGTTTATGGACGTCTTGACCCACCAACCACTCTGAGAGATTTACGCCGAATTGTCGTTGAGGAGTGGGACAATTTGGACCAACAGTGTCTTGATGAACTTGTGGATAGTATGCCACGGCGAATACAGGCATGCATCAATGCAAGAGGACGTGCTACTGGGTATTAGAGGTAGTGGTGTGTACTGCAATCTGGACCACAAATGCTGAAAGTCTAGCTGTATGATGGTACAACATGCAATGTGTGGGTCTCATGAGCAATAAAACGAGCTGAAATGTTGTTTGTGTTGATCTCTATTCCCTTTGTATTTAACGGTTCCGGAACTCTTGGAACCGAGGTGATGCAAAACTTTTTTTGATGTGTGTATTAATACCGGTACCACACACATACGATACGGTAAAAGTAGTATTAAATGACTATTTTTATCCACAATGCCTTTTGTTTTTGAAAGTAGTAGGTCACTGGTACTTAATCATACCTTTGCTAATAGGGTAGCCTATTAGATATCCTGTAGATGAACCACAGTATCATAGGCCTAGTATTCATGTGACACACACTTCACATTATTTAGCCCATATGGCAGTAAACATGCAATACAATTGTAAGCCCATAGCTGGGTGCCATAAGCTACGGTACTTCTAAATAGTCCCTCGCGTAAATTTAGATACATGTACATTTCAATGGCTTACATTTATGCAAAATGTTTGATCAAGAAATCTTTGCTAGGTATATGAATTTATTTGTACTGAGAAAATGTTTTTTAACTTTTCCATCTATCCTATTTTGTTTCCATTCTTCTCCACTCCCCACCATTTACTGTGCTCATGTGTTTTATTTCCAAATACCAGTAGTGTCAATGGACCCAGGTCATCCAACCATCCCCTGGACTGTGTCCCCGAGCACTTTAGGAGAGCCCCATGTTGTACAACTGCATCACATTAACAAGAAAATGCTAAAACAATACTCTAATACATCACCAGCTGTAGCATATAGGTTGTATATTCACAATTTCCTTTCTTTTCTTTGTGGAAAGCATTTTTCTTTGATTGGGGATAGATATTATCTCAGGCAGGGATATAAAATGTGTTAGATTGAGGTGTAATGTTTTAAGGGGTGGAGAGAGTACAAATCCCCCGAGGAGGAATACCCCGTTCAATAACTCGCACCCTACATGAGTCAATGCAGGACAATATTGTGGCAACAATTTCAGGGACTCTCAGGGCTTGAAATTGCTTTAGCACATTTCATTTTCTTCAGTTTCTACCTACTCAACATTTTATTTATCCACCCACCCAAACTATCTGCGTGTAATCATATGTCAACCCAGCAGCTTAGCTGAGTATATCGGGCCATGGTCCAAGACTGTAATGAGGAAATGCACACAAGTCCAGAGATTTTAATCCCAGTGATGACATTGATCATCCTGAGTGTGGCTCTCCAGGGTTACCCACACGATACCAAGGCAAATGCTAGAATGCTACTTTCGGGTACCTGTAAGTCCTGGGTTACTTATCCCGAACTTGTTCCAGGTTATCCTTAAAATATCATCCATAGAAATCTTACAAAATCCACTGTTTTTATTATACAGTTAAATAACTGGTACACTACTACAGCCACCTCAAGTTATCTGACAAAATCAACACACACCCAAGTACACATGGCTGTTAACCAAGATGTTCCAACAACCATTTGATAACATATTCTAACATTTAAATTTTTTAAAGTGATGAAAACCCATATTTAAAAACTACTTTTTGAAAGAGAAGTGAACCTGAAACCACCAATAAAACAGTGGTCTGCTTCATAGTAAGTTCTCCAAAACCTACCCAATTCAAATGTTTTTATGTTAACCAAATTTCAAGAAATTCAATATTTAAGCAATTAACAGCTTGGCTTTGACTGTCCCATACATGACAACTGTAATTAAATGGCATACAGCAGATTTCTGATTAAAGTTGTGAGTGTATTACAAATGATAACTGTTGTACTGGACATAAACTTGGATCAATAATGCTGAATGCCCCTCGACCATTTTTTTTGCGTATCTGCAGTCTTCTGTTGCACATTTAACAGAGAATTTTTTTTTATGTGCACATAACAAAATTTTATAAACATAAATCATCCATGCTCAGTTGTAGAAAGGGCACAAATGAGTGTTAGGGACATTGTACTCCTATCACTGTATAACCTTGTTAAGTCAATGGATGACAATATTGTGGCAACAATTTTAGGAACAATCAAGGCCTGTAGAATTAGCAACTAGTTCAGAATAACATTACATTCTTTTATTTTATTTTTATTAAATAATGCATTAGTACATTTCATTTCCTTCAGTTTCTGTCTGCTCAACATTTCATATTCTAATTATTCTTTCATTTTTAATTTTGCCCATTGTCCTCTCCACAGAGTGGCTTCTGATTGCTCTGTGTTGTTAAAGGCTCCTCGAAAGCTACCTGCAACATGTTAGAAAATAACAAGTGATGTGTGGAGTATACTTTACAACAACTGAATTCTCACCATGGTTAAGCATTCATTTAGCCTTAGGGCATAAAGTGCATTAATTTACAGTATAAATAAATATTAAGTAAAAGTCTAGGAAAAAGTCATGCTAAATAATTTGTTTTACTTAATACGGTAGGGCAAATTTTAAGTTAATTTGCCTATTGCTTGGAAATTTAGTACCTTCTTGCTATGTTTGATGCTGACATACTAAAACAGATAGCATCAGAAGATTTCATTCCTTCCCCTTTCAATTAAATGTAGTCAGGTGTAACAAATTCCACAGAGGCTTATTTATCTTTATATCAAAATGTTGCCATAATTTAATTTGAGACTGTCGTAAACCATGCTACTGAGCCATTGTGCTTATGTTGTCCATAAATAGCAATCTCAGCATAGTTCCTGTAAATAGTTTGCCTCTCTACTGCGGCATGCTAAGGAGACCTAGCGTTGGACAGCACTATACCTGTCAAGGTTTTCTTAAATTTAGAATACGATAACATGACCTATCTAATCAATACAGTACATTATATACATTATAGAGATTTAAATTATTGAAACTTTTCAGTTTGTATGGCCAAATAGTTTGTGTCTCAAATAAAGTCAAAACTTCCACATACACCCCAGTGCAAGGAGCTGATGACCATGTCCTAATTCCCAAAATTAAGCAGAAACAAGAAAAGACTGCTTAAACCCTATCAGAGATTGGTATCAAGTTACTTTAACATGGCCTGTTGATCAGTAAGCTATTGTAGCCATTGCCAGCGAAGGCTCCAAAAATGTTCAGGCTCTTGGTTACTCATGAGCTGGCTACACAACACTGAAGTGCAGAACTGGGCATTGGCTACAGTGTAACTGAACAGAGATGCCTGGTCACACTGAATTGTGAGCAAGAGTTCAGCCCTGGCATACATGATAAAGAATTCACTCTAATTTACTGCCCCCCATGAATGGAGTACGATTAGAGGAAGAATTCTATTTTTATACAAGACAGTAACATTATCATTTATTTTCACGTTAAGGTGAGTTAAAAAATAGGCATAATTGATCAATGAAAAGGGTGCAAAAGAATGATAAGAGGTAGGCTACAGTATATTTCAGGAATTGGATTTTCATGGCTGCATATATGACCAAGGAGGCTTTAAGCTGTAGGGTCATGTGTTGTAAAAATAGTTAAGTGTATGACCTTCCACTTTAATTACCTGCACTACATCATGGCCTAATAACTGGAAGCCTCCTTGAGTATGATACAGTATATTTATTTACATACTGTACCAGTACTTCTTTTGTATAAGTAAGTTAATATAGGCTACTGCACATTTTTCTACTCACTTATTTTTAAGATTTTCCATACGGTACTAAAAATGTTGCAAACGTTAGAGTAATCAATTGCAGCTTAAGAGAAAGAAAAGCAATGAGTTTCCAAACATGATGTATGGTATGATGTTGCCATTGCGGTAGGCCTAATAATACTAAGTTTAATATGGTATTAATTTGAAAAATTAAATTAAAGTTTGATTTAAATAAACCTTTGGATACCATACTGTTCCGAACCTATACCATTACCTAGCAATGCATGCTAGTATATTATTTTTTGATGGATTATTTTAAGATTTAGGGGCCTTGGTTGCTAATAAAAAGGATAGCCTGGTGTCCATTGTGATACAATGACAAGAGTTTCAAGCAATGCTACACAAATAAACTAAGCAATCAATAGTTTACAATATCTAGGCTACTGATTCAGTGTTCACTACCAGTAGCCTAATTACCTTGAAGAATGAGCTAGCCTACTTGTGTTAGCATGTATTATATAGGCCTAACAGTGTAATTGATGTAAAATTATACTTATGGAGACTTTCAAGGTCCTAATATCAGGTATCAACATCGACATTTCCATATCGACATTTTAAAACTCACTGCATTAATGCATAAAACTATGGTACATGGACCAAATTCAGCTACAGTAGATTATTTTCAGGTTAGGTAGATGGGGCAGAGAAATACCCTACTATACAACACACCGGTTAGTAAATGATGTGCAAGGAACTTACCTTCATGGATTTCATACGGAGGAAGCACAGTGATTTGTATGAAAATCACAAGTTGTATGAGACCACAATTCACATGTTATCCCACTTTCAGCACAGGCAGGACCAGGTTGGATCAGCTAGCTATAGCCTAATCAAATCTGAACCTGAAAGAAATTTAAAAAATGGTTTCAAACCGTGTTATATATATTTTAGTAATGTAATCGCATCTACATTTAAAAGCTGTAAATAATTATATCAATTGACTTCAGTTACCTTTATGGATTCAGTTGCAAGTCCTTTGCGACCGAAGTTTCGGCCACGAATTCGAAGTCCATGGAATATTCTTTTTCCGGTTACTGAAATGGTCTTTCATGGTAATTTTTTGTCTTCAACTTTCCCGCTCAGACACACCTGATGTGCACTTAGCTTATGTTCTACATAAGTTTTCCCCAACACATGTCAAACACATTCTTTTGAGGTTAACATATACAAACATAAACAAACAAAAAGTTGAAGATCACTCGGCGAGATGAGTTAAGTGCACTCTATACGTGAATATTCTTACTATTTTGCGCTGTTGCCATATTGAAATCCTTGTATTTGAGATCAAATTGAACTGGGATCTCGGAACCCGCGAATAGTTTTATACAACATGGACGACGACTGAACTTGGTTCACATTTTGAACTCCAGTTAATTTGATCCCCAGTCAAGCGATTTTTATACAATCGGCCCTAAGTAGATTAACATCCAAACAGTTGGTGGTTAGGCACCAAATTAATTACCTAACACTATTAACACTTATTTATCCAATAATCATTAGCCTACTTTCGATTCTTGCAAAGAAATGAAAGTAGACTTATGAGATCTACACAGGGCCATAAATTGTGTGTCTGTGTGTCTGTGTGTGACTGTGTGTAATCTGCATGTCTGTCTCCCCCTAGCAATTCAAACACGGTGAATCCGAATTGAACGAAATTTGGTACAGAGATAGCACTAGCAAAGGGCACCTCAGTGCCATGTTTTATATTGCCCCCATCTTTACCAAAACGTAATGGCGTCCACTGAAATGGTCAAAACTTATAATTAAATTACGACCAAACTAATAATCTGGTCCTTACCTAATTTGGTAACTACATACCTTTATATAGGGCTCGTCTTGTGCCCAAACTACAAGGTCATCAACCGTACCATTTCAGGATAGCGGCCGTTTGAATTATGCATACTTTATAATCCATAACATGGGACCCACCAGTTTCGATTATCGAACCGAGAATCGTTTAAACTGTTCTAACGGACGTGGCCCGTTCGATAAGAAAATTTAATATTGTAATATTATAGTGCAGAAGTGGCTTTAAAAAGCTGAGCCGTCTCGGTTACAGACAAGATGGCAGCTGATCTCTCGTTCTGACCTATATTTCACTAATTTGAGTATGTTGCAATATAGCCTACAGATAGAAATAATATGAACATTGTATGAAATGAATTTTGTTTGAAATGAACTCCATTGAAGAAATCGTTTAGTCAAAGTCATTATTTGCTAAGACGTTGTATCTGAATTGATTGTTAACATTCAACTTGCGAGGACTTAATTAGGTCTGTGGTTACAGCGTTGGTCTATCACCCGGCCGGCTGGAGTTCTAATCCTAACAGAGTTGTATGTTTTAGCTTGTTTTTTTAGTACTGAAGCGTTATACAATTGAGCGTTATATTGTGCATTTTGCAACGGAAAATATGTATTTAATTAAATCAAAATTCTCCAATGGATCTGCAGGAGTGACATCTACCAGCAACCAGTTGATCTACAGTATGCGGGAGGTTTCCACTGCCTGATAGATTGGTCTATCACCCGGCCGGCTGGAGTTCTAATCCTAACAGAGTTGTATGTTTTAGCTTGTTTTTTAGTACTGAAGCGTTATACAATTGAGCGTTATATTGTGCATTTTGCAACGGAAAATATGTATTTAATTAAATCAAAGTTCTCCAATGGATCTGCAGGAGTGACATCTACCAGCAACCAGTTGAACTACAGTATGCGGGAGGTTTCCACTGCCTAATAGATGTGAGCTGCACTCTATACCGGCCAGTTAGTGAACCCATGTCAGCGGTGTTATTGAAAATGGCCTCCTGTGGCCGATAGAGTGCACTGCCAAGTATAGACGCGATTAAAAATTGGGTGTTCAGTAGGTATATTAAATGGGTTTCTCCCAGTGATACGTTTAGACCAATGAAGTTTCAATTATTGTTAGTAGTCGGTGTTAATATTGTTAAGGGTGTTTTTGGTTGGTGCCTTAACCACCATTTATTAAGGGTGTTTTTGATTGTTCTTACCCGCACCTCCCAGTATTTGTTAAGGATGTTTTTGAGTGTTGGGCATCCTTGCATCTACGGGGATTTACTAGGATGTCTTATGAAGAACTGCGGACACGTTTAGAGAGCAATTTACATACAGGGGAATTGGCGGGAGGAATGAAAACTCACCTAGCTTACCTCTAGGCCGCACGCTTGCTGTGCAGCGCCTCCTGCATGTCAGCGTTCAATGGAGATCTTAAAACTAGGTACTAATCTAAAGGGAAGGGCTTCTTAACCTAAACGAAATAAAAAGGTAATCATTAGACTGTTCAAAAAGGGGGTTTATTATTAAATAGTGGCAATTGCAATAGGGGAGGATGGAAATAATAACCTAGGGGGGGGGGAAGGAATTAAGCAGGCACGCTATCACTCACCCCACCGTTGATATCGGTCTTCTATGATGATGGTGGCGTTGGGACTCGATATGGGGCCATCCACCATATCGGTCCGGCGTAGCACAACTCCGATAGAGTGTAATACTGTAACTGCAGGTTCAGAAGAGTCCACGTTCCTAAGAGCGCGGCTTAAGAGCTAGAGAGCTAGAGACCGCGGCGCGTGTTCGTACCTCTATTTATAAGTAAAAGGTGCTTGGTCAGTCCAGTCAGCGGTATGTTGGGAGTGTAATGTCCGCTGTGTCCTGTCCAAGTGCTTGCTGTTGGAGCCTAGGTTTATGACCTACGGCCTACTCCGTAGTCGCATTGCCATGTCGTCTTTTACGTAGTTACCTCTGATTATATTTTATGTATTTATAGGCACAGTCCTTTTATAAAGGGCTGGGGCCAGGACAAGTCGCCTTCCTGTTTTAATAATCGTCCTCGATTATTGGACTAGACGTGGGGGCGGAAACTTTTATTTTCTTCTTTCTTCTTCTTCTTTTTCTTTCCTTTCGTCGATGTGAATTTGTTTTCGATTCGTCGTATCGTCCTTCGTCGCTTCTGGTCTTCTTCGTAGGTGGGGGGATGAGCGAAATTGCACCGTGCTAAGGGTTGGAAGGCGTGGCAAGAGTGTTGGGGTGGTTTGTTTTACAGTCATTTCATAGCAGATAGTTCTCTGTATCTGTCTATATCCCATATTGTATGTTTGACATAATCTGTATTGCCCATTTGGCAGAGTTGAAATTTGCATAAAAGTATTGACATTGTTTTGTTAAAATTGAAGAAAAAACTAATAAATGGAATTTCAGCGGAGATATAAATTGAATGAAATGAAGCTGAAAGATATATCTTTAATGAAAGCGCATAGGAAATTAACATTATTAGCACCGTACTCGGACTAGTGCGTGACTTGCGTACGATGCCGTCAAGTCGAGACCTGCCGCGAGGATGCATGCGTAACTGTAATTTTCCTACGATGGAAAATGATGCTGTAAGGAGCTTAAATAATGGCGAGCCCTCGTGAACTAGCACGCGACCTTTGTAGTGTGTGTAAAAAAAGGGAAAGAAAAAATGTAGTGTATTGTACTCTAGGCCAAGTGTAGCTACGAGGGTGCGCTACTATGATTAACCTCCTTACAACGTGGGGATGATAAAAGAAAATTGTAAAAATATCTTACAAAACGTGAAATTCCGTCAAAGTTACTTGATTATGTGCGTAAAAAACATGTAGTTATGTTATTAAGAGAAAAAATTAACATTGGAGTATTGGAAAGAAATAGCTGAAGGCTCCTGCCTAAATCGGCTGACATTCTAGTATGGTTTGTAGGTTTTGACTGTTGTTGCTGCCATTCGTGTTGGAACTTTGGTCTTGCGTCACGTTCGTCCGGGGGGCATCCTGCATGAATGTTCTACTGGGGGATTACAGGAGTGTACAGCGTATAATTAGTCTGAAATCAGAAATCTCTCTTAACGTTTTGTACAGAGGGATTGGTTCATCCTGGTACCGTTATTTTTTTTCACTGAAGTTCGTTACGTCGTACGCGTTAATCTCGTTACTTAATGTCTGCATTATGACATATATACTAAGATCCTTATAAACTAACGTGCAATATGTATTCATTGACATATTGGTTATTGAGGTCATACACTATACCACGTCTTATATGCGTCGTTGTAAAACTGCAATATGCTTCCTTAAGCATTTAGTTGCGTATATACTCTTATATTTCGTAGATCTGGAATCCTTTATATTTGTAAAAAACTTTCTTATACATCGACGTAGACCTTTGCTATAGCTGAGAATCAATTCTTAAGTATTACTTTTGCACTTTCTCAGCGTGAGTTAAGCGACGTATTCGCTTCTTAATCTACAGATATGCAGACATTATGTAAGGATATTCGCACTACGTGTACACTCGATCGTTAAGTTTAAATAGATTATCGTTAAAATGGCGACTGTTTCGTCGGGAAGTTATTGAAATTGGAAATTATTTATTGCCTCTACGGGCTAACTTGGGAATTCTGTGCACTGTATAGAACTTCAGGAAATATAAATTAACACGATAATATTATCTGAAAATATATTATCTGAAAAAAATGACATTTATTATTGACATGTGATAATTGCCTGTAAAAAATAACACTGTTAATGACATGGTATGTAAGACCCTTTTGTAAAACTTGCCACGTTATATAGGGGGGGATTTACTATCTAACTTAATTCTTAATGCTAAACCTAATATGACTACCTTTTCTTAGCTAAATATACTATATACATGGGGTAAAGTGGAATAACGTGTCTGGACAGGGGTGAAAAAAAATCTCTTGAAGGGGAGGGGGGGGGGGCGATATATATTAAAGGTATTTCTTAAATATTTAAGCTCTCTCTATATTGTATCCGCAGCCATGATAATTTTCTAAAGTGTACCTTCAATGAGGTGGCTACCTTTGCTCCTTAATAAAATTAATAGGGCTGTGTCTTCACTGAAATGCATATCTTTGCTCCGTAAGCAAAATAATGGGGCTGTAACTTCACTGAAATAGCTACTTTTGCTCTTTAATAAAATTAATGGGGGCTGTATCTTCAATTAAAAGCCTACCTTTGCTCCGTAAGAAGAGTAATGGGGTTGCTCTATATGGAATGCCTAATATTATGCCTGAGTTGCATAGTTTTATTTCTTTTACATATCCTGTTGCCTTCTTGTCGTAGAAAATACGGATGCATGTGTTTATGTATTTTAACCAAGTGGTGTCACTTTTTATATAGAAAATCAGCAAATGTGTCCACCGGTGTAGGTTTCAGATTACCTACTATGCTACAATATCATAAAACGTGTCACTATTTCCTCATGTTAAACATAATACCAAAGAGATATCGCCTGTTGGTAGACTGTCCGTACTTCGATACAGGACGCATTCCATCGGACGTTAAATCCATTATGTATTGGGTTTATTTTAATATAAATATCTCCTAACATCTTATCAGAATACTATAAAGTTATCGGCTGTTGGCAGGCTGTTCGTACTTCGATACAGAACGCATCCCAGTGGCCGTTAAGTTCATTATGTATTAAGTTTATTTTAACATAAATGTCTCCTAATATCTTGTCAGAATACTATAAAGATATCGGCTGTTGGCAGGCTGTCCGTACTTCGATACAGAACGCGTCCCAGCGGCCGTTAAATTTACTATGTATTAAGTTTGAATTGACCGCCACAAGATGTATAACGTGGAGGGTTTAATTCCCTGAAAGTATTAAAACGAACGTCATCTAGGTGAAAGGGTTGGCTATTTCCTTTCAAAGTTCAGTAGCGTTCTAATATCTGGACTACTTCTTACGTGTTCAGCGGGTTGGCTAGGTCCCTGAATCTGTAATGATAGTCGTCGGTCGCCGGTTGTCATTATTATATTGACCAATATACCTGTAACTAATTACTTCCCTCTGGGTGTGACGTTTCTACTTTTTAGCATTTGGCTTGCGTAAATTGCGGACTTTGGGGCCACGGTGTGGACACTAATCTTATTTATTAATGGCATTTGTTATCAACGTAGGTGTGTTAATATCTCCTTTATCTCCTCCATACTATCCTTATCTCAAAGCGAGGTGCTCTCTTGGACTTGCTGCAAGATATCAATAACGTCGTGTTCTTGAGGCTGTGCGAACTATTGTGCCAGCTCAAGATATCTGTAATATATTTCTTCAACTTCACTTAATACTTCCCTTATCTCAAAGCAAGGTGCACCCTTGGCCCTGCTGCAAGATATCAATAACGTCGTGTTCTTGAGGCTGTGCGAACTCATGTGCCAGCTCAAGATATCTATCAACTTCACTTAAAAATACTTAATACTTATTACTAATATACTAACGATGATACTCTTGATAACAATTGTCGTACGTTGCGATGTTGCCCTGCTGTGCCCAAGTCCGTGCTTACGCATGTATGCTATACTGATATCGCCGTGCATTTGTCGGCGTTTTTTTTTAATTCCTACTGGATTACTTTCTCACCTATGTTACTTCGTGAGGGAACGGTGTTTTCTTTGCTAACTGAATGTCCTGTTTGAAATGTACTGCTGGAAAAAGAATTCTACCTTAAGAGTGTACTCTACGCTTACATCTTTAAAATCATTAGTGCGTTTTTCTACTATCGCACGCTTCGCATTGAAAACAAAAATAATAAAGGCAAACTTATGCAAAGTTATCTGGCGTGTGAGTGAATAGTGCCAGGAATTGAACTCAAGGTGTCTGGCTTCCGCTCGAGTGCGTCTGCACGCTGAGCTAGCGAGATAGTGTCGGGTTTAATGTCCTCGCGGCGGACGGTGTGCTCAGTACGTGTCTGTCATATGGCATATTGGATTGTGTTACAATGGACAAATAAGCATTTCCTCTGGGGTCGGCTTTCATAACAAAAGAGAAACTGTAGTATGTCTTGACTGAATGCGTTTACAAACTAATTATTGCGGCACCTTGCAGAAATGTGATTGCAAGGTCTCCTAACTCTATGTAAGCATGTAGCAAATACTACCTTCCGCTAAGTTATACTAAAATGGATTCAGAAGAAAATATTATAGCCTACAATCATATACAATGTATAGTTGCACTGCTGTAAAAAAATACAAAGTTATTTACTTATTCCAACTTATCCTATGGGATATCACAATCTTATTCCTAATAGAGCTTCATTGTGGGGGGTTTAATCTGAAATAAGGAGCAATTCTCTGAATATAGTAGGGTAGTTATCAATACGTCTTCCTACTAGGCTTCCGTTAATATTCCTAGTGACTTATTAGATAGGGGTTGTTAACATTCAAATCGCTTGGCGTAAGAGGTGTCTATCGCGAAATCTTAACAGGGGTGGGGGTGGTTTTTTTTATAATTATTGTGTAAAAAAATAAAATCTCTAACTTAATCTACTAAAAAAATTCTGTTCGGGGGGGATTGATATTGTCTCGTTCGCTTCGCTAATGTAATGAGTATAGGGGGCGTTTAAATATGTATTAGTTACTGGGGCGGGTGTAGGTGGGTACCAAAAATAATATTTGACCCGTACTTCAAAAAATTTTCCTTAATTTTGGGTAAATTTTGCTTGGCTGCATAAGAGGGTTTTAGGGACCTTTCCCGTAGAAATTCGTTGTCTGAAATCCTGTAGGCGTTGTCTGACGACAACGTCACGGTACCCCGGCGTCTCCTTCATTTGTTAAGGGTGTTTTTGATTGGTGCCTTAACCACCATTTATTAAGGGTGTTTTTGATTCTTCTTACCCGCACCTCCCAGTATTTGTTAAGGATGTTTTTGAGTGTTGGGCATCCTTGCATCTACGGGGATTTACTAGGATGTCTTATGAAGAACTGCGGACACGTTTAGAGAGCAATTTACATACAGGGGAATTGGCGGGAGGAATGAATACTTACCTAGCTTACCTCTAGGCCGCACGCTTGCTGTGCAGCGCCTCCTGCATGTCAGCGTTCAATGGAGATCTTAAAACTAGGTACTAATCTAAAGGGAAGGGCTTCTTAACCTAAACGAAATAAAAAGGTAATCATTAGACTGTTCAAAAAGGGGGTTTATTATTAAATAGTGGCAATTGCAATAGGGGAGGATGGAAATAATAACCTAGGGGGGGGGGGGAGGAATTAAGCAGGCACGCTATCACTCACCCCACCGTTGATACCGGTCTTCTATGATGATGGTGGCGTTGGGACTCGATATGGGGCCATCCCCCATATCGGTCCGGCGTAGCACAACTCCGATAGAGTGTAATACTGTAACTGCAGGTTCAGAAGAGTCCACGTTCCTAAGAGCGCGGCTTAAGAGCTAGAGAGCTAGAGACCGCGGCGCGTGTTCGTACCTCTATTTATAGGTAAAAGGTGCTTGGTCAGTCCAGTCAGCGGTATGTTGGGAGTGTAATGTCCGCTGTGTCCTGTCCAAGTGCTTGCTGTTGGAGCCTAGGTTTATGACCTACGGCCTACTCCGTAGTCACGTTGCCATGTCGTCTTTTACGTAGTTACCTCTGATTATATTTTATGTATTTATAGGCACAGTCCTTTTATAAAGGGCTGGGGCCAGGACAATATACTGAATTCCTAGGTTGTTTGGAGTGTTTGCTGATGAAATTACTGGGGAAAATTATAAACTATGGTTTGAACGCCGCTGCTCAAATCCAGTGTGCTAATTTTCATTTCGAATAGGAAGAAAATTGAAGTTATAACTATACCCATACATTTATTTTATAATTATATACATATTCCAGGTATTTCAAGAAGGCGGTATTTGATAGCACATGCGGTTCCACCTTAAAATCCAACCGTGCCTAGTTTTCAGTACCTACGGAAAATATTACCTTAAGTTAATAGACCAAACAACTGGCGACGATTTTTTTTAAATGCTCATTTACATCTTCACCCTAGTCTACGTAAACTACCATACGGTAATCACTGAAACGGAAGGGGTGGTTTATGGCCTCAATTTCACAAACTAACGAACCGCATTTTGCAGGAATTACGGAACCCGAATCCTTCTAATAGAGGTATGGATTGTTTGTGTTTAGAAATATTTTTGTCAATAATTCAAAACAAGTTGCCAGAAAACTAAATACAAAAAGCTGCGTGCCTAGTAGGCTACAGTGTAAAGTTGGTCTGTGAAAAAAAAAAAGAAAAAGAAACTTGCCAAGATTATACGACGTGCACACAGCTAAATACAATCATCCAATTGAGGAATCACTTTCTCCGCCACAATCTTTAAAAAGAAAATCAAACATAATCTGTTGTAAATTGACAGGAAAATGTGCAACATTTAGAGACAACGAGCTGACATTTCGCATAGTTAAAGGGCTGGTTTTACAATGTCCAGGTATATCTCAGTTTCAGATAAATCACGATATCAGTCACTAAGTGCGTTCTACAATATTCAGATAATATGATATTGATATGGCTGTCCTAGAGATACGTTGTAGAATAAACTATCCCGCTCCATGAGGGGCTGATAAGTCTGTATCTGGTAAATTGGCGAATCATACAACGATGAGAACACCAATGTCCGTAAATGCACTAATTCACATTGTGGAAAGTAATTTCGTGCCAGTTCAACACACGACTTAAGTTTTATGTTATTTGTAATGACCTGAAAGTGCCCTTTTGTGCTTGGATAAGATTAATTCCATTGCTGCTGACATAACCACTGCGTATAAAAAACGAGAACGAAGTAAAGCCTACAATATTTTTGATATCTTAGATCAATGCCAGTAGTGGGATGATGGGAAAGCTGCGACACTTCTTTTTGAACCCTCCTCGTATCGGCCCCGAACTTGATATCTCGCTAACCAAACATGGGATTAGAACATACAGGGTGTCCTAGCACTGCTAGTAATGCCCCCTACTTTCCTATAGCCTCTTTATATAAATAAAAGACCAAAACTAAAAGGTCATTCGCGAGTAGTGGGGTGGTGTTGGTTTCCCCAAGTCGCGCTCGTGCTTGAATATGCATGCCTATGTTGGGAAAGGGTTAGGTGGTGGGGGAGGAGTAGGGTCGAGTGAGGGGTCGTTTAGATGGTATTTTTTCCGCTCTAGGTGATGGTGAGGTTCATTTTTAAAATGGATGGAATTTGGAAACGCCATTTGGGGTAAAAATGTTGTTTTCACATTTTGGCGATGAGTGTTTTTCTTGTATGCCTACGTACTTGAGGGGTTTTGTAAGAGGGCGGGCTTTTTACATGATTATTTATAAATGAATGTTTTAAAATATGTATTGAAATGAACCCCAAAAAACAAATAGGTCATCGGCTTTTTACTATCTTGCTAACCAATAATCGGATTTAAACCTATGAGGTGTCCAAGGACTCGTGGTGAAATCCCTTTTCCATGGACGGGGTATATCCACTCTAAAATAAAAACTACCCTTACCCGGGGGGTAAATAATATTTTTTGTATGTGCGCGCACGGACGGCTTTTGTCAAAAGGACCTAACTACACGTTTGTTAATATTTTCTGAACCCCTCATGGGATTTTGCCATAGGCAGTATCCTAGCCCTGGTGGTGACGCCCCGTTTTTGAATGTATGATTCATTTTTGTCAAAAGGGCCTAACTACACTTTTGTTCATATCTCGCGAACCAATCAAGCTAGGGACTTGTATGAGGGGTCCTAGCACTTGGGGCGACGTCCCACGTTTGGGGGTGAAACTACCCCCTAAAATTGAATAATCCATATCTTGGAAACGAAGAACCCTAAAATTAGGTGTGATAGCTTAAAAAATAGGGGATGATATAGGCTTTTACCTTGATTGATCATTTCACCCCTAACACAGTAAATAGTCATGTTATGGGAAAAAAAACGTGTTAAACACCTAAAAATGAGATATGAACCTAAGATCTTTTGTTTTTAATGAAAAATAGCAGGGGTGAAAACAACCCCCCAAATTGAAAAATCCATATCTAGGAAACGAAGAATCCTAAAATTAGGTGTGTTAGCTTAAAAAATAGGGGATGATATAGGGTTTTACCTCGATTGATCATTTCACCCCTAAAACAGTAAATAGTCATGTTATGAAAAAAAAGTGTTAAACACCTAAAAATGATAAATGAAACTAAAATCTTTTGTTTTTGATGAAAAATAGCAGGGGAGTGAAAACAACCCCAAAATTGAAAAATCCATATCTAGGAAACGAAGAAGCCTAAAATTAGGTGTGATAGCTTAAAAAATAGGGGATGATATGGGCTTTTACCTCGATTGGTCATTTCACCCCTAAAACAGTAAATAGTCATGTTATTGGGGAAAACGTGTTAAACACCTAAAAATGATAAATAAACCTAAGATGTCTTGTTTTAGATGAAAAATAGCAGGGGGGTGAAAACAACCCCCCAAATTGAAAAATCCATATCTAGGAAACGAAGAAGCCTAAAATTAGGTGTGTTAGCTTAAAAAATAGGGGATAATATGGGCTTTTACCTCGATTGGTCATTTCACCCCTAAAACAGTAAATAGTCATGTTATGAAAAAAAACGTGTTAAACACCTAAAAATGATATATGAACCTAACATCTTTTGTTTTTAATGAAAAATAGCAGGGGGTGGAAACTACCCCCCAAGTTGAAAAATCAATATCTTGGAAACGAAGAACCCTAAAATTAGGTGTTAAAGCTTAAAAAATAGGCCATGACATGCGCTTTTACCTGGATAGGTCATTTCACCCCTAAAACAGTAAATAGTCATGTTATGAGGAAAAAATGTGATATATACCTAAAAGCATAAACATCTTTGTGAAACCATGCTTTAATGGACATGTGTATGGAGGATGATTGTTATTATTATTATTAGGTAATTATGGATTAATGTGTGTATAGATAACTAACCAGTGGGGAGCGTTATGGCGCAGGTGCTTAGCTGCTCGTCTTTACCCGGACGGCTGGGGTTCAAATCCCGGTGACAGCGGGGGTTGGAATTTTCACCTGAAAAAATCACGTGGCGTCAGGAAGCGCATTCGGCCTTAAATCCCCGGCCAAAATCAAAATGAACCTGGTTGGCTCAAGCGACTCAAAATAATAGGGAAAAGCCGAAGAAAGAAAAAAGAAGAAGAAAGAAAGGTAACTCACCAGTAATAGTAAACATTGGTTTGAGGTGTTGAAGAAGTCAGGATGGCCAACCCTTTGCCATGGTTCGCGAATGGACCCCAAAAAGTTTTACCTGTCAAGACTCAGTATATCCTGTTGCAGCCTTTAGAAAAAAAATCGAACCG
The DNA here is from genome assembly GCA_946902985.2 of Meconema thalassinum. Classification (NCBI taxonomy): domain Eukaryota; kingdom Metazoa; phylum Arthropoda; class Insecta; order Orthoptera; family Tettigoniidae; genus Meconema; species Meconema thalassinum. The sequence goes on along the minus strand of OX336388.2, from coordinate 214,310,939 downwards.
GGGCCTCTGTGGGGACAGTGGAGTTATATTCATGATGCTTTTTAAACAAACATACGCTTGCATACTACCGCTGGGTTGAATCTGCACAGAGACACTGGCTTTGGTTTGTCTAGTGTGCCTTGGTGATAACAGCACAGCGATCTTGTCAGCAAGATTCATATTACTCGTCTGCTTGATAGTGGACGTGCTCTGCACCGTGTTGTCATACAGGACATGACTAGATCGTTATTAGGTTTGACAAAGGCTTAGTGAAACTTATTGCAACCTTGAAATGAATGTCATGGTATAGTCGGGGTTGGAAGCCAAGACCTTAGGGTTGACCACCAAGTAGGTTAACCACTACACGGTGAGATGGTCAAATAATAATGTAACAGAACATATAGAAACGTTTTCTATAGTTTAACGAATTGGCTAAGAGCCATACCATGAGAGGTGTAGGTAATGGAAATTGAATCCTTAGCTGATGACTATACTACTTGTTATCTATAGCCATGCCCACGTATAAGCTATCGTGTTAGAAAAAGAATTGTATGGCTTGTTTTAAACGGACAATAATTGTGTTTACTGTGAAACACAAATCTGAATTTAAAATTAGTTTATGTCCTACATGATGTTTGAACTCTTTTTTTATTTATACTTTAGACAAACGCTAACATAGTTGTCATTCAGAAGCCTTGGCCGCACCTTTCCTTTTCCAATCCTACACCGTACGCTGAAGTCAAAATGAATAATGATCACGTTACAGACAGCCAGTTTCAAAGCCATGAGAACTAAGTGAACAAAGAATAAAATTCATGAGCCAGTGAGGAATTCAACATGCTGTCCTTTGGACAAAAGAGAAGCGTTCTACAAACTTAACCACCAAGCTGTCCTATCGACCCTCAATGGTTTGGGTCATCGTAAAGATGAAAATTAAATCTAAGCTATAACTAAAACTAACTACACTCTTATATACTAGAAGAAGAAATGGAAAACAAAAGGGCAATAGGCCAAATAAAGGACATAAGGAATAAAAAATGGCCCTCAACCCTCAAGCATGTGGATTGAGGGAGTTGGAAGGATGGAGAACCATGAAAGGCAGATAAAAAGTATAAAAGGAGAGGCTCTGCCCCAGAGGTAATGGATAAAGAGGAGGAAAACTGGACTCAGCTCAGAAATCCCTTGGGGTCGCCAACTTCCAAACTGATCAGCCGTAAGCCCCTTGAGGGTGTAGCTATATGCAGAGTACATCGCAAGTGGTGGGGCTATATACACCCTACCTTCTTGAGGGGGCTTGAGCAAAAGACAGGAAATAACATGAAAATAAAAACAAGGCTGCCTCCTCACACTAGTAGGATATCAGAAAAAATAAATAAACAAGGGTCAATGAAGTTGCAAAAGGAAGAAAATCCCTAGTCCTCGGATACCCTAATCATGTTGGGGTCGGTAGAGAACAAGAGTTGAGCAAGAGTGGTCGACAGGAAATAAGACAGAGAGGAACCTAGCACAAGTTAGTGGAAGCAATGACGGTCTCAGCTGGGACTCCGTGATCGTCAACCTACATGACACTAGATATGACGCCCAGGGGTGGAATTAAAGACCTCTTTTGTTTTATATCACTGGCTTTTAAGAACGCTAACACATGGCATACCTTATAATGCAATTCTGGCCCTAGGGTATGCAAAATTGTATTAGAAACTCAGCTAATAATAGTGTGCATGCCCATGATTATTTTTCCAAGTATAGTACATGGGACTGATAACCATGATTTCCAAGCCCCTAAGTAAGACAAAAACAAATGATTTTCATATTCCAATGAGTTGGGGTGAGGTGAGGTGAGTTTTCTATACACCAAACTGATGTGGTTTCCCACTGCTACTCCAGGCAAATGCACATTTGATGTTAAGAATAGTGAAATGGTTTGCAACTGCCCAATGCTAGGACCTGATTAGTGGCTTTTAAAAAATGGAATGGAATGGAGTACACTTACCCCAAAACAAACAAGAGGAGTGTTCGATCCCCCACAACAACCATTCTTAAAGTCAATATAAATGACTATGCACTTCAGCTCATGACGGTCTCCTCATCCAATCCTACCCCTTGGTGGTGAAAGGCACACACTAATACAACCATCATAGTGACAGGTTATCTGTTAAATACCTAACTATCCCCTGATTTACTTTAAATTTTCCTAAAATCCACTACATTTTTCGCAAATTGACCAAATGACACAACATTCCAGCAAAATTCAACAAATGACTACCAGATTTATTGAAATTCCATTGATTTACCTAAGCATGGTTTAAACTACCTCAAATTCATATAAAATTAGACGAATATAGATGAAAAATCACTAAAATTTACCAAACTTACCTAAGTGGGCTTCAAACCATGAAATTTATCCATTTTTTTGTAAATTCACTATATGTACTCGAAAATTCCATAATATTGCCTTTACAAGTATGCTTTTATTGCTGTTGTTTCGTTTACCACACTCCCTGCAGACAAATAACTCAACATGACTTTCTCCTAGACTAGGAGCTCCACATTCGACATGATAGCTGAGTTTCATTTCCCATAAACTTGTCTCTGAGGTGGGTGTCAGGAAAAGGCATTCAGCTGTAAAAACCACACCCTCACATAGACTTTCATAACCTCTTACGTTGAGGTTGTTAACACTAACGACATTGAATAATTGAACGGTTTCCTTTTCACAATTCCTGTCTATACTTTCCTCTTGAAGGTTGCTAAAATGCAATTAAATTTAATAAATACCTTAAGATGGTTTCATTTGTTAAAAGATATGGTGTTGATGAAGGATATATACGTTAAGACTAATTTTTGTTAGGTCTTGACTGGCCTTGCAATTAGAAATTGGCAAACCAAACATGGGTTATCTACCAGGGGAACACTTTGACCACTATGTTGGTTATTGACCAGTAAGTACAGTTCTAGTAATGAGACAGAAATCCAACATTATCAATGAGCGCGCAATGCGGTGGAGATTGGTACCACGATGTACTGTCGGTTATGTAGCTATGTGGAATGTACATTACGTACGGTTTACTTGAAGGTTTGGAGGTTCCATTAAAGATATTTCTACAATAAACCATTTTCAAATGGTCATTCGTTGGTGTGAAAATATTTATTATATGGTATTTTATGTAAACGATTATGATTTATAAAAAATGTATACTTTTACTGTATTCTTATTTAATGTAAGCACTGGAGGCACTATCGACCAAAATACAGCACTATCTGGAATGTATATTGCATACTTGAAGGTTTGGTGATCCCATTAAAGGTATTCCTACAATAAATGATTTTTAAGTTCTCGTTTTATGGCATAATTATTTAATATATGCTATTTGCTAATAGGATTTGACACTGGAATTATTTTACAAGTAGTTATTTTAATGACCAACAGAGTTTAATGTTAACAAGGCACAGCTCTATTTGAAATTTTGAATAACATGTGGCATGTTATACATCATATGCAACTACTGTAAGGCTTGTGATTTATTTAATGCCTTTAACCCTATATTAAACACTCAGTTTGCAATACTGATAACTGCACTGTTACTGAAAAAAATTGAAACAAAACAAAAATCAGCATTGACAAACCAAAAAGTGGTTGAGCATATATATAGAGGGGAAAGAAAAGTTTTGTAAACACTAATGTCCAACAAGCCTAATTAAATCAGTAACTGTCAGGGTGGCCGAGTGGTTAAGGCGTTTGACTTAAGATCAAATTTCCAAATATATAAGGAAGCAAGGGTTCGAATCCCTTCCCTGACATAACTATTGCTTGAACATGCAAGAAAACAAGAAATATACACAAACTATGTTTATCAATTTAATCATTTTTTTATTATTTTTTTACAAGAGATAGACACACAGAATACAGTTCCTTTTGTTTATCATTTCTTTTAAACATAACACTTGTTGAAAATTATTTTTTAGTGGATGGGGGTGTTGCTACGTTGACCCATCACACAATAATAGCAGCTTTACGAAGTTCATTTTCTATATTTAATAGCTCTTTCTCATAACCAATATGACCAACCTGTTTACAGGCACGCAAGAGCTGTAGACGTTCGACTAATATATTAGGATCGTTCCATTTGCTATTTTTTATGAATGGTTTCAGAATCTCGGGAAGCAGTTCATCATTATCACCATCATTATGATTATCATCCTCATTATTATAATCATTTTCATAATGATGATCATTATCGTCGTTATGGGGTGCAAGGAAGAAGCCTCCCCGAAGATTGTATAATTTACACTATGGAAAACCAGTACAATCGGGCGCATCCTGGGCAACGTTGCATAGCAGCGGCAGATTCTTCCACTACCGGTCAACACAGAAGTAGTAATCTCCCTAAAGGGTCTTTATTAAGACCACTTGTTATAGTCTCGATTAATATCGAGGGATTCTCGCGTGCCAAAGAGACCTTATTGGCTGATTTGTGCAACGAATGTAAATGTGACATACTCCTAATGCAAGAGACTCACCGGGGCTACAACAGTCATCGGCCCAAAATCGCAAGCATGGAGCTTGTTCTGGAAAGGCCCCACGATAAATACGGCAGTGCCATTTTTACCAAACCAAACCTAAATATCACATCAGTCTCGCTGACTGGAAAGGATGACATTGAGATTCTTTCAATATCTACACCACACTTTTGCGCTACTTCTATATACAAGCCCCCCAATGTCGACTTCACGTTTGAGGAACTTGCCAACTTCAACTACCAGGACGTAAACTTCATCATTGGCGATTACAACTGCCGAAGCACATCTTGGGGATACCCAGATTCAGATATAAATGGCGAAAAACTGGAAACCTGGGCAGAGAATCATGATCTTCAGCTAATTCATGATCCAAAGCTGCCAGCATCCTTCAACAGTGGCCGATGGAGGAGAGGCTACAACCCCGATAATATCTTCGTGTCATCCAAAGTTGCTGGGAGTTATTTGAAGATGATGGGTAAGCCCATTCCATCTACCCAACATAGGCCCATAATTTGCACAGTGAATGCCATGGTTGTGCCAGAGGAGGTGCCTTTCAAGCGAAGGTTTAATTTTCAGAAGGCCGACTGGGAAAGATTTGCCAAAGAGCTTGATACAGAAGTTGCCAAAATCCCGCCGCAACCTGAGATGTATGAGGCATTTGTCAAATGCGTCCATACAGTTTCTAGAAGGACTATCCCAAGAGGTTGTAGAACAAGCTACATACCAGGACTGACTGATAACAGCAAACAGCTGATGAACCACTACAAAGATCTCTTTGAGGCAGACCCATTTTCTGAAGATACTATCCATGTTGGCGAGGAACTGTTGCAAACTATCTCAGCACATTGTAAAGCTAAGTGGACCTCACTGGTAGAGAATCTCGACATGAAGTTAAATAGTAGGCGGGCCTGGAATCTCCTGAAAAACCTCAGCGGTGACCCAACGACATCTAGAAACTTCACCACAATAACAGCAGACCAGATTGCAACCCAATTACTCATGAACGGGAAGACTAAAGGTCGGAGCTCACGGGAGCAACTGGAACGAACCTCTGGACATGAGAACCATAACCTACGAGAACCTTTCACCTGGAGTGAACTAGAATCTGCCATCTCCACGTTGAAAATGAATAAAGCTGCTGGCATCGATGACATCAGAGTAGAACAGATCAAAAAGTTCGGCCAGACCACCCTACAATGGCTGCTTACGATGATTAATGAGTGTGTATCTAAGCTTTATATCCCCAGGCTCTGGAGGAAAGCCCGAGTGGTTGCACTGCTTAAGTATGGTAAGGAGCCAAACGATCCTAAAAACTTTCGCCCAATATCCTTATTATGTCACTGTTTCAAGATCTTCGAGCGCCTTATCCTCAACCGAATTAGCGGCATCCTTGAAGATAAGTTCATTCCCCAACAAGCTGGGTTTCGATCTGGAAAGTCATGTTGCAGTCAGATACTGAACCTCACTCAACACATCGAGGATGGGTATGAACAAGGTGAGATAACTGGAGTTGCCTTTGTCGATCTAACAGCTGCTTACGACACTATCAACCACAGAAAGTTGCTGAGGAAAGTGTACCAGACCTCCAACGACTACCAACTAACATCCTTTATTGGCACTCTCCTGCAGAATAGAAGGTTCCAAGTCTTTCTCCATGGTAAAAAGAGCAGATGGCGCATACAAAAGAACGGCTTACCTCAAGGCAGTGTACTCGCTCCTGTGCTATTTAATATTTACACTAACCATCAGCCCATACCAGAACATTCTAGGCTCTTCATCTATGCTGATGATACTGCAGTGGCTGCCCAAGGAAAAACATTTGAAGAGGTGGAGGGAAAGTTGACTTCTGCACTAGATACCCTTGGATCTTACTATGAAGCCAATCATCTTAAGCCAAATCCCAACAAGACTCAAGTATGTGCATTTCACTTAGGAATAGAGAAGCTCGGCGGGAACTGGATGTTACATGGCAAGGCAAACAACTCCAACATTGTCCAACACCCGTGTATCTAGGTGTTACTCTTGACCGAACACTGTCCTTCAAGAAACATTGCCATAAGACCAGGCTGAAAGTTAGTTCACGGAACAATATTTAGAGGAAGCTCACAGCCACCACCTGGGGGGCAAGTCCTCACGTCCTAAGAACTTCTGCTCTTGCTTTGTGCATGTCTGCTGCAGAGTACGCTTCACCTGTGTGGAGTGCATCCAGTCACACCAAGCAGATTGACATTGCCATCAACGAGACCATACGAATCTTGTCGGGATGTATGAAGCCTACTCCAGTCGACAAACTTTACCCGATTGTTGGGATAGCTCCCCCAACTATCAGAAGGGCTGTTGCTGCTGATGCAGAGAGGGCGAAGCAGATTAATGATCCCCGTCATCCACTGCATAATCATCAGGCTGTCGTCCGTCGACTGAAATCAAGAGTAGTTTCATCGCCAGGACTCAACCACTGGAGGGAACATCGGAATCTAACCAAATCTCCAGGTGGAAGAGCAAGCTGCCACCGGATATCCCTGTTAAGGAAGAGCTAGCCCCAGGAAATGACCTGCCTTACCCTGTTTGGAAATCACTTAATCGTCTCAGGGTGGGCGTCCCTCGTTGCAAGACCAACATGCAGAAATGGGGTATCTTTCCAGCTGATGGAGACACGTCCTGCGAGTGTGGAGCAACGCAAGACCCAGCCCACCTGCTCATTTGTCCACTACTAGAACAACCCTGCACTACCCAGGACCTGATCGAGGCAAACAACAAGGCCATCGGAGTTGCTACATTCTGGAAATGATCGGACACGGAAATGAATGAATGAATCGTCGTTATCATTACATCATAATTTCCACCTGTGTCCACAGTCTGTTCAATGGTTTAAGTTGCCTTTGATAGTGTTGGGAGCTTTTTTTTAGATGTGCTAGAATGCTTTAACATTGTTATGTTATTATTACCACTATTACCTTTCCCCACTAACTTTTTGATGGGGTATATTGTCTCTGATAGGGTTGAGGGCTTTTGAGATGTGGGTGTGTGTCAGAACATGGGTTTCACAGGAGGTGTTAAAGGTTTCTCATTAAACAACTCGCTAACAGCATGAGTGCGTTGTAGTGTATTAAACTTGAGGTTAATATTATCTTGAGCAGTACTATCTTTCTCTTGGACTTGGTTTCTTGCTTTGGTTTGGGTTTTCCTTACATTTAGACTAGCGTGATTATTAAGATTACATTCAGGATTGTTTGAAGAAAGTACGTCAAATTCTTTTGTTTTAAGTATTCCTCGACACTGTTTCGATCGTTCCTTTGAACAGCGCCAAATAACAGTTCCATTTTTATTGCTTCGTTTCACAATATATGAATATCCTTTATAGTATGCATAAGGCTTAATATACCTAGTCACTGATACTTCCATATCAACTGTCAAGCACAAACTAATCTCTATTAAAGACAACTTGGTAATAACAACAATAGTTTAATGTGGGAGCATATATACATGCAAAAAGTGGGAGCAAAGGTGGGGGGTAAAAAGTGGGAGCAAAAGTGGCAGCAAATGTGGGAGAAGAAAATAACTGTGAGCAAAAAGTGGGAGCAAATATGGGATCAAATATGGGAGCAAAGCAAATATAAAAAGTGGGAGCAAATATGCTAACAAATATGTCAACAAATATACCAGCAAAAGTAAATACACAAGTCAAGAGAGATTAAATTGCAAAGAAAATATGGAAGCAAATATGAGAGCAAAAATTGTGTTTTCCTAAAACAACTGGACATAACAAACTTAGTCATAACCTAACCTAACCTAACCTAACCCAACCTAACCAAACCTATCCTCATTTAACCTCACCTAACCTCACCTAACCTAACCTAACCTAACCTCACCTAACCTAACCTCACCTCACCTAACTTCACCTAACCTAACCTAACCTAAATTATTATTAGTTGAAATTATTTCTCCTTGAATCTTCACTCCCACTTTAAATTTTTCTCCAATTTCCGTCATTGCTTGTTCAATGTAAAGATTGAAAAGTATGGTTGATAAGTTGCAGCCTTGCCTTACACCTTTCTGAATACCAGCTTCTCTCTCATGTCCTTCAACTCGAATGACTGCTGTCTGGTTTCTGTATAGATTGTATATCACCCTCCTATCCCTGTACTTTATTCCAATCGATTTCAAAATGTCAAACAATTTAGTCCAATCAACGTTATCAAAAGCCTTTTCTAAGTCTACAAAAGCCATGAACGTTCTCTTATCTTTCCTTATTCTACCTTCCAAAATCAGCCTAAGACTTAGTACAGCTTCCCTTGTTCCTACATTTCTCCTGAAACCAAACTGGTCTTCACCCAACTCCGTTTCTATCTGGCTCTCAATCCTCTTGTAAATTATTCTAGACAGGATCTTTGAAGCATGAGTAATCAAGCTGATTGTACGGTAATCTTCACATCTGTCAGCTCCCACTTTCTTTGGTATAGGGATGATTACATTCTTCTTGAAATCAGGGGGTACCTCACCTGTCTCATAAAACCTACACACCAAGTGAAATAACCTGATCAGACCTTCCTCTCCTATGCAGCGTAGCAACTCAATCGGTATATCATCTATGCCTGGTGCTTTGTTCCTGCTTAAGTCTTCCAAAGCTCTATCAAATTCTGATCTCAATATTAAATCTCCTTTCGCATCCTCATCAATTTCCTCCTCCCTTTCCATTACATGATTCTCAAACTCCTTTCCCTTATACAAACTCTCTATGTAAGCTTTCCATCTCTCAACCTTTTCTTCCCTATCTGTTAGAGGCTTTCCATTTGTGTCCTTAATATTACAGCACTTAGTCTTCTTTTCCCCAAAAGTATTCTTAATCCGTCGATAAGCTGTGTCTACTTTTCCTAATTTCAGACAATTTTCTATACCAGCACATTTCTCTTTCAACCATTCTTCTTTCGCTTCCTTGCACTTCTTGTTAACCTCATTTCTCAGACGTTTGTATTCTGCTTTCCCCTTTTCATCTCTTACATTCTTGTGCTTCCGCCTTTCATCCATCAATTCGAGTATATCCTGAGAGATCCACGGTTTTCTACCTATTCTCTCTTTCCTACCAATGTTTTCTTCTGCGGATTTTGTTATTTCATTCTTCAAAAGTGCCCATTCGTCTGCAATTGAAGTTTGTTTTGGGTTTTTCATTAGTCCTTCCTGTATACTCTTCTTGAATCTTTCGTTTACATCCTTCTCTTTCAGTCTGTCTATTGCCCACCTTTTTGGCTTTTGACTTTTCTTCAGTTTCTTCAACTTTAATCTGCATTTCATTACAACCAGATTGTGGTCAGAGTTAAGTCAGCACCAGGATATGTTTTACAATCCAAAATCTGGTTTCGAAACCTCTGCTTGACCATAATGAAGTCGATTTGGTAACGCCCTGTATCTCCTGGTCTCATCCATGTGTATATTCTTCTATTGTGGTTATTGAATAAGGTGTTAGCTATGACCAACTCATGCTCAGTGCAGAATTTTACCAGCCTGCTTCCTCGATCATTCCTTTCACCTAATCCGAAATCTCCTACTATCTTCCCTTCTCTCCCTTTTCCTACCACCGCATTCCAATCTCCCATTACTATAACATTTTCATCACCCTTGATATACCTCAGAATTTCGTCTATTTCTTCGTAGACCTTTTCAACATCCTCATCATCAGCTTGACTGGTAGGCATATAGACTTGTACCACTGTGGTGCAGGTAGGTTTAGTATTTATTTTTGCTACAATAATCCGTTCACTATATTGCTCATAATATTCCACCCGCTGTCCAAGTTTCCTACTCAATATGAGGCCAACCCCTGCTTGGCCATTGTTTGATTTAGTGCTAATGACCCTATAGTCTCCTGACCAAAAGTCCTGTTCTTCCTGCCAGCGCATTTCACTAATCCCAACCAAATCCAACCTCAACCTATCCATTTCCCTTTCTAAGTTTTCTAACCTTCCATTTTCTAGCAGACTTCTAACATTCCACGCTCCGATCCGTAGAATGTCAGAGTTCCTCTTTGTCACTTCTGTGATGTTAACCCCCTCTCGAGTAGTCCCCACCCGGAGATCCGAACGGGGGACTAGTTTACCTCCGGATTGAAATTTTACAAGGGAGGAGGCCATCATCTCATGTATTTATGCATAGAGAGGTGCATATCCTCGGGAATAGCAAACGGCTGTAGTTTCCCCTTGCTTTCAGCCGTGCAGCAGGACGCAGTGTAGCCATTATTTGGCTTATATTATCAATATCTTAACCGCCTATAAGACTAGTAAAGAATTGATTTATTCTGAAAGGCTGCTACTCCCTTTCAGAATAAGTAAAGAGCAATTCTACTAAAAAAATACTAACCTTCTACTGTACTAACAATTAAATACCAAAATTCTACTAACGAAAAAATACCAAAGTTCCATCAACAACAAATACTACCACTAAAACAGTCTGTCACCAGACACACTCACATGCAATCACACATCACAGTCTACTGAAACAATGAACTATAACTAATAAACAATGCAACTGTTACCAGACACACTCACACACCACAGTCTAATAGAACAATGACATATATCTAATAGACAAACTAACTACCTACTTACAACTAACTACATACTTACTGTACTGTTATTTGAATTGACAATATTTACAAAATGCAATTTAGATAGAAAATACTTACAGGAAGAGAGCAAAGATAATGCCAATGGTTATCCTTCGTATAGGAGAAGAAATAATGGACGGATTATTATAAAACAATTCGAGGCATTGACATTGAAATCGATAGTCGATTCATTGCTCCCTACAATCCAAGAATAATTAACTCGAACCTTTGCTGTCTTATTTCACAAGAACTGACCAGTAGATCCTACCAGCAGGAATGTAGTCAGCAAGAACTCGGCGGCTCGTAGTCTGACACTTAACGAAATAAAGGAAGGAAGCTTTACAGAGCTGTTTTTGTCGTTGGAAAGACGGCAATCTAAGATCCTCAGCAACTCCTTGCTGACCTTGTAATTAGGGGCATTCCTACAAGTCAATTTAGACAAGTCAATTTGGTTCAACAGAAAATGTATAGAACTAAACCTCACCCCTAAATACGTACCAATTAAAACCGTACCGAACACACCAGCCACGATCATTTCAACCAAACAAGCCAAAGCGCTTTGGATAAAAAAAGAATTAAGATTTGCATACATAAGAAAGCAAAAAATTAACCAACAATTATACGACATTCAATTGCAACCAAGTAATTTCTGGCACGCGGCCCAATGGGACAGCTTTACCGAGCACCTACATGACAACATCAAAATCAGAGCAACGAGGAAGCATGAAACGCTAGAAAATAAATTAAGAAAACTAGGAGAAACACAGAACCATCAATCTAACGAACAACACACGAATAACAATGAATTCAAATTCCACAGCAGAGTAAACAACAGAACGAACGTAACCTTTTCTCAAGGTGAAATGAATATGTTAGACAAAGGTTTGAAATACAACTACACAGACGCACACACGAACCTAACTTCACCTAACCTAACTTGACTGAACTTTACCTAACCTAACCCATCATAACTTCACCTAACCTAACGTTACCTAATCTGACTTAACCTAACCTAACTCTCAACTCTCAGATCAAAATTAAATTCTAGGCATAGTTGAGTTGGAACCCAAGACTTCAGGGATAACACAAAAGTATACTAGCCACTACACCGCAAAATGGGCAAATTATCATGCAACACAACATAAAGTAAAAGTTTCCTGTAGTGTAACTCATTGGCTGACAACCATAGTTTGGGAATTCAAACCCAAGACCTCAGGACTTTTGTTTTGAACATTATCAGAAATATTATTCCATTTACATTTTTCTGCTGCTTATAGTTATAAGAGTTGGCATTAATATGGGATGCAAAAAAGTGGGAGCAAATGTGGGAGCCATTATGGGAGCCAATATGGGAGCAAATATGGGAGCCAATATGGGGGCAAAAGTGGGAGCAAATATGGGAGCAAATGTGGGAGCCAATATGGGAGTCAATATGGAGGCAAATATGGGAGCAAATGTGGGAGCCAATATGGGAGTCAATATGGAGGCAAATATGGGAGCAAATGTGTGAGCAAGTGTGTGAGCTAATCATCTCACCTAGGATATCGACAGTGAGTATTCATATCCACCGCTAGGTAGCGGAAACATACTTTGTGTGTTGTATGTAACTATCTTACAAGGTTTGACTGCATGCAAAACGTCCTTGTATAAGCTGTGCATATAATTTTCATATACAATTAAGACTAAGTGTTCAGAACTAACATGTATAGCCTTGTCTAGGGTATATAGAGGATCCTTAGCAAGAAAGACGGAATAACCCAGGAGTGTAAAGCCTTGCCATATGCAGTAAGCATCTGTTGACAGAAATGGTTTCTAATAATAACGGACTTAATGAAAATGAAACGTGTTTTGAGTGTCGTCTTAAATCCTTACACGTATCACAACGTATAAAATTCTGAGATTTGCTGATGACATCGTCATCTTGGCCAACAAGCCTGAGGATTTGAATGAGTTTTTGAATGGTATGGACTCCGTCTTACGGAAAGAATTCATGATGAAAATTAATAAATGTAAAACAAAAATACTGGAATGCAGCCGAAATAAATCAGAAACCTCTATGGAGATCAAATTGGCAGGTGAAAAGCTGAAGGAAGTAGGAGATTTCTGTTACTTAGGAAGCAGAATAACCAGTGATGGACGAAGCAAAGAGGATATAAAAAGTAGGTTGGCTCAGGCAAGAAAAGCATTTCTACAAAAAAGGAATCTGCTGACATCGAATATAGATTTAGGTATTAGGAAGTCATTTTTGAAAGCCTTTGTCTGGAGCGTGGCGCTCTATGGAAGTGAAACTTGGACTATTGGTGCAGCAGAAAAGAGGAGAATTGATGCATTTGAAATGTGGTGATGAAGATCAGATGGGTCGATAGGGTTACAAACAAAGAGGTATTAAGACGAGTGGGAGAGGAGAGATGTTTCTGGCGACTGCTAATGAAGAGAAGAGATAGGTTGGTAGGACACATACTAAGACACCCAGGAATAGCAAGCTTAGTTATGGAAGGAAGGGTCGAGGACAAGAACTGTAGGGGTAGACCAAGGTTAGAATATGTTAAACAGATTGCCTCGGATGTAGGATGTGGTTGCTATGTAGAGATGAAACGGTTAGCTCAGGACAGGGAGGCTTCGAGAGCTGCATCAAACCAGTCAAAAGACTGAAGACTAAAACAACAACAGGTGAAGTTAGGTGAGGTGAGGTTAGGTTAGGTGAGGTTAGGTTAGGTTAGGTTAGGTGAGGTTAGGTGAGGTTAAGTGAGGATAGGTTTGGTTAGGTTGGGTTAGGTTAGGTTAGGTTAGGTTATGACTAAGTTTGTTATGTCTAGTTGTTTTAGAAAAACACCATTTTTGCTCTCATATTTGTTTACATATTTTCTTTGCAATTTAATCTATCTTGACTTGTGTATTTACTTTTGCTGGTATATTTGTTGACATATTTGTTAGCATATTTGCTCCCACTTTTTATATTTGCTTAGCTCCCATATTTGATCCCATATTTGCTCCCACTTTTTGCTCAGAGTTATTTTCTTCTCCCACATTTGCTGCCACTTTTGCTCCCACTTTTTACCCCCTACCTTTGCTCCCACTTTTTGCATGTATATATGCTCCCACATTAAACTATTGTTGTTATTACTAAGTTGTCTTTAATAGAGATTAGTTTGTGCTTGACAGTTGATATGGAAGTATCAGTGACTAGGTAAAGCCTTACGCATACTATAAAGGATATTCATATATTGTGAAACGAAGCAATAAAAATGGAACTGTTATTTGGCGCTGTTCAAAGGAACGATCGAAACAGTGTCGGGGAATACTTAAAACAAAAGAATTGGACGTACTTTCTTCAAACAATCCTGAATGTAATCTTAATAATCACGCTAGTCTAAATGTAAGGAAAACGCAAACCAAAGCAAGAAACCAAGTCCAAGAGAAAGATAGTACTGCTCAAGATAATATTAACCTCAAGTTTAATACACTACAACGCACTCATGCTGTTAGCGAGTTGTTTAATGAGAAACCTTTAACACCTCCTGTGAAACCCATGTTCAGACACACACCCACATCTCAAAAGCCCTCAACCCTATCAGAGACAATATACCCCATCAAAAAGTTAGTGGGGAAAGGTAATAGTGGTAATAATAACATAACAATGTTAAAGCATTCTAGCACATCTAAAAAAAGCTCCCAACACTATCAAAGGCAACTCAAACCATTGAACAGACTGTGGACACAGGTGGAAATTATGATGGTAATGATAACGTCGATAATGATCATCATTATGAAAATGATTATAATAATGAGGATGATAATCATAATGATGGTGATAATGATGAACTGCTTCCCGAGATTCTGAAACCATTCATAAAAAATAGCAAATGGAACGATCCTAATATATTAGTCGAACGTCTACAGCTCTTGCATGCCTGTAAACAGGTTGGTCATATTGGTTATGAGAAAGAGCTATTAAATATAGAAAATGAACTTCGTAAAACTGCTATTATTGTGTGATGGGTCAACGTAGGAACACCCCCATCCACTAAAAAATAATTTTCAACAAGTGTTATGTTTAAAAGAAATGATAAAAAAGAAGCTGTATTCTGTGTGTCTATCTCTTGTAAAAAAAATAATAAAAAATTGATTAAATTGATAAACAAAGTTTATGTATATTTCTTGTTTTCTTGCATGTTCAAGCAATAGTTATGTCAGGGAAGGGATTCGAACCCTTGCTTCCTTATATATTTGGAAATTTGATCTTAAGTCAAACGCCTTAACCTCTCGGCCGGGTGGCCGATTTAATGATTTAATTAGTCTTGTTGGACATTAGTGTTTACAAAACTTTTCTTTTCCCCACTATATATATGCTCAACCACTTTTTGGTTTTTCAATGCTGATTTTTGTTTTGTTTCAATTTTTTTCAGTAACATTGCAGTTATCAGTATTGCAAACTGAGTGTTTAATATAGGGATAAAGGCATTAAATAAATCACAAGCCTTACAGTAGTTGCATATGATGTATAACATGCAACATGTTATTCAAAATTTCAACATTAAACTCTGTTGGTCATTAAAATAACTACTTGTAAAATAATTCCAGTGTCAAATCCTATTAGCAAATAGCATATATTAAATAATTATGCCATAAAACGAGAACTTAAAAATCATTTATTGTAGGAATACCTTTAATGGGATCACCAAACCTTCAAGTATGCAATATACATTCCAGATAGTGCTGTATTTTGGTCGATAGTGCCTCCAGTGCTTACATTAAATAAGAATACAGTAAACGTATACATTTTTTATAAATCATAATTGTTTACATAAAATACCATATAATAAATATTTTCACACCAACGAATGACCATTTGAAAATGGTTGTGTTGGATTTCTGTCTCATTACTAGAACTGTACTAACTGGTCAATAACCAACATAGAGGTCAAAGTGTTCCCCTGGTAGACAACCCATGTTTGGTTTGTCAATTTCTAATTGCAAGGCCAGTCAAGACCTAACAAAAATCAGCCTTAACGTATATATCCACCATCAACTCCATATCTTTAAACAAATGAAACCATCTTAAGGTATTTATTAAATTTAATTGCATTTTAGCAACCTTCAAGAGGAAAGTATAGACAGGAATTGTGAAAAGGAAACCGTTCAATCATTCAATGTCGTTAGTGTTAACAACCTCAACGTAAGAGGTTATGAAAGTCTATGTGAGGGTGTGGTTTTTACAGCTGAATGCCTTTTCCCGACACCCACCTCAGAGACAAGTTTACGGGAAATGAATCTCAGCTATCATGTCGAATGTGGAGCTCCTAGTCTAGGAGAAAGTCATGTTGAGGTATTTGTCTGCAGGGAGTGTGGTAAACGAAACAACAGCAATAAAAGCATACTTGTAAAGGCAATATTATGGAATTTTCGAGTACATATATTGAATTTACAAAGAAATGGATAAATTTCGTGGTTTGTAGCCCACTTTGGGTAAGTTTGGTAAATTTTAGTGAATTTTCATCTATATTCGTCTAATTTTATATGAATTTGAGGTAGTTTGAACCTTGCTTAGGTAAATCAATGGAATTTCAATAAATCTGATAGTCATTTGTTGAATTTTGCTGGAATGTTGTGTCATTTGGTCAATTTGCGAAAAATGTAGTGGATTTTAGGAAAATTTAAGGTAAATCTGGGGATAGTTAGGTATTTAACAGATAACCTGTCACTATGATGGTTGTATTAGAGTGTGCCTTTCACCACCAAGGGGTAGGATTGGATGAGGAGACCGTCATGAGCTGAAGTGCATAGTCATTTATATTGACTTGAAGAATGGTTGTTGTGGGGGATCGAACACTCCTCTTGTTTGTTTTGTGGTAAGTGTACTCCATTCCATTCCATTTTTTAAAAGCCACTAATCAGGTCCTAGCATTGGGCAGTTTTAAACCATTTCACTATTCTTAACATCAAATGTGCATTTGCCTGGAGTAGCAGTGGGAAACCACATCAGTTTGGTGTATAGAAAACTCACCTCACCTCACCCCTACTCATTGGAATATGAAAATCATTTGTTTTTGTCTTACTTAGGGGCTTGGAAATCATGGTTATCAGTCCCATGTACTATACTTGTGAAAATAATCATGGGCATGCACACTATTATTAGCTGAGTTTCTAATACAATTTTGCATACCCTAGGGCCAGTATTGCATTATAAGGTATGCCATGTGTTAGCGTTCTTAAAAGCCAGTGATATAAAACAAAAGAGGTCTTTAATTCCACCCCTGGGCGTCATATCAAGTGTCATGTAGGTTGACGATCACGGAGTCCCAGCTGAGTCCGTCATTGCTTCCACTAACTTGTGCTAGGCTCCTCTCTATCTTATTTCTTGTCGACCACACTTGCTCAACTCTTGTTCTCTACCGACCCCAACATGATTAGGGTATCCGAGGCCTAGGGAGTCTCTTCCTTTTGCAACTTCATTGACCCTTGTTTATTTATTTTTTCTGATATCCTACAAGTGTGAGGAGGCAGCCTTGTTTTCATTTTCATGTTATTTCGTCTTTTGCTCAAGCCCCCTCAAGAAGGTAGGGTGTATATAGCCCCACCACTTTTGATGCACTCTGCATATGGCTACACCCTCAAGGGGCTTACGGCTGATCAGTTTGGAAGTTGGCGACCCCTAGGGATTTCTGAGCTGAATCCAGTTTTCCTCCTCTTTATCCATTACCTCTGGGGCAGAGCCTCTCCTATTATACTTTTTTATCTTCCTTTCATGGTTCTCCATCCTTCCAACTCCCTCAATCCACATGCTTGAGGGTTGAGGGCCATTTTTATTCCTTATGTCCTTTATTTGGCCTATTGCCCTTTTGGTTTCCATTTCTTCTTCTACTATATAAGAGTGTAGTTAGTTTTAGTTATAGCTTAGATTTAATTTTCATCTTTACGATGACCCAAACCATTGAGGGTCGATAGGACAGCTTGGTGGTTAAGTTTTTAGAACGCTTCTCTTTTGTCCAAAGGACAGCATGTTGAATTCCTCACTGGCTCATGAATTTTATTCTTTGTTCACTTAGTTCTCATGGCTTTGAAACTGGCTGTCTGTAACGTGATCATTATTCATTTTAACTTCAGAGTACGGTGTTGGATTGGAAAAAAGGCGGCCATGGCTTCTGAATGACAACTATGTTAGCGTTTGTCTAAAGTATAAATAAAAAAAGAGTTCAAACATCATGTAGGACATAAACTAATTTTAAATTCAGATTCGTGTTTCACAGTCAACACAATTATTGTCCGTTTAAAACAAGCCATACAATTCTTTTTCTAACATGATAGCTTATACGTGGGCATGGCTATAGATTACAAGTAGTATAATCATCAACTAAGGATTCAATTTCCATTACCTACACCTCTCATGGTATGGCTCTTAGCCAATTCGTTAAACTATAGAAAACGTTTCTATATGTTCTGTTACATTATTATTTGACCATCTCACCGTGTAGTGGTTAACCTACTTGGTTGTCAACCCTAAGGTCTTGGCTTCCAACCCCGACTATACCATGACATTCATTTCAAGGTTGCAATAAGCTTCACTAAGCCTTTGTCAAACCTAATAACGAACTAGTCATGTCTTGTAAGATAACACGGTGCAGAGCACTTCCACTATCAAGCAGACGAGTAATATGAAACTTGCTGACAAGATCGCTGTGCTGTTATCACCAAGGCACACTAGACAAACCAAAGCCAGTGTCTCTGTGAAGATTCAACCCAGCGGTAGTATGCAAGCGTATGTTTGTTTAAAAAGCATCATGAATATAACTCCACTGTCACCACAGAGGCCCCGGTTCGATTTTTTTCTAAAGGCTGCAACAGGATATACTGAGTCTTGACAGGTAAAACTTTTTGGGGTCCATTCGCGAACCATGGCAAAGGGTTGGCCATCCTGACTTCTTCAACACCTCAAACCAATGTTTACTATTACTGGTGATTTACCTTTCTTTCTTCTTCTTTTTTCTTTCTTCGGCTCTTCCCTATTATTTTTAGTCGCTGGAGCCAACCAGGTTCATTTTGGTTTTGGCCGGGGATTTAAGGCCGAATGCCCTTCCTGACGCCACGTGATTTTTTCAGGTGAAAATTCCAACCCCACTGTCACCGGGATTTGAACCCCAGCCGTCCGGGTAAAGACGAGCAGCTAAGCACCTGCGCCATCACGCTCCCCACTGGTTAGTTATCTATACATACATTAATCCATAATTACCTAATAATTATAATAACAATCATCCTCCATACACATGTCCATTAAAGCATGGTTTCTCAAAGTTGCTTATGCTTTTAGGTGTATAACACATTTTTTCCTCATAACATGACTATTTACTGTTTTAGGGGTGAAATGACCTATCCAGGTAAAAGCGCATGTCATGGCCTATTTTTTAAGCTTTCACACCTAATTTTAGGGTTCTTCGTTTCCAAGATATTGATTTTTCAACTTTGGGGGTAGTTTCCACCCCCTGCTATTTTTCATTAAAAACAAAATATGTTAGGTTCATATATCATTTTTGGGTGTTTAAGACTTTTTTTTCATAACATGACTATTTACTTTTTAGGGGTGAAATGATCAATCGTGATAAAAGCCCATATTATCCCCTATTTTTTAAGCTATCACACCTAATTTTAGGCTTCTTCGTTTCCTAGATATGGATTTTTCAATTTGGGGGGTTGTTATCACCCCCCTGCTATTTTTCATCAAAAACAAAGGATCTTATGTTCATTTATCATTTTTAGGTGTTAAACACATTTTCCCCCATAACATGACTATTTGCTGTTTTAGGGGTGAAATGGCCAATCGAGGTAAAAGCCCATGTCATCCCCTATTTTTTAAGCTATCACGCCTAATTTTAGGATTCTTCGTTTCCTAGATATGGATATTTCAATTTGGGGGGGTCGTTTTCACCCCCTGCTATTTTTCATTAAAAACAAAAGATCTTAGGTTCTTATATCATTTTTAGGTGTTTAACACGTTTTCCCCATAACATGACTATTTACTGTTTTAGGGGTGAAATGATCAATTGAGGTAAAAGCCTATATCATCCCCTATTTTTTAAGCTATCACACATAATTTTAGGGTTCTTCGTTTCCAAGATATGGATTTTTCAATTTTGGGGGGGTAGTTTCACCCCCCAAACGGGGGACGTCGCCCCTAGTTCTAGGACCCCTCATACAAGTCCCTAGCTTGATTGGTTCGCGAAATATGAACAAAAGTGTAGTTAGGCCCTTTTGACAAAAATGAATCATACATTCAAAAACGGGGTGTCACCCCCAGGGCTAGGATACTGCCTATGGCAAAATCCCATGAGGGGTTCAGAAAATATTAACAATCGTGTAGTTAGGTCCTTTTGACAAAAGCCGTCCGTGCGCGCACATACAAAAAATATTATTAACCCCCCGGGTAAGGGTAGTTTTTATTTTGGAGTGCATATACCCCGTCCATAGAAAAAGGAAGTTCACCACGAGTCCTAGGACACCTCATAGGTTTAAATCCGATTATTGGTTAGCGAGATAGTAAAAAGCCGATGACCTATTAGTTTTATGGGGTTTATTTCAATACATATTTTAAAACATTCATTTATAAATAATCATGTAAAAAGCCCGCCCTCTTACAAAACCCCTCAAGTTCGTAGGCATACTGAACCCATGTACCATTGGCTCCAAGAAGGGTCGAATCCATGTATTTTGTGAAAGGAATGAAAGAATCATACAGTCTCTAAGGGAACGGAGAGAGATTTCAAACAAGGGTTCTAGCCTAACATTGCGCAAGCTGCAGGACCAGGTGTTCAGGAGATGAGCTCATGCCTCTTGACATTTATAAGAAGCCAGTCATGGATATTAATAGATCGAGTGGAAAATTTGGACTGTAAGACAGAGAAGCTCGACTCGGAAATTGCTCTTACGTTGCAGGAAAACGGCAACCTCGCCGCTGAGTCAGAACAAGAATAATTAAATTTAACCCGTTTACGAGTATAAAAAAAAGTAAACAAATACAGTACGGTGAATCATTTCGGATTAAAGATTTTTGTGTAAAGAAAAACCCTTTAATAATTGCACAGGAGGAAAGTGCAAATGCAGCATACGTCATTGGGATTTCACCGGGACCCAAGGAGTGGGAGGATTAAAAATGAACAGCAACACCCACACAGTTGAAGACGAAAAATTAATTAATATCTCGGAAATGCACGATCGATTTCCATGCACAGGAAGATCATTTTACGTTTGGAAGACGAGCTTTCTGGAGATATAATTTTTATAATTGTGCGACAATTAGTTCAAAAGTTGGTCACGAAAAGGACTAGGATTTTATCTCTTTTTGACTAAAAGGTATAAAACCCCTGGCCTCACCAAGCCAATCATGCAGTTTACGATAGCCCAGGGAGGCGTCACGCTGTATCAGTACATGCAGTCTACAAGCACACCGTGAGCGGAGGTGCTGCATCACATCGTATACGCAGTATTAGTCCGTCCAGAGGGGCGTTACGCTGTATCAGACATCGAAGGCAGTTTACTAGTACTCCTTGAGGGGAGAAACGCTGTGTTACACCGCAGAATTAATATCCGACAGCCACGGGCGTCGCAGTACCACTAACTTGCGTGCCTCCATAAGGAGTTGCAAAGAAGAAATATTAAAGTATCGCCGTGTTGAAAAAAATAGGAAAATCCTAGTTACAGGATTTAGGTCCGACAGTGCAAAGTTTACCGTAAAAGTTCCTAAAATACAGCTAAAGCAGGCTGCGAACTTAGGATTCAGGCGATAGGTCTTTCAGTAAACGACCAAAAGTATCATAACGTACGGAAGTACCGGAACAGCGATATAAACAGTTTATCATTTTTAAGAACCCGAACAGGGAAAAACAGAGTAAGGTTCGCAACGTATTCCAGAAAACTAGAAGTGCGAGAACCGAATAAACAAAGAAGAACGGAAACTATAGACATTGTCTCAAGAAAGCAGACGAACTATTCTAAAGCACTAAGACTCGAGAAGTATTAGTTGCTAAAAAAATCCATAGGTCATCGATAGGTTATCGAGGGGACCTCGATCAGAACAGACTTTCGCTAGGATCGATAAACCAGATCTAAAAGGGGAGCCGTTCAAGCTAGAAAAATAGCCGATCATCAGGAACAGGATTCGAAGAATTGGTATTCCAGGGAATAAGTAGATGATTCGAGACTTTCGTATTCTGCAGGATAGGAAGCCGACATTGAATAAATTTCACCCTTGGAGAAGGGAGATTAAGAGGTCACGTGTGATAGGCTAAAAAGGACAGCCTAGTGATCAAAAGTTGTGAAGTGTAAATATATCCAGATCGTGTGTTAAAAGTAATATATTTTTTAGTGTTTTATTGTGTGTTCTAAACGGATACACCAGTGTATTAAAAATGTTGTCAGTGTTAAATGTATTGAATATGTGTCAAGAAATGTTTGTACATGAGATGAATTTGTACAATATGAAGTAAGTCAAGAAGGTGGGCCAAAATGACACATCGAACGAGAATAAAGGTCAGAAAACGACCTTAGACATGTGAGTAAAGATTTTCATTATGTTTTGGTGTCGGGAAAATTTTTGTGTACAAATCCACCGGAGTTTTGAGTAAAAGGGATGTTTTTAAATAAATAATAACTAAATAAGAACGCGATCTGAACAAAAATAAAGATTTGAGAAATAATAAATAATTAGGTGAAAGAATAAATCCTGTAGAGGAAATGCATGAAATAAATTGTCAGTGTATTTGACGAATGTTATAAAAGCAAGCGTAATAATAATAATGATAACAAAGATATTTAAATAAAGGTAAATTTGAATTATATGAAAGAAATAGCTTTTGAGCATTTGTAAGGAATGAAGACATGATGTGAATAATAATAATAATAACAAGGTAAAGAAATCTAAATAAAGATTAAAATGAATGATATAAAATATATAGAGCGTTGGAGCCTTAACAAATGTATAAGACATGATGTGAATGCATGTTCTTAAAAATAGAGCGATTTATTGTCAATGGAAAACATTAATATAAGAATTGAGATATGTATCAATTGTTACTATGAAACTTATCAGTTCCTTGGAAGCCATTTGGCCGTAAAGTAATGTGTAGCGCAATGGAACGCAATTAAATAAAAAGTCACGCTAGGAATGCGTAGAATTTAAATGTACTTGGTAAATTACTTATGAGGGGTAGTTGATTGTATTGAATTGAGATATGTTGTAAGTCCTCTAATTGTGACGTAGATCACGAGGCCATGTGTGTGTTTTTATGTTATAAAGGGAGCAAATGTATGGTATTATTGAGCGTAGGTCCTGTAAGCTATGGCTAGACCCTAAATCGCATTTTGTATAAGTCTTCCAATGTGGAAATGGTTCCCGAGGCATGTTAAGAGATTCGAACCTAGAATCCTCTTGTTGTTGAAGCCCCTTATTATTCGTCGTAGAATGTGTATTACTCTTCCCAATCAACGAGGACCCTTCATAATTAATAAATACCAAGATTACGAAAGTTGTTTATGAGCCCAATAATCTTGTTGAAAGTAAAACGAGGAGTAGAATGCCATGTCTCCCCAAAGAACTGAAAATGAAAGGGAAAGTTTGTTTTTAAAAGCATTGAAGAGAGCTCCAACCGTAGGCTAGACAGGGAGCCGCCTTCCCTGTCATAAATCACGCTCAAGTAATTGACCAGACCCTCGTCGCATGGGGTTGGGGAAAGGCTATTTGTAAGAAGTGCGAAATACACCGTGAGTGTTTAAAAGTTGTTAATGACCCGGGCGTTGAACCGAGGTCCTTGTAGATTGATATTATCGCTTGCCAGTTCAGATCGTAGTTTTCTTATGTGATAATGGTCTTATGAGACAAATGAAATAAATAAAAATCCCTATTGTAATGTTGTATGGAAATAAGGAATCCACGAGTTTTGTGAAGATAACTAGATTTCGGGAGTAATCATAGTTTTTGACTTTGTCAAGTAATCTTTATAACTCTGGAGTACACAAGTAGTTTCCTGATCACCGTAGTGAAATTGCAAAACTTGAGAGCGGTGGTAAATGCTGAGAACATGTGAAGTGCCCAAATATTGAAGTAGATAATTAACATGTAATTTTAAATGTAATTATATATTTGTTTTGATGATAAGAAAAGATAAAAATAGTTCTTGAGGTGTACAAAAGTATGACACCATTATTATGGAAAAGTATCGAGCCAAAGAAGCTCATAGTTAAATGGAACTTTAAGATAGGTACTTTATGGAAGTGAAAATAATCGTGAATTGTTGGTATTAAAAAAACATGTGTTTTAATCTAATATTTGTTTTATTCTTACGTTATTCCTTGTTCACTTTGAACAAGTAGAAAGATATTGGTCAGTAGTTATTTGTTTTATTGTTTGTAGCGCCATAATTTTGATTAATTAAATGTGTTAAAATAGGAGTTGATTTTGTTGTTATTTTTGCAAGTGTATCCTCTATTTAATCCAAAATGTGTAAGTCACAGAGTGGGAGAACTTACCGCAGCCCCGAAAATCCCGAATTGAGCAATGCTGGCATACTGTGATTTGCATATTTCTTGCTGAAAGGGCACAGGGGGGTGAATAGAAGTACTGTGCTTGGATTAATGATTAGAGGAACACTAAAGACGGTCGATTCATGTAAAAGTAAAGTAATGATAGGAGTAGCAACAACGTATAATGTTAACTGACCGCATGGGTCCCTAGAAACTCACACCGAGCAGCCCTGGATTAAATAAACCCCCAGTAAAACAAATAAAATGGCGCACAGTACGCAGGGCTGACTTTTCCTAGGGAAAACCCGAGTTTTCTCGAAAAATCAAAATTTTCATTTTTTTGAAAAAAATGGTTTTTCGAAATTTTGAATTTTAAGTACTTCCATAAAGTTTCTGAGTTTGAATAATAATATCAAAAGGGTACGGTGTAGTAAAAACCCGTACCAAAGTAAATTTTTAAAGAAATTAGGACACAAAGGTTCAGATTACTATCTCTCAAGCATGTTGTAGCGATGTGGCATTAGTAGCCCACTATATTCTAATAAGATGGCATTGAGTGAAGAGATGCAACGGCTTTTGGAGGCTATAAAAGCCGATAGCAATGAGAAGTTGGAGGCTATAAACAATACATTGGGCCTCCAAAAGGATGAAAATAAAAAAGAGTTTGAATCCATAAATGAGAGTTTGGGGTTACTAAAAACTAATAGTGATAACCTGGGAACTAAACTAGAAGCTATTGAGGATAAATGTGTAAGAATGAAAGATGAAGTGAAGGCTGAAATTGAGGGAATAAAAAATGGGTCAAAGGAACTCCGAGAGAGTATAGAAGGGACAATGAATACCAAATTTCAAGGTTTTGACACTAAGTTTGAGATTAAGTTAACTGAGTTAAAAGAGGAAAATAAAGGATTTCATTCAGGATTGCAAGTCCAAATAAATACTATGAACGAAAGTATGAGAAAGTCCCAAATTAAGTGTCAAGAAAATTTTGAAAATTTAGAAATTAAGTTAAGTAATATGGAAAAAAAGGGTGATGATTGTGAAAAGAAACTTGTAACCCAGATCCAAGGTGTGCAAAAAGAATTAGAAGCTCAGATAAAATCTAACATGGAGATTTGTACAAGTTCCCGGGATGAGATAAAAAAAAGTGTTAGTGATTTAGGAGACAGATTTACAGGGGTGGAGAACCAAGTAGGAAAACTTGAGGAAAAAGTAGCGGGAGTTCAGACCGAAGTAACTGAGATGAAAAATCAAAATCAAAAGGATGCGCGGGACATGAAAGGTCAATTTAAGCTGTTTACCGGGCAGGTAGATGATAACTTAAAGAAATACGAGGTTGGAATAAATCAAAGATTAGGTTTATACGAGGAGCATCTCCAGGATGAAAGAAAACAACGAGAGAAAGAAAATAAGGAAAATACCCATAATATAGACGAAATAAGTCAGGGTATTAATGATGTTCAGGGAACCATCGGAACATTAAAGGTCCAAGTAGGAAAAACTCATACTGAAGTTAACCAGGTCCAAGATGAAGTGACGAAATTATATAAGAGTCAAGTGAAAACTGAGGAAAAGCTTGAAGGAATTAAAGTAGATATGGTCAAAGGACAAAGAGAGATGGAGAAGAAAATAAAGAAATACGAGAAGACCTAGATACCAGAGGTGACGTGAAACCAGAAATTATAACAGAACAGGTCATGGTCATCAAGAAAGAGGTAGAAGGACACCTAAATGAAATCAGGGATAGCTTCAGGGATGAGAAATTCCAACTCAAACGAGAACTGGAAACTAGTAAGAAAAATCAGGAAAGAATTCAAAATGAATTAGGATCACGGTTGGAAAGGACTGAACACAAAAATAGTCAAATGGAAATCCAACTCATGGCAAATGAAGAAAGTGCCCGAAGGGAAAGGAAATTAGAATTTGAAAGTCAGGATGAGTTTCCAAAGACAGGATGGACAGATCCTCGTGAACAAGGCACAGATACAGATAGGGACTTAGGAGGGGAGAGCCCTTATAAGAACCCAGGATATCCGATGGCGATGTCAACCCCGTACATGAATCAGACAAATGGTCAGATAATAAACATTATCAAATCGAATGAGGACAGACCGGTAAAATTTACTGGGAATAACATGTCAATTACTCCAAAATACTGGCTAAAGGAAGTCGCAGAGTACTTAAACGAAATGAAAGTTCCTCAGGATCGGAGACTGAGAGCTATTGAAATGTTGTTGGCAGGTGATTGTCTCACCTGGTTCAGAAGCTTCAGGTACACCTTTGATACGGTGGAAGGCTTTAGGGAAGCATTTTTAAAACGATATTGGGCAGCAGACGTCCAAGAGAATTTGAGGCTAGATCTGTACTCTAGGAAGTACAGCAAAAAATGCACCAACTAAGTACTCGGATTTTTTTTACCGCTCAGCTGTGTAAATTCCGCGAACTTGACATTGCTCCAGCTGAGAACGACCTGTGTGCCGCCATTGCAAGACGACTTCCATATGAGATTCAGAGGCTATTAATCTCATCCAAAGCCAGAAGTGCTGTGGAAGTGGAGAGTGTATTACGTCAATTAGACATGACGACGTCACACGTAACTCCTAGGCATCAAAGACAGACTGAACAGGTACACATGACCAGCAGTCAGGAAACCAGAGAAAACCCATCGACCAGGAATCAGTCCACTAGCACTGATACTCAAGGACTAGGTCGAGAGTATGGGCACCAAGAGCCTAGAGGAATAGAGCCATACTACAGAGGAGGATATCGAGGAAGAAATCCTAGGAATACGGGTTATAGGCAACAAGAGAGCCGACCCTATAACAATAACCATCAGAGGCAAGAAAACAGAAAGAAATGGGAGAATTATCCCAGAAGGAACGTAAGGCCAGAGGATAGGGATGATGAATATCGGGCCGAAATAGAGGAAAGATATCAGGAAAGTCTTCGTTATATGAACGAACGACCAGATGAACCTGAAAGGCAAAAAGTCCGTTGGAGTGAGGCAATAAAGAAACGGATATCACCCGACCGACTAGACGGAGCTCAAAGCTTGGAACTACAAGCTCAGTTAAAGAATGAGGGGAAAGGAAGCCCTCAGGATTAAAAAAACTCCAAATTTAAATCGTCAAAAGTGGAAACATACCAGGAGCTGGGAGGAGGTAGAAATTGTGAATTGGATAGCGAGACCAGATGAGCTGATTAACGAGGAAGTGGAAGGAATCCCACCTATCAAAAGAGAATTACCCATAATTATGCTAAGGATAGAAGGATTACTGGTCAGGGCATTGATTGATACCGGATCAACAATAAGTTTAATTACGCAAACCCTTCTGAATGAATTGGAAACAAGAGGCCGCGTATTAAAAATCCCCACATCAAGTGTAAAGATTAAGGGAATTATCCCTGAAAAATCTTTAACATGCAAATTTCAGGTATACATTGATCTGATCATGGGTAACGCTGAAATTTCGCAATGCTTTTTGCTGGTAAATCAATTACCGTATAATGTCATATTAGGTATTGATTTTATCCGTGAGAACAAGGTCATCATAGACCCAGCGCAAAACTGCATTAGAATTCAAAGAAAGGATGTGGATGAGCAAAACATTAACCTACAGGAACAGGATGCGAAAATAGGAGAACAGGTATGGCACGTGGAAGAAGTAACGGAAGAAGGTTATAAGGACATAGAAAGGATATTTGAAGTCCTCAACATAGAACTCGAAGATAATTTGGAAACTGAGTTCGAGACCAACCTGTCAGGAAAAGTAGAGGAAGCTAAAGTGAACCTCGAAAATAAGGAACAATTAAAGAAATTATTATTAAATTTTAGGGACGTATTTGATTCCAAGCCAGGGAAGATTGAAAATTTTAAATATGCGTTCCAAGTCAATGATTGGGCACCGTTCAGACAAAAACCATACCCGGTTGCGGAAAAACATTACCCACAAACTAAGAAAACACTTCAGGAAATGATGAATGCAGGTGTTATAGAAAAGATGGCGACACCATATGTTAGTCCATTAGTGATTGTGAGTAAACCGGATGGCTCAGTAAGGGTGTGTCTAGATGCCAGAAATTTAAATGCAAAAATCATACCAGAAAATGATTCGGCACCACCCATAAAAGAAATACTGAGAAAATTCAAAGGCAAGAAGATTTTTACAAATATTGACATGACTTCTTCGTATCATCATCTCGAGCTGGAAGAGAAAACCAGCTTGTTGACAGGATTTCAGTTCGACCAACAAACCTATTGTTTTAGGAGATGTCCGTTTGGATTAAAGACCGCAGGATCTGCCTTAATAAGAGCGCTTGATCGAAACCTGTCAGAGGAAGTGAAAGATTGCACTATCCGTTATGTGGATGATATTTTGCTTACCTCGGAGAATATTGAGGAACATTTAGAAAAGTTGAAGAAATTATTGGAAGACTTAAGAAGGGCAAATTTTAAAATCAATTTAAAGAAGTCAAATTTTTGTCAAAGGCAAGTAACATTTTTAGGGCATGTGATTGATAAGGATGGTGTTAAACCAAATCCATGCAAATTAGAATCGATAAGAGATTTTCCAAGGCCTTTGAAGGTGAAGAACGTTCGCCAGTTTTTGGGATTGATTGGATTCTTCTCAGGGCATTGTCCATCATACACAAAAACTGTTGCACCACTACAGGACCTTCTGAAGAAGGGGGGCAAGTGGAAATGGACGGAGGAAACAGAAAAAGCATTTGTGGAGGCCAAGGAAATGCTCTTAAACTATGTGAGGCTAGGATATCCTGATTTTAATCAGAAATTTATAATTCAAACAGATGCATCCCAGATTGGAATAGGGGCAATGCTATATCAGGAAAACCCGGATAACCCTGATAAGAAAAATTATCTAGCTTTCACAAGTCGGAGACTGAAACCACACGAGAAAAATTATACGATCAGCGAAATCGAGCTGTTAGCGATATTGCACGCGCTGCAATATTGGCGAAAGATCGTATATGGGTTTCAGGTCATTTTAAGAACGGATCATAAAGCCTTAACCTTTTTGATGAAGACGGATTTATCCAGTCAAAGGTTGATGCATTGGGCTTTATACATTCAACAATTTGATGTAAAGATAGAATACTGCCCAGGAAAAGAAAATATAGTTCCAGACTATTTAAGTAGACAGCCAGAGTCCACAGAAGAGGAAGTAATGGCTATTGATTTGGAAGACAGGGATCAGCGTACTCTAAATGAGTTAAGGAGCATTAGTCAACGGCAACGTGAGGATCCATGGATGAACATGCTCATATCTTTCCTTGAGGGAAGTTTGATAAGGGAAACACCGGCGTACACGGAAGCTAATAAGATAGCTCAAGATTATACATTTTATAATGGATTATTATATAAGTTTGTGGACTCTGACCATACACGATTAAGGATCGTTGTACCTGCAATTTTGCAGAGGAAAATAGTATGGTTAGCCCATAGATCGTTCGGACATATGGGAGTCGACAAAACAGTCTCGATGCTGAAAGAAGCATTTGTATGGCCGAGACTGAGAGAAACTGTAAGGGACACGCTAAAGACATGTGATCTATGTCAAAGGATCAAACCAAATGCATTTCTGATGAGACAAAAGCCTATACCATTGTTGCCAGAAAGGCCGGGCCAAATCATATCTATTGATAACTTCGGACCTTTGCCAAAGGCAAGAAGAGAAAATCGACACATAATGGTGGCTATGGATGTCTTCACTAAAATGGTTGTCCTTGCTCCCATACAGAAGACTAGTACCAAACAGGTGTTAAAACGACTTAAAGAAAAAGTGATACCGATTCTGGGAAAACCTGAGAATTTGTTGTCGGATCACGGTAGTTGTTTCACCAGTGTAGAGTTCAGACAAGAATTAGAAAGACTTGGAATACGTCAGATTTTGTCAAGTATTCGCCATCCTGAGGCAAATCCTGTAGAAAGAGTGATGAGGGAGACGGCCAAGTATTGTAGAATATACTGTGCCGAAGAAAATTGGAAGTGGATAGATATCTTGGATATTATCGAATTTTGTATAAACAATATAATCCATGAATCTACGGGAGAGATACCAATAACGTTACATCGGAATGAGCAACCAGAGAGACCTTGGAGTCTGGTAATTCCTAGGCCAGCAGACGCTCAGCCTGGAAGAGATGTACGTATTAGAAGGGCCTTTGAGCATCTAAAAGCTCAAGCCGACAGGAGGCAAAGAAGAAATAGGCACAAGAGGTATCATCGGCCACTATTAGCAGGGGAAATGGTGTTAGTAAACAGACCAGCCATTTCGGATCCAGGGAACCGCGTGTACAAAAAGTTCCAGAAAATGTACCACGGACCGTATCAAATAATAAGGGATTTGATAAATAATGCCTATAGAATTCGGCACTGTGAAACGAATCACGAAGTGACCGTGAATTCAGCAAATTTAAAAGTGTATTACCCTCCCGAAGACTTCGATGAAGCCAATGAACAAGCCCTGGTTATGGAACAATTTAGAGATGAGGAATCCACTTTTGATAGAAACGAGAATGAGATAGAAAAAGGAAACAGAGCTCAAACATTCGAGTGCGAATGCGAATTGGAGAAATTATATTGGGAAATAAAAGAAATAATTGATTTTATTGAAGAAGAAAATTTCAATTTAAGAAAGGAGAATGATGAAATAAAGGAACGGGTAGGGATAGACCACACCCGTAAAGAAGAATGAGGTTCTGGAAACCTGAAGTCCAGATAAATGAAAAGGGAAAGAAAGGGTAGGGACAGAGCGTACCCAACCGACACAATTACCGGATATGACTTAAAAAGATGAAAGAAATCAAATTATCATGGGATTTTTAAGGAATAAAAATCAGAAGGTACGGATAACGTTATGATGGCTTCGACGGTTAAAAGGAAAAATAAGATTTTTTTTTGAATATTGAAATAAATTTCCTCAAAATTTTTCGAAAATTTATTTACCTAAGGTGGGGAGAGATGAACCCATGTACCATTGGCTCCAAGAAGGGTCAAATCCATGTATTTTGTGAAAGGAATGAAAGAATCATACAGTCTCTAAGGGAACGGAGAGAGATTTCAAACAAGGGTTCTAGCCTAACATTGCGCAAGCTGCAGGACCAGGTGTTCAGGAGATGAGCTCATGCCTCTTGACATTTATAAGGAGCCAGTCATGGATATTAATAGAACGAGTGGAAAATTTGGACTGTAAGACAGAGAAGCTCGACTCGGAAATTGCTCTTACGTTGCAGGAAAACGGCAACCTCGCCGCTGAGTCAGAACAAGAATAATTAAATTTAACCCGTTTACGAGTATAAAAATAAGTAAACAAATACAGTACGGTGAATCATTTCGGATTAAAGATTTTTGTGAAAAGAAAAACCCTTTAATAATTGCACAGGAGGAAAGTGCAAATGCAGCATACGTCATTGGGAATTCACCGGGACCCAAGGAGTGGGAGAATTAAAAATGAACAGCAACACCCACACAGTTGAAGACGAAAAATTAATTAATATCTCGGAAATGCACGATCGATTTCCATGCACAGGAAGATCATTTTACGTTTGGAAGACGAGCTTTCTGGAGATATAATTTTTATAATTGTGCGACAATTAGTTCAAAAGTTGGTCACGAAAAGGACTAGGATTTTATCTTTTTTTGACTAAAAGGTATAAAACCCCTGGCCTCACCAAGCCAATCATGCAGTTTACGATATCCCAGGGAGGCGTCACGCTGTATCAGTACATGCAGTCTACAAGCACACCGTGAGCGGAGGTGCTGCATCACATCGTATACGCAGTATTAGTCCGTCCAGAGGGGCGTTACGCTGTATCAGACATCGAAGGCAGTTTACCAGTACTCCTTGAGGGGAGAAACGCTGTGTTACACCGCAGAATTAATATCCGACAGCCACGGGCGTCGCAGTACCACTAACTTGCGTGCCTCCATAAGGAGTTGCAAAGAAGAAATATTAAAGTATCGCCGTGTTGAAAAAATTAGGAAAATCCTAGTTACAGGATTTAGGTCCGACAGTGCAAAGTTTACCGTAAAAGTTCCTAAAATACAGCTAAAGCCGGCTGCGAACTTAGGATTCAGGCGATAGGTCTTTCAGTAAACGACCAAAAGTATCATAACGTACGGAAGTACCGGAACAGCGATATAAACAGTTTATCAATTTTAAAGAACCCGAACAGGGAAAACAGAGTAAGGTTCGCGACGTATTCCAGAAAACTAGAAGTGCGAGAACCGAATAAACAAAGAAGAACGGAAACTATAGACTTTGTCTCAAGAAAGCAGATGAACTATTCTAAAGCACTAAGACTCGAGAAGTATTAGTTGCTAAAAAAATCCATAGGTCATCGATAGGTTATCGAGGGGACCTCGATCAAAACAGACTTTCGCTAGGATCGATAAACCAGATCTAAAAGGGGAGCCGTTCAAGCTAGAAAAATAGCCGATCATCAGGAACAGGATTCGAAGAATTGGTATTCCAGGGAATAAGTAGATGATTCGAGACTTTCGTATTCTGCAGGATAGGAAGCCGACATTGAATAAATTTCACCCTTGGAGACGGGAGATTAAGAGGTCACGTGTGATAGGCTAAAAAGGACAGCCTAGTGATCAAAAGTTGTGAAGTGTAAATATATCCAGATCGTGTGTTAAAAGTAATATATTTTTAGTGTTTTATTGTGGGTTCTAAACGGATACACCAGTGTATTAAAAATGTTGTCAGTGTTAAATGTATTGAATATGTGTCAAGAAATGTTTGTACATGAGATGAATTTGTACAATATGGAGTAAGTCAAGAAGGTGGGCCAAAATGACACATCGAACGAGAATAAAGGTCAGAAAACGACCTTAGACATGTGAGTAAAGATTTTCATTATGTTTTGGTGTCGGGAAAATTTTTGTGTACAAATCCACCGGAGTTTTGAGTAAAAGGGATGTTTTTAAATAAATAATAACTAAATAAGAACGCGATCTGAACAAAAATAAAGATTTGAGAAATAATAAATAATTAGGTGAAAGAATAAATCCTGTAGAGGAAATGCATGGAATAAAATGTTTGTGTATTTGACGAATGTTATAAAAGCAAGCGTAATAATAATAATTATAACAAAGATATATAAATAAAGGTAAATTTGAATTATATGAAAGAAATAGCTTTTGAGCTTTTGTAAGGAATGAAGACATGATGTGAATAATAATAATAATAACAAGGTAAAGAAATCTAAATAAAGATTAAAATGAATGATATAAAATATATAGAGCGTTGGAGCCTTAACAAATGTATAAGACATGATGTGAATGCATGTTCTTAAAAATAGAGTGATTTATTGTCAGTGGAAAAGATTAATATAAGAATTGAGATATGTATCAATTGTTACTATGAAACTTATCAGTTCCTTGGAAGCCATTTGGCCGTAAAGTAATGTGTAGCGCAATGGAACGCAATTAAATAAAAAGTCACGCTAGGAATGCGTAGAATTTAAATGTACTTGGTAAATTACTTATGAGGGGTAGTTGATTGTATTGAATTGAGATATGTTGTAAGTCCTCTAATTGTGACGTAGATCACGAGGCCATGTGTGTGTTTTTATGTTATAAAGGGAGCAAATGTATGGTATTATTGAGCGTAGGTCCTGTAAGCTATCGCTAGACCCTAAATCGCATTTTGTATAAGTCTTCCAATGTGGAAATGGTTCCCGAGGCATGTTAAGAGATTCGAACCTAGAATCCTCTTGTTGTTGAAGCCCCTTATTATTCGTCGTAGAATGTGTATTACTCTTCCCAATCAACGAGGACCCTTCATAATTAATAAATACCAAGATTACGAAAGTTGTTTATGAGCCCAATAATCTTGTTGAAAGTAAAACGAGGAGTAGAATGCCATGCCTCCCCAAAGAACTGAAAATGAAAGGGAAAGTTTGTTTTTAAAAGCATTGAAGAGAGCTCCAACCGTAGGCTAGACAGGGAGCCGCCTTCCCTGTCATAAATCACGCTGAAGTAATTGACCAGACCCTCGTCGCATGGGGTTGGGGAAAAGGCTATTTGTAAGAAGTGCTAAATACACCGTGAGTGTTTAAAAGTTGTTAATGACCCGGGCGTTGAACCGAGGTCCTTGTAGATTGATATTATCGCTTGCCAGTTCAGATCGTAGTTTTCTTATGTGATAATGGTCTTATGAGACAAATGAAATAAATAAAAATCCCTATTGTAATGTTGTATGGAAATAAGGAATCCACGAGTTTTGTGAAGATAACTAGATTTCGGGAGTAATCATAGTTTTTGACTTTGTCAAGTAATCTTTATAACTCTGGAGTACACAAGTAGTTTCCTGATCACCGTAGTGAAATTGCAAAACTTGAGAGCGGTGGTAAATGCTGAGAACATGTGAAGTGCCCAAATATTGAAGTAGATAATTAACATGTAATTTTAATGTAACTATATATTTGTTTTGATGATAAGAAAAGATAAAAATAGTTCTTGAGGTGTACAAAAGTATGACACCATTATTATGGAAAAGTATCGAGCCAAAGAAGCTCATAGTTATATGGAACTTTAAGATAGGTACTTTATGGAAGTGAAAATAATCGTGAATTGTTGGCTTTAAAGAAAACCATGTGTTTTAATCTAATATTTGTTTTATTCTTACGTTATTCCTTGTTCACTTTGAACAAGTAGAAAGATATTGGTCAGTAGTTATTTGTTTTATTGTTTGTAGCGCCATAATTTTGATTAATTAAATATGTTAAAATAGGAGTTGATTTTGTTGTTATTTTTGCAAGTGTATCCTCTATTTAATCCAAAATGTGTAAGTCACAGAGTGGGAGAACTTACCGCAGCCCCGAAAATCCCGAATTGAGCAATGTTGGCATACTGTGATTTGCATATTTCTTGCTGAAAGGGCACAATACAAAAAAAAAACACTCATCGCCAAAATGTCAAAACAACATGTTTACCCCAAATGGCGTTTCCAAATTCCAGCCATTTTAAAAATGAACCTCACCATCACCTAGAGCGGAAAAAATACCATCTAAACGACCCCTCACTCGACCCTACTCCTCCCCCACCACCTAACCCTTTCCCAAAATAGGCATACATATTCAAGCACGAGCGCGACTTGAGGAAACCCACACTACCCCACTACTCGCGAATGACCTTTTAGTTTTGGTCTTTTAATTAAATAAAGAGGCTATAGGAAAGTAGGG
Organism: Meconema thalassinum; assembly: GCA_946902985.2. Classification (NCBI taxonomy): domain Eukaryota; kingdom Metazoa; phylum Arthropoda; class Insecta; order Orthoptera; family Tettigoniidae; genus Meconema; species Meconema thalassinum. The sequence continues at coordinate 214,275,124 of OX336388.2, read as the reverse complement.
GGCATTACTAGCAGTGCTAGGACACCCTGTATGTTCTAATCCCATGTTTGGATAGCGAGATATCAAGTTCGGGGCCGATACGAGGAGGGTTCAAAAAGAAGTGTCGCAGCTTTCCCATCATCCCACTACTAATGCCTAATTTACCAATGCACCCCTTAGCTCTGTAATATAAATAAATAAATAAATAAGCCCATTAAAATCCCTTAAGGGCAAGGGCCTCCTACCGATTCGTAGGAGAAGCTCAATTTAACTCGTATGGTGAGCCGGTCCGTGCGAGTGAAAATTTACATTTTAACCTTAGGCATGCAAACTAACAAGATAGATAGTAATCATTTATCACTGATCTGGGCTGGCTAAGTCTTTCAATATGTCTCTCCACTTGTCCCTGTCTCTAGCCGTTCTTGTCCATCTTGCGCCTAGTGTTCTCGTGAAGTCGTCAGAACATCTTCGCCTTGGACGTCCTCTGCTCCCCTTTCAAATTCGGGGATGCCACACTGTGGTGACATACGCTCATCTGTCATATTTTAGTCTGACCTCCGCACTTCCATTTTATTGTCCTTGATTGTCTCGCCACATCCTGAGTTTTTATCTTCTTTTTAAGTTCTGCATTTGTCGCCCTATCACTCCATTTAAGTCGAGAATCCGTCTCTCCATCTTACGTTGGAATCTTTGTAGTATTTCTGTTTCCCTTTGTGCGCATGCCAATGTTTGGTATCCATAGATTAGCACTGGTATGACACAGCTTTCTAGTATTTCTATTTTTGTCTTCAACTGGAGAGATTCATTTTGGAAAATGAACTTCAAACTCCAAAGCATACCCCATCTGTCATGTTTTAGTCTGGATGCATGACCCTTCTTCTAATTTCTTTTTCTCCTCTCTCTTTAATGATATTGATTGACCTAAGTAAATATATTCGTCGGTATATTCTATTGGTGACCCATTCAATTCATTCATAAATTTCCATGTCCAGTCAACATTTCCAAAAAACTACAGCTGCGACGGCCTTGTTACTTCCTCTAAAACATCTTCCATTGTGCATGGGTTGTCCAGGAGGGGGCAGATAAGTAGGTGGATTGGATCTTGTTCAGCTCCACATTCACAAGAGGTGTCTGCGTCTGCTGGAAGGATCCCCTATTTTTGCAGATTGGTCTTGCATCGAGGGACACCCACTCTTAAGCGGTTGAGGGACCTCCACACAGGATACGGTAGGTCGGCGTCAGAAGCCAGTTCTTCCTTTGGTGACATGTCTGTGGGCAGTGAGCTCCTCCATCTGCTGAGACGAGTTGTCTCTGGTGTTCTCTCCAGCAGCGTAGTTCTAGCAAGGAAAGTCTTGCGGGATCTGAGGCGAGACCTTGCTTTCTGGTGACCATATAGTGGATGTCGGTGGTCATTCTCCTGCTTTGTTCATTCGACGTCCGCAGCAGTGGCCCTCCGGATGTTGGGTGGGGCTATTCCAACAATAGGGTATAGTTTGTGCACTGGTGTTGGTTTCAGGCATCCCGAGATTATCCTTGCATTGTCGTTGACAGCATTATCAACCTGCTTAGCATGTGCTGAAGCGTTCTAGACAGGAGTGGAATACTCAGCGGCTGGCACACACAGTGCAAGTCCGGAAGTCCTCAGGATGAGCGGAATGGCTCCCCAGGTGCTGCCGATCAGCTTCTTGGGGATGCCATTGCGAGCACTGGCCTTCTGTTTCGTGTTCAGACATTGATGTATGTATGTTAGAGCACGGTCTAGTGTGACACCTAGGTAAACTGGTGTTGGGCAATGTTTCAGTCGCTCCCCTCGTCATGTGATGTCCAGCTGTCGCCGTGCTTCCCTGTTTCGTAGATGGAACGCACACACTTGTGTCTTATTAGGGTTCGGCTTCAGATGGTTGGCATCATAGTACTTGGAGAGTTAATCCTTCGCTGAAGTCAGCTTTCCATCCACTTCTTCAAAGGATGAGCCCTGAGCAGCTACTGCTGTGTCGTCGGCATAGATGAAGAGCCTGGTATTTGCTGGAATTGACTGATCATTTGTATTGATGTTGTACAGCACTGGAGCCAGCACTCTACCCTGAGAGAGACCGTTCTTCTGGGTTCGCCATCTACTTCTTTTACCCTGTAGCGAGACTTGGAATCTTCTGTTCTGAAGGAAGATGCTGATTAGGGATGTTAGTTGGTGGTCCTTGGTAAGGTCATACACTTTCTTTGACAGCTTCCTATGATTCACAGTGTCGTATGCAGCTGTTAAGTCAACGAAGGCGACTCCCGTTATCTCACCGTGCTCAAAACCATCCTCGACGTGTTGGGTAAGATTCAAGATCTGGCTACAACATGATTTGCTACATCATTGGAAGATGACATTAAATTAGTTTTACCGCGGTTCATTTTTAGTCCCACTTCCGCGCTTTTCCCACACAGATCTTTAAGCATGTATTCCAGCTCTTTCCCAGTTTTAGCGAACAACAGTATGTCATCTGCGAAACGTAAGTTTGAGAGTCTTTCCCCGTTAATATTTATACCATAATATTTCCTTTTCCCAATCCAAGTTTCTAAAAACGTGTTCCATTAGGCATGTGAACAATTTTGGCGAGATCGGGTCACCTTGTTTCTATCTTGAATGGCGTGCCCTCTATTTTGGCGGTGCTGTTTGTCTGTATAATCCCTAAGAGCCTTATATACTTGTTCTCTACGCCTATAGCTTTCAAAGCATTCAAAGCGCTCGTATGTTCCACTGAATCAAAGGCCTTGCTATAGTCCACAAAAACAATGTGCAACTTTATGTTGTACTCATCTGCCGTCTCTAGTATCAGGTTTACTGCTTGGAGATGTCAACTGTACTGTAGCTAGTGCGGAAACCACCTTGTTCTGGTGGTTGATTTTCATCAAATAATCTAGTTCGCCTTTTAGTAAGAATTTTAGTGAAAACCTTGTATAGATTTGATATTTAACAGATGGACCGGTAGTTGTTCAGGTCGTCCTTGCTTCCTTTCTTATGTTCGAGAATATCCGACCATTATTCTATGTTTATCATTTTAGACTACTATCATAGTATTTTAAAATTTTGGATTAGTATTTTTGAGCATATTTAATTTCAGATTCGTACAGTTAGTATTTGACGGATTTAATTATTTTTACGAGAAGATAGGAGTATCTAGGTTCGATATTTTATTTTGGATTGATTTTTGTAAAATAATATTTTTAGAATTATTTAGGCAACGATGGACATTTTATCGTATTGCGTTTTGAGTTAGATTGTGGAAATTCGATTTTCGAATTTATTCCAGAGTATAATTTTATTCTGAAACAACGTTAGATTGACCATCTGTATTATAGATCAGAGCTATCCGACAGCAGTGGCTATGCTCGCTAAAAGCGCAGCGTTAGGTCATGGGGCCAAGCTCTCTGCTGACTCGGTAGACGCGTGGGTTCGAGCCCCACCGTCGGCCGTCCTTGAAATGGTTTTCCGTGGTTTCCCATTTTCAACACCAGGTAAATGCTGGGACGGTACCTTCTGACAGGCCACGGCCGATTCCTTCCACATCCTTGCCCAGTTTCATTCATCTTCATCCATTCCATCCATCATCCCGGCGCGCAGGTCGCCCACGGGCGTCGACTAGAAAGACCTGCACTCGGCCTCTCAGGAGGTCACACGAAAAAAAAATAGATCAGAGCTGAGTTATTTCATTAACGACTTACCGTCTGAACTCTCTCTCTCTCTCTCTCTCTATTCGTTTAGCCGTCTGATCAGCTGACGTTTATTTCTCTCATGAATTGTGAAGGATGTATTAAACAGATATAAACCAGTTAAGATTGATGATTAATGTAATGTTATTAAACATACCGAAGGAAATGTATTAATGTCATATTTAATGATAATTGAAGTTTTGATAAATACTCATAAGGAGTATATCTGATGACATATGAGATTGTCACAGTATTACAATTTTTGAAGATGTATCAGAGCTATTACATTATTATATTACTAGCGGACCCGTGCGAGAATTCTCGCATAATGGGTTGTGTGCGCCCCATGTGTACAGACTACCCGCTCGGCGGGTTGTACGTGTCACAGTTCTGCCAGCGGCTCTCAACTTGTTTATTTGATTAAAAGCAATTCATAAACAAATAAACATACTTCCGTTGACTTTTAAAGAAATGCAAGATTTTTCCTGCACTATTGATACGATATGGAAAATTTTGGTACAAACCACACCTTCTAACTCCCTCTGGCTTAGGAGCTTGAGTTTTGTCAAACATACACCTTAGCGTATTATACAATAAGCGTATATTACCAGTAATATTAGGACAACGAGAGAACCAATAATTGTATCGTGATATTTTTATGAATATGTTTGTAACCAGTGAGAAAGGTTGTTTGAAGTTGACGTCTGAAGTTTATTAAGATACAGACGAGTATGTATTGTGAACAATGAAGCTGCGATGATATAATCTTTTAAAGAAGTTTGATAGAGTATTCCCGGTTGACGGATGAAAGCTATTGTTATGGCAACGTGCTGAATGACATTGTTTCATTGATAGTGTAATGTTGATATCTGTGTTGACAGATCTGCGAAGATATTAAGTTGTGGAGCGAAAAGGAATATTGTGAGAGAAGTGTCGTATTGACGTTTGTGTGAAGGGAAGTATCATTATCATTATTTTGAGATATTTGTGGACAATGCCATTACCCCTGAAACAGTAGGCATGGCTAATCTTTTGATAAGCTGAAATCGTATTCTATTTAAATGGTTCTGAGTTCGAGAGAATTTTGTTGTTCTGGTAATTATTATTTCATTGGAAGTTACTGTCATTATTATCATTATTATTCTTATTATGTAGAACGATCAGAGCGACGTAATTGAACTAGATCTCTACTTCACTGTACGGATTATATAATCCTGGATTGCCATATTTTACCGGATTAAAAACGAAGGCTAGTGGAGATTTTGAGAGTTTGTAGAAGATCAAGGAGTAATGTTTTATTAAGAAAATGTATCGTTTGTTAAGTATAGGACATTTTTGGTACAGCGATAGAGATAGTGTAAGAGACGGGAGTTATTATTGCATAGATTAACAATTAGTAATTGCAATGGCGGAGTTGTACGTCATGAGCAAATTCATTTAATTGATATTAGGTAACGTAATTACAGTATTTTTATTGTTAACTCCTCTTACCTAGGGCACAGCAGTTTGTCGCCTATGCGGACTTATTTCGAGTTTAATTAATTGAGATTTCAATAGCGAAATTATCTAAGTTTTATTCCAGGAATTTTGCAATGTATTGCTTATTATTACTTATCTGTAACATCTGTCGTATTAATAAATAGGCAGGCACGTGTTTTACGGTTCTCTGATTCATTTTACAGAAATTGGCATTATCTTTTGTAGTACATTGGTAGTTAAATTTGCTATCGAGGTGGAGGGGTTGCCTTTCATTTGATCCTAATCCCATTGTCCGAGATTGTTTTGATACTTGTTCTCCCGAGTATTGTTTAGAACCCATACCTATGTAGTTAGATTCTGTCGCACATGTAGATGAATTTCCTCTGTCCCTATCCGGAGTGTATTCGCCAGTAGATCTTTGCTGGGGACTACAAGATGCTACGATCCTTCTTCATCTGTAGATATTAGTTGATCATCTCCCAGGGATAAGGGTATGGTACCGTATCGTAATATTTTCATCTGTGGATATTGGTGGATCATCCCCAGGAACAAGGGTTCAGTACCGTATCGTAATATTTTCATCTGTGGATATTGGTGGATCATCTCCCAGGAATAAGGGTTCAATACCGTATCGTATTATTTTCATCTGTGGATATTGGTGGATCATCTCCCAGGAATAAGGGTTCAGTACCGTATCGTAATATTTTCATATGTGGATATTGGTGGATCATCTCTCAGGAATAAGGGTTCAGTACCGTATCGTAATATTTTCATCTGTGGATATTGGTGGATCATCTCCCAGGAATAAGGGTTCAGTACCGTATCGTAATATTTTCATCTGTGGATATTGGTGGATCATCTCCCAGGAGTAAGGGTTCAGTACCGTATCGTAATATTTTCATCTGTGGATATTGGTGGATCCTCTCGCAGGAATAAGGGTTCAGTACCGTATCGTAATATTTTCATCTGTGGATATTGGTGGATCATCTCCCAGGAATAAGGGTTCAGTACCGTATCGTAATATTTTCATCTGTGGATATTGGTGGATCACCTCCCAGGAATAAGGGTTCAATACCGTATCGTAATATTTTCATCTGTGGATATTGGTGGATCATCTCGCAGGAATAAGGGTTCAGTACCGTATCGTAATATTTTCGAGAGCAAACATATTCGCAGCCTTCGGTGCCGGTACATGGGCTAGTTTCAGAGCAATTTCGTCCCGACTTAAAGAGCTAAGGGATGCATTGGTAAATCAGGCATTGATCTAAGATATCAAAAATACTGTAGGCTTGACTTCATTCTCGTTGTTTATAATCATGCAGTGGTTATGTCAGTAGCGATAGAATTAATATTTCCAAGCACAAAATGGCACTTTCAGATTAGCACAAATAACAAAAAACTCAAGTCCCGTGTTGAACAGGCACGAAATTACTTTCCTAACTGTGAAATATGGTATTTACGGACATAGGTATTTTCATCCTTGTATGATTCGCCATTTTAATTTACCAGATACAGACTTATCAGCCTCTCATGGAGCGGGTTAGTTTATTCTGCGACGTAACTCTAGGATGGCCATATCAGTAACATATCTGAATATTGTAGAACGCACTTAGTGACTGATAGCGTGATTTATCTGAATCTGAGAGATATCTGGACATTGTAAAACCGGCCATAGGTAGGAAAACTGTACCCTCAAATAACAATCTAAAGAGAACAATGGAACAAACTCTACAAAGGAGCATTTAATGACGCTTTGTATTAATCACAACAAAGATAAGAAATACTGGCACCAATTAACGTGTAGCATCTGCAATAACTTGCGCAAGAGAAAAGTACATTTGGTAATATGCATTACAAGTACAGACATTCAATAGGGCGAGTTAAATTACTACAAGGGGGTGGCCGCGGCCATGTGTTTAAAAGCTATGCCCAGTATGTAAAGTATAAGCAATTCAATTGCTAAAGGATAAAGCAAGCAAAGAGCATAGACAATGCTTGATTGTTGGTCTAAGATCGAGAATGCACTGATTAAATATGAAAACCGTGTAATTCATTTCATATAGGGTGTCTCCGTGGACACAATAAAGCTAGAAAGGGGCTAATATAGCCGAAATCATTTAGATCCAGGGATCTTGGGTACAGCAAGTACCCCTGAGATTAATGAAATGTAGGTAGAACAGGTTGGCTCTTGAGTTACGAAATGGCTAGACGGCAAGAAAAATGCTAAGACTGGCCCAAGAAGGCACCAGAATGATACGATTACATTTACATTAAAATGTGAGTTATAACTACTTATATTATTTATACCGCAATTACTTAATGTGATACGTTTCAAAATAGAATTAGGACACCTCCTTGGTGTATCCTCAATTTTACCATAACAGGGAAGTGCATAGATTACTTAAGTTAAGTTTGTTAGAAGATGGGAAAAATGGGGAGATAAGGAGAGCTATAGTCCAGGCCTGATCTTTGCTCTCTAAATCTATGCGGAAACCAGCCAGTTTAAGGCTCGATGCACTGGCAAATTTTGACGGGAAATTAACTTCTTGAATTGAGAAAAGTCATGAAATGAATGGGCAGGGTGCTCCCAATAGTCATAAGATTTTGCTGTTGAATTATTTTCTTGTTAAGAGTTCGTACGTTGGAAATATAGCTTAGTTTAATTTGGGTAAGGTTTCTTGAGAATAAGTGAAGTTGGCAATATCCATTAAACCGTTAAAGGCGGGACAAGTATGTTTGACAGTGACGCCACAAGCTTTTCATTTGAATCCTTCTAGAACAGTCCAGACGAAATTCATAGGATTTGACGACGTTCAGTGCGATTCCCACGTTGCCCCATGTACTGACGGTTGACAGAGTTTATGGAGAGATCCCGCGATGTCAAGTTTAGTTATGATAGAATACAGTTGTTAGAATAGAGTTCAAAGGAAGGTCCCTCATGTGCCCGACAAATATTCTCAGTGTTCCCACGGCGGAAAGTATGATTCAACAAATTGATGCTTTACATTGCAAGTAAAATGTGGCACTTGGTAAAAGGTAGCTAACCAGCTAGAGACAATGGTGATGAGAATGTCTAAAACAGTTCCATGCCATGTTAAAACAGTTCCATGTTGATAGCGAGCAGACATTGTTAGCTCATGTCTGGCTTTGTGAAGGCCTCAAATAGTGAGGTCAAGCGACTCATCAAAGTTCACACACTAAGTGAACGAGCAAGCAAGCTGCCGACTGTGGGAGCAAGGTAGAGAATGTTAGCTCCTGTCGGACATTGTGAACGCCTCAAGTATTGAGGTCAAGAGACTCATCAAAGTTCACGCACTAATTGAACGAGCAAGCAAGCTGCCGACTCTGGGAGCGAGGTAGAGAATGTTAGCTCATGTCGGGCGCTGTGAAAGCCTCATGTAGTGAGGTCAAGCGACTCATCAAAGTTCACACAATAATTGAACGTGCAAGTAAGCTGCCGACTGCGAGAGCGAGGTAGGGGAGGGGTGGAGGGGAAAGTATGACATGGTGTTGTATGAGTCTTCAGTCTTTTGACTGGTTTGATCCAGCTCTCGATGCCTCCCTGTCCTGAGCTAATCGTTTAATCTCTACATAGCCACCACACCCAACATCCGAGGCAATCTGTTAAACATATTCTAACCTTGGTCTACCCCTACAGTTCTTGTCCTTGGCGCTTCCTTCCATAACTAAGCTTGCTATTCCTGGGTGTCTTAGTATGTGTCCTACCAAACCTATCTCTTCTCTTCATTAGCATTCGCCAGAAACATCTCTCCTCTCCCACTCTTCTTAATACCTCTTCGTTTGAAACCCTATCTACCATCTGATCTTCATCATTCTCCTGTAACACCACATTTCAAACGCTTCAAATCTCCTCTTTTCTGCTGCACCAATAGCCCAAGTTTCACTGCCATAGATTGCGACGCTCCAGACAAAGGTTATCAAAAATGTCTTCCTAATACCTAAATCTATATTCAATGTCAACAGATTCCTTTTCTGTAGAAATGCTTTCCTTGCCTGAGCCAACCTACTTTTTATATCCTCTTTGCTTCGTCCATCACTGGTTATTTTGCTTCCTAAGTAACAGAAGTCTCCTACTTCCTTTAATTTCTCCCCTACCAATTTGATGTCCATAGAGGTTTCTGATTTATTGCGGCTGCATTCCAATATTTTTGTTTTACATTTATTAATTTTCATCATGAATACTATCCACAAGACGGAGTCCATACCATTCAAAAACGCATTCAAATCCTGAGGCGCATCGGCCAAGATGACGATGTCATCAGCAAATCTCAGAGTTGAAATTATTTCTCCTTGAATCTTCACTCCAACTTTAAATTTTTCTCTAATTTCCTTCATTGCTTGTTCAATGTAAAGATTGAAAAGTATGGGTGATAATTTGCAGCCTTGCCTCACAACTTCCTGAATACCAGCTTCTCTCTCATGTCCATCAGCTCGAATGACTTCTGTCAGGTTTCTGTACAGATCACCCTCCTATCCCTGTACTTTATTCCAATCATTTTCAAAATGTCTAACAATTTAGTCCAATCAACGTTATCAAAAGCCTTTCCTAAGTCTACAAATGCCATGAACGTTCTCTTATCTTTTCTTATTCTACCTTCCAAAATCAGCCTAAGACTTAGTATAGCTTCCCTTGTTCCTACATTTCTCCTGAAACCAAACTGGTCTTCACCCAACTCCGTTTCTATCTGGCTTCCCAGGGGCAGATGACCTCGTAGTTCCGCCCCTTAAAATAACAAAAACTAACTAACTAACTAACTTATCTGGCTTTCCATCCTCTTGTAAATTATTCTAGACAGGATTTTTGAAGCATGAGTAATCAAGCTGATTGTACGGTAATCCTCACATCTGTCAGCTCCTACTTTCTTCGTTATAGGGATGATAACATTCTTCTTGAAATCAGAGGGTACCTCACCCGTCGCATAAATCCTACACACCACGTGAAATAACCTGATCAGACCTTCATCTGCTATGCAGCGTAGCAATTCAATTGGTATATCATTTATACCTGGTGCTTTGTTCCTGCTTAAGTCTTACAATGCTCTGTCAAATTCTGATCTAAATATTAAGTCTCCTTTTCCATCCTCCTCAATTACCTCCTCCCTTTCAATTACATGATTATCAATCTCCTTTCCATTATACAAACACTCGATGTAAGCTTTCCATCTCTCAACCTTTTCTTCCCTATCTGTTAGAAGCTTTCCATCTGTGTCCTTAAAATTACAGCACTTAGTCTTCTTTTCCCCAAATGTATTCTTAATCCTTCGATAAGCTATGTCTACTTTTCCTAATTTCAGACAATTTTCTATACCTGCACATTTCTCTTTCAACCATTCTTCTTTCGCTACCTTGCACTTCTTGTTAACCTCATTTCTCAGACGTCTGTATTCTGCTTTCCTCTTTTTATCTCTTACATTCTTGTGTTTCCGCCTTTCATCCTTCAATTCTAGTATGTCCTGAGTGATCCACGGTTTTTTGCTTATTCTTTCTTTCCTACCAATGTTTTCTTCTGCGGATTTTGTTATTTCATTCTTCAAAATTGCCCATTCGCCTGCAATTTTAGTTTGTTTAGGGTTTTTCTTTAGTCCTTCCTTTATATTTTTCTTGAATCTTTCGTTGACATTCCTTCTCTTTCAGTCTGTCTATTGTCCACCTTTTTGGCTTTTGACTTTTTTTTCAGTTTCTTCAACTTTAATCTGCATTTCATAGAAACCAGATTGTGGTCAGCGTTTATGTCAGCACCAGGATATGTTTTACAATCCAAAATCTGGTTTCGAAACCTCTGCTTGACCATAATGAAGTCGATTTGGTAACGCCCTGTATCTCCTGGTCTCATCCATGTGTTTATTCTTCTATTGTGGTTATTGAATAAGGTGTTAGCTATGACCAACTCATGCTCGGTGCAGAATTCCATCAGCCTGCGTCTTCAATCATTCCTTTCACCTAATCCGAAATCTCCTACTATCTTCCCTTCTCTTCCTTTTCCTACCACAGCATTCCAATCTCCCATTACTATAACATTTTCAGCGCCCTTAATATACCTCAGAATTTCATATATTTCTTCGTAGACCTTTTCAACATCTTCATCAGCTTGACTGGTAGGCATATAGACTTGTACCACTGTGGTGCACGTAGGTTTAGTATTGATTTTTGCTACAATAATCCGTTCACTATATTGCTCATAATATTCCACCCGCTGTCTTAGTTTCCTACTCACTATGAGACCAACCCCTGCTTGGCCGTTGTTTGATTTAGTGCTAATGACCCTATAGTCACCTGTCCAAAAGTCATGTTCTTCCTGCCAGCGCATTTCACTAATCCCAACCAAATCCAACCTCAACCTATCCATTACCCTTTCTAAGTTTTCTAACCTTCCACTTCCTAGCAGACTTCTAACATTCCACGCTCCGATCCGTAGAATGTCACATTTCCTCTTTGTCACTTCTGTGATGTTAACCCCCTCTCGAGTAGTCTCCACCCGGTGATCCGAACGGGGGACTAGTTTACCTCCGGATTGAAATTTTAGAAGGGAGGAGGCCATCATCGCATATAATTATGCATAGAGAGGTGCATATCCTCGGGAATAGCATTACGGCTGTAGTTTCCCGTTGCTTTCAGCCGTGCAGCAGAACGGAGTGTAGCCATTAGTTGGCTTATACTATTAATATATGAACCGTCTATAAGACAAGTAAAGAATTGATTTATTCTGAAAGGCTGCTACTCCCTTTCAGAATAAGTAAAGAGCAATTCTACTAACAAAATATCTAACCTTTTACTAACAATTAAATACCAAACTTCTATTAACGAAAAAAAAACTTAAGTTCCACCAACAAATACTACCACTAAAACAGTCTGTCACCAGGCACTCACATGCACCCTCACACATCACAGTCTAATGGAACAATGAACTATATCTAATAAACAATGCAATTACCACCAGACATACTCACACACCACAGTCTAATAGAACATGACATATATCTAATAAACAATGCAACTACCACCAGACATACTCACACACCACAGTCTAATTGAACATGACATATATCTACTTACAAGCAAAACTAACTACATACTTACTGTACATTCTAGAAGAGGAAATGGAAAACAAAAATGAGAGTAAAGGAAACAAAAGACAGGGGAAAAGTAAAATCCCTCAACCCTCAAAGAATGAGAATTAAGATGATGATGGTGATGATGATGATGATGATGAATGAATATGATGAATATTGGCTTTGTATCCGATCGGGATGATATGGGCTAAAGTGAAGGGCGAAGTAGCTAAGTTAAACAACACTTTTCGACTTAACCTTAGTGAAAGTTTGCAGTCCCCTTGCCAAGACTTGTCATCATCAATGAGAATCATTTGAGACGTTCTGGATGTTTTTCGAAACCTCAGAAGAGAAGCTGAAATAGAATTTGGGAGCATTTTTGAAGACTCTACAAAAATTGCGGATGATATTGGATGTTAGATAGTTATTCAAAGGACTTGTAGTAAACAAACAGCAAGGGCCAATATTCCTGCCAGTAATTCTGAGGAATATCCTAGGCGAGGAACCTTTTTGCCTCTTGTAGACCACTTCATATCAGAATATGAATCATGATTTAATCGTGACTTTGATGGAATTTTACCACATGAAGTTCTGATACCTGCAATGCAATCAATGTACAGCCAGAGTGAGATTGTAAAAGCTGCTGAGAAGTATGAACAGTTTTTATCAGTTTCTTTGCTCCAGCTTAAAGCTAAGATACACCTATGGAACACAAAATGGAGTAATGAGACAAAGATGCCTCAGACAGCTACAGAGGCTTTAAGAGAATGTGACAAGATGTTCTATCCTAATATTTCAGTGTTACTGCAAATATTAGGAACAGTACAAGTTACAACAAGTACTGCAGAACGAAGCTTCTCGACCCTAATGAGGCTTAAATCCTACTTAAGAACCACAATGACAGAGCCTAGGCTAAATGGATTGGCTTTAGCAAACATCCACAAGGACAAAGAAATCATCGTGGATGAAATTATCAACAGTTTTTCAATTAAAAAGCAAAGAAGAATGGCAATGGCCACCTGGAGTGAGGAAGATTAAAGAAACATGATGTAGCTACTGTCTAAGCTTTAGTTTGAATCTTTGTAATAAACAAAGGTTTTCTTCATAAAGCCTTTATTTGCATCACCATAGTACCTGATTATTTTTATATATCGTAATGAGAGTGAGAGGGTCCCTACCATTTAACACCTAGATTTAAAAAAAATACCGGGGGAGAACCCCCGGAATCCCCCCAAATTCCAAGGTATTAGCCGCCCCTCTCCCCCTTTACGCGATCCTTGATCCGCCCCTGGGTACCCTCGGCATTTGCCAGGAGTATATGTAAGGATACCACGGAACACCACTTTCAGGATGGCTGAGATAGGAATCGAACCTACCTCCATTCATTTTTCCCTCACGAGGCTGAGTGTACCCCGCTCCAGCCCTCAGACCACAATTAAATTGTTATTGGCAGAGGCGGGAATCGAACCATGGCTCCCTCGGTGACAGCCAAGATGCAGTTTTTTGCAAGTATATTCAGAACCCTTTTCACTACTCTCTATTCATATGAGAAACCACACTTAACAACCAGGCCCTTTAAAATAAACATCATATTTATTTTCTTCTCTGATCCTCATACATTAGTTTGTACTAATTAACAGCAATGCGAAGTCTGGAACTGTTAAGAAATGACCATTTTGGATAAAATATTGCCCGCCTTTCACACATTACATATTGTCGAATAAGTGACGGAGAACCAGTGGCGGATACAGAGTTTCACCTCGGAGGGGGCACTCTAAGATTTCAGAGTAGCTAGAGAAAATATGTAATAACATTACTAAATTTGTATTTAATCTACACACACTACACATAACATCTAACCACCAGATTTTATAATTCTACAAGAAATTAATTATATTAAAATGGTTTATTGGTTTCAGTTTCAATAACACAAGTCATTGTCATTACGTAAAAAAAACCTTTTTAATTCCACAGAATATGTGCATTTCCACATTTTAATGCACATTACACAGTCTAATATCTATTAAACATTTACAATCATAGTGACTATCTGAAGACAATATACAAGTCTTCTTCTTAAGTATTCAATCCATGGATTGGTCTGCGGCAGTTCTCCAGTCGGCTACACAAATATTACAAAATATGTACATAGTATCAACATTGCCAGTCACTGAGTCACTACTAGTCACATAAATATAAATACGAAAAACAATTGTATGAATACTGATTGGGATTCTATGGTGACCATCCTAGGCAAAATACCTGCCTATTACAAAATAAAATCCATGGTGATCCTTCGTTTACCTCCTTTAGAGAAACGTTCTAGAACTTTTTCAACGTCAACATTTATATCACGGTGAACAAATAACAGACACACGCCATTCAACCTTTCCTCTGTCATTCGCGTTCGTAGCCATGATTTAACAAGTTGCAGGATGATGAAAGATCTCTCTGCACTTGCAACACTGACAGGGAAAGTGAGAAATATTTCCAAGAAGCGTCGAATTGTTGGAAATAAATCAATGTCGCAAGAGTCAATCACATCAAGTACATTTTCTGGAAATGGGTGGCCTTGCTTGCTCTCTCTCTTCCACTTTTCCTTCCAAATTCACATTTCACCATCTAGAACAGTAGCAACAGTTCTGCCATCTCGGACACCTTCTTGAAGAAGAGCTTTTATCCTTGTCTCGAAGTCACCGTCACCATTCTTCAATATGAAAATAGGCAAAGAAAGGCGCAAATCATAACACTGTAATGAATTCTGTGAGAATCGTTGCTCAAGGTCATATATGGCATTGTCCTACAATGGAATGTAAATGGATTTCCTGTAGAATTCCTCGGTACTGTAGGTGTCGTAGTTTGCTCTGTGCATTTGTCTTGCAGCAAGGCGTGGCATTGTGAGGTCAACTCCTAGCTGAGTAGCAGTACATGTGGCATCTTTGTGCAATACTGAAAAATATTTCTCACTATCCTGTCTCAGTGCACGCAGTGTAGCCAATGTATCCTGTACAGCAACATCGGCTCCTCTCAAATCAAGCGAAGGGGGCTGTAAGTGACGACTAAGTGGCAGAGTACGATTTAAGTACATCAATCAAGCTAATTAATGAGAAAAAGAATTCTGTGCTGCATACCGAGTTGGTATAGAGCACAGCTTTTTTTGCAGACTCAGATTCGGACCACTCGCTGATTTCTGCCAAGGCTTCTACAATTTTTGGCAAGGCATAAAAAAAGGATAACAGCATCATGCCTTTCAACCCAGCGAGTTTCACACAAGCGTATAAGTTGGGAGCCTACATTAGCTTTCAAGACAGCATTTTTCTTCACAGACTGACTGAAGAAAGCAATAACTTATTTCATAACAGCTGTAGCATTCCTTACACTCTGAACCTTTGATGATTTTGAGATAGAATTATTTAATGCATGATTGTAGCACGATACATGCTTGGCGTTCATAGCAACCCGGAGAATTTCTGACACAGCACCACATTTCTCGGAAGTCATAACTGCACATCCGTCTGTATCTACACCAACAAAGTAATTGAGATCAAGACCAAGGTCCTTTGTGTAGTCAATAACTATCCGGGCTAAAGCATTTCCCGTTAACCTTCCTTCTTTTCGAACTACATCTTGACCATGATTATCTGCATTCCGCAATGATTGAAATGCATCTACAAAGAATAGGAAATCTTCCCTTACAGTGCTGTTATATACATATCTAACTATAAGTGTCATTTGCTCGACATGTGCTCTGTCTGTTGTTTCGTCAAACATTATTGACCAGTACTTTGCATTCTTAATTCTTTCAATAATCACATTAGAAATTTCTTCTGCACAGCAATTAATTAGGGCATTTTGTGTAGACTTACTGATGTAAGTAGCACGAGAAGAAGCATTCTGTAAATGTTCCTTTAGTTTTGTGTCCCCAGCCTGAATTCGAAAGTAAAGCAACGACCTAAAATTACCTTCGTTGTTTACAGCTGTCGATTCGGAATCTAAACAGAGTTCCCCATAGTCCCTGTGACCTCTAAAAGAGATATTTTGACGCCCCATAAATATAACCGTCTCTATTATTGGGCGTAGCCTGGCACGATTTTCTTCAACTTAGCAGACTCTGAGAACTAATTTGATTTAGAATTTCTTTTTCAGGAGCTTTGTATGTCCTGAGGAAATCCTTGCCTGATGCAACACAAATTTAGTGGTAGTTACTTCTTTCGTGCGTTTCTAAGTAGCCATCTTTTGCTGTGAGGTCTTTAAAAGTTGTAAGAGCCTGGGTTACAAGTCTGTTAACTTTGACACCTTTGTTGTGTCCTACATTTTCTTGTGCAAAAAGAGCACAGTATTTACAAAATAAACCTTTACTGACATCAGGGTATACCAGCCAATGGTGTTTATCAATGTGTGATTTAGAAAGATACCGTCTAACAGTTTTCCCCTCACCTTTTGAGTGTGTTGAGTACGGGTAGGAATAGTCATCCGTCGGATGCCATGGCTTTTCAAGGAGCAGACACTTGGTGAAATCATCTACTTTTTTCCCAGCTTGGAGTCGTATATCATTCAGATTCTTTGGTGCTGACTCTGTAAGAACATCCTTTGGACGTGCTTCGAAAGTTGTGGACTCACTGTGTGAACTGCTGTCTGTCGTAAGATCCTTAGATGTCGAAGGCTCACAGAGGACTGTTTCACTCGTAACTGGTCCTAAGAAATAATTAATTGAATAAATTATTATGTACAAATTTGTTGATTTGTTTTAGAAATGAGTGGCGTCAGGCAATATTGGAATGTTAATTTAAATTCTTACAGCGTCCCTGCATTATAAAGCATTGTTTAAATATGTACATTTTGTTAAACTGTCAAAGGAAAATAATTACTATAAGTTATGGTGACGTGACAGTTCACTGGCTTTATGCATGCAGAGCCTTAAGACAGAATTAAACAAACTTGTATTTTCGTTATTACCTTTGTTAGTGACAGCATGAAGGCATTCATCATGATGATGCTGAGAGTTGTCGTCTGGTGACTGATGTCATATACTCTTTTTTGGAAACAGTTGAAAGTAAGAGCCGATCTTATTTATGTTCGTCCGCTTTTTCGGAAATCCTATGAAAAAACGTGTCACAATACAGTAATACACATTATGGATAAAGTATCAAAATGGCTATAGGTCCATTCACTAGCACTATCAACATATAACTTACTTCATTTTCATTTACTTTACATGTAGCTAGAAATCCCTGGCTCTGAACTTTTTTATTAAATAAGCACAAACAAAATAAAAGAACTAATACATATACGTACCACAATATCTCCAGAAAGAATTTCACTTAATATATCACAAAATGTCTAAACGAAGCACAGGAGTAGAGAACTCACACAAGGCTGCCAGCCCGCTTCAACAATGTCGCGCCGTTGCGGATTGTCGAGACGTGTAAGCAGGTAGCCTGGTGGAAGGGATAAACCTCCGCTCCAGTGACGTAGTTGGTGGACCCCTCCTTCCCCTTAACCCGTTTCGCCTGTACATTCCACGGCTGCCTTGAAATATTAGGAGAGCTGACAGGCCGGCCACGGCCAGTCAAATAGTCAAGTAGTATAGGAAGGCGCTCCATGGCACAAAGGATTATGAAATATATTTCTACTTCTACCTGTCTTAAACATTAAAAGAATTATGTCGATGTAGCGATTATATTAACAGTGTTGCCATTACATACTATATGATAACAAACATTGAACACATTCATGAATGCAGGCAATAGAGCAAAGATTTTACTTGCAGTGCAGTTTGCAGAAACAATCATTTTTATCGGCAACATCAATGTAGCAGACAAGTGGTCTTTCGGGGGGGGGGACTTTCCCCTGATTCCCCCCCCCCCTGGATCCGCCACTGGCAGCGCGTCGGGTCCCCTCGGCCTTTAATCTTGGTTTTCGTGATCGGGGCGCTACCTCACTGTCAGACAGCTACTCAATTGTCCTCACGAAGCTGAGTGCACCCCGTTACAACCCTCACGTCAGTTTTTTAATCCCTGACGGAGCCGGGGATCGAACCCGGGGCCTCCGGGTGAGAGGCAGGCACGCTACCCCAACACCACGGGGCCGGCGTTGTTTACCTCACTGTTGTGTATTTACTTGAGATAATGAGAACATTCTAGTTGCTATGCCCAGAATATTCCAATCTGGAACATTCGAATCTGGAACCTTCCATTACTATGTATATGTGCACCCGCAGACTGTAGACGACAGTTCCGCGCTAGTTCCGATCTGGACCGCTCAAGTTAAGCCACCTTGTGTATCGTTGTGTATCAACTATTGTCAAATAAACCGTTGTTTATATCAACAAGTGTGTGTTATTTATCTTGTACCTCCCACGATATAACAGTGGTGTCAGAAGTGGGATAAGATAAATAACGTTGTGAAACCGAGTGACTTTCTAACCTCAACGCAAGTGTTCGAAGTGCATGTTAGAAATACTGTTCTCCACTCATCTTCACCATGCCGGACTTAACCTCTGAGCAACTCCAACAATTCTCGGCAATGATCGCCGACGCTATCCGACAGACAATTGGGTCAACAACGTCATCACAGCCTCGACCGCCACAATTCACAATACAACCGTATCGTGACACCGACGGGACGACTGCAGTCGACTCTTTCACTCGCTTTACCTGGGCACTCACCTGAGCAAGGCACCCGCGGATCAGCATGCTCACTTTGCACGGGTTTATATGGGTTCTGAACTCAATGATGCCCTGAAGATCCTGGTGAGTCCTAATGATCCGGAAACTCTGTCATACAATGAGATTCAATCTGGAACATTCCAATCTAGAACCATCCATATTCTCTGTATATATGCTCCCGCTGACTGTAGACGGCAGTTCCGCGTTAGTTCCGCTCTGGACCGCTCAAGTTAGTCCACCTTTTGTATCGTTGTGTATCAACTAGTGTTAAATAAACCATTGTTTTATATTAACAAGTGTGTGTTATGTATCATGTATCTCCCACGATATAACACATACTAATTCAGGTGACGGAATTGCTATGTGGTACCCATCAACTAATGCTTGTATAGCCTAGGAACGTTGTGAGAAAATGACAAGACTGGAAACAGTTCACACTAATCGTGCATTGTCCAAGCGTCATAATATCCAACGTTATCATTAGTAACTGTTTGAAAATACATTAATAATATTCTATATTACAGTACCGTAAATCGTATCCTTGGCAGCGATACCATCGGCACAAAGAGCACAGCCACAGGAGGTAATCTCGCGCTTCTAGGCTGTTAGCGGTTCGAGTTGAATCGGGAGTTCCAACTTAATATCATTTTGATGTGATTTTCGGTGAGATATTATATTCTGAAAATTATTTGATTTACTTCATTGCAGGTCAATGTAAGGTAAGGATATTTCAAATGTTGTGGGCGGACAACGTCTATAGTGAGGAGAAGAGCTGAGTTCTCGTAGCAAAGTAGCGCTTTGATGTGCTACAACTACACACATAAATTCATATACTCAGGCACCCCGCCCCCTAATTCGGGCAGGATTTTATGAAAATTTTAAATAATTGATTAATACATTCAATTTTGGTTTTGTCCAACAAGTAAATTTATTTTAATTATAAGAGGGTAACAGTGGCGCTAATTTAATAAAGTAGGGGCTATAACTTTTCTAAGTAGGATATACCGTGGGTAGCCTACAACGTAAAATTGCGAATATTTGCAGAACAAATATACGTTGGACAGGACTGTAAATTATTAGATCATGAATATGTTTTATTCCCATAAAAACGATCTATTTCAAACACGGCTTCCTCCCGAAACATCGGTACGGTAATGCTATATAGGCTTAACTTACGCCACAGCGATTATATTTGTAGACTATACAACATATTGTGTAATAAATAACATTTATGTTCACATAATCAATAAATAACCTAATACAGAGAGCAGTTGTAGGCAATTGCGCCCCAAACCATTACACCTGGTGTTTGACCGCTCAACAGTGCAGTCTGCGGCCATCTCTGTAGGACAGGGTGAAGCGGGACTCGTCCGAAAACACTACATTTCGCCACTCAGCCTGCCAGTGTTGGCGTGCACAAGCCCATTGTAGTCGGAGGCGTCGGTGGTTCCCAGTCAATGGAAGCCGACACAGTGGCATGCGTGCTACCAGTCCAGCCCTCAAAGGACTGCAAATAATTAACTGCCATGTATTAAAAAATGATAGTAAAATGATGCTATTAAAATAAGAGATCTACCTTATAAACTGCCTACGTCAATACTCCAATAATTTTGAACAAAATTTCCATTTTTGATTTAAAACAATTTTTGTAAGGATATTCATTTCTTTTTGGCTTTGTTAACTAGTTTTAAGATTTAATAGCAATCACGCTGAGGAAGGTATCAATGAAATACCCAAACATGTACGATTAATAATGTAATTAAACGTTTCTTTAGTGTTTGACTAGGCGGTTTTAATAAGATAATACTATCAGTCAACACCGTTATAATTATTACCATTGCCAAAATAGTCGATGATTACGCATTGTATTGTTTGCATAATGAGCAAAACACTTTGAGCCTCCCCCACCGCCCGATGTTGTCCTCCCCCTATACATTCCTGAATCTTTTGGAACTTCATGAGTCAATATCCTAATTTGACTGGATTAAATGCATACTAAAGGGACTTTAGGTAGTGCCAGGTAGCAACGTAATGATAACTCAAAGTACGGTTTAGGTCCTACATAGAAAGACTTTCTATAGTATCTATAAATGAAATTTATCACATAGAGATTCCGTCATAGGAAATTCAGCAAGATGTTAGTGTAAGAATTTTTGTTTTAAATATACGTAAGTAACATGTCTCTGCTGGAGGAATTGAAATGTTTAGTAGCGACATGACAAAGCTTGGATTATGGCTTACCGTAAGTGTCCAGTTCAGGTGGGTGAAATCCTTATGGAGCTTTTGATTCCATCACTAGCTTGGCTTGTAGTAGTTCGGAACCGGGCTCTGTACGCCATTGTATGCTTATAATAGTTCACCCCAGATCCAATAGATGGCAGGGAACTTATAGAATTGTATAGAAGCTTTATTTAATGCGTCGAATTCAACCCTCCCGAAGGTTACGAAGATATTTCCACCGATAGAATAGCAATGACTGTAGTTTCAAGAGAGCGGAACAGCTAGGTCATCTGCCCCTAAGAGAGAGATATAGGAATATAACATGAAACTTGCCGTTCAGTGAAGCGTTTGGATGTCAATTCATAGTTTGGATTAAACTTTGTACCCACTTTTTTTTTTTAGTTCCGTTTGGGCCGGCTGTGGACCACGTGGTTCTTATCTCTGGCAGCTTTCCTCCTAGCCCAGTATTCCTTCATTCTGGCACTGTGAATGTCCTTCCGCTCCTGAGTCCATTTCACGCCTACTCCTGGACGCACTGCTTTTGCTGTTAGTGACTGGAGAGAGTCTGATGTTCTGACTAAAGTCCTGTATTTATTCCTGTCATAGATGTTACTGCGGTCAATATCCAATTGTTCAAGGTCTTTTCTGACTAGTTTCGACCACTTGGCGTTAGTTGCTTTCCCTCTAGAGACAGTGTTGAAAATTCTGGAGGTGAGCCTCTGATTATCCATTCTCACAATATGACCATAGAAGATCAGCCTCCTCTTCCTCATAGCTGTTGTAATGCTCTCCACTTGTTCATAGAGTTCATTGTTGTGCCTGATTCTATACTTGCCTTCCTCTTTAATAGGGCCCATGATTTTTCGTAGAATCTTCCGGTCCTTCAGCTCCAATTTCCGGAGTTGTCCTTTTCTGACCATATTTAGGCATTCTGAGGCATATAGTACTGATGGTCTCACTACAGCACTGTAGTGTCTGAGTTTGAAATTCATTGAGAGGGATTTGGATTTGTACATATTCTTGCATAGGTGTAGGCTCTCTCCAGTTTGATGCATCTGTCGTTCATGGCCAGGTCTTCATTGATGTTTGGGGTTATCCATTCTCCTAGGTATTTGAAGGAGTTAGTCCTTTGTACTACTTTGTCCTCCAGTGGGATTGACTCGGGCGCATCTCTGAAGTTGCTGATAAACTGTGTTTTGTTGATGGCGATCTTTAAGCCTACTTTAGCTGCTATATAGTTCAGAGAGGATAGTTGATGGTTAGCTTCCTCCACACTGGACGCTAGGAGTGCAAGGTCGTCTGCAAAGGCTAAACAGGGGACTGTTAACTTGTCTTTCTTGTAGCCTATTCTTAATCCAGAATCATCCTTCAGAGTTTTCGTCCACTCACGAATTACTTTTTCTAGTAGGCAATTGAAGAGGATCGGAGACAAGCCATCCCCTTGTCTAACACCAGTTCTGACCTCGAAGCTCTTGGACAGTTCCCCTCTGAATTTGACTTTGACTGTGGTGTTAGTGAGAGTCGCTTTCACTAGATTCAGGGTCTTTTTATCTAGCCCCAATTCAGCCAGTGTCTCAAAGAGTGACTCTCTATCTACTGAGTCGTAGGCCTTTTGGAAGTCAACGAAAATTGCAACATAAGGTGAGGCACTTAGATTTTTGTACGTGAGAATGGTTTTGAGATTCAGAATCTGTTCGGTGCATGATCTTGACTTTCGAAACCCAGCTTGGTACTCTCCAATGCAGGAATCCAGTTGAACCTCTACTCTTGTGAGCAATACTTTGGAGAGTATCTTGTATGTCACTGATACCAGGGAAATCCCTCTGTAGTTGTTGAGATCTGATTTGTCACCTTTTTTATGTAGTGGGTGAATGATAGCTGAGGTCCAGTCACTAGGTAATTGTTCTGTCAACCAGACGTTAGATATGATGTCATGGATACTCTGTATCGACTCCTCGTCAGCATACTTCCAGAGCTCTGCAATAATCCCATCTTCGCCTGCTGCTTTATTGGACTTGAATTCGGAAATGACTTTCTGGATCTCTTCCTTTGTTGGAGGGAAAGAGTGTGGCTTAGCAACGTTCTTGGGTTCAAAAGGTAGCTTTTCCATGGGTTCCTCGGAGTTAAGAAGGTCGCTGAAATACTCTGCTAAGGCTGTGGTGCACTCCTCATTGTTCAGTTTCAGATCTCCGTCAGCTCCCCGAAGGTGAAGTGTAGGAGCTGAATAGGGTGTTATTTGTGATTTAAAAGCCTGCTAGAAGTCTCTAGTGTTGTTCCGCTGGAAATCCCTCTCTGCCTGGTCAATGATATCCTTATTATGCTGCCTCTTGCTTGTTCTGATAATTTTGGCAGTAGTTTTCCGAATTTCTAAGAAATGATCATGATTGTCCACACTTTTATTACGGTTCCATTTCAGCCATGCTTGTTTTCTCTTTTCTATTGCCTTGTCACATGTAGGTGTCCACCACGGATGTTTATTCTTTCTGACTGCCGGGATAGTTATTTTCGCCGCATCTACTAGTGCCTTCTGTAGTTGGGGCCAGTCCTTCTTTTCCTTGTTCTTAGCTAGGGTCTTGGTGAAGTCATCACTGTCTCTCAGCTTAGATGGATTGAACCTTGGAATTCGCGACTTGATGCAATGGATTCCTCTGCTTGTTTTAAGAGGGATGAAATTGGTTTTGATCAAAGAAAGATAATGATCCGAATCAATGTTCGCACTTCTCAATACTTTGACATTTAATATTTCCTGGCTGTTCCTCCTACTAATGGCTACATGATCTAGTTGGAATTCCCCAAGCATGGGATTAGGACATCTCCACGTCATAGCTTTTCTAGGAAGGCGTTTGAAAGCTGTAGATTTGAGGACTAAGTTGTAATTTCTGCACAGGTCAATCAGCCTTTCTCCATTCCTGTTGGTCCTCTTGTGTGCTGGATATTCTCCAACTATGGCCTGAAATTTCCGTTCTCTACCAATCTGAGCATTAAAGTCCCCCATTAAAATAGTTACATGGTGCTTTGGAATTCGGTCCATTGTCTCTTCGAGTACCCTCCAGAAGTTTTCCACACTCTCAATATCTTTCCTATTGGTGTCATTAGTAGGTGCATGAAAATTAACAATTGTGTATGCTTTGTTGAGAGTTCTGAAGGCTATAGAGGACGTTCTGCCATTTGGAGATGAAAAGGAGATGATGGAGTTGATCATTTTGTTGTTGACTATGAAGCCTGTACCCAAGTGAGGCACATTCTTCATCACTCTTTCACCTGGCTGCCCTTTGTAGATCCTGTATCCCTGTGATTCGATTGGCTCGTCATCCAAGAATCTGGTCTCTTGTAGGGCAGTTATCAGGATATTGTGGTCATTTAAAACATCTAATGTATGTTTTAGTTTTCCTGTCTCAAGGAGGGAGTTGATGTTGATGGTTGCCAAATATTTAAAACGTTTCTTAGTTTCACATGAAAGTGCAAGCTCCCCAGACTCCGAAGGCTTGCTTGCCCCACCAAAGGCAGGGGTGGATTTTCTAAATGTTGTACCACCTGGGGTAGTTTTACCGTTATTCGTTTTCTTCATGTTGCAAGAGATAAGAAAAAGTGTTTAGGGTGGTTACCCGCAGGTAACGAATTGTTAACTATCAAGGTTGTAAGCCTTGAAGCCCCCAGCACTGATCGGCTCACTGACCCAGCTTCCCGCTGGGATTTTGTACCCACTTTATTATATATCGATCTTTTTTTTTACGTTCTCGTCTTCTTTGGAATTGCGAGGGACTTTTCAAATTGCGTTATTAGTAGCCTGTAATTCAAACATAAAAACGCTCCTAATGGCGGCTTGTGGCAGTTATTTCTGCCGTTAAAATTGTCGCCATGGCAGAGATTATCAGCTAATAGCACACGTAGGAAGAAGGCCGTTCAATTCGCGAGAAATAACTCTTGGAAAATAAAACCTGAGCGCTTAGTTTGAATTTTGAATTCTAGCACGCCAGACCCTAGGCAACGGTTTTAATAACACCTGGTACCACAATGCGGTCCGTGTCTAAGATACTTATGTCGTTTTCTATCGCCTTGCTCGGCATAAATTAAAATCTCGCATTGTACGAATTCTTCCTATGAGTCTTTTAGGAACCTTCGATGTAGCCTTCCCTCTCATGGTGAGTTGAAAAATCCTCTAAATAATTTGCCATTCGCTTAGAATTGAACGTAGTAAAGCAAGGAAGAAGCAGAGACCTTGTTACAGCCCTGCCATATGTTATGCAAGCTGAAAGCAAGATCTGACTTTTCCTTTGCTATGTACTTGTATGTTGATTGGGACAGCTGCATCTAAATTACAGACTTCGAGACAACTACTCTCTTGATGAATCAGTCGAGTTTTAGGGATTATAGACAATTCAACCTGACATGGACTCCAATATTTACTATATGAAAGTTTGGGTGTGGTTGTGAGCTGTCTGATAACCTGAAGGCTTTACTAGACTATAACAGGAGACAGATGCCACAAGGTACTTGCATTTAGAGATATGATTTTATTTATATTAATAAAGATATGACTAGAGAGTTAAAAGAAGGAGGGATTGGGGAAGGGGGAGGGGGTAGAGAGGGGGTGGGGGGAATGAGGAGGAAAAATTCACACACCGTTTACAAACTAAGCTGGTAGGAATAATATCAATTAGACAGTTCTTAATCACCCTTTCTCACTCATTCGGTCAGCCTTCTACTTAGTGTTCGCTTTTGCGAATCGTTTTGTTTCCCGTACGGTTTGAAACATTTGTTCAATCTTTCTGCCCCATTATTTTACTTCGCTATAATTGCAGTATGAACGCAGTGTTCTGTTTATTTATTGTTTAGTTAACTTATGTTTCAATTGAATTGTTGTTCTTTATTATTTCTTGTCTACTCACCTTTTTCTGAAGTGTGTTTACCTAGACGCACTGCACTGTCACACTTTCTCACAAGTACTGTGCTTGCATCAGCGGTAACCCTCGCAATGTGTATGGAGCTATGCGCTGATTGGCTGTTGACACCCCTCCTCCCATCTGGAATGTTCGGCGCACTATGATGTCATTTCCACTATATATTGCCTTCATCGCCGATCTACTGTGCCTGTTTACATCTGTCTACGCCTGACCACGGCTGCCTGCCTGACCACAACAAGGCCCTTATTGGGTCAGCACTGTTGGTAAACATCGTGCAGCTGGAACCACTCTAAGCGGCATGCCTCATTGTTTGGACTTTGTCGTGCTGGGAAAGTTCTGAGTCAACGACCTCCATCTCATCAACTCCTTCAGCCCGCCAGCTCACTACAACTCTGCAATGTGAAATTGTAACTGCTCGTAACCCGCCAGCCTAGTCACTACCAAGAGATCTGTTACTGCTGGTTACACTTCGTCGAAGGAGCTACAATCCATTTTTTTTCAGCACTGCACTTGAAACTTTGGATCGTGCTGAACCAACGCTTCGATTCTGCCCTGTCCGGGCAAAACAACACCACTTCCTGCTACTGTCTGAGCGAGCCTCCAGCAGGATGATTTTATGGGAAGATGCCCAGTATCAAGTATCCAACCATTGGTAACGCCAACTTTAATCAAGCTTGTTTAATATATTTACAAGGCCAAGCCTTTTTTTCTTCTAGCTTTTTTTGGATCTTTTCTTGAAAGGACTTCTTTAGTCGCCTGTTATTAGGCATTTTTATGCATTCGTATTGTAATTCATATTTTCTAGTCAATGTTGATTCTGAGTTTCCTGGAGAAACAATACATTTTTAATTGCCTTCCTTTAACTATCATTCTAATGAAAATATTTGTTATTGATTCAAAAAATCAAATAAATGTATTAACTCTAGTCATCAACGTTTGGTCTCTTTCTTGTCGCTCTATTTACATTCCACTGTGTGCCCGAAACCTAATCCTCTGCTAATTCCCAGTTGGGGTGCTACTCCAACCACCCCTTACCACTTAGTAATACATTTTCTCATTTCATGTGCTTACTAACTTTACACTTAACTATATTTACAGAAATACACTTCATACATCATATCAGTGTTCCTAGGACAAACAAACAACGAGTAGAGAAGTGTTCTCACACTTATGGGTCCTCTTTAAAGGGCCTAAGCTTTCAAGGAGGATGGCTGTAGGTTCGTTACACGGGAGGTACAGATGCAGGTTGAAACTTCTCCTTAACAGCTGCTGGAGAGGCTCACAGGCCTCTGCGGCCCCTCGTTGCACTGTAACATCCAGAATGTTAAGCTATTCATCTCACTCTTTCAAGACCAGGTTCCAATACTTATTCGGTGTCTCTGCATCGGACCTGTGAGGAGTCTCTCTAAAGAAGGCGAAGAAGGAGGGTGTTAGGTTCTCTCGCAGGTCACATATTACTCTGTTAGGGATGTCAGACCTTCCCCCAGGTTTTTATTTTCCAGAAGACCTTACCTCTTTTCTTTTAGTCTGCTACGAAGGGTTTCTCTTCATGGCGGTCCGACCTGCCATTTAGTCTGTATTTGAGCCTTGAACATATTGTTAACAAACTCGTATAAACGACTATTCAACGTTCCAAGGCACAGATCAGAACTTTATACCCATTGATCAATACCAAAAGTAAACTGAACACCATAAATGTCTTACACATATAGACTGCACTCATCTGTCTCATCACCATTTAAGCATTCCCACCAATAGGCGTTCTTTCATTTTCCAACCTCATACGAGTACAATCTATCGAAAACTGGCTTTTACGCCTAGCAGTAAAATCCGAATATAAACTGCCTATTACAAACATGCACAGAAACACTAAAATCGCGTACCTCCTCGACTTTATTGCCAACCTCAATCGTAAATTCTACATCAAAACCGCCCTCAACACCAATTCACTCATATGCTGACTTGGCAGATATGAACCTGATCCCACCACAACCAGAGAACGAAAACCAAAATACAGACTTATAATCAAACAGATGCTACCAAACGCAGAATCACAATACTCCTAGCCAACACGAATAGTAAATAACAATAACTCAACCTCACTTCACCGACCAAAATCACTACCAGTACATAGAACAGTTAAGGCCCACTGGCTGAATTTGGACACTGGGTGACTGTCCAACTTCAGACTAAACTTTTCCCCAAGCGTTCAAGTCATGAGCTCAAAAAACATAAATACACAATATACAACCCTCATTATTCATAATATCAATAAAAAAACATTTCCCACGCCACCCAATCACCCACAAATAACACTAAAACAACAGCCAATCACAGCGCTGCATACTCGCCAGACCTCACTCAATGTAGCCAGTAGCGAAAGCAGAGCTTACTACTAGCTTTTTACATTACAAACACTACAATTAAAAACCTGATAAGGGACCCCTTAGATAAATTACCAACAATTACTCTACCCCTGGTACAACTATGGGAATACTTTTAGCAAAATAGCACTGTATTGGCAACGTTTAAGCTTCTATTGGCAACTTCTCCTCTCTACCCGCTACCACCCTGAGATGCTGCTGCTGTTTCACCACTGCAGTCTTACATCAGATGGTTAGCTAAATGGACAGTCTAATTATAGACTCATTTGTCCACGAAGCTGACTATCTAGGCCATGTCTCAACTGACAGGAGGGTAATCTCAATTTTATGTATGGGCTACGCTTTACGCCATTCTACGCCCACTGTAAGTAATATAAATTCCATGCAGTGGTTTTATATATACTGAGCCCGTATGAGCTCATGCAGGTGATTATTTCTTAACAAACATATTTGTCACACCACTGATGCACAGAACGCACTTCGGAAGCTCTGAGCTAATTCCAAGTACTCTTTTGACACTGGTACTGCATTCCAATGTCATTTCTGGATGCACTTATTTATTTCTTAATTTTCGGACATTTGATAATTCACGTATAGTAATTCTGCATAATTTACCACGTTATTGTGGCTTTAAAATACGTTAAACCCCTAGTACGGTATTTTTCCTCGCAGATATGTGAATTAGGGTTAAATAGTCGCTGCACGACTTATGAAGTTCTTCTAGAACACGGAACATCGTCCAACGTGACGACACAAACCTATCGATACTGTCATGTATACTTGACGCACTTTTGGGAAGAGTCCCTATGGTTGAATCAGGAAGTGTAAAACAGCACGCTATACATTGCGTGAGTATCATTGTAAGACGCCGTATAGGCGCGTGAATTGAAAACAAGTATAATAATTGTGAAAGCGTAATTTTCATACCAGCACGTCGTCAGATTTTGTGATACCACGTTGCACTACTTTGTTCCACGAGGAGTGGAGAATTTATGTATAAAATTGTGAGTACAGTACAATCACGCTAATATCTAGGATATTTCAAATACTGAACAGTGATATTTATTATCACATTATTAAATCAACGATTACGACGATTCATGAAGATTGTGTTTGCAAGTCTTAGATTCTGAGAGCTGAACACAATCTGCTGTGTTCTTAACGCCTGTGGCAGACACGAGAGCCATTTTTAAACAAGTCAGCAATATATGTGTAAAATCAGTGTTACATCTAGAACAAGTACCACGCTAGCTAACTTCGGTGTAAAATTTAACCTACCACGAATTACCATGAATTTCTACAATCAGTGCGTGGACGACATGTACAACCTTTATTGTAAGATGTCTAGTCTATGATGGAGTAAATCATACCATGAGGGGATGTCGAGAGGAACAGCTCTTCCAAGAGGAGGAATCGGAAAGGACGCAGGATCCAATAAATGATGGACGAGGGGAACCCTCTTACCAATGGAGATAAATCCCTAATCCAGGGTAACATGAGGTTTAATACGTCGTAATGTGAGTCCTGTACTTCTTTTCATTGTTAAGGTTTATTGCTTCAGTATAGTAGTCTAGAACCGTATCCGATGGCAACCATTTAGGTAGGATTTTGTATAATATTAATTACCACTGTGTTTTTCTTACATAGCCTTGAAAAGCCTGGTCTGAAAGTAACCTGTTAGACACTCTATGTCATTGCTATGCCGGTGCACTGATGAAACCGTCAAACCCACTATTGAATATCTACCCACTAATTTGGCTTAGCTCCGTGAGCTCTTTTCTTCAGCAGTAGTAGCTGAATGCAATTTTTTGGAGGATGACTGTCACATCCCATTGTCAATTTTAGACACCCTTTCTATGATTTTCTTTTGTCTACGTAATTTATGGGCGTATCGTTTGGTGCAATGTTGACACAATCGCCACCGTTGTGAAGGCTTCATTTTGACATTTAAATGTGCAGCTCAGACGCCACATTATTCCAAGTTGGAATCCCATGAGTAAAAGTACAAGAGTTTATGTAACCCTGTATTAAGCTTTAATACACCGACGTATCGTTTTGTTCAACACGAGAAGTGTGAGTGTCGTCAAGTTTAATCTTCAGTTGTGTCGAAGGTTGACACTAACATTTTTCAACGCTAAAGAAAGCTTCTATATAATTGTGAGAAGTGTAGGCATATGTTTGTAAAGCAAAGCACTCAGAGAGAAGTATTATCTCTGTCAATTAGTATTATCTGATTTAATTATTATTTGATATCCCTATGGATTGAATTTAACTGTACAGATCAGTGTTATGGACACGTTAACCTACGTACAAGTATTAGAGGCCGCAGATTAGACTGCAATTGTGTAATCCCAGTGTATTTTTGATTCCGAGAGAGCATAGTTTTGTGTGCACTATGTCATGCGCATACGGCAGTTAGAAGGCTCGACAAATTCAAGGTCGTGCCTCCCTTACGAACTAACGTTACCCACAAAGCCCAGTGTTTTTATGTTAGATTAGAATGTGAATCAACAATCAAAGACGACACATTCCAAATGGAATGTTGGTTACTATCCTAAAATGACCCTACTGAATATAGGTCACAGCTGATTGCTGTAATTTTGTTAGGATGACAATGATGTCATGATTATGAAGTCTGCTATGAGAGCGACTTTTTGGAAATGCTATTTCATGATTTACGTAACTTATGGGGGGATTATCCCAGTTATTTTATTGACCAGACAAATTGTATAAGAATAACAAATAATGTTATTGTTGTGTCCGTGGAGGGACAAGTTGAAGGGTGGAATGAATACCTTCAACCATTGTACGTATATTCCGGCGTTGGTGATTCGCTTTTGGTCACATTGAAGCGAGATATTAAGCGCAACTGGTGAGCCGCTAATTATTGTTGTTGTTGTTGGAGCTTTTTGATAGCCGATGGTATTATGATGACTGTTAAGAGTCATGAGTTTCGTAAGCATCTCTTCTGAAGAGACTTACAGTTTTATGCAGCCTGTGTCATTAAGGTCATCTGTGAATTTAAATGATAATACAGCAAGGGAACTAACCAACGAACTAAACATAAAATAAATCATGAAACCTAATTATTATAAACCGACGTTATAAATATGATAAATTAATCTGTTAATAGACTAAATTTGAACCTATTTTTTTGATTGCTGACCGACACATTCCGACTGGAAATGGAATTAGGACAGCTGACACTTTTGAGACGAAGAAAATCACCGGCACGCTTTAGTTCGTAACTTGTGGGCTGCTGTGATTTTAGGCGATATTAGCCGCAGTTATTACTGCGCTATCGCCAACCTAAATACGTGCTTGAGATGACGATTAAGGGCAAACAGCATCTTAATCGGCGTATGTAGGCCTTGAAAATAATAACATTGTGGGTTCCATTTCATTTTCTTGAGTGTATATTCTGCATATCCTGTACTATTGTGTGTTATCAATTTTAGCTTTGTTGTTTCTTTATCGGTTAGGATATTGGTTGCTATTCTAGTCTAGTGTAAATTGTTTCCTACGGACGTTTCTCGCCGTAATTTGATGTAAAAGTGGTTTTAGCTAGACGATTTAAATTTAAATGACTAAATGCGGAAGTGGTACCAACGTAACTTAGATTATACTTCTTATTGCTATTAAATGTAAATTCTGTTCTTGACATGTTGACGATTAAATAACATCGCTTTGCTGTAAATTCTACTGATGTCACTATTTGTATTATCAACTATTTCACCTGTATTTGAGTAGCGACTTCTTCACGTTCCACGTTTCAAGCTTTGTTGCTTTTTTCGATTTCTGTAATAAGGACAGTCGAGAGGGTTAACTTAGCTTCAGATAGGACTTGGTTATTTATTTATATATTTTATAATTATTGACTTTGCGGACTAGCCGACTTCAAACCCTCCGAAGTAGGATAGGGGTTTGTTTTTAATGAATAAATTGTTCACGAATTTTACTTAAGCCCCGAACTTTTTATTTGCCAGCTTTGTGTTTACGGAGTATTTCTTTGGGCGTCTTTGACCCTTTCCCTTGTTACAGCCCAATACCTCCGGGTTATTGGTCTCATGCCGGAGCTAGCCTAAAGAAGTGCATCTGCTCCTCCCAGGTTGTTGGTTTGGAGGTTGGGGCTGTCTGGAATGCCATTTATGGTTGATGGTACCCCGGTAATCACCTCTGACGGGCAAAATACGACACTCAAAAGATCACTATTTATATTAAAAATTTCATAAAAAATTTAAGAAATTACGGGGCAAATGGAGCAGCAATCGGATGTTATATACGAGATCAGTGACGATCTAAGAAATTTTTAGGCAACCGAAAGACGGAAAGTAAGGAAGCTAGGACTATACAAGAAGATGAAGAAGAAATTAGAAATGCTAGGCGTCAAGAAGCATTAAGGCAAGATCGACTGTCCAGATTAGAAATGCCTGGGTTTGAATTGGACAGCGATAGATAATTCTATGACCCAGAAATAGCTAGACCTTGTAATCAAAATGTAATTTCGTTGATACATTTTGATGATAACCCTTTTACGCTCTCAGGCATTGTTAATCTTACTGCAATTGAACGTTTGCGTGATATGCGATGTTATCTTGATGAAAATAGAATATAATAGAATAGAGGGGTTCGCAGACGCAATCCAACAGAGATTTGGTCAATTGAGGACCAACAGAACATAAGGGCTGAGATATACTTGAAGAAGTATGCTTCATCAACACCAACTAGGTATGCGGAGTACTTCACGGCACAATTAGCTACGTTACAATACCATCAACCGCCACTTGCTGAAGAAGAATTAGTGCAAGCTATTTCGCGTCAGTTACCCACGGATGTGCGCAGATATTTAATTGCAGCAGGAGTGGAGACATTAAAATCAATGAAAATTTTTCTAAGCTCGTAATTTTGAATCCTATACAGAAGGCTGCATCTAAAGCAGTTCTAAGACACCTTGAGAAGAGCATTATTCCAAGAGCAGGAAATCCTGACATTTTATTAACGGATCATCGAAGTCAATATACTACTCTTGAGTTGCATGATGCCAGGGAAAGACTAGGTATCAAGCGTATCATTCGTCCTATAAGATACCCTGAATTGAATCCTACAGAAAGACAGATGTCAGGGTTGGCAAATTCTGTCGTCTGTATTGTTCCGAAGACCACCACAGTTGGACTAAGGTTGTGCCGTTACCGTCTTTTGTAAATGACGTAAGACACGAGAGCTCCAATGATATTCCTGTCACTTTTCATTTCAACCAGAGCCCTAAACGACCATGAGATGGGATGTTTTCAAATTCCATTAGATATCGAACCACCGATGGAACGAAGAATTGAGTTAGCTAGAGATCACCTGAACAAGCAAGCAGATAAGCGATTAAAGCGAGTGATAGGAAAATGGTACAGTTTACAATTGCAGGAAGGCGAGCTCGTTTTAGTACGTAAACCAACAGCATCAAACCTACCACGCAAGGTATATTCAAAATTCAAAAACTCTATATTGGGCCGTTCAAAGTTCATAGAGTTTACACCAATACTTACTTACTTACTTAATTCCTGCCGCTCCTTCCGGAGCATAGGGCCTTGGCGAAATTTCTCCACGCAGTACGGTTCCTGGCCATTCTCTTCACTAGACTCCAGTTCTTGTCCACCTCTGCAATTTCATTTTCGATCGTCCTATTCCAGGTCTCCTTAGGTCGACCTCGCTTCCTGGCGCCTTGAGGATTCCAGTCTAGCGCCGCCCTCTCAATAGCTCCGTCCGGCTTCCTTAGTGTGTGACCAATCCAGCGCCATTTAGTTCTTCATCTCCCGTGTCACTTGTTTCAGTCTGGTTTTCTCCATCAAGGTCCTCACATTCCAGAAACCGATTTTCGTAGTCCTCTTCATGCCAAAAGTCGTCATCAGGTTATCCGTCCGGTTTTGTAATTTCGCTACAGTTTCCGTAATCAGTTTATTTAAGAGGAGCGAGTGATTAACCCACTGCCTCCGAGTGCCTTGGAGGGGCTGTCACATTAAGCCTGAGGCACCAGGCTGATTTTCTGTCAGGGTTTCTTCCCTTAGCCTTTGAAGAACCAACTCCAAACTACAAGGCAGCAGTTGTTGTTTCACCAGAGCCCCGTTAGCCGTAATTTCTTCAGGGTTCCTGTAGGGCCTTCACAGCTACCGTAGCGGTCTTGAGGCACACAAAGTCCCCACTGTACTTCACCCCTACAGGCAATCCCCTACTTAATTACGTTGCCCATCTCCCACGACGAGGACGAGGGGTTGGATTTGTGGGAGACAGTTTACACCAATAATTGTTATAAAATTGTAGGGGTTGACAACAACCAAGTTCTGAGAAAGTTCAACCACACGCATTTAAAGATATATTACACAAGACGCAATAGATTGAAGAAAATACAGTTCAGAATACTAGTGGAACAATAAGATTAATAAGAGTATTTGCTATACTTCATTAATTGAGTCCACGAGTAATTGAATCCGTTGTTTGGAACTTGAATGCTTGTCACACGGCGAGAGTCGAACTGCAACTTACGTGGTAATTTAAGTATCAATTAAAGGGAAATTTATACTAACAGCCATACAGCATTTAGGCAACGCACTCAACATAAGGGACGGAGAAAATAATAATTGAAAAGAGAGGCAGAAAAAATATAACAGGGTTATAATGAATTGTAAAACCACGGCTAACATTGGAAACGACAAAAATGAAGTCGTGAGCAGAGAGGGTCACAAAAACTGGTTTATAAGAGAGTTCCCCACGGCAAAGGGAATCCCGCCGATACCTTATATATACAAATGGAAATGTATATCTGTCCGAGATTAATGGACTCCCACACAGTTTTTCTGATTGCATTGAAATTTTGTTCCACTGGGCTGATATTCTTTCAAGCAAATATTATCTCTTACAGGGACGGACTGGAAGCCGAATGGTACCTCATGATATGGCGTTGCCATAGTAACGTTCATCAATTTCGCAGACAGGGAATAGTTTTCTGGCAATATCTCAAAAACCGTTCGTTTTAGGGCCTTTAAACGTGGGGTCTGTGGTTAAAACCAATATTGCTCCTCGCATTGTCATGCGTACAACGAGCCACGTCCCATCTTTATAAATGCAACTCGACAAGTCTCATCCTATCCCTATCCTCTTCTTAGAAATAAAAATGGAAGTGTATATCTGCCCGACGTCAATGGACTCCGACACCGCTTAACCGATTGCATTGAAATTTTGTAGGGTTGTAGTGCACATCCCAAGGATGGGTTATGGCAACAATAATTTTTGATAGCCCCGTCCATTCCCTTCATTTGGGCCCTTTGGCACAAATCCACACCGTTCCACCGGGCTCAAATCTACACCTTTTCACCGATTTGAACCGAATTTTACGTACTTACCATTTCGAACAAGACGAGTAACACTATCTACTTGAAATTTCGGACAGCCCTCTCCATTCCCTTCATTTAGGCCCTTTGGCACAAACACTCCATTTCCATGCCCCACAAGCTTCATAATTTTATTTAAGGGCGTCATCACGGGAATGGGGACTTACAGCATTGGTGAGGATTCATTATTTTACAGCATGAGCGGAAAAATATTATTTTCGTTGCATCTATGCATACTTTATTTGTATTTCTCTTTGTTTTGCCGACCAAATCCATACCATATTTCAGAATCTTATTTTATACAGGTGGCGACACAGTGTGTACGGATGGTCTCGACACTGGCGTCTATCTTCTTAACAGTCTGTTATTCCTTCATGTAAATATTATTTCTTACAGAGGCAGAATGAAAGCAGAATGGCACCTCATGATATGGCGTTGCCATGGAAACGTTCATCAATTTCGCATACCGGGAATAGTTTCCTGGCATACTTCTGCTTATGTGCATACTTTAATTGATTATTATTGGTTTTTGGGTGTTTTTTATACTACGTGTGTTGTTTTTAGTCTACGAGTGTTTCAGTATTGATTTTATCTGAAGAAGGAGAGGTTTGGTAAATACAGTTTCACAGTTGATTTGTTACTAATCTTCTACTTTTTGTGAACAGAGTTCGTCATCATATAGAACCTGGGTCTTTTCGGTGTATTGATTTCACCTCCAGATTTTATCAAATGGATGATATGGTGTTCTGAACAGGGTTAGCTTGTCTCGTGTTCACATGGTGTCTCTGCACTCCGATGTGAGACTCTTATTTAAGTGTGGGTGGACATACAGATTTTAGATGATATTTACTATGAATTGTCTTTTAGTATTCGTTATTTCCCTAAGCAAATGCATATATTATTATGAAGCTGGGATTCTAAGAGTTTATCAGCAGACTGCCATTATCATCTTTTAGTGTTGCTATACGACAATACACGCAAGGCTAATGGAATGAAGAAATGTAATAGATAGGTAAATAATGCATACTAAGATTAAAGTAGGCTCCATAAATATTCATTTATATTAGCAAAATTTCAGGAGTAATCTATTATAAGCTACAATCAGTATAGTGCCGTCGTACATACCTACTTAACAATTTCAACACAATTTTTGATCAGATAAAAAGCAGGCACAACGACTTTGAGTGGCACAATATTGCTCATTATAAGAAAGGACCTTCCTCCGGGTTGCACACATTATGTCACAGCGAGCAAAGCTTCGATACCCCAATATCCAATTGTGATCCCGAGCAACGAGGGGCTTAAGAGCTAGTAAAATATATACCTATAGATATATCTTTTATACAGAGTGGTTGACCAGCCCCTTATTATTTAGTTTTATGAAACACAACTAATGTTAAATTTCTCCCTAAGGTCGATATTCTCCTGCGCTCTGCCTGCTCCACAGCAATGTAATTGAGCCATGGGTCTAGCAAAGAAGATTTCCGCGCCAAATGCTAGGGACCATTCTAATAACATGTGATTTATTGGTCTTTTAAAAAACACACAAGTAATACGCTCCGTGATCTCTAATAGTAGAATTAAATGAACATCATAAACCTTAATTGAAGACTTTGACATGGATAATAACGTTTGAGGTGGGATGACCACTGTAACTAGTGCACGTGCAGCGCGTGGTTTCCACGTTGCATTTGTGTCTGAATCGGTCAAGTTCCTGCCGGAAACGGTGGGTGAGATCGGGTGGAATGGTACTTCGAATTAAGACGCAGGATTCATTTTTTGAACGACAGCCGGTGCTCTATTTTAGTGGGGATGTAATATTGAGCTACACCTACAAAGTCACATTGCCTCATTTATTAACTTACGATGTAGCCTATTCCTGTGAAGAGTAAGTTGAATGTTGCTGATTTATAAAGAGAATTTGACCGAATCATCAATTTATGCTACGTGTCCTGTAATGGCAGAAAGTTAAGACATCTTAAATGGATATTAACATAACATATCGACGTGTCACTCCAGAGGCCCGATTTCGATCCCGGCTCTGACAAGAAATAATATATTGAGGGGTGAAACGGGGTACTCTAAGCTTCGTGGGGCAAAACTGAGAAGGGGTGAGATTGATTCCCACCTTAGCCACCCTGGAAGTGGTTTCTGAGGTTTCCCACATCTACTCCAGACTAATGCCAGGATGGCTTCTAACTTGCCTCCTTCCCAATCCTCATCTTAATTGCTAATACACATATAAGTACAGACACCGCTATAACACAGATTATCAGAGAATTTCTACACATCGAATGAAACA
Organism: Meconema thalassinum; assembly: GCA_946902985.2. Taxonomy (NCBI): domain Eukaryota; kingdom Metazoa; phylum Arthropoda; class Insecta; order Orthoptera; family Tettigoniidae; genus Meconema; species Meconema thalassinum. The sequence continues at coordinate 214,237,046 of OX336388.2, read as the reverse complement.
ACATATCGAAGGAGATTCCGATTGCCAGTTTACGTGTTCCTGAGAATTTTCCTTGGTATTATTTTGTTATTCAATTCTAACAAAAAGAAGACAACTCTATTTGAGGTGCTCATATTAAGATGATTCGTGTAATACCGGATTCGAACACTATGCATCGTTCACGGAATCCAACCTGAAAATAGATCTACTCGCTATATTACTAGTGCCCCATTCGCTAAAATTACGGTGCCTGTGACCTCTTGTATCATTTTTGTCCTAAGACATTGCTAAAGCGGTCAACACAGACGATAAAACCTAGCGAAAAAATTATAAACCTTTCCCCTAAAAATGATCGAACCCCAACTCTTTCTATCCTCAGTCCAACGCGTTAACATTTCAGCCACGCATGCTTACACACTATAGAAAGATAGAAAGTAACAACTTTTTGCGTTGGACATTTGGCTTTCTTTATCTAAAACGTTCTTATCGGTTCCAATACTATTCTTTAGTCGACGAGCATAAGAAAAAGAAATGCTTATGTTCTTTTCTTTTGTTGTGATTGCTATAAAATGTGCAGCCACCGTCAGCTCAATCGCATGCACTTGACAACTGAGCATCATGGGTACCATAGCGGAAATAACATTTGGTCATGGAGTAATGAGAATTAGGAATAATGTGATATTCTCGTGTCATATTATCTGGAACAGAGGAGGGATGCCACAGATAACCACTTCCAGGATGATTTAGGTTGGTGTCGAGAAGATGATAAAGATTTGAAAATCAATTCCACAAGCATGCCAACACACTTTATTTTGTTTGTATAAAAATAATCCAACCCGAAAATTAATTCAGCAGGCTCATTCAGTTCGTAGCTTTCTTTTCTCATAACGTCAGATTCTCTCAGCATATCTTTAGTGACAAAAGTCATGTTAAGGAACACTAGGACTGAATTTTTCAACTTCCACATTTTTTTTATCAGAATGAGTTAAAATTTAAGCTGCAGACTTATAATAGTAACACTAAGTCACATACCAAATTTGATAACAATTGGATGAAATGTAATTGATTTTTTACTAATTATATTATTAAAATATACCGTGTGATCAAAATGCTCCATACGCATTAGAAACTGTGTAAAACACTTGATATGTTCATTACATATACATAAGACTATTCTAAATATTATAACATTGAGACATTGCAGAAAAGTGATACATGTATGCCGTCAGATTAATTTTTTCTTGATCTGCCATCATGTTTTATGAATTATGATAATTTTTCATAGTTTTTTATTTATTTTTGGTCTGTAATTTACAATGTTACTGGAGATATTGCAATGTTATCTTACAACACATGTTTTTATGAATACCCAGTGATTTTGTAGTAAAATTGGTGAATATCTCATGCACATGGAGCATTTTGATTACCTTAAAATGTTGGTTGGAGAAAAAGGCATATTTATAAAATCGCATACTATATTAACCTGTTTGGCTCGCACAATGAAACTTTCTTGAAATAAAATCTGAAAAATACAATGTTTTGTTGTAGAAATAAAGAGCATAGAGACCTTTCGATTGAGTTAACCTATGACTTTCTAGGATTTCTAGTTTTAAAAGTGTAGCCTAATTTCTATGATTTGCCTTCCATCTTGAATTTATGCAGAGGAGATTAAAAAATGTCGCTGAGTCTTTAAAAATGCCAGTGCAGGAAGACTTTCTTACTGAAATGATCCACAGGGGTCCATAAGATATATATAAGGGAAAAAATAAAGAAAGCTTTTTTGTCATTTTTGCTTAAAAACTCAGTCCTAGTGTCCCTTAACAGTTTAATGAACTCAATACACTCTAATGAGTGGATCAATAATTACTATTTTATATTTGTCAAACGTAGGAATGAGGATTGGTTTACATTCCGGGGTTAAGGAGGGCTTTGGCATGACACAGCGTTAAGATGAGGAATGGTTTACAACCTGTTTTTTCAGGGGGCTTTGATTTGACATGTGCGATGGCCTGAGTTTTCCTTTAAATTAAGGTGGTCAACATTTTGAACACTTGATACCCTTAAAGAACCGAGTATCTTGCATTCTTTCTACTCTGTCGACATCCAACCTTGCTACGTACCATCGGATAAAAATGGTACTTTTCAGCTCCAAATGAAAACTAACTTGTTGGAACAGATAGATATGCACACATAATACATCCAATATAAACGGCATTAAGCAAAAAAATATGAACTAGCTTGGGTTCGAACATTCTACCTAACTGCTTACCTGACGATTCTTCAGCAATGCTTGATTTAGCCACCTTTACTACTGAGAGTCATGGTGCATCGCTCGCACGTATACAGTATAATCTATTCGTAGACAAACCCTGTCCAATGGTAAGGTGATGTTATTCGGATCTGTGATCGTGGATTTTACTTGAGATCATTGAAATAACACTGCTACTAATAATTTCTACTGTATTCTCGAGTATAAACTCAACGGTTAAGTTGAACTTAGGCTGAAAGGAAGCAGAAACTAATGTTTTAGGATGAATAGGTAAATACACGATAGTTGGGTTGCCTCTCTCCGAATAAAATAAGGGCCTGGTGAATCACTCTGATTATTAAAATAATGTATGAAAGACGGGACAACAAGAATGCAAGAGATGAAATAGGGAAACCAGAATACAGACGTCAGAAAATTGTCTGAAGGAAAAGTAGTTACAGCGTATCAAAAGACTCACCATCAGATGGAGAACAGAGAGAGAATAATAGGTTTAGAGACGAAAAGCTTACATAGAGAATTTGTATGAAGGTAACGGGATTGAAAACCATGTTCCGAAAGGGGATGTGAAATTTGAAGACGATACGAAAGGATATTTATTATGGAGGTCTACATTTGATAGAACACTAAGAGACTTAAGCAGCAAATAAACACCAGGAATTGATGATAAACGAACTGAGTTGCTACATTGCTTTGGTACTAAAGGTGGGCGCAGATAATTTCGTTTGAATGTAGGATTTATGAGACAGGTGAGGTATTCCCTGATTTTAAGGAGAATGTTATCATCCCCTTTCCGTAGGGAACAGAACCTGATTTATGGGATGTTAATCGTACAATCAGCAAGATCGCACATGCTTTAAAGAACCAGACCAGAATAATTTAAAAGATGTAAAGACAGAGAGAAAGCGAGTTTGGTGAAGAGCAATTTTGTCTGCGGAGAAACGTAGTAACTAGAGAATCTGTAGTAAGTCTTAGGTTGAACTTGGAAGGTAGAATAAATAAATATAAAATACCATTGACGGCATTTGGAGACAGTGTAAAGGCTTTTAGTAAGGCTGATTGGAGTGAGTTGTTTGACGTACTGAAAAGGATTGGATAAAATACAGGGAAAGGTGGGTGATCTTCCATATAAACAGCAATCAGACGGCAGTTATACAAGTTGAAGAACATAAGAGAGCGTCTGATATTCATAAAGGTGTAAGGCATAGCCGCAGCTTATCACCCATAACGTTTAAATACTAAACATCGAACAAGCTATGAAGAAGATCAGAAAAAAATATCTTGAAAAATGAAAAATTCAACAAGAAATTTAAAAAAATTAGTTTTGAAATTTCCGGGTAGTGGTACTTTTAAGGAATTGAAACTTGAACTGATGCCCCAGTACAAAATAAGAGAAAAGAAGCCATGGGAGTGTGGTGTAACATGATAATGATGAATATAAGATGAGTAGATAGAGTTACAAATGAAGAGGTAGTAAGGAGAGTTTTATCTGAAAACAGCCAAAGTACAGAGGAATTTGATTAATAAGAAACATCATTATAATCATCATGAGTAAAAATGTATTAATGCAAACATCATTTGCTCATTTAATGAAGCTTCTCACACCCTACATGAATATGGCTTCCTACCACTATGAATTAGCATGTGTCTCCTCAAATCTCCCTTTCGAATAAATGTGGCGTCACACACGCTGCATGAATATGGCCTTTCGCCACTATGGATTAGCATGTGTCGAATCAAATGTCCTTTGTGGATAAATTTGGCATTGCACACACTACATGAATGAGCTTTTTTGCCACTATGGATTCGCATATGTAAATTCAAACTGTGCCGCTGAGTAAATTTGTCTTCGCATACTGTACATGAATAAGGCTTCTCACCACTGTGGATTAGCAAGTGGTCTTTCAAATCCTCTCTCCGCTCGTAATTGGCTCGCACACATTACATGAAAATAATTTATCTCCACTGTGGATTAGCAAGTGTTTTTTTTTAATATCCTCTCCGCGTGAACTTGGCTTCGCACAGATTACAGGAATAAGATTTCTCGCTACTATGGATTAGCATGTGTTCCTTCATCTGTTCTCTCCGGTTAAACTTGGCTTTGCAAACGTTACATGAATTTAATTTGTCGCCACTGTGGATTAGCATGCGTCTTTTCAAATATACTCCCAACTTAAACTTGGCTTCACACACGTTACATGAATAAGGCTTCTCGCTTCTATGGATAAGCATGTGTCTGATCAAATTTCTTCATAAGTGAAATTTGGCTTCGCACACGCTACATGAAAATGCTATCACATTGCTGTGGAAAATCATGTGTTTATCATAAGATTTTTTAAGTGCAAATTTTTTTTTGCATAATTTACATGTATATGGAGTATTAGCACTATGAGTTAAAATATGCGTTCCAAAAGTGTGTTTGATAGAACATTCTTCTCTAGAGGCAGTGTCAGTGTATTGTCTTCCATAATTACCAACGTCATATATCTTCATTGCAGCCGGATTCAACGTACCAGGACATATCAGCCTGAAATAGTTAGTATTAACAGTTTAAAATATGTTACATTATAATAGGAAGTGAAATAATAGTCAAGGTTTAGAGATCAAGACATTATAATTGAAGCAACTTTTAATATCACTACCAGGAAATATGTCGAAGAATTATGGGGACCTGATTCCATTCCCATTGCTCAATTATATGCTTTTCATACGGTCTGAATGTTTTGCAATTGAATTTATATTTAAAAAACATATAATTTGACTTGTTGGAAACTTTGGAGTCACAGCTCTGTGAGCATGAGTGTGTTGGGATTGTTTCTTAGCCACCACATTCTTGCGATCCAAAGGCGTCAAATTTCGACATACCGGATGCAATTAAGGAAAAGGTGTTTAAATAGGAATCTCTGTTTCGCGGGCTTATAGGCCGTGTTCTAAGGACATTTTGTCGTCCTGAAGTTTCGCTGAAGACTGCGTTCAGCATGTTCACATGATACATAAAACGACGTTTATAAGCCCGCGAAGTAGAGATTCCAATTTCTACCTCGGTCGTTAAAGTCTGAATTTTTACAAGGTGTTGAAGTTTACACCCTTCGCATCCCTGCTGACCTTCGCCTATGGACCAACGATGAGCATATTTATGTAGTAACGTCCCCTCCTGCGCATAACTAAGCTGAAATTTCGCAATGTAACTAAAATGCTGAGTGATCAATGTTGCACTCGATTTCTCCCATTGTAAAGGTACATAATTCGTCTTTACGTAGCCACTAAACCCTACAACCGAAATAATCTATTATCCTTATTCTAGCCTTGCTTAACAGCTATATACCCTTTTTACTTGCTTCCATAATTACTGAACATTTGCTATTCCTGGTGACTAAATTATGTGCCCTACCAATCTATTCCTTTCATTACCACTCACCAGAAGCATCTAACCCCCATTCATCTCATTACCCTTTATTTGTTACTTTATCTAGCTACCCAATCTTCAACATTCTCCAATAACACCACTTGGAAATGCTTCTATTCTTCTATTTAACATACATATAGCACCACGCTCCAGACCATGGCTTCAAAAATTACTTCGTACTAGCTGCATCTAAATAAATGATGTTAGCATATGTCAACCAATCTTTAATGCATCTTCTTCGCTCGGTCCATATTGCTTCCTAGGAACCAGGAGTCACCAACTTCCTTTAGCGCTTCATCTGACAATCGATATATATATTCCTTGAATATACGCTTTACGTAGTTTGAACCTATATTGGGATTTCTCTGTATTTTTGCTCCATCTTATCTTTCTATGAAGTAGAAACCACCAACATTGATTGCTGTGTGTTTTCGCTCTCCCCTTGTGCTTTTGCTCATGCCTGTCTTAAGTATGTTTTAGCGAACGAGATTCATTACCCCTCTTTCAACAGAATCATACAGCTTCTCCTTAGTGCGCCATCACGCGGCACTTCGCTGAACTCGCTCATCTCCTGCGGTCAACTTGAGAACTCGCTGTCACCAACGACTAATGATGCTTGGAAGTTCGACTCGACCTCTACAGATGGCGACCTACACACTTCTACATTATTAGGACTCTACCTCAAGGAAAGAAATTTATTTGCCTTATAGATTTAGGTTTTTCTGCGTTTGTGACCCTTATGTCCTTCTCTCCCTCTCCCTTCTCCCCCTCGATTACCTCGCTAGTCGGAAGCCTTCTCAGTCGTCACGGTTCTAAGGGCAGCTAGCAGACTCGCTCGGCTTACATACAATGAACTGCCGTCACTCGACCGACATTTTGTGAAAGCCATGTAGTGGTAATTGCTCTATCAGCACCGCCAGTCAGCCAACCAATATGCAAAGATAAGTTACACAATATTTTAACCTAGCTATGAAGCTATTTTAAAACTTGCAAGTAATCAAATCTGCTATATTTTTATCATGCCGGTAGGGTATCATTCACTTAAAGTCAAACATCAATTAAACCACCGAGGGATTCTATGCTAAATGAAGAAGTACAAATATTGTGTAGCCGCAACGGGGTATTTACTCTCTTTTCATCCATACTCTGTCAAAGTCAATAACTTGACACATCGTGGGAATTTTGTAACTTCGTATCTAATTGTCTAATGGGTCAACTCTGTTCGTATCACGGGACTCTCAACCTCAAGCAATTATATCAATATTCAAGATTGAAATAACGTTGAATGATGCAAATTCTCAACCGGGAAATATTCACCATGTTAATCAATGTCATTCTTTAAAGAGAAAAATCTATGCACAATTTCAAAACTGAAAAGTGCATCGCGCCAAAAAATAACCTGGTTTGCCGTAAAATCGGTTCCAGTGTTGGGTACCCATACAAAAACAAACAGTGAAAAACCCCTAATTTCCTTTCCTCCCCTTTTAACCCTCTATTGACAGATTGAAATTGAGTATATTTAATAATCATTGCTGTGTATTTTAGGCTAATCTGAGGTTCTACCCAAGTTATGTCCTCCCCATTTTTGAATTTGTAATTAACTGTCATTTCTGCATACATTCAGTGGTATTTGTCATCCACGTCCCAAGGTCCAACTAATGGTTAGTTGGAGCTTTTAAATTCTTTAAATTTATTCTAACTTTACAAACATGAAAGCTCTCATCATTCTTTTACCATCTAGGCCCACTTTCATCCTTGTACCCTCTAGGCACAAGTTCATCATCCTTTTGCCATCTAGGCCCTGTTTCATCCTTGTACCCTCTAGGCACGAGTTCATCATCCTTTTGCCATCTAGGCCCTCTTTCATCCTTGTACCCTCTAGGCACAAGTTCATCATCCTTTTGCCATCTAGGCCCTGTTTCATCCTTGTACCCTCTAGGCACAAGTTCATCATCCTTTTGCCATCCAGGCCCTCTTTCATCCTTGTACCCTCTAGGCACAAGTTCATCATCCTTTTGCCATCTAGGCCCTGTTTCATCCTTGTACCCTCTAGGCACGAGTTCATCATCTTTCTGCCTTCTAGGCCCTGTTTCATCCTTGTACCCTCTAGGCACAAGTTCATCATCCTTTTGCCATCTAGGCCCTATTTCATCCTTGTACGCTCTAGGCTCGAGTTCAACATCCTTTTGCCATCCAGGCCCGGTTTCATCCTTGTGCCCTCTAGGCACAAGTTCATCATCCTTTTGCCATCCAGGCCCTGTATCATCCTTGTGCCCTCTAGGCACGAGTTCACCATCCTTTTGCCATCCAGGCCCTGTTTCATCCTTGTGCTCTCTAGGCACGAGTTCACCATCCTTTTGCCATCCAGGCCCTGTTTCATCCTTGTGCCCTCTAGGCACAAGTTCATCATCCTTTTGCCATCAAGGCACAAGTTCATCATCCTTTTGCCATCCAGGCCCTGTTTCATCCTTTACCCTCTAGGCCATGTTTCAACCTTGTACCGCCTATGCCCTGTTGCAAGCCCTTTTTCCCTTTATAAATGGCATTTCAAGTTTTCACGGAGACTCCTGCTTTACCCAAGTTGTTGGGATTAGCAAATTTTCAACAATCGTAACTCTAGTCAAACTTCATTGTATAAAATGGGGTCTGTTTACTTGCGATATTCTCACTTATCTAATCTAGTCTATGCAATAATTGCAATAGTTTCATAATTTGTCTTTCAGTCAAATCTTAGACTGACTCCAGCAACTTGCTAGCAACTGCTACATTTTGTATTGTGACAAAATCAGCAATCAAATTGCTTCAAACTTATATCAGTGACATAGCTTTAAATTATAAGCCACGACAGCCCCCTGTTCCGTACTTTAAATCGTTTCTAGTTATTTAGTGTTTGAGCGTTTATTCTCAATATTTACCCCCAACGAATTACTATTCTAGCTATTCTTGAACTTGATCTTCACTTATGGCAGCAACTTGAGATGCGCCTCGTGAACTTCGGCAATTATTTCTTTCGTTTGTAGTGCTCTTACCAAAACTTGCAAAGCTACTTTTTGTCAGATTTATGTTTTTTCACATATATCTCTCTAGATGAGTGTCGCTGGTATAGCTCGCTCAGCTATCCCCCTTCCTAGGGTTGTTCTTAATCTATGCATTTTTGGTAATTGTTTTTTCTTATTCAAGGCTGTATCTAATTTCGCTTAACCTCCTATTAGTGATTTTCATGTGCGAGATTTAGTTTTTCTTTTCGAGCACAACTACTCTATTACTTTATTCTGAAAGGGAGTAGCAGCCTTTCAGAAAAATCAATTCTTTACTCGTGTTATAGACTGTAAAGATATTGATAGCATTAGCCAACTAGTGGCTATACTACGTTCTGCTGCACGGCTGAAAGCAATGGGAAACTACAGCCGTAATGCTTTTCCCGAGGATATGCACCTCACTATGCATAATTACATATGACGATGGCTTCCTCTCTTGTAAAATGCCAATCCGGAGGTAAATTAGTTCCCCGTTCGGATCTCTGGATGGGGACTACTCGAGATGGGATTAATATCACTGCAGTGACAAAGAGGATATCTGACATTTTACGGATCTGAGCGTGGAATGTCAGAAGTCAGCTTGGCAGTGGAAGGTTAGAACACGTAGAGAGGAAATGGATAGGTTGAGGTTGGATTTGGTTGGGATTAGTGAAATGCACTGGCAGGAAGAACAGGACTTTTGGTCAGGAGACTTAGGGTCATTAGCATTAAATCAAGCAATGGCGATGCGGGGGTAGGTCTGATATTAAGTAGGAAACTTGGACAGCAGGCGGAATATTATGAGCAATATAGTGTACGGATTATTGCAGCTAAAATCAATACAAAACCTACATTCACCAACGTGGTACAAGTCTATATGCCTACAAGTCAAGCTGATGATGAAGATGTTGAAAAGATCTAGGAAGCAATAGATGAAATTCGGAGGTATGTCAAGGGTGATGGCTATATTATAATAATGGGAGACTGGAATGCTGTGGTAGGAAAAGAAAGAGAAGGGAAGATAGCAGGAGATTTCGGATTAGGCGAAAGGAATGTTCGAGGAAGCAGGCTGATGGAATTTTGCACCGAACAAGAGTTGGTCACAGCTCACACCTTATTCAACAAACACAATAGAAGAATATACATATGGATGACACCAGGAGCTACAGGGCGTTACCATATCGACTTCGTTATGGTCAAGTAGAGATTACGAAACCAAATTTTGGATTGTAAAACATATCCCGGTACCGACATAAACTCTGACCATAATCTGGTTGTAATGAAATGCAGATTAAAGTTGAAGAAACAGAAAAAAAAGTCAAAAGCCAAAAAGGTGGACAATAGACAGACTGAAAGAGAAGGAATGTAAACGAAAGATTCAAGAAAAATATAAAGGAAGGACTAAAGAAACACCCTAAACAAACTTAAATTGCAGGCGAATGGGCAATTTTGAAGAATGAAATAACAAAATCCGCAGAAGAAAACATTGGTAGGAAAGAAGGAATAGGAAGAATACCGTGGATCAGTCAGGATATACTAGAACTAATGGATGAAAGTCGGAAACACAAGACTGTAAGAAATGAAAAGGGAAAAGTAGAATACAGACGTCTGAGAATTGAGGTTAACAAGAAGAGAAATCTGCAAGTACAGAAAATTGACAGAAATTACGAAAGGTAGACCTACTGTAGCTTATCGAAGAATTACGAACACTTCTGGGGAAAATAATACTAAGTTTTGTAATATTAAGGACAGAGATGGAAAGTCTCTAACAGATAGGGAAGAAAAGGTTGAGAGATGGAAAGTTTACATTGAGTGTTTGTATAAGGGAAAGGAGATTGAGAATCAGTTATTGGAAAGGGAAGTGGAAATTGATGAGGATTCGAACGGATATATAACATTGAGATCACAATTTGACAGAGCATTGGGAGACTTAAGCAGGAACAAAGCACCATGCATACATGATATACCGATTGAGTTGCTACGCTGCGTAGGCGATGATGGTCTGATCAGGTTATTTTACTTGGTGTGTAGAATTAATGAGACATGTGAGGTACCCCCTGATTTCAAGAAAAATGCCATCGTCCCCGTTCTGTAGAAAGTAGGAGCTGACAGATGTGAAGATTGCCGTATTATCCCCTTGCTTACTCACGCTTCAAAGATCCTGTCCAGAATAATTTAATGAGGATGAATATCAGATAGAAACGGAGTTGGGTGAAGACCAGTTTGGTTTCAGGACAAACGTAGGAACAAGGGAAGCTGTACTAAATCTTAGGCTGATTTTGGAAGGCAGAATAAGGAAAGATAAGAGATCGTTCATGACATTCGTAGACTCAGAAGAGGCTTTTGATAACATTGATTGGGCTAAATTGACATTTTGAAATCGATTGGAATAAAGAACAGGGATAAGAGGGCGATCAACAATCTAAAGAGAAACCAGACAGCAGTCAATCGTGCTGCAGGATATGAGAGAGAAGCTGCTATTCAGAAAGGCGTAAGTGAAGGCTGCAACTTATCACCCATACTTTTCAATCTTTACATTGAAGAAGCAATGAAGGAAAGTGGGTGTGAAGATTCAAGGAGAAATAATTTCAACTCTGAGATTTGCTGAACACATCATCATCTTGGCCGACACGCCAGTAGATTTAAATGAGTTTTTAAATGGTATGGACTCTCGTCTTGAGGAAAGAATTCATGATGAAAATTAATAAATGTAAAACAAAAATATTTGAATGGAGCCGAATAAAATCAGAAACCTCTATGGACATCAAATTGGCAGATGAAAAGCAAAAGAAAGAAGGACACTTCAGTTACTTTGGAAGCAAAGTAACCAAAGATGGACGAAGCAAAGAGGATATAAAAAGAAGTTTGGCTCCGGCAAAGAAAGTATTTCTACAAAGAAAGAAAGAAAGAAAGAAAGAAAGAATCTGTTGACATCGAATATAGATTTAGTTATTAGGAAGTCATATTTGAAAGCCTTAGTCTGGAACGTCACACTCTATGGAAGAGAAACTTGGACTATAGGTGCAGCAGAACATAGGAGAATTGAAGCGTTTTAAATGTGGTGTTAAAGGAGAATGATTAAGAACAGATGAGTTGATAGGGTTGCAAACGAAGAGGTATTAAGACGAAAGGGAGAGGAGAGTTGTTTTTGACGACTGCTAATGAGGAGAAGAGATAGGTTGGTAGGAAACATACTACGACACCCACGAATAGCAAGCTTAGTTGTGGAAGGAAGGGTCGAGGACAAGAACTGTAGGGGTACACCAAGGTTAGAATATGTTAAACAGATTGCCTCGGATGAAGAGTGTTGTCTACGTAGAGATGAAACGATTAGCTCAGGACAGGGACGCATGATGTGCTGCATCGAAACGGTAAAAAAAAGACTCAAACAACAACATAAGCCTTGAGCATGATTATATTTATAACTACTGCCAATGATTGTAAATGGCCACGGGCCACCCTTTCCCACACACTGCTCTGCTTTGAGAGTCCCTGCCTATTGATGTCACCACTAAATTAGTATATTTTTATAAAATTCTTTTATCATTGTTTACACAGTTTGTTAATAAATATATTCTTGTTTTGGGTCTTTCCCGTTTGATCAAAGTGTTCTGATTTCTCTCAATAACCCGTTTCCTTATTCTGACTACATCTTCTCTGTGGTGTCGATTGGAATCTTCCAATTGCTCCAAAACTTGATACCGAAACCCGTGGAATCCAATTTGACAATAAGTCTCCAAATACAGGCCGGACGTTTGTTTTAGACGAGTGAAAAATCTTAATGGAAGCCTGGAGGCGAGTTACTACAGTACCTGTGTTATCAGCTTCCCCAAGCGGTCCGATGATTGACAAGCTGTCTCACACTGCCGCTGAAGTACAGTCATTGGCAAATATAATGACGTTCTGTTTTTAACTACGTAACGTGTATTTCCGCGTCACACAATACTTCGACGTTGACTGTACTGTCTGCAAGTCGATGTCGCCACGTGCTCAAGTCTGGAATTCCATTACATCAGATCGGTGGTGACAAATGTGAAGCGATAAAGTGAGAGAGTGACTGTGTACAGGCTCACCCGCAGGCTTCAAGGTCAAGGGCAATCGTCTAAAACAAACGTCCGGCCTGTACTAATATTCAGTTGGAATTGTCAGCTTTAATTTTGAACGAGATCTCAGCAGAGAGGTGTTGGAGCGACGCCACTCCTTGCAGTCCAACACTACGGTACTCACTCTTCCTTGCTACCAACTTGACAGCTTGTACATCCTTTTCTACCAGAAGCGTAAGTTGGTGTCCGACTTCCATTCTTTAAAATGGCACCCCTAAATAACAAACTTGTCAACAATCGCGCTTCGTAGAAGAGCAACTTACCCGTTTCAGAAAATTTCTTGAAGATTTAATTCCTCAAGAATATAACTTGGACATAGTTTCTCAGTGCTTGAAAAATAATGAACAGTCTTACGAACGTTATGACGCATGCCAAACAGAGATCATATCCGTCGCTCCTGACCAGGAGGGGGACCGTGATGTGATGAGGTGGAAGGCTTGTATTATCAGGGTTTTGTAACGGATCATGCTTTTATCACGAAACTCCCGGAAGATCAGGGAAAGGACATTCTAGCTCCTAGTCCGGCTCAATCTCAACAAACTGCGTCACGTGATAGCACTCTCAGGCCTAGACCGTTGCCCCGAAAATTGAACTGCCCCATTTTACCGGCGATGAAAACCAATGGGATTACTTTTACGACCTTTTCTGTCATCAATTAGATAATAATCACTCCATTCTGGCGCTTCCTCAGTTAGATACAGTATTAACAGTAATATCCTCACTTCACAACCGAGTGTTACAACAGGTTGAAGCTCATCAATTAGGCACTGAATACTAAACTATTGCTTTTAATCTACTTAACGAAATGTATCGTAACACTCGTCTTCGAATACAGCGTCACATGAAATCACTTTTCAACTTACCGGCTACTCGTCCTAATGACGTCAATTCTTTGAAAGCTCTTCTGGACACCTGTCTGCTTCATGTCAAAGCTTTATACCAACCTGAACAACCCACCCAACATTGGGATACCTACCTCTTCCATCTCATTTCTTCTAAATTTGACGTCGCAACCTTAAAACATAGGAAGTCGAGCTCTCCCTCAAGCTTTTGGTCACTATAATTTACAGTAGATGTCAACGTTTGACTGCACTATCAAGCGCTCAACGGCATGTTTCTTTCGCTCCTAAATCTAGCGCCCCATCAAGTGGCTATAGGCTCAGGTCTTCAGAAAAACGACAAGGCAGTTCCACAGCATTCAATAGTCAAGGCGCAATGCATAAAATGCCCAATGATATTCCGAAAAGTATACTATGTCCGAAATTCCACGCTTTGTATTTTTGTGATTCCTTTCAAGCGCTCACTCTCGACGATAGGAGTAAGCTCATTGCCCAAAGTCATTGTTGCTTTTATTGCCCTTCGTCTAAACATTCTGCGTCTAATATACCATCCACTAGACTTTGTTTCCATTGCCAAAAGCCGCATCATATGTTGCTGCATTGTCACGAGAAACCGAAATCATTAGCAACTTCACCTTCTACCAGGAAACAAAGTGATAACGTTGAAAAGGCTAATGCTTCCTTCTTCGTCTAGAATTCTAAATCTTGACACAGTTCTCTGGTACTTTTATCCACAGTTCAAGTCGACATTCAAGAAAGATGTGGTAATTGGATTCGAGCCAGAGGTATTCAGGATTCCGCCGCCACACACGAATTCGTGTCAAGGTCATTAATTGAAAAAACTTGGTCTTCCCGTAATATTTACCTCCATAGAGGTATCTGTTATTAATAATTATAAACGTCAAGCTCTACAAGTTTCAAAGTTGCAACTCAAAAACACATGACAGAGAACACTACCATAAAATTAAATTGTCTCATACTGAAAAACATAGGCGAGGATACTCCAAGTCGCTCTGTCGATACTACCCGCTTAAACTTCCCTGCTCATTTGAGGCTTGCTTTTCAATATTAAAGGTCGTATTGAAATTCTGTTCAGTGCCAGCGTTCTTTGGAACAGCCTACGTAAGCAAAGGCGCCATCTAGCTGCCGATGTTTTCGCTCATGATACCAAATTCGGTGGGATCATCACTGATCAACTTCCTCATTTCAGCCGTCAGTCCACTTCTCAATGCCATTTCGTCAGCACCGACTCAGAACAGTTTTGGAAATTATTGACTCCTCTAGTCCAATTACATTCGAAAACAAATTCCGTAAGCAGCTCTTTGTCTCTAATACCACTCGCAGTCCAGAGGGTAGGTTTGTTGTGCACATGTGTAGGCCACCCAATCTCCCAAAAATTTTTATTCTCAACCCAAGGCCCGTAAGACCCTCTTTGCCACTAAGAGCAAATTTAAAAAAGAACACACCATCAGGGAACAGTACACCAGCTTTCTTGAAGAATACGAAAGTCCAGGTCATATGGAGGTCGTCAAAAAGTCGATGACGAACCCCATGCTCCGGTCGAAACCGTCTCTTTGAATCATCACCCTGTATGGGGAATAATACTCATTCGCGACAAAATTCGTGTAGTCCTCAATGGATGCTAATGGCAATAGTCTTAATGACACACTTTACTCTGGCCTCGCTATTCAAGCCGATTTGTCCGCTATTCTTTTGAACTTTCGACTTTTCCCATAACCTTCATCGCTGATATCAAGCAAATGTCTTTAATCAATTCGCATCAACAGGATCTCAAACGCATCTTATGGCGTGATGAACCCAGTAAGCCAATCAAAATACTTTGTTAGGGAACTGTCAGCTACGGGCTTAAGCCTTCAGCATTTCTTGCTAACCGCTCGTTGCATTTGCTCGCAGCTCAGGACGGCCACTTGTTCCACACGCAAGCTTCAGAAGCTTTGACCTCGTCTTTCTATGTCGATCATTATCTTCAGTCTTTCGAATCCCTTGAAGAAGCTTCTCTTGTTTCCAGTGAATTAAAGGCACTACTTAGTAATGGAGGATTTCACTTCACAAATGTAACTCGAATTCCTCAGAGTTCCTTTCTCAATTTCCTATCGAAGAAGTCGACTCCTCTTCGGTTGAAATTTGCAGTGATTCCGATTCGATTAAAACATTGGGTGTGCACTGGTGAACTCGCAGCGACACGCTCACCTACAAAGTGTCTCTTTCTGAATATCTTCCTAAGAGGCATGTATTGACCGAAATGGCTAAACTTTTCGACCCCCTTCCATTTCTAGCTCCAGGAGTGACTCTGGATAGGACTCTATCCTTCAAGAAACATTTGGAATTTTCATTTCAAAAAGTAAGCACACGAAATAACCTCATCCAAAAACTATGCAACACTAGTTGGGGAGGTTCAACAGATACGCTTCGAACTTCTGCGCTAAGTTTAGTGTATTCTACAGCTGAATAATGTGCGCCGGTATGGATGAACAGCGCCCACATAAAGAAGGTAGACACTCAGCTCAACACAGCCAGGAAAACCATCTCCACTCTACTGGCTTCCAACACTCAGCCACATATCCTCCCGGTGTTAAGAAAACAAGATGCACTGAGGAAGGAATATTCTAACATAATGAACAACCCAGTACTTCTAATCCCACTCTGGCAATAAACCGACTCCGGTCTAGGAATCCACCCCTGCGACTGGCTCAACAGCTTGCTGATAGTAATTTTAACGTAGCAGCTAAATGGCGTGAAACATGGACTAGAAATGCCCCACCCGAAGTACTTGACCTCATTGATCCTGTAAAGAAAACCAAGGGCTTTGAACAACCGCGAAATATATGGAAGACCATTAACCGCATCCGTACAGGACAAGGTGTTTGTGCATACAACCTGCACAAAAGGAGGAATCGGCCATACTCCTGCTGTGATTGTGGTACAACGAACCAGGCACATTGTGGAAGATTGTAAACTAAGAGCGTACCGAGGTGACCCTAACGACATTTTCAGTGCTACACCATCGAGCCTGGACTGGATAAATAGACTGGACCTAAGGTCGATATATGTGCTTGATGTAATTATTATTATTATTATTATTGTGTTTCATGTGCAATGCCAAATGCTAAATAAATAAATTTGATTTTCATACAAGAAAGTGTGTTTCAACACATCACAATTGCAGTACATCATAAATATTCATACTGGATATCATTAACTGATTAGCGCACTCTTCATATACAGTATACCACTGATAGTGACAACTCCCGTGCAGCTAGTGTAACTCATTAAATACTTCGAGCAGTGGGAACTCGGAGAATGAATATTTTTGGGCTGCTAAATAACAAGTGAATATCAATATGCACTGAAGACAGGCAATAACATAAACAATTCCATTCAATGACAGATATAATAAGAGGATATATGATTTTATCAACAAACCTTATTTACATCCAACATTTTTAGTTGGCATACATGAAACAGATGAAATGCTATTCCTAAATATGTTGTCCACTTACTCATTTGGATGGTTTCCACTCTCATCACTCCCTTCTTTCTGAGTTTCTTCTGTTATATCCTAGTAAAAAGAATGAACCATGAACATCTCCTGCGCTTCTGCACAACAAATAACAAATAATGTAACTTTACAGCACAGTTCAACTGAGAGTAAGGATATTCTTACTCCCCATCCTATTTTACTGGGGTATACAATTCTTCCCTTGATCTGAAACTTCACACACATCAGTAATTCTAAGTGTGATTGAATACGCACAGAACGGTACTTTAAAGGAAGTAATAGGCGTGTGGACAGATGATAAACATTATTTTGAAATGTATAGCCAACAGATTATAAGCGGATTTTACCTTGCCAGTCCAACCTTTTGTTCTATTTCAGTCACAGAATCTACCTGCTCATATCATTAATGACTGACTTGGAACACACAGCTTTTAACATTGTACATTTAAGTCACTCATATATGGTAGATAATCAATGTTCTACAAGGACTTTTCAAAAAGCACTGCACAGTTTTTGATTAAGGCAATTAAATCTTATTTTAAACTACAGTAAGACAATTTAAGGGTATCGGGAGAGAGTGTATTGTAGACTATAACACAATTATTGCCACTATATCTGCAGGTAGTAGGCTCACTATATTCATATTATAGCTCAACGGCAGTTATTAAAGCGAGCGTGGCAGGGAGAAACAGGAATTCCTTTCATCTAAAAATAAGCCCCTTTCCTTTATCCGCGCTGCCAACTAAGGTAAACTGTAATGCTACAAGCCTACATGAATTATCATGCGTTTTCTTCTTAAGGCTCACCTAGATGCTGTTCTCACCTGCTAGTTGGATTTATTAGGACGCCGTTCTTGTAAGCAATCATGTCCTGAATATGCCCATATACATAAAATATCCGGAATCAGGAAGGAGGATGATCACTGCTTTAAGTTAGAACAATTCCTGCAATTGTCTGCAGTTCAAGTGACAAGCCAAGGAAGACCACTTAAAAGGATTGTAGAAGTAGTCAAGACCTTCTACCCTCTAATTCCCAGATGATGGGATCTAGTACCTGTCATCTGTTAGGAACTATTCTCCATTTGCTCAATGTATAGTGCAATGACATGCACAGAGGAAGATCTTTGGTTCGAGACCAGTTTTGGTCAGACATGATTTGCACTTTCCGTAGAATACACAACCTACCAGACGGCAGCTTCCATTTGTCAGCAGTATGGACTGAATACACACATCTGGAACCTCTGAACAGTATTTGTGTAGAGATGATCAGGTCAAGTCCTCTGGAACATTCAAGTAATAACCCTCTAAGGCACTTACCTCTTTTAAATCTCCACCACTCACTGTCGATGGTGTTTCTATTTTGATCACTGGCATTAAGATGTCTTCAAAATTAATATCACCACTGACATCTGTATCATCCTGCAGAGAAATTACTTGTTTCACATACACGTCCCTTTAAATTGTTCAAATTACATATGAGACATAAATTGTAACCTTGCTCTTCGGAAATCAAATAAGAATGTGACCTTTTATCAAGTTTCCATTACCTTGAACTCCTTCTAAAAAAAATGCAGTCGTGTAGATTTTATTAGGGAGACACACTCACGGACACACGGACAAAAGGTGATCTAATAAGCCTTTTTTTTTTCATGAATAAAAATAGGCTCAGAATAGACTAATGACATCAACTTTTGTCCGTGTGTGTGTGCGTATATGTGTGTGTGTGTGTGTCCCTAATAAAATCTAAACGGCTGGAGTGAGCTCAATGAAACTGGGTGAGGTTATACCACAATTTTGGTCGACACAAACCGTGCCCTTCAAATTTTATTACGTCTCATCAATCCAACATGGCGGCTGTGCGAAATACTTCACCGGCAATCAATATCTCCGAAACTATTACAGATATCACCTTGAAATTTTGTACGATGATAAAGGTTGCCAATAGAAATTCACCTATGAGTCTTTCAAAAACCTATTAGCTTCAATACGAACACGGCAGCCAAAGATATTTGCAACATGTAAATAGACTTTTCTCGCGATTTAAACATCCAAACGCAATGAAACTTGGTATAACATGTATATACACATTGTAATGCACTGGCATCAAAGTTAGTTCAATTGTTTACATGACCTCAAGATCGCGGCTGTGCGAAATATTTCACCGGCACTCTATATCTCCGAAACGATTACCGATATCACCCTGAAAATTTCCACGGTGATAATGGGCACTACTAGTTCATTTATGTATTTTTCAAAATCCTGTAGAAAACAAAACGAACAAGGCGGCCAAGCGAAGTTGAAATATTTTAATAAGATTTTCTCGCAATTTAATCATCTGAGCGCAGTGAAATATGGTACAGTAAATGTTTATACACATTGTACTTCACTGGCATCTAATTTAGATCAATTATTGACATAACTTCAACATGGCGGTTGTGCGAAATATTTAAATAAGTTTTTATCTCTTGTGTATTAATCATGTGATCGAAGTGAACACTTGAACATTGAACCTACACAATAATCGTCATCTAATAGTACATAACTCAATGGCCTACATATAACAAAATCCAACATGGCGACCATCCGAAATATTTAGATGCTTCTCAATATCTATTATTCTATGAGAGGAATCAAACTGAAATTTTGTATGTTGATAAAGGCTATGAACATAAGTTCACCTATGGAACTTTCAATAACCTGGTGAGCACAAATCCAACATGGCGGCGACATGAGATATAAATATTTTAATGGACGTTTCTCGCTATATAACCATCCGAGCGCAGTGAAACTTGGTATGGTAAATGCTTATACAAATGGAATATAATTTATTTCAATTGTTTTCATAACCACAAGATGGCAGCTGTGTGAAATTTTATAAACTCACTTTCATTTCTTGTGTCCTAATCATGCAATTGAAGTTTGAATACTAAACCTACACGAGAATCTTAATGTAAAAGTACATAACTCTTAAACCTACATATATAAAAATTCAACATAGCGACCATCCGAAATATTTAGACGGTTGTCAATATCTACGAATCTATTGTAGCAGTGCAACTGAAATTTTGTATGTTGATAGAGACAATTAACATAAGTAGGATATCTGACAATGGGCTGTATAATTCTTCACGGAACTACTCGTTTACATCGTAATTCACATGACCCATTCCTGGGATGGATGAAAATGTACTCGTTAGAAACACACGCTAGACATGGAGTAGCGCATGTGAAGTGTTTTCACCTATTGTACTACTTCTACCATGTACCATTCCAGTCCATGTACATAGTTAGAGGGCAGCATAACATAGCGGGGACTGTGCCTGTGGCAATGTACTTGGTACAAGAGGATATGAGAACTCTATCACGTGCCCATTCAAGCCTTCCATATATTGCCTTCCGTAGAGATCACCCAAGTGGATATGGAAACTCAATAACATCACAGATGTATTATTTCAGAGCTAATCAATATTTATGCATTGCTTCAATGGGATAGGGAAATTAACATTTGCGATGTTATCTTGTGGGTGTTACCCAGTATGCACCAATAAATGTGGGCTACAAACCGCCCTTTTAGTCATAATTTATGAAAGGAAGAGAATATCTTTAAGTGAATGAATTAGGGTTAGTTATGAGGTAGAAAGGGAACAGTCAATTAAGGTTGGAAAATGAATACCTCGGTATCGAAGTTGAGGAAGAGTTGACCAAGGGAGGTCAAAATAAATGATGGAAAAAAGGAGCCCGGCACGAGTAAGCAGATGCAGTGTCACGCTCTACTGAGGTCTTGTGGGTCTCAAACAACTTCCTACTACTGTGGATGTGGCAAATTCATATTAACTCGAACCTTTTAAAACAAGTATTTATACAAATTATTTCCAAGAGCGTGGCCCTCAACAAACTAATCCTTTACATGAAATGTAAAATGAGCCCCCACAGGCAAAGACCATAATTGCTGAGCACAACTGCCTGGAATCGAAGGTATTCCGTTTCGAGTTAAGCTGTCGGTCTCGTCATTAGGAAATCAAACAGAAACACCTGGTGATGAAGATGATTATTCATTAGAATTTGATTGCTTTCGGTCAAGTTAGAAACCAAACATTGCTTTTAGCTGGTACTGAGCTTGCTTTTATGTGTGGATCTTTCCTTTAACCCGCTAACCTATAGGATATACAAATCGCAGCGCATTCACTTAACCGCAAACATAACTTAAATATTTTATATGATTTAGTTTTTACATGGCACTTGATAGTCAAAGAGGACCCAGGGGGCAGGAAAAGTCAGCTAATCTTGTAGGAAACAAGACTGAGTGACCCGAACTTCCAAATAATATTCCATCTAAAAATAATTCGTATTATTATAAGAGAGGTAATGCAGAACACATAATTGCCTGTAATTGATGTTCCTTTTTAACATCTACCCTTTCAGCTTCAAATACATCACAAGGCTCGTCCTGCAGATTATCGGAGGACAACTGCTCACTGGACTCCTGAAAGTATTATACATATATGACCCAATGTAAAATACACAGACACAACATAACTACTGAGTTAGGTCTAACATGAAAACTAAAAGTTAACAGACCCTGGTTAGTCCTTCATTAATGGGCAAACAACATGATTTGTGCCCACCTTACATATTGCCATATTGAGCAGTGAGTACACACTGACAACACCAGTTTCTCTTCACGGGCAGTGACTGTTAACTGTAACCACCCCGTGGTTGTTTGGCCAGAGCACGTGTAGAGGGCAGGAGCAGTCAGATCCAACTTGAAGCGCTCACACATGTTTCTATCCGATACCAACTAAGAGCTCCGACTGTTTGCTGGTGCCCAACACTTTGTTGTTCTTTAACATAATAGTTGTGAACAGTTTAGTCGCATAATCCTAGTTTGTGACAGTTTGGTGTGTATGACCTGATGTGTAGTGAGCACGATTGCCAGGCTTGAATGAAAGGCAAATCTTGGATTCACAAAGAAATACCTTAATCTGCACAGCACTCTAATTGGAAAGCCATTCACTCCAACTAGTGCCGAGAAAATTAGGAATATTTGGAGATTAATATCTACATGGTTATTACAATAAGTCGCGGCTACAGGGATTAATGGTCAATTGAGCCAGACCTTCATGGCAGTTATTTGTCACCACTCATGCCTGTGAAAAGATTCAGGATTTTCTGCTCAGTCATATTCCCCTCGACGATATCTCTGTTCAGCCTGCTAAAGACTAACCTAACTATGAATAGCGTTAAAACGTTCTCTATCTAAATCTTTCTAAGAATGCTACAAACCACATCGCAAGGTTGATATTCATGAAGCTATGGTATAATTCAAGGAATTATCTTCCTTGAAACAGTACAATATAGACAAGCCTGTGAAGTGGGGTTACAAGATGTGGATGTTATGTGATGGCACCTAACTGAAAGAGTTCACAGGAAGTGGGTAAGGAAACAGAGACTGGACTTGGACAAAGGGTAGTTTCAGATTTGCTGAGTGGGAAGGAGGGAATGAATCACATTGTTTACATTGACAACTAATTCACGACCCATGAATTGTTCAAACAATTCAAATACAGGAACATTTTTGCATGTGGCACAATAAATCCCTAAGCCCAGAGATTACAATAGCTTGAAAACAGGCGAGTTAGATTTCAGTGACAGTGGTTGTATAGTTTGTGTAAATAGGTGGAAAGCCAAAGGGGAGACAATTAAATTTCTTCTGTGAATAAACCAATGCATGTGTCCAATGTTCAAAGGAAGGATAAGGAAAGCACTCTTGTCGACTAGGCCTGAAGGGCTACAATAGTGAGATGAATTTAGTTGACAATTATGATCGGTTAAGAGGAGACCATCAGCTAGAAAGGAAAAGCAAGAAATGGTGATTAAGGTTTATCTCCATTTTATTGACTGCTGTGCCATAATGCACAAAGAGCAGGATATGCCGCGCTTGCGCAACGAGAATTTGAGACGTGAAAATGTCGAAGGTCTTCATTCTTCTCGCATTGTACATGTGAAGAGAAAATCAGGAAAGAACAAATGTAGGAGATCACCTTTTATTTCTATGGAGCAAGGTAAACCTTGTATACACAGAACAATACGATTCGAGAGCAGCATATTTAATCACCAAGACAATGTGCAATACAAAGAAGACACCGGTCCGTACAAGGTGGTTGTGAGGCAATTGTGATGTCCACTCTGCCGTACGAATGGAATACCTTGTTTCCAAGACTTCCTCACTTACCGTTTGTACACAGTGGTCCTTTGTAAGTAAACTCATGAATCTATTCCTGAATCGTGTATAGTAATCCCCTCGTTACGTACCCACTGGTAACAATAATGGAGGGTAGTTTCTCGTGCCTGTTAATCTCACGAGCACGAACCACGGGACCTTTTTTAACGTTGAATCCGAACCACAAGACATGTCATTTCACTTTCAAAATTGACCGGGAATTGAACCCAGTCCTCGACGGTGAGAGCTAAGAGCTCAACCGCTGCACCACCAGGGCCCTTATAACAATATTGAATACATTACATCTTCATTTTTGTTAATTTGGTCTAATCTAAACATGAAATAATAAACTGTATACAAAATTAAGAGTTATATTTCTCTGCCCCTCTGGGGTATATTTAGTAGACTTTCACTTGGCCCACAAAGAGTTAAGTCACTAACCCTTGCCTGTCATACACATAACCAACATTTCAATATCGCACATACATTTTGCTCGAGAGCATTTGCTCTCGGAAATAATATGTTTTTCATACCTTGTTTCATATTCGGAGGGACATTACTAGGGCCCGGATGTTGATGACATGCCATCTTTTTACTGAGCTGTCGAAAACAATACTGAAGTACATAGAAACTCCGGACGGGCCACCCCGTCTTCAAATATGTCATTCTTATGTTGCATCCTTTTGCATTATTTGCTATTTTTCCATTTTAAGAGCATTTAATAAGTTTGGTAGATTTTTTGGTCATATTTTAGAGAAATTGGCCTTTTAAGGTATTTTTCCCCCAATTTAGTAATGTCACAGCTTTATATGAGGGAGTTACGTCTCTCAGAGTTAAGAAGAAGCTAGTAGCTGATACAAGATAGTTTATAGTAATGTCACAGCTTTATATGAGGGAGTTACGTCTCTCAGAGTTAAGAAGAAGCTAGTAGCTGATACAAGATAGTTTATAGTAATGTCACAGCTTTATATGAGGGAGTTACGTCTCTCAGAGTTAAGATGAAGCTAGTAGCTGATACAAGATAGTTTATAGTAATGTCACAGCTTTATATGAGGGAGTTACGTCTCTCAGAGTTAAGAAGAAGCTAGTAGCTGATACAAGATAGTTTATAGTAATGTCACAGCTTTATATGAGGCAGTTACGTCTCTCAGAGTTAAGAAGAAGCTAGTAGCTGATACAAGATAGTTTATAGTAATGTCACAGCTTTATATGAGGGAGTTACGTCTCTCAGAGTTAAGAAGAAGCTAGTAGCTGATACAAGATAGTTTAGTCATGTCACAGCTTTATATGAGGGAGTTACGTCTCTCAGAGTTAAGAAGAAGCTAACAGCTGATACAAGATAGTTTAGTAATGTCACAGCTTTATATGAGGGAGTTACGTCTCTCAGAGTTAAGAAGAAGCTAACAGCTGATACAAGATAGTTTAGTCATGTCACAGCTTTATATGAGGGAGTTACGTCTCTCAGAGTTAAGAAGAAGCTAACAGCTGATACAAGATAGTTTAGTCATGTCACAGCTTTATGTGAGGGAGTTACGTCTCTCAGAGTTAAGAAGAAGCTAGCAGCTGATACAAGATATTTTAGTAATGTCACAGCTTTATATGAGGGAGTTACGTCTCTCAGAGTTAAGATGAAGCTAGTAGCTGATACAAGATAGTTTATAGTAATGTCACAGCTTTATATGAGGGAGTTATGTCTCTCAGAGTTAAGAAGAAGCTAGTAGCTGATACAAGATAATTTATAGTAATGTCACAGATTTATATGAGGGAGTTACATCTCTCAGAGTTAAGAAGAAGCTAGTAGCTGATACAAGATAGTTTATAGTAATGTCACAGCTTTATATGAGGGAGTTACGTCTCTCAGAGTTAAGAAGAAGCTAGCAGCTGATACAAGATAGTTTATAGTAATGTCACAGCTTTATATGAGGGAGTTACGTCTCTCAGAGTTAAGATGAAGCTAGTAGCTGATACAAGATAGTTTATAGTAATGTCACAGCTTTATATGAGGGAGTTACGTCCCTCAGAGTTAAGATGAAGCTAGTAGCTGATACAAGATAATTTAGTAATGTCACAGATTTATATGAGGGAGTTACGTCTCTCAGAGTTAAGAAGAAGCTAGCAGCTGATACAAGATAATTTAGTAATGTCACAGCTTTATATGAGGGAGTTACGTCTCTCAGAGTTAAGATGAAGCTTGTAGCTGATACAAGATAGTTTATAGTAATGTCACAGCTTTATATGAGGGAGTTACTGTACGTCTCTCAGAGTTAAGAAGAAGCTAGGAGCCGATACAAGACAGTTTAAAATATTGAAATAAAATATTTCGGTATTGCTCTTAGTAGAAAATATATAATGGATGCAGAAGAACGGTACCGTAGGTTTACAGATGCTCTTGTTTTCGTTGCAAACCAGTTATTAGCGGAATAGAATGTTACCTGCTCTGTTGACCAAGGTCAGCTGTGGGGGGGTAGAAAGGGGAAGGGGTGTATATTCTTGTCTCAGTTAATTTTCTACATTTTATAGTGCTTTTTTCGAATTTTTGGCATATTGTTGAGTTTATTATTATAAGATCATTTTCTCCATTTTATAGTGCATTTTTCGAATTTTTAGGTCATTTATTAGTTAGTCATTTTTGAAAATTTTTAGTGCATTTTATAAACTTTTTTACAGCATCAACACCCGGGCCCTGGACATTACCAATTGAAATTACTAACCATGGTTAGTACTGCTCACAAGGGGAGGATACGATGCATGGGTCATCTTTGGTGCACGTGCACCAGGCGTATACCAGGTGCAAGCAGTAAGGTGCGCTTCTCAGCCGCTTCCGAGAAATTAATTAATTGCAACTTCAGTGTGGCGTCTATGTGCGTTGTACGCTAGCAAGAAGCTAACGAATGTGCGATGGAGTGGTAAGAGTTCTCCTTCGTAAGCTCGGGATCGCTGGATCGAATCCCACCTGTGAGTTTTTGCAGTGTGTTGTGTTATTTTATGTTGTAAACATTGGCAATTCATAACAATGTAGGTGTCGTTAAAAATGTTTATTTTGCAGTGAATTGTAATAACGCGTTATGTGAGCGGAAAAAAGAGATTCTGAAATCATCGTATGGGGGTCAACTGTTGTGAGCCATCAGACCATTCCGTACCCCGCAAGCAATGACTCATGCTAAGCACATTGGTTGGAAATTGCCAATGGTTAAAAAGAAAAAAACACACACTGCAATGCTCAGAGGTTGGATTTGATCCAGGGATCCCCCGCTACATGTGTACTAAAGATGGTTCGAATCGATGACCCATGCATCGTATCCTCCCCATGTCAGGAAATATGTACTAAGTGATGTAAATACGTATTTGATTTCTTGCCCATACAACGACGGCAGCCATATTTGTCAGGAGCCAAATGTCTCTTCAGCTATTTACCGAGGCACACACATTGGCGTCACCAACATGTGGGTTAAAAAAAAATCACCACACAGATCGTGCTAAAGACATAGGTAAAATTGTAATTATGCGATAATGCATCATTTAGAAAAACGGTTGGTCTGAATAAAGATTATTACTACCACTGAGTGTGACAAGGAACAGGGTTGCATTCATAGCTAACGCAGCCTGCAGGGTCCGGTAGCTAGTAGTTATTGGTCTATTCAAATCCAACGTTTTCTTGTTGGAAGATGCGGTCTACAGTGCCGAATTCGTGGGGTTGTCTCATAATTCAGCCGGATGATGGCAAACAGAGCTCGAATTATACTATATAAGTCATTATCTAAAAAGGGGATAGTGGGTGGGTAGACAGTGGAGGAACAAACACATATTTCTAAAGCATTTCCATATTTAATTTAGGCTACATAATTACGAAAGGTACTTTGACTAATTCCTGTGGTTTAGCAAATTTTCCCTCGCAAGTTCTGCAATCTTGCAGTGTTACCACTCGCACCAAATACGAATTAAAATGTAACTTACAAAGTTAGAGAATTCATCTGTGTGCGCCGACCATTCTGGCTCGCTCTTAGTGTTCTCCATTATGCTGAGGAAACTAGAACAATGAAAGAACACTTAAAGATCTTACTTGTACCAGTACGCAAATCAGTCTCATAATTAATAAATCAATAACGAGGTAATAACAGATTTCCAAAAGTATATTAAGTGGTTATTGTTTACTC
Source organism: Meconema thalassinum (assembly GCA_946902985.2). Taxonomy (NCBI): domain Eukaryota; kingdom Metazoa; phylum Arthropoda; class Insecta; order Orthoptera; family Tettigoniidae; genus Meconema; species Meconema thalassinum. Next base: position 214,209,543 of record OX336388.2, on the reverse strand, counting down.
GTATCCTCGAGGTACAAAGTGATAACGAAACGTTATGTTTGCCAATAACAAGTAAGTTAAACCTTATAAACCTAAGACGCTCAACTTGAAAACATTTACTCTAAGTCATATGATTTGAAATTGAGCGTCAGAGTTGTATAAGTCTTTTTAATATTTATTATTGCGACTGAATCGATTAAATGAGTAATTAATGGTGCCTGGTAGTACAGCAGTGAATTAAGCATCCTACCGTACTTGGCATTCATCAGTTCCTAAGTACAACTATGGACATACAAATCTGATTTGGAGTAAATATAGTATTGTCAGATGATCAAGGGTATATCACAAACCTACCAACACGTTTAAATAAGCTACGCGAAGCTGACGTGAGGTTAATGCAAGTGTATTATAAATCGGCACCAGATGCATACAGGCATTCAGACACCTCATAATGAACCTTCCTCCGAACGTTACTGGACGCCCAGTTCAACACAAAACCGTAACCACTTTACCGATGAGACTAACAAAAGCGTAACTTGTATATTGTCATCATACGGCTGTTCCTAGTTACCTCTGAATCCTCGGCATAACAATAGTGTAAATTACGTGCCACTGATAATCTGCACTGGGAACTGAGCCCACTGGAAATCACGTTATCAAATGCCCAAGTTTTGACATGCACCTATTATTTAAATATTGTTTAAAAATCCTTAGAATGACATCTCGAGAAGACTGCAGCCTATATCAATCAGAGGATATAGGAGAGCTCCCGTGTTAAATAATGTCCCTTATATCAGACCAAATTCAATTGCAGCTGACCGGAGAACAATCTTATAGGAATAGAGCACTCTGTTGGTCCAAGGATCATGTAACTTATGGTCAATATGTCATTGAAGTAACCACCGGTAATTGGTAGAGATTCTGCTGGTCTCTTCGCTTAATGCAACGAAGCGGTGCAGCGCAGCCCTTGGTGAAGCAAACCAGCATGGAGACGGCTTGGACTATTGATATAAAATTTAATGACTTCGCGTTTGCTTGGGTTAAAGCGGTGACTTGCCGTTTAAAATCGGATTAAAAATATATATTGAGTTTGTGGCTGTAGTTTTATGTAGGCTACATGTGATTTTATATTGAACGGAAAAATGATGGCTTTTTTTTCAGGATATCCAGCAGAGTTATGTGTGAAATTTTGACAAGGTTATGGTCAAGGAGTAATAAGCACTATAGCATACGGAGCGTTAGAGCTCTAACCACGCCCCCATACTTGCTTGGTTCCAGCGTTAAAAGGAGCCTACCGTAGACTTATAAATTAGTGGGATTTAACTATGATTACCAGTAAAAGTACCGAGAGTACGAATAGTACGAAGTTGTACGATATGTCGTTGGAAATCAAGGAATATTTGTTGTTCTTTGCTGGCTACCGTGAAAAGTAAATACGCCAGTCGCAATAATTTTCGTCCCGCTCGAAAATCATGTAGGCCTACTTGCCGTAAAACTTTTAATTTTACATCGTTCCCATACTACTATCGAAAGCACTGCGGGCTGGATCGCATCCCTCCTGGCTGCTTTAAACTGCCTGCCCATTCAACACTCACAGGCGTACCAGATTATATATTAATTCACCGCTTGGTTGCAGCACTAACCCACATAGATCACCGCGGCTTTTTTAAAGGGGAACATAACTGAAACGACGGATTCCTAAGTTTGGAGGCTTAATATCGAGATTGACGGACGTGAAAACATTGCACTAAGTTAGTTCTTTTGTGATTCAATCATCTAAAAGTATTCAGACAATTACTTACGGACACATTTTCAGTATAAAGGAAAGAAAAAATATATGGCGGTGGAAGTGATTGTTTTTAAGAGGAGAAATGTCTAGCTCATTTTCCCGTAATTATACAGATGATAATAAAAATTCAACTCCTTCCAACTGACATAAATCTAACTTGCATACTGGGCGAGATGAAAAGAATAAGGACAATAAAAGACAGGGAAAAGAAATGCCTCCGGTACCCGAAAAATGGGATATTGATTTATTTAGGAGCTTTGCGACAACGTGGTCATGTAGCCCCATGTACTTGGGTGTGAGTGGAATTTGTCTGATAACCCGTCTTATTGTGATGGCTATGTTATAAATTTGGACAGATGGTTTATTTATTTACTTACTAGCAGGTACCCGTGGCTTCGCTCGCGATCTAGACGTGGGGACGATGTATTATTGCTGATAATTGGTCTATTCTATTACAGCAATCGTGGCTACAGGTGGGTTCATTTTAATTCTGAAAATTCTGATACATACAGTATATTGATGTTGTTGTTTTTTGAGTCTTCAGTCTTTTGACTGGTTTGATGCAGCGCTCCATACCTCCCTGTCCTGAGCTAATCGTTTCATCTCTACATAGCTACCACACCCTACATCCGAAGCAATCTGTTTAACATATTCTAACCTTGGTCTACCCCTACAGTTCTTGACCTCAACCCTTCCTTCCATTACTAAGCTTGCTATTCCTGGGTGTCTTAGTATGTGTCCTACTAACCTATCTCTTCTCTTCATTAGCAGTCGCCAGAAACATCTCTCCTCTCCCACTCGTCTTAACACCTCTTCGTTTGTCACCCTATCTACCCGTCTGATCTTCATCATTCTTCTGTAACACCACATTTCAAATGCTTCAATCAGTGGCGGCTCGTAGATGTAAAATCAGGTGAAGAGCGAACCTCTAATCTCAGCACTGCTTGATTGCTTTTGTGAATATTGATTTTTTTTCGTATTTTAAAGCTAAAATATCTACTCGGTCGTCCTGAAAATGATTTTTGTGACTTCTCATTTTCACCACCAGGCATATGCTAAGATGGTTCCTTTCAATAGGTCCACGGCCGATTTCCTTCCAAAATCCCTTCCCTGACCCGCCCTGCAAACAAAATGCATGGCCATTGCCTGCATTAATAGAATTAATATAATTCCTTAAAGTTCCCACGAGTTACAGTAAAGTTTAAAGTTCATAGGAACTCTCTTCCAGAGGTTATGACGAGAGTGAGACCTCAAGTATAGAACAACTCTAATTACAAGCCTATTTAAAGTCACATTCTCATTGTATCTAACTCCACATACAGTGCTTGCAGAAAGTTTAGGGACAGGCCTAAATTTCGTTTGATGCACATTTGTCCCAAAAGTAACAGCATTTCAGTTATTGTTTTACATTATGTTATTAGACATCTATATGAGGGGTTTTCATTAAAAAGTTCGCTGCTCTAGCTCTAATACTTTTGGCGATGGAATGTTTTACCTTTTTGTAAACAGGGCAAAAAAACCTGTTTTTCCTACTATTGAAATGTTTTCGTTCTCAAAAACTACTAATCCTACAACTATGAAATCTTTACTGCTGTTTTACTACAATATATCAATCATAAACATAAAAATACAACCTAGGTAAAGAAATTACTACTCATTTGATGGCCTCTCAATTAAACATTCTTCCCCGGTAATTTTGGCGGCAAAATTGGTCAATTTCGTTCCATGATATCTTCCGATTGGCAACATTTCTAGAAAGTACCCACAGCCGATCCATCACAAACAAGATACAGAGAAAACAACTGCGTAGTCAGAATAGCTCGAAGTGTTTCCAATCGGAAGTTATCGCGAAACGAAATTGACCAATTTTGCCGCCAAAATTACCGTACTGGGGAAGAAAGTTTGTTTGAGAGGCGACCAAATAAGTAGTATATTTTCCAGGGTTGTTATTTTTATGATTGCTATATAGTAGAAAAACAGCAGTAAAAATTTCATAGCAGTAGGACTAGCAGTTTTTAAGAAAGAAGACAGTTTTTTAGCCTTGTTTACAAAAAAAACATTCCACCTCCAAAAGTATTAGATCTAGAGCAGCGAAATTGTAAACGAAAACCCCTCATATAGATGACTAATAATATCAAGTAAAACAATGACTGAAATGGTGTTACTTTATGGACAAATGTGCAACAAACGAAATTTAGACATGTCCCTAAACTTTCTGCAAGCACTGTAGTCTTGCATTTTCCCTCAAGGCGTCAGATAACGTGGTAGTGTTTCTTTTGAGTGTTCTAATCTGTAACTGGCACTTCAAATGTTCCTCTCTGTCTTTGTGTTTGTTCAACCCGCGCGTAGGCCTAATGTTTTGGAAATCACCGAAACTTGTTGATTTCACACACCACATTTGTTACTAAAAAGTAAGCAAGGCTAACAGAACAGGTTGTTTTTAAGAATACAACTACTGCACAAGCATGTGAACTGCTCGAACCAAGATCCCTTGCAATGAAGGCTATAACATTTGCCGGGTTTCTTAATATCTTTTTAGTACACAGTTCTATTAATTAATTTGGCCGTCCACAATTTAATAACTCCCCTTTGTCTTCGTCTTTCCACCTACTGAAGGGAATTTCTAATAAAAGTAATACCGTGTCTTTCACTGGAAATATTATTACACTAAAAGCCATCAACTTTCATCAACAACAGGGTAAGTAACGTAATAAATAAATATTATTTATTGGGAAAATAAATACAAGCTTCAGCATAAAAGAAAAGAAGCCTGACGCAACGCCAACTTTCAACAACTGGATTTGACGTATTGGCTTGGAGTCACAGCAAAGTCTTCACTCGACTGTCTAACGGCAGGTAATGACGTCACACCCGATGTCAGGTTGCCATGGCAACGAGACGAAGTAGCTGACGTAAACACGTTACTTCGTCCCCTGCAGATTCTCCTCCAAGTTACGACAGCACAATCTAGCGACAGGGAGTTCAACTGACACAAGGCCGTCATAGAGCCTCGCCAGTAGGTAATCTGTGAGCCTCGCTTGCGTACCTTCTAGCAACGGACTGTAGAAATAACAGTACATTATAAAAAATACGCGATAAAATAGCGCAAGGCAACTGCAACATTTTCATTTAAATAAGAAAATATGATGTTTATCTTACGAGATAGCTAGTGAAGAGGCTCTTCACTCCCTTCAACTGAATAGCCGCTACTGGCTTCAATTCTCTTCTTTTCTGCTGCACCAACAGTCCAAGTTTCACATCCATAGAGCGCCACGCTCCAAACAAAGGCTTTCAAAAATGACTTCCTAATACCTAAATCTATGTTCGATGTCAACAGATTCCTTTTTTGTAGAAAGGCTTTCCTTGCCTGAGCCAACCAACTTTTTATATCCTCTTTGCTTCGTCCATCACTGGTTATTTTGCTTCCTAAGTAACAGAAGTCTCCTACTTCCTTCAGCTTTTCACCTGCCAATTTGATGTCCATAGAGGTTTCTGATTTATTTCGGCTGCATTCCAGTATTTTTGTTTTACATTTATTAATTTTCATCATGTATTCATTCCGTAAGACAGAGTCCATACCAATCAAAAACTCATTCAAATCCTCAGGCGTTTCGTCCAAGATGACGATGTCATCAGCAAATCTCAGAGTTGAAATTATTTCTCCTTGAATCTTCACTCCCACTTTAAATTTTTCACCAATTTCCTTCATTGCTTGTTCAATGTAAAGATTGAAAAGTATGGGTGATAAGTTGCAGCCTTGCCTTACACCTTTCTGAATACCAGCTTCTCTCTCATGTCCTTCAGCTCGAATGACTGCTGTCTGGTTTCTGTATATATTTTATATCGCCCTCCTATCCCTGTACTTTATTCCAATAGATTTCAAAATGTCAAACAATTTAGTCCAATCAACGTTATCAAAAGCCTTTTCTAAGTCTACAAATGCCATGAACGTTCTCTTATCTTTCCTTATTCTACCTTCCAAAATCAGCCTAAGACTTAGTACAGCTTCCTTTGTTCCTACATTTCTCCTGAAACAAAACTGGTCTTCACCCAACCCCGTTTCTATCTGGCTTTCCATCCTCTTGTAAATTATTCTAGACAGAATTTTTGAAGCATGAGTAATCAAGCTGGTTGTACGGTAATCTTCACATCTGTCAGCTCCCACTTTCTTTGGTATAGGGATAATAACATTCTTCTTGAAATCGAGGGTACCTCACCTGTCTCATAAATCCTACACACCAAGTGAAATAACCTGATCAGACCTTCATCTCCTATGCAGCGTAGCAACTCAATCGGTAACTTATATCATCTACGCCAGGTGCTTTGATCCTGCTTAAGTCCTCCAATGATCTGTCAAATTCTGATCTCAATATTAAATCTCCTTTTGCATCCTCATCAATTTCCTCCTCCCTTTCCATTACATGACTCTCAATCTCCTTTCCCTTATGCAAACACTCTATGTAAGCTTTCCATCTCTCAACCTTTCCTTCCATATCTGTTAGAGGCTTTCCATTTGTGTCCTTAATATTACAGCACTTAGTCCTCTTTTCCCCAAAAGTGATCTTAATCCTTCGATAAGCTGTGTCTACTTTTCCTAATTTCAGACAATTTTCTATACCTGCACATTTCTCTTTCAACCATTCTTCTTTCGCTCCCTTGCACTACTTGTTAACCTCATTTCTCAGACGTCTGTATTCTGCTTTCCCCTTTTCATCTCTTACATTCTTGTGTTTCCGCCTTTCATCCATCAATTCTAGTATATCCTGAGAGATCCACGGTTTTTTACCTATTCTTTCTTTCCTACCAATGTTTTCTTCTGCGGATTTTGTTATTTCATTCTTCAAAATTGCCCATTCGCCTGCAATTTAAGTTTGTTTAGGGTTTTTCTTTAGTCCTTCCTTTATATTTTTCTTGAATCTTTCGTTAACATTCCTTCTCTTTCAGTCTGTCTATTGTCCACCTTTTTGGCTTTTGACTTTTTTTTCAGTTTCTTCAACTTTAATCTGCATTTCATTACAACCAGATTATGGTCAGAGTTTATGTCGGTACCGGGATGTGTTTTACAATCCAAAATTTGGTTTCGTAATCTCTACTTGACCATAACGAAGTCGATATGGTAACGCCCTGTATCTGCTGGTCTCATCCATGTGTATATTCTTCTATTGTGGTTATTGAATAAGGTGTTAGCTATGACAAACTCATGCTGGGTGAAAAATTCCATCAGCCTGCTTCCTCGATCATTCCTTTCACCTAATCCGAAATCTCCTACTATCTTCCCTTCTCTTCCTTTTCCTACCACAGCATTCCAATCTCCCATTACTATAACATTTTCATCACCCTTGATGTACCTCAGAATTTTATCTATTTCTTCGTAGACCATTTCAACATCTTCATCATCACCTTGACTGGTAGGCATATAGACTTGTACCACTGCGGTGCACGTAGGTTTAGTATTGATTTTTGCTACAATAATCCGTTCACTATAGCATATTGCTCATAATATTCCACCCGCTGTCCAAGCTTCCTACTCAATATGAGACCAACCCCTGCTTGGCCATTGTTTGATTTTGTGCTAATGACCCTATAGTCACCTGACCAAAAGTCCTGTTCTTCCTGCCAGCGCATTTCACTAATCCCAACCAAATCCAACCTCAACCTATCCATTTCCCTTTCTAAGTTTTCTAACCTTCCACTTCCTAGCAGACTTCTAACATTCCACGCTCCGATCCGTAGAATATCAGATTTCCTCTTTGTCACTTCTGTGATGTTAACCCCCTCTCGAGTAGTCCCCAACCGGAGATCCGAACGGGGGACTAGTTTACCTCCAGATTGAAATTTTACAAGGGAGGAGGCCATCATCTCATGTAATTATGCATAGAGAGGTGCATATCCTCGGGAATAGCATTACGCTGTAGTTTTCCGTTGCTTTCAGCCGTGCAGCAGAACGCAGTGTAGCCATTAGTTGGCTTATATTATCAATATCTTAACCGTCTATAAGACTAGTAAAGAAATGATTTATTCTGAAAGGCTGCTACTCCCTTTCAGAATAAGTAAAGAGCAATTCTACTAACAAAGATACTAACCTTCTACTACCAATTAAATACCAAAATTCTACTAACGAAAACAATACTAAAATTCCACCAACAACAAGTACTACCACTAAAACAGTCCGTCACCAGGCACACTCACATGCACCCTCACACATCACAGTTTAATGAAACAATGAACTACATCTAATAAACATGCAACTTCCACCAGACACACTCACACACCACAGTCTAATAGATGATGATGATAATTGTTGTACAGAAGATGATAAACAGATCTGTCTACACGGTCATTGGCCCAGATGATGAGGATGATAAACAGACTTGACTACATGGTCATTGGCCCAGATGATGATGATAAACAGACCTGACTACATGGTCATAGGCCCAGATGATGATAAACAGACCTAACTGCTTGGTCATTGGCCCAGATGGTGATAAACAAACCTGACTACCGTTAATACATATATATATATATATATATACTATGAGTGTAGGAATTGTTCATCATGAAACGTATATTGATATGAGCAGCAAAGTGAGAATTTCATAGAGTTGAGAATATCTACAGGGTACGATGTTACATTATGTGAACACATTTGAAAATTACGTTTTTGGTTTTGCCATCTTCTGCTGAGACATAACGCTTTTGTTGTCCGGATACTCGTGAGCACGCTACATACAGTTGCCCATCGGAAAGAATGGTTTTGCCTAAATGTACACCTGCTGCTGTTAAGTGTGTGTCATTGCGCTTTGTCAATAGAAATTGCGAATATTGTTTGAAGAGGGAACTGCACTCTTGCACACTGGAATGGCAAATCTATCGGAATATGGGGGATTAAAATTATTTTTACCCAAGCTATTCAGGGTGTAATTTTGTTCCAATTATTGATGATTTGAACGTCAACGTGTCGCTATTAATAGACCTACGGTATAGTAAAATATCTCTCACCTTGGCCGCTGACGTACATTATGCATTCTCTTCCGGGGTTGCATCACAGGGATTGAAATTCTCCAGCAATCCTTTTGCCTCACATGCCTCTATAAGTAATTAACATTCCTGATTGTTGATGTTGTTTGAGCCTTCAGTCATTTAGCTGGTTTAACGCAGCCCTCCATGCCTTCCTCTCCTGAGCTAATCGTTTCATCTCTACATAGCTACCACACCCTACATCCAAGGCAATCTGTTTAACCTTGGTCTGTCCCTACAGTTCTTGTCCTCGACCCTCTCATCCATAACTAAGCTTGCTATTCCTGGGTGTCTTAATATGTGTCCTACCAGCCTATCTCTTCTCTTCATTAGTAGTCGCCAGAAACGTCTCTCCTCTCCCACTCGTCTTAATACCTCTTCATTTGTTACCTTATCTACCCATCATATCTTCATCGTTCTCCTGCAACACCTCATTTTAAACGCTTCAATTCTCCTCTTTTCTGCATCACCAATAGTCCAAGGTTTACATCCTTATTGTGCCACGCTCCAGACAAATGCTTTCAAAAATGACTTCCTAATACCTAAATGTATATTCGATGTCAACAGATTCCTTCTCTGTAGAAATGCTTTCTTTGCCTGAGCAAATTTACTTTTTATATCCTCTTTGCTTCGTCCTTCACTGGTTAGTTTGCTTCCTAAGTAACAGAAGTCTCCAACTTCCCGTAGCGTTTCACCTTCCAATTTGATGTCCATAGAGGTTTCTGATTATTTCGGCTGCATTCCAATATATTTGTTTTGTATTTTATTGATTTTCATCATGAATTCTTTCTTCAAGACGGAGTCCATACCATTCAAAAACTCTTTCAAATCCTCTGGCGTATTGTCCTAGATAACGATGTCATCAGCAAACCTCAGAGTTGAAATTAGTTCTCCTTCAAATTTTACTCCCACTTTAAATTTTTCTCCAATTTCCTGATTATTGTGTGGTTAGAGATCTTGGAAATGCGTTGCCCTCGCACATGGTGTATATGCATTGTCAAAGGGAAACATTCCATGTTACGAACATTGGTCCCATAACCTGTACCGAAAGCTTCTGCAGATTTAACACAATGCCTATTCTGAAGAGCAGTCTCTTGAACTCAGATTTGCCAACATTTTATTGTATCTTTCCATATGGTATATCTCTGTACCTCAACATACAAAAGAGTGCTTTCAAAATCACGTCTTGTGTACATTTTGGAAATGGTAGTTAGTGATTGTGGTTTTTGGCGGAGTGGATACTCGCTCGAAGAAGTTATTTTCAGTAAAATAGACTGATTCACAATTATGTAAGTGCACATTGAGGTATGTGACGGCTGGATTCCTTTAGTGTTACGGAAACGGCTTCGTTGCTACTGACATAACGACCAGACGGATATGTTTGTACTTAATTTTACGGGATTTGTGAGCCAGTGTTTATGAAATTGAACGTAGCTTGATCGCTACCTGTATTTAGTAGCCGCTACTGTAGTGTTTAAAAATTAAAGGTGGTATTGGAAGGCGCTATCTCACACTAATTTTCGTTATTGTAGTTCTAAACCATAAAAGTTATTTATTTATAAATTATGATATAGATATATCTTGAAAGAGGGATGACCGTTTAGATTTGTAATGCTCGTATAGTGTTTAGATATGCCTTGAGAAAGGGATGTCCGGTTAGATTTCTTATGTTCTTATCGTGATTTAATAATAATGTTATTGGATTTACGTTCCTTTTAATTACCCTGGCCTTTAGAAACGCCGGGGTGCTAAAATTGTGCCCCGAATGGGATCCTTAACGTGCCAGTAAATTTACTGATCCGGCTCCCTTGCATTTGCGCACCCTCAAATTCCAGCTGACTACTCCATGATACGAACCTGCAACCTAGGGCCCAGCAAGCGAGAATGTTACCGCTGAGCCTCGCAGCCAGTCTATCGTGTTTTAGATAATAAATGGAATGGCATTGCCTCTTACAGGGATAGGTAGAAAATTGGATGCCATGTGTCGAGGCAATGTTGCCATGAGTAGTGGAGTGGTGGTGCTTCTGCCCCACTTGACACTCCTGTGCCCAACAAACCAACATGGCCGCCGCGCGAAGTTGAAATAATTAATATCTCTCAAACGCATGGTCCGATGTTGACAAATGAGGTGTCGTTGGACTCGGGCTGACGCCCTCTTTCCAATGGACCATTCATTTCAACCCCTAAATAAAACCTTTCCCTACTAGGGGGTGATATTGTAATGTTTTTAGTGAAAGTCTCTTTTCAAATGCGACATGTATAATGTGTGCTGCTAAAATGAACTTAAACGTGGTTGCTCATATCGCGCATGCGTTTTACCAGATGTCGCTATGGATTAACATTTTTGTTTTTGTTTTGTACGCATGCGCACTTGGGATTTTTGTAAGAGGGCAAGCTCTGTGAAAAAAATGATTGATAAGAAGAGGTTTTGGTGGTGAGGAGAGAACTAGATAGTCGCCTACTTTCCTACGAAGTTTGCCGATATCTCTCGAACGCAAGGTCGGATATGGACATGTGACGTGTCAAATCGCTTGTCTCAAAGCCCTATATATGTTATTAATAGGTTAAAGTTTTGAGAATGAGGGAAACAGGCGTTTTGGGGGTAAAATCATGATTTTAGACTTTTTCTGATATTTCACGAATGCATGGTCGGATTTGGTCCTATGACGTGTCAAATGGCTTGTCTCGAAACCCTCTTTATTTTGGTAATAGGTTAAAGTTTTTGAGAATGAGGGAAACAGAATTTTTTGTTGTAAAACCGTGATTTTAGACTTTCTGTTATATCTCACAAACCAATAACGCCAGAGACGTATACGAGGGGTCGTAGGACTCGGGGTGACGCCCCTTTCCTCTCCCCTTTCGAATATAGTATTTATGTTTAAAAAATGCGAAAGGGTCTAACGACACTTTTGTTGAAAACATTTTAGTTTTTAAAACTTTTTCTTTTAATCTGTCTAAAATGTTCATGAAGAGTGGTTGCAGATAGAGACGATACCACTGGACACGTGTTTCAACGAAGCTATTACTGGCCACGGTGGTGATATACCAATACAGTATTCGCTATTTCGATGAGACGGCGGGTCGAGGGTTCGTTTTCCGATTTTTCCTATGATGGAATACCTAATACCTAAACCCCTGAAGGGGGTCTTTAACATGTAAACGATTATGAGTGACATGACAAATGATAATTCCTTGATCAGATGAAGTTAGCTTTAGATAGAACAAACAGAACTTGGTTATATGTTGCTTGAAGTGAGTATAGAAAACAAACTTGCTGGGGCAGACTGACAGGATGTGGATGTTATTTGAGCTTATTGGAATGCATTGACTTGACTTGACAACAGGGCAATGAAAAAAGCACAGAGATGCTGAGGACACTTGAAGGTCAAACGATATGGCAACTATGGTGGGAGGGGGAAGCGAGGATGATGTCGCCGATCATGTTCAATGTTCAATGAATGAATTTAAATTTTGCGAAGCATTGTTCGGAGAGGGTCATGTGACGACTTGTTTTAAGGATATTTATTTTTCCGATCTTTCTTATGGTGGTCTCATTGATTGAAATCATCCAAAACTGCTAGGGCATGGCCTTGAGATTTTATAAACTGATAATGGGATTTTGACATACAAGGTCCACTCAGAACTTGACATGATGTCATTCTTTTTATGGCTTATGAATTTCCCCAAAAAAGACCCAAAACAACAAGATCATAGACTTTTGCTTTTCTTAATATATTGCAAACCCATAATGTTAGATGTTTACTGTGAGTGACGAAACCTAGCTAGGTAAAGAAAGAATTATTGTGGGCTACATATATGGTGACTGACACGTCTTTGAACATTGGAACTTGTTTTCAGATCTGAGTGTAGTACATAGGGAGTATAGGTTGTAGGCATGGCTTGACAAACGGTGTACACAAAATTCAATTTATCGATTCAAGAATTATGAGTAGACTATCATTAATTAATTGGTTAAAGAGTGTAGCTAAAAATAAAAAAAGTGACTACATTAAACTAAACTGAACCAAGTCGAATCAAACCCAACTGAACGAAACCAAGCCTAAAGCAAACCAAACCTAATCAAGAACAAGCCAAGGGCTTAAGTGTAAAACTTGTGGGGGAATGCAGTCATTGGCAATGTCCAAAGAAAGGGATAACGCTCTACCTTTAGAGGGTGAGGTAAAGCTAGCGCATGGTGCTAATGCATATTCCCAAGTACATGAACCACACACACACACAACTATCCTATGCTGTTTTTATGAGTTGACTGTTAAAACTTACTCAGTGGTTACTGAGCAAGATGGTCGCTACACACAACAAGCTTTAAATACTTGAGGCTAATAATCTATACACACACACACGCACTCGCTTGTTCTAAACTAAACTGTCTCGCTGGCAGTGCTCACACAGTAGGCAAATGACAGAAATGCTTGGCTAACCGAAATACAATCATTTTCGGTTGTCTAATGATACCAGCTAGCCATTACATGCTATAGTGGTGAGAACATGTGCCTCTTGCACTGGAGATCGTAACTCGATTTCTAGCTCTAAGGCCTAGAACGAATCAAACTAAGAAAGAATGGTATGGTGACGCAGTAGTTAAACTGTTAGCCTTTCAATAAGGTAGACTAGGGTTTGATTTTGGGTTAATATACATGTCATAAACAAACAAACAAAAAAAGCGGAGATAATGTTTAAAACTGATTACACTTGTCTCTTTTCAAATTATTACTTAGATTACAAATACAAAGGTGGACTGGGTTTGATATACAGTTAATGCTGCCTATCGCATACTAGCCTGTAAGAAAGCCAAACAAGCAAAAGGCGTAGGTAGAGCAGTGGTAAAATCACTATGTGTAGAGAACTACCTAACGGTTTTATGAACTGGCAATGCTATGTCGCATAAACAGTGCAGGATACAATCCGGCAACCATAATTTTTATCTTGTGGAACAGAGAAAATGCAATTTTACCTTAATGGATAGCAAATGAGTGCAGATGAATGACCTATGCATTAGCCTACCATAGGGTTATAACCACGAGGTGGAGGTGTGACTTTTATATTTTATTGTTTAGAGACATGGCTTTTTTGTAACCAGTAGATTCAGTATTTTGTAAATATTCATTTTTGTAATTGTAAATAGTGGAAACATTTTTTTTGTAATAGTAAATGTTAAATGTATAACTAAAAGTTATTTGGGATAAGTGTGCATGTCAAGGATAAATAGCGTGGTTGTATTTGTTTTCAAAGACAGGTATGGTTGTGTGAATGTATGACTACAAATAGAATGATAGAGAGAGAGAGAGAAAGCTTGTGTATGTGTGTGTGTGTGTGTGTGTGTGTGGGTAGCATTGATTTTTCAACCAAAGCAAACACGGCAAGGTAGGATGGTGGGGTAATTAATGTATATAGCAAATGGTAAATAGTATACTATATTTTTTTAACACTTGTGTTTTTTTAATGCAGCAGTAGATAGGTGTTATTTTGTAAAACAGTCTTACCTACAGTAGTAGTAGTAGTAGTAGTAGTAGGCCTATATGTTTTTGGAAACAAACAGAAAGAGAATGCACTATTACCATGGCCAAGCACTTCCATTAAAGTGATTTCAAGAAAATTTAAATCAGCAAATGTGTGTTTTACAAAACTAAACATTCAGCATGGACTAAATCATAAACGTGTCTTCTGTGATATGGAAAAAATAGGAAATCCATGTTTCCATATCAACACAATTTAAAAACTTAAAACTGACATTTAAAAAATGTAAATGGGAAATTGGCAAATGTGTAAACAACAAAATGGAAAATTCTTGTTTCCATATCATGAAATCCAAAAACTTTAAACTGACATTTTCAAATCGTGTACATGGAAAATTGACAAATGGCAATGTGTGAAATGTGAAAATGAAAAAATATGAACAAATGGCTATCATTATTTAAAAAAAATAAAAAACCGTCGTGTTCTATCGTTAAAGTGTGAATCAAACCACATCTACTTATTTGGATCACCCGAGACTGAGTAGACCTGTTTTAGTCCTAATATACTTTTAAAATTTTATGTTAAAGCTCAATTTGAACTCAAGAGCTTTAGAGTGCCAGCTAACTATTATAACCGTTACGTCACAAAGACAACTTTACACTACTCTTAATAAACAATAATAAGAAAAAGAATAATAAATGTTGAATTTTTTTTAAAGGATGAACATGGTGACACTGTTTCTGTTGCACAGTCTGCTAGCTACTAGCCAGCAGCTGGGGTCTTAGAAAACGATACAGTTGACATTTTGTAATGAGATGTGACATGTTTCAAAGTACAGTATTATGGGTTGCTGTTGAGTAAAAACTAATCCTGTACAAGGAAGCAAGGGTTCGAACCCCTTACCTAACATTACTATTGCCTGAACATGGCTTGACGACACTGTATTATTATGATACTCGGTACACAAACCATAGATAGAGTGTATTGTTTAAGATCACTTTCTTTCTGAACATAGGTGGAGACTGTTGATGGTTAACAATGGCATTAATATAGTAGGACGTGGGTATAGCAATTAAGAAAAAACAGACAATACCCATACAATATTTTTATTTATTTAATATAAGTACTTGTACAATAGTTACATTCAAAATACATTTCTTTTTTCTCTATTACTATTTAGTCCTTTTTGATTCTCTTGCATATGAAGGGTAGATAACCTTGTAGTTCAGCCCCTTAAAACAACAACAACACAACCTTTTGCATAGTCTGTGATGTTGACGACTCTTGAGATGTGGAAGATGGATTAAACATAACTTTTACAGCAGGGGTTAAATGTTGCTCAATAAACACTGCACTATTTTGAGTAGCAACAATTTTTTCTTGTACTAGCTTTTTAGCATTGTCATGATTATTTGTTGACACCAACAGTGTTTCATCTGGTACACCACATTGATGATCACTCACACTTAAAACCTTACCATTTCTACTTTTTAGATTGCCTCGACATTTTTTTTTACCTCTCTTTTGAGCATCGCCAAAATATTATTCCTTTTACATTTTGACGATTATAGTTATAAGAGTAGCCTTTATAGAGTACACGTTGTTTACCTTTGTTAGTTGTAGTAAGTTCCATAGTAGCAACTAACCTGTTAGTATGATTTGCTCACTACAAAGGTTATAACTGTTCTGATAATAAAATCATTTAGCGTTGGCTTTTATATTTAATATGTACAGTTTGAAGTGATAGCAAAAGTGAGAGCAAAATGGTAGCAGAGTGGTAGAAAATATAACATGTATTGTTAAGAAATAGTTTAAGCTGTTATGTGGATCCATTACATAATAATTTTAGCACGACGAAGCTCATTTTCTATATCCAATAGTTCTTCCTCATATTCAGTATAACCAGCCTGTTTATAGACATGCAGTTGCTGAAGCCGCCGGATTAGCTTACTTGGATTGTTCCAGTAGACAAATTTAACAAATGATTTTTTAGTTGTAAACAAAGCATTACCATTATCATTATTATCTTCATCATCAACATCATCATCATCATAACCATTATCATTATCATCATCATCATTATCATCATTATCATCATCATCATGATCATTATAATCCTCATCACTATTACTATATAGTCCTTTTTGATCCTTTTGCAATACCACATTTTGCACAGTCTGTGTTGCCCTTGATAATGTTGGGAGTTTTTCAGACATTGACAACTGTCCTAACACGACTTTCTGAGGAGATGATACATGCTTCTTAACAAACAATGCACTATCTTGAGCTGCAATATCTTTTTCTGGGACAAGTGTTTTAGCATTTTGAAGAGTTTTTTTAAACAGCAACGATGTTTTATCTGGTACACTACATTGATGATCACTCATACTTAAGACATCACTATTTTTACTTTTCAGCTCACCTCGACACTGTTTTGAACGATGTTTTGAACAACGCCAAATAACAGTTCCATTTTTATTGGTTCGTTTTACAATATATTTATATCCTTTATAGAATGCGTATGGCATACCATTGCTATTTGTTGATACTTCCATGTCAATTGTCAAGCATGAACTAATCTCTAGCAAAGTTCACTCGATAATATAAATAATTTCTAAACCCCAGTAGTGAATAGTCAGTTGTTTTTAATCTATGCAAGCGTAAACATGTCACATACACTGGTGATGGATACTCAAGGCTTTAAGGTCAATGAAAACAAGTACAGTATATATTTAAATAGGTGGCTATCATTGATTGCACAACACGCGGGTCACCATATCTTTTTTTCTTTCGGACTAGTGTTTTAACATTTGAAGAGTGTTTTAAACAGCAACGATGTCTTATCAGTCACACTACATTGATGATCACTCACACTTAAGACCTCGCTATTTTTACTTTTTAACTCACTTTGACACTGTTTTGAACGATGTTTTGAACAACGCCAAATAACAGTTCCATTTTTATTGGTTCGTTTTACAATATACGTATAACCTTTATAGTATGCATATGGCTTACCATAACTATTCGTTGATACTTTCATATCAATTTTCAAACATGAAATAATCTCTAATAAATTTCGCTCGATAATAGAAATAATAGTTTAAAGTGGGTGCGAAGGTGGGTGCAAAAGTGGGTGCAAAAGTGAGTGTAAAAGTGGGTGTAAAAGTGGGTGCAAAAGTGGGTGCAAAAGTGAGTGCAAAAGTGGGTGCGAAAGTGGGTGCGAAAGTGGATGCAGTTTATAGTAGGCACCATTTTTACTAGAATGTGATTTGAGTAAATGTAATTTCTAAACCCAAGTAGTGAATAGTCAGTTGGTTTTGATTTATGCAAGCGTAAACATGTCTCATACACTGATGATGGATACTCAAGGCTTTTTGGTCAACAAAAACAAGTATATAGTTAAAGAGGTAGCTATTATTGATTGCACAACACTGAATCTATTATTGAAATTTTGACAAAGGGTCTAAGTGCACTTTTGTTAATATCTCGCGAACCAATAAGACTACGGCATTGTATGAGGTATTGTTGGACTTTTTGCCGAAGACTGCTGGTAAACACTTATGTTCCCACGACCTTTTTAAAGATGACGGCTGACCCACGAGGGGTGATTAAAACGTATTCCAAGCGACGCTTGTCGATAAGCAAACCAATAATCAAAGGGGGGTGTGACAGAACTTGAGGCGATAACCCCTTTTGATTGATCCCTGTTGATTTGCCCCTTTGGACTGGTCCCCGTTGACAAGTCCCTCTGAACGGGTCCTTTTTGAAGGGAGTCATTTATGACGGGCCCCTGCTGACGGGTCACTGTGGACGGATCCCTGTGGACAGGTCCCTGTTGACAGGTCCTTTTGACTAATCCCTTTGGACCTGTCAACAGGGACCTGTCCACAGGGATCCGTCCACAGTGACCCGTCAGCAGGGGCCCGTCATAAATGACTCCCTTCAAAAAGGACCCGTTCAGAGGGAATTGTCAACGGGGACCAGTCCAAAGGGGCAAATCAACAGGGATCAATCAAAAGGGGTTATCGCCTCAAGCTCTGTCACACCCCCCTTTGATTATTGGTTTGCTTATCGACAAGCGTCGCTTGGAATACGTTTTAATCACCCCTCGTGGGTCAGCCGCCATCTTTAAAAAGGTCGTGGGAACATAAGTGTTTACCAGCAGTCTTCGGCAAAAAGTCCAACAATACCTCATACAATGCCGTAGTCTTATTGGTTCGCGAGATATTAACAAAAGTGCACTTAGACCCTTTGTCAAAATTTCAAAAATAGATTCAGTGTTGTGCAATCAATAATAGCTACCTCTTTAACTATATACTTGTTTTTGTTGACCAAAAAGCCTTGAGTATCCATCATCAGTGTATGAGACATGTTTACGCTTGCATAAATCAAAACCAACTGACTATTCACTACTTGGGTTTAGAAATTACATTTACTCAAATCACATTCTAGTAAAAAATGGTGCCTACTATAAACTGCATCCACTTTCGCACCCACTTTCGCACCCACTTTTGCACTCACTTTTGCACCCACTTTTGCACCCACTTTTACACCCACTTTTACACTCACTTTTGCACCCACTTTTGCACCCACCTTCGCACCCACTTTAAACTATTATTTCTATTATCGAGCGAAATTTATTAGAGATTATTTCATGTTTGAAAATTGATATGAAAGTATCAACGAATAGTTATGGTAAGCCATATGCATACTATAAAGGTTATACGTATATTGTAAAACGAACCAATAAAAATGGAACTGTTATTTGGCGTTGTTCAAAACATCGTTCAAAACAGTGTCAAAGTGAGTTAAAAAGTAAAAATAGCGAGGTCTTAAGTGTGAGTGATCATCAATGTAGTGTGACTGATAAGACATCGTTGCTGTTTAAAACACTCTTCAAATGTTAAAACACTAGTCCGAAAGAAAAAAAAATATGGTGACCCGCGTGTTGTGCAATCAATGATAGCCACCTATTTAAATATATACTGTACTTGTTTTCATTGACCTTAAAGCCTTGAGTATCCATCACCAGTGTATGTGACATGTTTACGCTTGCATAGATCAAAAACAACTGACTATTCACTACTGGGGTTTAGAAATTATTTATATTATCGAGTGAACTTTGCTAGAGATTAGTTCATGCTTGACAATTGACATGGAAGTATCAACAAATAGCAATGGTATGCCATACGCATTCTATAAAGGATATAAATATATTGTAAAACGAACCAATAAAAATGGAACTGTTATTTGGCGTTGTTCAAAACATCGTTCAAAACAGTGTCGAGGTGAGCTGAAAAGTAAAAATAGTGATGTCTTAAGTATGAGTGATCATCAATGTAGTGTACCAGATAAAACATCGTTGCTGTTTAAAAAAACTCTTCAAAATGCTAAAACACTTGTCCCAGAAAAAGATATTGCAGCTCAAGATAGTGCATTGTTTGTTAAGAAGCATGTATCATCTCCTCAGAAAGTCGTGTTAGGACAGTTGTCAATGTCTGAAAAACTCCCAACATTAACAAGGGCAACACAGACTGTGCAAAATGTGGTATTGCAAAAGGATCAAAAAGGACTATATAGTAATAGTGATGAGGATTATAATGATCATGATGATGATGATAATGATGATGATGATAATGATAATGGTTATGATGATGATGATGTTGATGATGAAGATAATAATGATAATGGTAATGCTTTGTTTACAACTAAAAAATCATTTGTTAAATTTGTCTACTGGAACAATCCAAGTAAGCTAATCCGGCGGCTTCAGCAACTGCATGTCTATAAACAGGCTGGTTATACTGAATATGAGGAAGAACTATTGGATATAGAAAATGAGCTTCGTCGTGCTAAAATTATTATGTAATGGATCCACATAACAGCTTAAACTATTTCTTAACAATACATGTTATATTTTCTACCACTCTGCTACCATTTTGCTCTCACTTTTGCTATCACTTCAAACTGTACATATTAAATATAAAAGCCAACGCTAAATGATTTTATTATCAGAACAGTTATAACCTTTGTAGTGAGCAAATCATACTAACAGGTTAGTTGCTACTATGGAACTTACTACAACTAACAAAGGTAAACAACGTGTACTCTATAAAGGCTACTCTTATAACTATAATCGTCAAAATGTAAAAGGAATAATATTTTGGCGATGCTCAAAAGAGAGGTAAAAAAAAAATGTCGAGGCAATCTAAAAAGTAGAAATGGTAAGGTTTTAAGTGTGAGTGATCATCAATGTGGTGTACCAGATGAAACACTGTTGGTGTCAACAAATAATCATGACAATGCTAAAAAGCTAGTACAAGAAAAAATTGTTGCTACTCAAAATAGTGCAGTGTTTATTGAGCAACATTTAACCCCTGCTGTAAAAGTTATGTTTAATCCATCTTCCACATCTCAAGAGTCGTCAACATCACAGACTATGCAAAAGGTTGTGTTGTTGTTGTTTTAAGGGGCTGAACTACAAGGTTATCTACCCTTCATATGCAAGAGAATCAAAAAGGACTAAATAGTAATAGAGAAAAAAGAAATGTATTTTGAATGTAACTATTGTACAAGTACTTATATTAAATAAATAAAAATATTGTATGGGTATTGTCTGTTTTTTCTTAATTGCTATACCCACGTCCTACTATATTAATGCCATTGTTAACCATCAACAGTCTCCACCTATGTTCAGAAAGAAAGTGATCTTAAACAATACACTCTATCTATGGTTTGTGTACCGAGTATCATAATAATACAGTGTCGTCAAGCCATGTTCAGGCAATAGTAATGTTAGGTAAGGGGTTCGAACCCTTGCTTCCTTGTACAGGATTAGTTTTTACTCAACAGCAACCCATAATACTGTACTTTGAAACATGTCACATCTCATTACAAAATGTCAACTGTATCGTTTTCTAAGACCCCAGCTGCTGGCTAGTAGCTAGCAGACTGTGCAACAGAAACAGTGTCACCATGTTCATCCTTTAAAAAAAATTCAACATTTATTATTCTTTTTCTTATTATTGTTTATTAAGAGTAGTGTAAAGTTGTCTTTGTGACGTAACGGTTATAATAGTTAGCTGGCACTCTAAAGCTCTTGAGTTCAAATTGAGCTTTAACATAAAATTTTAAAAGTATATTAGGACTAAAACAGGTCTACTCAGTCTCGGGTGATCCAAATAAGTAGATGTGGTTTGATTCACACTTTAACGATAGAACACGACGGTTTTTTATTTTTTTTAAATAATGATAGCCATTTGTTCATATTTTTTCATTTTCACATTTCACACATTGCCATTTGTCAATTTTCCATGTACACGATTTGAAAATGTCAGTTTAAAGTTTTTGGATTTCATGATATGGAAACAAGAATTTTCCATTTTGTTGTTTACACATTTGCCAATTTCCCATTTACATTTTTTAAATGTCAGTTTTAAGTTTTTAAATTGTGTTGATATGGAAACATGGATTTCCTATTTTTTCCATATCACAGAAGACACGTTTATGATTTAGTCCATGCTGAATGTTTAGTTTTGTAAAACACACATTTGCTGATTTAAATTTTCTTGAAATCACTTTAATGGAAGTGCTTGGCCATGGTAATAGTGCATTCTCTTTCTGTTTGTTTCCAAAAACATATAGGCCTACTACTACTACTACTACTACTACTACTGTAGGTAAGACTGTTTTACAAAATAACACCTATCTACTGCTGCATTAGAAAAACACAAGTGTTAAAAAAATATAGTATACTATTTACCATTTGCTATATACATTAATTACCCCACCATCCTACCTTGCCGTGTTTGCTTTGGTTGAAAAATCAATGCTACCCACACACACACACACACACACACACATACACAAGCTTTCTCTCTCTCTCTCTATCATTCTATTTGTAGTCATACATTCACACAACCATACCTGTCTTTGAAAACAAATACAACCACGCTATTTATCCTTGACATGCACACTTATCCCAAATAACTTTTAGTTATACATTTAACATTTACTATTACAAAAAAAATGTTTCCACTATTTACAATTACAAAAATGAATATTTACAAAATACTAAATCTACTGGTTACAAAAAAGCCATGTCTCTAAACAATAAAATATAAAAGTCACACCTCCACCTCGTGGTTATAACCCTATGGTAGGCTAATGCATAGGTCATTCATCTGCACTCATTTGCTATCCATTAAGGTAAAATTGCATTTTCTCTGTTCCACAAGATAAAAATTATGGTTGCCGGATTGTATCCTGCACTGTTTATGCGACATAGCATTGCCAGTTCATAAAACCGTTAGGTAGTTCTCTACACATAGTGATTTTACCACTGCTCTACCTACGCCTTTTGCTTGTTTGGCTTTCTTACAGGCTAGTATGCGATAGGCAGCATTAACTGTATATCAAACACAGTCCACCTTTGTATTTGTAATCTAAGTAATAATTTGAAAAGAGACAAGTGTAATCAGTTTTAAACATTATCTCCGCTTTTTTTGTTTGTTTGTTTATGACATGTATATTAACCCAAAATCAAACCCTAGTCTACCTTATTGAAAGGCTAACAGTTTAACTACTGCGTCACCATACCATTCTTTCTTAGTTTGATTCGTTCTAGGCCTTAGAGCTAGAAATCGAGTTACGATCTCCAGTGCAAGAGGCACATGTTCTCACCACTATAGCATGTAATGGCTAGCTGGTATCATTAGACAACCGAAAATGATTGTATTTCGGTTAGCCAAGCATTTCTGTCATTTGCCTACTGTGTGAGCACTGCCAGCGAGACAGTTTAGTTTAGAACAAGCGAGTGCGTGTGTGTGTGTATAGATTATTAGCCTCAAGTATTTAAAGCTTGTTGTGTGTAGCGACCATCTTGCTCAGTAACCACTGAGTAAGTTTTAACAGTCAACTCATAAAAACAGCATAGGATAGTTGTGTGTGTGTGTGGTTCATGTACTTGGGAATATGCATTAGCACCATGCGCTAGCTTTACCTCACCCTCTAAAGGTAGAGCGTTATCCCTTTCTTTGGACATTGCCAATGACTGCATTCCCCCACAAGTTTTACACTTAAGCCCTTGGCTTGTTCTTGATTAGGTTTGGTTTGCTTTAGGCTTGGTTTCGTTCAGTTGGGTTTGATTCGACTTGGTTCAGTTTAGTTTAATGTAGTCACTTTTTTTATTTTTAGCTACACTCTTTAACCAATTAATTAATGATAGTCTACTCATAATTCTTGAATCGATAAATTGAATTTTGTGTACACCGTTTGTCAAGCCATGCCTACAACCTATACTCCCTATGTACTACACTCAGATCTGAAAACAAGTTCCAATGTTCAAAGACGTGTCAGTCACCATATATGTAGCCCACAATAATTCTTTCTTTACCTAGCTAGGTTTCGTCACTCACAGTAAACATCTAACATTATGGGTTTGCAATATATTAAGAAAAGCAAAAGTCTATGATCTTGTTGTTTTGGGTCTTTTTTGGGGAAATTCATAAGCCATAAAAAGAATGACATCATGTCAAGTTCTGAGTGGACCTTGTATGTCAAAATCCCATTATCAGTTTATAAAATCTCAAGGCCATGCCCTAGCAGTTTTGGATGATTTCAATCAATGAGACCACCATAAGAAAGATCGGAAAAATAAATATCCTTAAAACAAGTCGTCACATGACCCTCTCCGAACAATGCTTCGCAAAATTTAAATTCATTCATTGAACATTGAACATGATCGGCGACATCATCCTCGCTTCCCCCTCCCACCATAGTTGCCATATCGTTTGACCTTCAAGTGTCCTCAGCATCTCTGTGCTTTTTTCATTGCCCTGTTGTCAAGTCAAGTCAATGCATTCCAATAAGCTCAAATAACATCCACATCCTGTCAGTCTGCCCCAGCAAGTTTGTTTTCTATACTCACTTCAAGCAACATATAACCAAGTTCTGTTTGTTCTATCTAAAGCTAACTTCATCTGATCAAGGAATTATCATTTGTCATGTCACTCATAATCGTTTACATGTTAAAGACCCCCTTCAGGGGTTTAGGTATTAGGTATTCCATCATAGGAAAAATCGGAAAACGAACCCTCGACCCGCCGTCTCATCGAAATAGCGAATACTGTATTGGTATATCACCACCGTGGCCAGTAATAGCTTCGTTGAAACACGTGTCCAGTGGTATCGTCTCTATCTGCAACCACTCTTCATGAACATTTTAGACAGATTAAAAGAAAAAGTTTTAAAAACTAAAATGTTTTCAACAAAAGTGTCGTTAGACCCTTTCGCATTTTTTAAACATAAATACTATATTCGAAAGGGGAGAGGAAAGGGGCGTCACCCCGAGTCCTACGACCCCTCGTATACGTCTCTGGCGTTATTGGTTTGTGAGATATAACAGAAAGTCTAAAATCACGGTTTTACAACAAAAAATTCTGTTTCCCTCATTCTCAAAAACTTTAACCTATTACCAAAATAAAGAGGGTTTCGAGACAAGCCATTTGACACGTCATAGGACCAAATCCGACCATGCATTCGTGAAATATCAGAAAAAGTCTAAAATCATGATTTTACCCCCAAAACGCCTGTTTCCCTCATTCTCAAAACTTTAACCTATTAATAACATATATAGGGCTTTGAGACAAGCGATTTGACACGTCACATGTCCATATCCGACCTTGCGTTCGAGAGATATCGGCAAACTTCGTAGGAAAGTAGGCGACTATCTAGTTCTCTCCTCACCACCAAAACCTCTTCTTATCAATCATTTTTTTCACAGAGCTTGCCCTCTTACAAAAATCCCAAGTGCGCATGCGTACAAAACAAAAACAAAAATGTTAATCCATAGCGACATCTGGTAAAACGCATGCGCGATATGAGCAACCACGTTTAAGTTCATTTTAGCAGCACACATTATACATGTCGCATTTGAAAAGAGACTTTCACTAAAAACATTACAATATCACCCCCTAGTAGGGAAAGGTTTTATTTAGGGGTTGAAATGAATGGTCCATTGGAAAGAGGGCGTCAGCCCGAGTCCAACGACACCTCATTTGTCAACATCGGACCATGCGTTTGAGAGATATTAATTATTTCAACTTCGCGCGGCGGCCATGTTGGTTTGTTGGGCACAGGAGTGTCAAGTGGGGCAGATGCACCACCACTCCACTACTGCCATGGATACGGACTTGCCATTCGTTCATCAGTTTATCAGAGCGAACTGTTGCCATTGAAACGGACTTGCGATTAGTTCATTGATCAGACCGAAAATAGTTTTCTGGGAATATCTTTGAAACTGTTGGTTTTAGGGCCTTAAAATGTGGTTTATTTCTCGATGAAAGGCAGCCTATATGCTAATCCAGGGTAGCTATAAGCTATCTCCATTTCATATTTTATCCAAATCCGTCCAGCCTTTTTAGTGTCAAGCGGTAACAAACTAACACACACACACAAACTTTCACAATTATAATATATAGAGATTTATTTACTTATTTATATTTTTACTTATTTATTTACTTACATGTTTATTTACTCACTTATTTATTTACTCACTCATTCATTCATTCGTGCATTTATTTGCTTCCTCTTCGTCACCTCCGGAAAATGCACGTAACCACATCTCACGCAGTGAATTGTCCGATGGTATCTCATGAAATGAGATTCCCTGGTTTTCTAACTTGCCCTGTTCTGATTTACAAAAGGGCACACAGCAGTACATCATTATGATATCTTTCAGAATACATTCCAAACACAACTTCGCCATTAACATCAATACAAAATCTATGTCTGCCACAGTGACTTGGTGCTGCTTCTTAGCGCCTTCATTTGGAAACGAGGTTGTACGCTCAAACCAATGGGCAGGCAGTTTAAAGCAGCCAGGAGGGATGCGATCCAGCCAGCAGTGATCGAAAGTACCTACAATAATGATGCATGAAGGTTACTTAAATCGATAAAAGCAATTTCTGTGCAACGTGATTGAGTTTTGGCGACCGTTAAACTGAAACAAAAAAAGTATTCTCATATCGGTACCCCGAGAATACGCAAACAGTAGAAATATCAATTCAGACTTAATTTGCCAAAATGCTATTTCTCCACTGTAGGTAAATTGTAGACCAACCTATTTCGAGTCCTAGGGGACCAACTATATCATAACTCACCTTTTCAGATAGAACTCATATGCTACACAAAGTACACAGGACTGATGACCAACCATGTCTTAAGCAACAACAACAAAATACAAGAATTAATGATTATATACTCAAACCCTCAGTGTATGGGCAGAATGATTGTTTCATTTAATGGACCAGGGACAATGTGGCAATCAGTCACATCTACATGTGATGGGGGCTAGAATTGGAATGCAAGAGACTGTACCGGTGCTTAAATATCATCCTAACATTAGTCTAGAGCTAAAGTGGGGAACCTCAGAAAACCATTCTATAATAGCTTACAGTACGTGGGATTCAAACCCACCTCCGCTCACTGTTCCTCAAGAAGCAGTGTGCATGTTGAAACTAATAAACTGCCATCATAAGCCACATGGTCTCTTCTTACATGGAATTTGAACCACTTACCAAGCTTTGAATTTTGAAAACCTCATGTGTTGGTTGGGAAATGAACAAACTTTGGGGATAAGTAAACTTTCACTACATCCGGTACCCAACATTTGTGCTGCAGTACAATACAGCATAAGGTTTTCATATTTATTAAGACAAGAAGAAATAGAGGAATTCACTAAAATATGTGGTAGTTATTGTTGTTTTAAGGGATGGAACTACAAGGTCATTTGCTCCATTATATGTGCCACTCACGTTTGAAGTAGAGGTGGCTACACGATATAATAGCTTCTTAACTGAGGCTTCCACAGCACAGAATATTAGGCATGGTTTTTGCTCGCCCGCTCTTTCTCTTAATCGGACTAATAATGTAGGCATAGTAGTACATGATTCTGTGCATTATGCCCTGATGGCAGGTTAAAACAAAGATCAAAATTGTGTTTCAGAAAACACTGTACCAGATGTTTAGCTGAACATCGCACAACCTATTTTTTGTAAGGAAAAGGCATTGTAGGAATCACAGACCCGAAAAAACTATAAGAAACTTTTATTTCACAATTACAACACACTGAAAAGGTTTCTCCTGTGCCAAAAGTATTAGGGTTACATCAGCCTCCTTACCAATTCTATCCCCAATTTACAAATACACACTAGTACAGCCATTCCACACACACATACACAACCAACCACGATGTCACAGACGCTAAAATAAGCAACAACAAAACTGAATCTCTAAACAATTGGCTAGCCATTGAGGGTACTTCTAATTGGGAGAACTGTCCCTACTCATGCAAAAATTGCTGTACCCTGGTAACTCTGAAGCTGCAGTAATTAAAAAGAACACAAAATTTATAAAATTATCATAACACATTCATAACCATAACTGAAGCATTGCAGGCCTGAAGGTCACACGTCGTGGATGTGGTGTTGTCCTGTACGTTTTCGCATCCAGCATGCGACTGAAGGTACGGTGCAATAGCATGGCAACACCACCGTACGCGGGGAGGAGAGCGGAGGACCGGTAGATCTTCAGGCCTGCAATGCTGTGTCCCGCACTTTAGTCAATATTCTGTCTTGATCATTACCGGTACCATCATCTCTTATTAGATCACTTTCCAAATGAACAATGTTAAACCATCTTAACACACCACTTTGTTTGCCCTATCCAAACAATGTCTACAGAAGGCTAATAATTATCGGTAACTGGAGATTCATGTTTTATATCAGCCTCTTGTTTAATTTTTTAATTATTTCATTACAAAAGTGGTAGTCGAAGGTTTAACTGGCCGTATTTTAAGTGACTGAGTGGCTCTAACGAAAAAACCTTGGCCTGCATGTTACATTCAATCTCACATCAGCCGAGATTGCCTGCGTGGCTCAGCGGTAACATTGTCGCTTGCTGTGTCCAAGGTTGCAGGATCAAATCCAGGCGCAGTTACTGGCATTTGAGGGTGCGCAAATGCAAGGAAGCCATGGTAGTAGATTTACTGGCATGTTAAAGAACCCCTTTGGGGCAAAATTCCGGCACCCCGAAGTCTCTAAAAGCCGCAGTAGTTAAAAGGGACGTAAAGCCAATAACATTATTTTTATCACAATAGACTACCTGATGATCATGTCATCAGCTTTAGGAGACAAAATGTTTCATCTACATTTTCCAGTGTGATTATACGATTATAGAACAATTTTGGCTCTCGTGCAGTGAACGGTGGCCCGTTTCAAATTGGCTATTTTTGATAGTATCACTCTGAAACTTGTTTGAACTTATTGCTATTGCGGCTAATAATTGCTTTTAAGAGAGAACAAGATAAATAAATAACTCTCACACTTCAATAAGGGAATTATCAACATTTTCACTCTGCAGTAACAAACTGACCAAAAGTCACCATGTTCGATGAGGCTTGTATCAGGCAATGCTCCAACTTGACTTCACTTCTCAGTGGCGAGGTTAGACGACGGTTTGCATTAAAAAGGGTAAGACGAAAGCCATTGGTCGCTACTAAGTTAGACGACTGTCTGGATGAAAGTTACTGATTGTACTACAGCAAGGGGGTTTGGGGCGTAAGCCTCAGGTTAGGATTGCATGTAAAGCCTTATTCCGTGTTTACCACTGCAATTCCATGTTTCGAGCTCTAAGTGACAAAGCCAGCTCCAAAAAGTAGGCCTAATGGTGGCACTGCTGAAAAATGGAATAACACCCTTTAGCGGTAAAATGGCGAAGTCTTGTACATTAACTATTTCTATAGAAGACTTTCCAGATTTTGATGGCGACGGCCACAATATACTATCACTGACGCGCATTATCTGTATCCAGGCCAGTGATTTTACTAATTATTGCCTTTTCACTTCACATAATGACAACATGACAACATTACGTGTGTCGACTGGTGTATTTTGTGTCAGACATGTTGGCAACAGTGATAGAACGTGATATGACGTCAATGTGTGTCCCTCGAACATGGCTGGCGTCGTTGAACGAGCAAGAAAGAAAAACATTTATTTACGTTACATAGCAAATATTTCCGGTGCAGCAGTGATAATTGACAGTAATTTCAATTTAAAATACTCCGAGGAAGGTAGGTTATGTGAATCATGCTCTTTCAGTAATGTGCCAGGTAACGTGTGAAAGCAAGGAGTAGGTGTTCTATAGAATTAATTAAATTAATGTAATTAATAAAATTAATGAAATGAATTAATTTACGGTAGACTACTTGCCCACCTTCCCTCTAAGTGCCCAAGTATTTAGGCAGGGTTGTTACATTCACCATGAAAGTCTTGGGCATTGCTTACTATATAGGCTAAGCATGACAACTGGAACTATGGCACTATCTCCACGTGAAATATTGTGGGTCATGAAGGGCGGGTGGAAGAGTTGTGAAACATGTCCTCAATATGCTGTCATTGTTAAGATTATACAGGGTCTTCATATAAAGTAAGAACGGCGAGCGGTGGTTTTGTTATCCGCTGCTGCAATGGCCTTGGCCGAGCTTGTGGCGGGCCACGGTCCTGTGCTGTAGTATTGAAAGCGCGTGCATAGTACATACATGACCTTGCAATAAGCGTGCAGGTGTCCAGTCGCCAGTCTGAACCTCAGATGCTAACATGGTGAAACAGTTATCATTACAACGTCGTACTTTTGTATTTAAGACTTATAAGTACGTGATGAATTTGCTCAGCAATTTCCTGATGAAGTGCCACATTCACTAGCCCATATTCACGCAATTGTAAATAAGTTTGACACTACTGGCTCACTGCTCAATAAAAATTAAAAAGAAAAACAATACAATGGCTGAACTCACTCTCGTCAGTCAGAATGTGGTTACCAGATACAATGCCTATATAACCCAGGAAGGACGACACTATCACGATCTTCGATAAGGTAAAGTATCGTATAGGATTGTACACACGCTTAAGACAGGGGGCCACGTCACCGCACGAGCTCGGCCAAGGCCATCGCAGAAGCGGATAACAAAACCGCCACTTACCATTCTTACTTTATATGAAAGACCCTGTATACAGGAGGGAACAGAGCAGCCACTGTTAATTGAAGAGCAATTCGTGGTAGATCCCAACCTAACACTATTAACTTAGTTTTTCTTAATGTATATATAACAGTGGTTTCGGTTTCTATTTCAAACGTATGGGGATAATAGCAAGCATAGTTGCCATATTTCGCATAGGTCCAACCCAGTAGCGGCTGGTGAAGAAAAATTGTGGGTGTGCACTCTTAAGAAAACATCTAAATATGATATAAATAGATGCATATCTAAGCATAAAAAATAACTGCCTCATCACAATATTGCTCTCTTTTCTCCAAGTTCACTAGTGGCACTTGGAGTCGGTTTGTCGACACCTCGATATTTTGCTGTTCTATGTTCCCTCATGAATGCACAATGAAGCTGTTGTCTGATTTGTTAATTTCCTAGAACTTGTAATTCCAATTCTGCATTCATATACACTTTTGATTGTTCACATTTGTCGATTTTAGTTAGATTTCATTAGAAAGCTACCTGTTGCAAAGGGTATCATTGCTACTTCCGGAAAAAATTGACATATCTTCGCGTTCCACATCCCCCAGATCCCAAAACCACCGTCAGTACAAGAGTTAATATATAATGAATATGTATAGGCCTACATAACATATAACCATTCAAAATCTCGGTCGAGTTCGCTAAGGGCAGGACCGGACCAAGGGGTTGGGAATGGGGGAAAACTGAAATATTGCTATAACTTTCTTAGTATGTTAAAAACTGAATCAATTCAAAGTTCGTACTAATTTTCGAATAAGGGCCAAGTGCTTATGTTCGTAACTTTGACCAAAGGGGTAGGAAAAATGGGGTTTTTAGAGAAAAGAAATCATACAACCCTTAACACTACGTTACCCGCGCTAACAAAGTTACACCAATGCCCACGCACGGACTCAGATACCGTGTTTTCTTTTCATTATTAAAATTTGGTTATAATGAACAAATTTTGATGTTTTTGGCAAAGTCTAATTTACATAAGAAGTACAGAAGTATGCTAGTGGTAATTACGTGTTTTACGGGCCATGAATTTTTTTAAAAATGTTATTCATTAATTAATTATACTTTTCAAACTAATTTATAATTCATATTCCTTTTTTCCGGTGCAGCTATGACCTCCCGTGACCGTTTAGCAAGTTTAGATTTCTGTGAAATAATAGAAGACCTCAGCTGGGAAAAAGGTCGCAAAGTAATATTTTAATATTTCATAGTTTACATAATCTTCTTCAAGGGGACTTACAGGTTTTCTTCATATTATTAAAAAATGTACTGTAGTGTATTCGAAATATTGTAACTATTCTTTATTTTATTATTATTACCAAATTATTTTCCGTTTGATTTGATATGTTTTATTTCCTATTGTTGTGGGCCCCGCCTTATCATATCGCCCAGGGCCCCGCAAGGCCTAGATCCACCACTGACTTCACCTCCTAAGATGCCATTACCAGGTAAAGAAATAAAATAATAGGAAGCATAAGTATAACTAGTTGCTTTTCGGTAATTATAAATTAAAAAACATTTCAGGTGAATGTGTGGGTAAATGCTCATCATGCCCGACCGGTGGTGATGAATCTGGAGTCATATTGGTGGAGGCTTCACCAAGATGAGTACATTCCCATCCTTATGACCCTTGAGCCCGTCCCCAAAGCCTGCACGGATATTCTAACCTGCAATTGTTCGTCTCATTGCCTGACTTCAATGCGCACGTGCAAAAAGAATGGACTGACTTGCACCAAGTTGTGCCACCGCTCTCACCAATGTCTTAACTCGTTAAAGCGCTTGATTTATGGCTGATTTATTATCTTTCTTTCATTATTGACTTCAGCAAACGACACTAGAATGTTTTTATTATCTTTTTTACAATCCTGCAATAAACAATGTTTGAACTCTAGAATGGTCGTTTTCTTCACTTCCTTCGGCGGCCATCTTGGATCCCATGCACTCCAAACTTAAGGTAAGTAATTTCTGAGCATGCCAATATGATAAGAATCCGAGAAAACCACTAACCCGGCGTTTAAATAAATATTTTACGCCAACGGACAAGAGAGATATAGGGCAACAGAGTTTTGACGACCATCTTGGCCGCCATCTTGGATACCAGACTTCCGGTCCAAATTTCGCTTTGGCAACCGGCAGATTCGTATTCAGCGGGGTCGATATACCCTTAAACGTTGTTTCCCCAATTGTTACATGAAATGCTTCTTGCAATTTATAGAGCTGGATTTCCTAAATATCTGAACTATATTACTTCTTGCACTCTCCATGATTCCTAAGAGAGTACGCACTGGTTCGTTACTATTAGGCTACCCATTTAACATTTGATTGCCGCTGAGCATGGCTGCGCCAGTGTTTGTTGATTATTGTAGCAGGAGCCCCGCGCGGTACAGCGGAGGACGCAGTGATGACAGAATGAGTTCTGCACATAAGTCAAGCATCATTGCGTCAGATAGGCGTCTCAGGAGTTCATGTCACCACGGACAGTTGTTAAACGATGACCAGGGCAGTGGCGGCCGGTAATAAGGTTGCAGTGTTGCACAACGACCAGATTAATTCATGAAAAACAATTAATACCGTAATAATATTTTTAGTAATAAAAGTTGTATGTTTCCTCTTATATGTACAGGAATGAAAATGTGATGTCTCTGAAATGCGGCATTCGTTGTGAATGAGGTACATCCGTTTTACCGCGCTTTTTTTAATGTAGCCAATGGCCATGTATTTTTCTTTTCAAGATGGGTCAGGGAAGAGGTTATGAAAATAAATTGACCGTGGACCTATTGAAAGGAACCGTCCCGACATTTGCCTGGTAGTGAAAATGGGAAACCACGAAAACCATGAACAGGGCGGCTGAGGTGGGATTCGAACCCACGTTCTCCCGTTGCCAGCGAGACACGAGGTAGCGCTTTAGCGCTCTCGGCCACCGCGCAATTGAATACAGTTTTCTCCGATATTAAGTAGTCATTCACCTATCACCTCATGGGCGCAGGAGGTGGGGTGGGGGCAAGGAGGGGCCGTACCCACAAATTGAAGTTACTGCTGGTTAACTGATTTAGATGTAGGGATAATTCCACAGTTTTATTTAACTTCGTAATTTGGGATTATTTGAGAATATCTTCAGTTATTAAAAAATCGGTGGACTACTTTTAGCATGTCTTTTAAATATGAACATGATTCACAAAGAAAAGCAAACTCCAATGGACAAAAATTCTGGACTAAAAAAATAATCCACCCATTCATGCCATAAAGACCATGTATCCAACGGTTTAATAGCAGCCAAAACAATGAATGTCACGAAGCAAGTAAGAAATGAAACGAAAATTACCTCTCAATACCACCTAGTGACATGTAGGTAATGAAATAAAAAATAATACATGCCCCCCTCACCCTCGAAAAAATCCTGCGTGTGCCCATGTACCACATTAATGAAAACAGTGCAACACCCAAAACAACTATCCGCCAGCCGCCACTGGACCGGGGTACTGGATCTGAGTCATATCCTATTCGCGCAACTGTACCTGTCAACTAAGCAGGCTGACGTGTGACACAAGTAAATACAGAATGGTTCCCAACTCGACCACCGGCAATCAATTCGTGAAAGGGTAATAATGGGAAGAAATCTGACATGTTTAACAGAAAGTTTTGATGTTTTGCATTCGAAGTGAGTTTCATGTATTTCCTAACACTCGCAGTATCCAATTACTGCACTGCCAATCTCGACAAACTGATGCAGTGTGTTGCGGTATGTTATTCAATGTGATGATAGGTTTGTAATGTAATTTAGCTTCTGATACCGTAATTATATTTACTCGTCCCGCCCCATTTGAAATAGAAAATCAGAATGTAGGATGTTTGATTTCAATGTTGCCCAGGCTTGCACCAGTGATTCTTAATTCTCATCGCAACATTAATTTAGTACGGTACTTCTCTCGATATTATACACTATCTTATCAAGTCGAATACGTTTTTCCGTGGAGCTGGAGGTTACATGTTTTACTCAAATTCGGAGGCCTAAAATTACCTTATTTGATATAATTGCATATGAGAATGATTTGGAGTACCGTACCGGTTTAAGTGTGGCCTCTAATAATCCAATCTGTGTGTTCCAGTTTCCTGCACATCATGGAGGATCATCCATTTATCAAGAGTGAGCCAGAATGGTTCAACATTGTAAGTTGTATTTTAATCCTTTTATCGTGTAACATTCCAATCTTAGTAATGTGCAGGACAGGCAAGGGTTAGTGACTTACTACCAAATAGTAGGCTAAGCAGCTTTTTAAGTTACATGCAACTCAGGCTGTGCCCCAATAGTACGATTTCAGCCGTAGTGAACTAGATAGTCGACTACTTTACCGGATGTGACGTCAGAAGTCGTGATCCAATACTGCTTAGCACATAGCAATCAAGTCTGTAGTAGCTAGTGAACGAAAGTGTTTGCTAGATTGGCCGACTTGTCGACTTGTGCAAGGAAGTTATAGAAATTGTAGCTTATCGGAATTGTAGGTTATGTAAATTGTAGGTTGTCTTTGACTTTAATCTAGTTTATGCTTGGCCTATATTCTTTGCCAAACGCAACGCTTCAAACCACAACCCACGGGGGAATCATAATATCTTGTACTGTTGTAATAATTATTTTCACGCGAATATGTTGTTTGGTTCTGTGGTAATAAAGACAACTCGGTTCATGGTCTCCAGCGCACAATAAGGGCCTCGTCTCAAATTGTCAATTTGCATCTGCCTTATTATCATGATTGCCCTTCTTCTCTTCCTCCTGAACTGTATTCTCTTAATCAGCCAAACACAAACCATAATTAGGGCTCGGCTAGAAAGTGATCTTCTTGGCGCATCCATGAACGTATCTTTCAGGTATTGTTTATTTAAAACAGCTGATGAAAGTGCAAAGAGCTTACAAGGAGCAGCAGATCACCGCCATCTTGAGTGTTGGTTGGGTTGGTACCAGCATGTAAGTCCAGTGTGTTTCAGAACACAAATCTATGAAGGAGGCTGTGATCAAGCAGACATGTCCCAAAGCTCCGTAGTGCATAGCACATAGCATATAGTAGCTAGCAGCTAGTCAATAGCAGACAACTTTAGTATTGGGACACAGCCTTAGTAGTTTACTCGTCAGTATATTTTGCATTGGGTCATACTTTCTAGGAATCAAAAGAGCAGTTTCTCACTGCTGACCTGCTGGATGAGGCTGGTGATGAGTTTGAAGATAAAACCACGGCTGTCAAAGTGGAACATGAAATACAGGTGGTCATACGTTTTACATTTCCTCTGTTATAATAATGTGTTTTGTTTTCATATAAAACATAACTTGGAAGTTTGGATTATGCTGTGTGGTTTCTTATTTAAATAGCTAATGTTATTGTATTGATAATGTGGGTTTACTCTGCTGGTCCCCACTCTGGACTGCCCGATATTGCTTCTACCTACTTGGACAGGGTTCGTCATGACCTCCCGGGACTATTATAGCTAGTGTTATTGTATTGATGATGTGGGTCCACTCTGCTGGTCCCCACTTTGGACAGCCCGATATTGCTTCTACCCACTTGGGCGGGGCTCGTCTTGACCTCTCTTGGTCAACTCTACTTCAGTTCTGATCCCGACAGAGTCGGGTAATATTTCATTAACCCATCTTAAAGAACTGTGCCATATTTATTGAGGTGTTAGAGTGTTTCTTCTCATCAGGATGTCTCATACTTTTCATAAGAGGTAACTAAAAGGGCAGAGGATGTGCAGCCATCTTGAACGGTACACCCTGGGTAACACTAATGAGAGAACATCGCCAATATAAATATCCTGATCTCGCTGAAACACGGTACAATTGTAAATAAATTCATATTTGATGTTAAATAATCCCCAATTACATAGGGGTGCTCTATACAGAGGGCGTCATGTGGCGCAGTCTTGCGGTAACCACTCCCACCTGTTACACTGCTGAGAGAATGCCTGAACTTGGTCTGGCGAGTGTACAGCTTTACCCTCTCTAGTGATGATTCAATATGAGAGCGGAACGTGGCTTTTACACCACCACTTTGATAATGTACCGTAATAATTTTCGATTAATTCTGAATGAAATATCAGTCATGTCTATTTCACTTTCATTTCGATAATATATGATTCTCATACTACTTGAGAGGGGGATAACATCACAGAAGTGACAAAGAGAAAATATGGCATTGTAGGGATCAGAGCGAGGAATGTTAGAATTCATCTAGGCAGTGGAAGGTTAGAAAACTTAAGAATGGGAAATGGATAGGCTGAGGTTGGATTGGGTTGGGATTAGTGAAATATGCTCGCAGGAAGAAAAGGACTTTTGGTCAGGAGACTACAAAATCATTAGCACTAAATCAAGCATCGGCAATGTAGGGGTAGGTTTCAAATTAAGTAGGAAATTTGGACAGCGGGTGGAATAGTATGAGCAATATAGTGTACGGTTTATTGTAGCCAAAATCAGTACGATACCTACGTGCACCACGGTGGTAGAAGTCTATATGCCCATCTGTCAAGCTGATGATGAATATGTTGAAAGGGTCAACGAAGAAATAGGTACATTTCTGAGTTATGTCAAGGGTGCTGAAAATGTTATAGTAATGGGAGATTGGGATGCTGTGGTAGGAAAAGGAAGAGAAGGGAAGATAGTAGGAGATTTTGGATTAGATGAAAGGAATGATCGAGGAAGCAGGCTGATGGAATTCTGCTCCGAGCATGAGTTGGTCGTAGCTAAAACCCTATTCAATTACCACAATAGAAGAATATACACATGGATGAGACCAGGAGATGCAGAGCGTTGCCGAATTGATTTCATTATGATCAAGCAGAGATTTCGAAACCAGATTTCGGTTTGTAAAACATATCCCAATGCTAACAAAAACTCGGACCACAATCTGGTTGTTAGAAATACAGATTAAAGTTGAAGAAACTGAAGAAAAGTCAAAAGCCAAAAAGGTGGGCAATAGACAGACTGAAAGAGGAAGATGTAAACAAAAGATTCAAGAAGAGTATAAAGGAAGGACTAAAAAAAATACCTAAGCAAAACACAATTGCAGACGAATGGGCACGTTTGAAGAATGAAATAACAAAATCCGCAGAAGAAAACATTGGTAGGAAGGAAAGAATAGGTAGAAAACCGTGGATCACTCAGGATATACTAGAATTGATGGACGAAAGGCGGAAACACAAGAATGTAACAGATGAAAAGGGGAAAGCAGAATATAGACGTCTGAGAAATGAGGTTAGTAAGAAGTGCAAGGAAGCGAAACAAGATTGATTGAAAGAGAAAGGTGCAAGTATAGAAAATTGTCTGGAATTAGAAAAAAAAGACACTGCTTATCGAAGGATTAAGAATATTTTCGGGGAAAAGGAGACTAAGTGCTGTAATAATAATGACACAGATGGAAAGCCTCTAACAAATAGGGAAGAAAAGGTTGAGAGATGGGAAGCTTGCATAGAGTGTTTGTATAAGGGAAAGGAGAGTGAGAATCATGTAATTGAAAGGGAAGAGGAAATTAATGAGGATGCAAAAGGAGATTTAATATTGAGATCAGATTTTGAAAGAGCATTGGAAGACTTAAGCAGGAACAATGCACTAGGCATAGATGATATACCGATTGAGTTGCAACGCTGCATAGGAGGTGATGGTCTGATCAGGTTATTTCACTTGGTGTGTAGGATTTATGAGACAGGTGAGGTACCCTCTGATATCAAGAAGAATGTTATCATCCCTATACCGAAGTAAGTAGGAATTGACAGATGTGAAGATTACCGTGCAATCAGCCTGATAACTCATGCTTCGAAGGTCCTGTCTAGAATAATTTAAAAGAGGTTGGAAAGTCAAATAGAAACAGAGTTGGGTGAAGACCAGTTTGGTTTCAGGAGAAATGTAGAAACAAGGGAATCTGTACTAAGTCTTAGGCTGATTTTGGAGGGTAAAATAAGGAAAGATAAGAGAACGTTCATGGCATTTGAAGACTAAGAAAAGGCTTTTGATAACGTTGATTGGGCTAAATTGTTTGACATTTTGAAAACGTTGGGAATAAAGTACAGGGATAAGAGGGTGATCTACAACCCATACAGAAACCCGACAGCAGTCATTCGAGCTGAAGAACATGAGAGATAAGCTGGCATTCAGAAAGGTGTAAGGCAAGGCTGCAACTTATCACCCATAACTTTCAATCTTTACATTGTAAAAGCAATGAAGGAAATTGGAGAAAAATTTAAAGTGGGAGTGATGATTCAAGGAAAAATAATTTCAACTCTGAGGTTTGCTGATGACATCGGTATTTGGCCAACACGCGAGAGGATTTGAATGAGTTTTTGAATGGTATGGACTCCGTCTTGAGGAAATAATTCATGATGAAAATTAATAAATGTATAACAAAAATATTGGAATGCAGCCGAAATAAATCAGAAACCTATATGGACATAAAATTGGCAGGTGGAAAGCTACAGGAAGTAGGAGACTTCTCTTACTTAGGAAGCAAAATAACCAGTAATGGACGAAACAAAGAGGATATAAAAAGTAGGTTGGCTCAGGCAAGGAAAGCATTTCTACAAAAAAGGAATTTGTTGACATCGAATATAGATTTAGGTATTAGGAAGTCATTTATGGAAGTCTTTGTATGGAGCGTGGCGCTCTATTGAAGTGAAACGTGGACTGTTGGAGCAGCAGAAAAGAGGAGAATTGAAGCGTTTAAAATGTGGTGTTACAGGAGAATGATGTAGATCGTTTGGGTAGATAGGGTATCAAACGAAGAGGTATTAAGACGAGTGGGAGAGGAGAGATGTTGCTGGTCACCGCAAATGAGAAGAAGAGATAGGTTGGTAGGACACATACTAAGACACCCTGGAATAGTAAGCTTTGTTATGGAAGGAAGGGTCGAGGACAAGAAATGTCGGGGTAGACCAAGATTAAAATATGTTTCACAGATTGCTTCAGATCTAGGGTGTTATAGCTATGTAGAGATGAAACGATTATCTCAGGAGAGGGATACATGGAGGCCTGTTGGTCCACCCTTGATAACTGTCTACGCTGTTAGCTGTGACTATGAATATGGTATTGGTCCACCCTTAATAACAGTTTCCGCTCTTCGCTTTGACTATGCATGTGGTATTGGTCCACCCTTATTAACAGTTTCCGCTCTTAGCTGTGACTACAAGTATGGTATTGGTCCACCCTTGAGACAGTCACCGCTGTTAACTGTGACTATGATTCCATCCTTGATGACAATGTCTGCTGTTAGGTGTGGCTATGAATATGGTATTGGTGCACCCTTGATGACAATCTACGCTGTTAGCAGTGACTATGAATATGGTATTGAACCACCCTTGATGACAGATTCCGCTGAAAGCTGTTACTGTCAATATGGTGTTGTTCCACTTTTGAATATAGACTCTGCAGCTATGTGACACTATATGGTGTTGGCACAGTCTTGATGACAGGTTTATTTTGGATTATTACGAATTCACCGAGTGATAACACCCCAGGAATGGTATATGTCTCAGCTTTTGTGAGACCGCGGTAGAAATCGTTTTGAAAATCTCTGCGGCCTGTGTCTGTAAAAATATACATATTCAGTTCCTCATTCTTTAGTACTGTGCTGAAATAACCTCTGTAGGTCCGAAGGACAAGTATTATGTTTTATAAGTGAATTGTGTTATAATAGCTGTAACTGTATGTATGATCACTCAATGTTATTTTTCGTTCCCATTAAATATCACCTACTTTGAGTCTCCTTGATTTCAATACTGCTTTAACGTGTCCTCAAGAGTGTAAAACACACAACGCTCGGTACGATATTTCTTTATCACCGTTGCTCGAGTCTTAATCATTATAGTGATAGAAATTAACAAATGGTAACTGGGAGTAAAGCGATAACGCCAACACTAGTCGAGGAGCGGTGTACATACTCACAAATACGTTAATGCGGATAATACAACCTTCCTAGGGGTCAGTTGCCGTCTATTACCACAAGTGAACTGGAAATATGTGCTAAATTACGTTAATATGTGTTTGTTTCTTGCTCATTGAACAACGTAGCCATGTTGCTCAAGCGCTGAGCATTCGTCAACTGTTACATCGGTGGAGACATTGACGACACATTCACGTCATGGCAATGCTGCCAACGTGTAAGGAATAAAATACACCACCACATGAGGTCGTTCATATGCGTGACTAAAGTCATTGGTCTAGAGAAATATTGTGCGTGACAATTTCCACTTTGCGTTACAAATGCTAACGTGGCCCAAAACCTTACACCATTGTCAAACCCATTGGATTGGACAAAACGAAGGTTAGTATGGTCAGGTTGAGGTGCGGCTTTGGCCACACGAAGCCAGTGAGGAACTGCTGACGTGACGTTAGGTGGAACCATTGCCAAATCCATTGATCTGGAAGAGTTACGCTAGAAATATAATTGTCAAAAGAAAGCATTGGATTGAACGTGTTAGGCTGTAACCTTTCTCAAAACCACTGTTCTTTTCAATTTCACCCCTTCACAGTACACTTCATAGACCTCCTATACAATTGGTACCGAATGGATGGGATGATCTCGGGGTTGGCAATACTGTGCTTGTGCATATGCCACGCAGGTAATGGCCGGCACAGCTGGAAATTTCCTATACAAGTTGTGATATAATTTGGGAAGGCGGGTGGGTAATAGATAGAGCCCTGCGCGGATAAACAAAACGTTATCCGCCCCGCATCCGCACGACTGTTATCCACAACCGCCCCGCATCCGCATGACTGTTATCCGCATCCGCACGACTGTTATCCACAACTGTTATCCGCATCCGCACGACTGTTATCCGCATCTGCACGACTGTTATCCGCATCCGCCCCGCATCCGCATGACTGTTATCCGCATCCGCACGACTGTTATCCACAACCGCCCCGCATCCACACGACAGTTATCCGCATCTGCACGACTATTATCCACACCCGCATCCGCATGACTGTTATCCGCATCCGCGTGACTTTCATCTAAATCCGCTGATATTTTCAATATTATGTTTAATTTATTAGATAAAGCATAAAGTGTTAAACCAACACATTTAGATATTTGAGGAGAAAGTCGTTCCTAACAATGTGCTTCATTGCTAGGGACTTCAAGTAGGATGACACTTCTGGTTCCTTGACCTCCGCTTTAGAAAAAAAAACTGGCTATACTTTAATGGCTACTTTTGCACTTGTGCCTCAGTAAGTTAGATGTGCCTGATTTGTGTCCTGAGTATGAATACACCTTTTACAGGTAAAACATCCTACTATATCATTCACCTCTTCGTTTCCATTGAAAACGTAACCAAATGTCTACTATATCGTTGACTTGAGCTTTGTTTAACGCGCTATTGAATATTCCCCTTGTTTTATTTTAATAGATAGTTTATCCATGTTGGTGAAATGATGTTCATACTCACGGCCTGCTCACGGTCGCGGTAACATTCACTAGGTGAACTTCTCTTTACGCTAGGAGAAAGGGATTGACATTTGGCCGGAAATTCCAAGTCAGTCATCAACCTTCTGCTTCTTGACCCATCCAGGTTGGCATAGTTGATGTCATAACTCTCCGTTGCAATATCACAGCCAACGTGCTTCAGTGCCAAGTTGGAAATAAATCTACATATAAACCTGGAACCAAATCTTCCAGAACAGATTAGACGGCGAAATAACTGACTTGAGGAATGTTAATTATGTCAACACGATGAACTAACAAGTTTAATAACAGCATTATATCTCGTACGTATTGTAATAATGGCAGTGAGAATTGATGATGATGATGAGATGTCAAGACCATCTACTACAAACATACGGTACTTAATAAAATGTTGTTGAAATCATAATGAGTAAAATAATCTTCTCGTGTATAAGTGTAATACGTGTCTGAATATTTCGTTCGCAATAGGCTATAGGAGTATTCCTCTTTTAAGTATGAATCAGTAGATAGGCATATCAAATATGTAATATTATCGTAAGTTTGTATTCTAAAATCTATCCGCAAATTTACTCGAAACATTATCCGCAGCGTATCCGCAATCCGCACAGCCATGCAAACTATATCCGCGCAGGGCTTTAGTTATAGACAGCGGATGAGTGAGCTACATCCTTCTCACCTATTTTGAATCATTACGGAAGGTGCGTATGGCCAATATCAATAGCTAAGTAAGTTTTTCCGTAAATTTTCGTCTCCTCATCTGTTATCAATAATTCCACATATGCCATGGGACATATTTATGAAAACGTCATCTCTCTGCAGGACGATACTAAGGATATTAAAATTGAAGAA
Organism: Meconema thalassinum; assembly: GCA_946902985.2. NCBI lineage: Eukaryota > Metazoa > Arthropoda > Insecta > Orthoptera > Tettigoniidae > Meconema > Meconema thalassinum. The sequence goes on along the minus strand of OX336388.2, from coordinate 214,166,918 downwards.
TGTTCGATACCGGAGATCGTCCCATGCTTCAAATCAGAAACACCATCATCTTCACATCTGAAAGAGGTAAGTTCATTTATGCCTGTTTACTAGACATGACGTCTCTTTATCACCTAATAGCATTTCTGGATGAAAAGTAGCATTGATGACAAATTGAAGTGTTAGGTTGTGTATGGCACAGAAAGTTCAAGCTATTATGATTGACGGATGAAGAATTAAAATATCTGACCCATACGGGACTTGTGTTGCTCCGATTACTGAGCTAATGGTGGATGCATTCTGGCAAAAGGTATATTATGTGAAGCGGTAGTTCTTCGGATGTAATGAACCAAGATGATACACTTTCACTTGGCTAATGTATATGATTTTCACACCTTATTTGGTATGCCATGAGTCATTACCAATTGAAATTACTCTCCATTAACACTACTGCACAGGATGTGCTAAATGATGTATATATGTGACATAAGTTATCATTTACTGTTCATTACACGACGACAATTGTCGTTGCTCAACTGCTACGCATTAGGCGTGTTGAATTGTTATCGAGACGACATTCCACTGTTGCCAATGTATGGTACTGTACACAAAATACACGACACAGGTCATGCGTAGTGAGACACTATTGGCTTAGGAAGCGGAGCGAGACACTCTTCTGTCTGGCTAAAAATTACTGTAGCTACTAGATTAGACATTGTCTGGCCGAAAAATAATGCTTGGACTACAATTAAGGGGGTAAGGGCATTAGCCCCAGATAGGTTGTTTTTGTATGTAAAGCCCTATTAACACACAGAATTTAACATGATTGCAACGTTTGAACCTTAGAAACACAATGAAACGAACGAATCGACCGGAGCAATTGCAGCATTTAATTTTTCCTATAAATCACGGGCACAATCGCATTCAAGTGATATTTCACTAAATAAGTCTTGTCATAAAAAGAGGATGGCAGGTGGGTTACAGACAGCGGAGGAGAGAACATATATTATGACATCATTTCCAAAATTATGATTCATCATTCCACCTGGTATTTCGGCTAATTTAAGTAGCTTTGTACTTGGTTCCTCACTCCCGAAATGTTACCTGTGAAGCTAGCATATGTTTGACACAATCACTGTGCACTTGAGGTATAGGTATACCAATTGATTTAGGATTTCTGTATTCTGGTCAGAGATGATGGAGCTGGGTTTGACTACCCTCAACAGTGGTCTTCTGTGGCTTCTTACTTAAACTCCAGGCAATTGCTGGGATAGGTCAACCTTCCCAATCATGAGCATTGCAAGTTCAATCCTTTGTCCTTAAGCCTAAAGAAAATAAATAATGGAAGATATGGGATAAGAGAATTTTCTAGAATCATGCGGAGAAAGTAGTTGTTAATACTTTAATTCACTTAATTTTACTTGCAAGTACGTTCTGAAAACCCTTCTTTCCCGAATTTTTGTGATAGATTTTATGTCGTATTCTTCTACCCCTTAGTGTTCCCATTTTTGCTGTGGCAGACAGTGGTTTCAACAGCCGTTCGCCCTTTTGTCCACCCTTACTAGGTTTTAATGAGAATTGTATATGGTAAGGAGTTAGAATGACCCCTGTTACTGTGCCAGCATTTTCCTGGAGATGAAAATGGGGAACCTTGAAATACCATTTGAAGGATGGTTGAAGCTGGGGACCATAACCTCTTGTCTCCTGAGACTGATCACATGACCGGCACATTTAAGCTGTGTAATATCTGTTCTGAGATGGGAACTCTAAAGGGTGGATTCAATATACGAATTCAACCTTGCATGTATATATTGCTGAATGTCAGATGGTAGGAAATATTCCTCCATTGTAAACTACTGTATGTGCTCCCGTTCACCAGTAGGCATATGCTTGTAGTTACTAGCAATATTGATGTTACACACAGCTTTAAAGTTAGAGTGTTTTGTGAAGATTGTCTTCAATAATATTCCATATCGAATTGATGTATACCCATTTGCTAGTTACTCAATGAACGAGTTAGGATTTATGACCTCTTATACTCGTCATGGATTATTGTTAATGACTATTAATTACTTTCTCTGCATGATTCTAGTAAATTCTCTTATATCATATCTTCAATTATTTCTGATTTCGTCACTGCTTTACTTGTCCTATAGACTGTGAAGTTATTAGTTAACTAACGTCCTCAATCCTTATAGCTATTACTTACATTAAGGCACTGATCTCAGCATTTTCTCTCACTCTAGAATCCACTTGGTCTCTAAAGAAGACGGGGTATTATAACTTTTAGAAGCAGGGAGGACATAATCATTTATCTGTATAATATTTATCGCTAGCATTACGATGTGATGGACAGAGGGAAAGTTGTTCAGTGAATATATCTTCACTTCAACAGAGTAGTTATTGATGTTTAAAGGAGCGGAACAGCGAGGTCATCTGCTCGTGACACACTTCAACTGTTCTGTACAATTACATAGTCGTTATTTGTGTACAAATTATAAGGTGATAAAGAAATACATTTTTCCATTTTATCCCTAGGATAAGGAAAAAGGAACCCAGGATAAAGAAAGTGAAGCAAGTGGAAACCATCTCAATGAGTAAGTGTACGCAAGTTCTTTCACTTTTATGGTGGCACAACAGAAAGTTTTCGATAGGAATAGGTTTTATTTGCAACGTCAGGTATGTTTCTTATTGCATTTAAGTAGATAATGATACTAATTTTCTATTTAGCAGCCCTCAACTTCTCCATTCTCATGTAGAGTTCTCACTGTCTGGGAGTATTTAATAAACGTCACGGGCAGTCTAGTTGTAACACTGAATGAGACATCATCGTACCATAAAATTTTCCAAGGTACTAAAATTAGCCAAAATAGCTTTTCAAATAATGATAAATAAATTAGGAAGTGATGTAGTAGTAGACGCTGACCATAACCCGCCCGCCATCCGCTTTTTAGATCACGACTTATACAGTAATATTCCAGCTGTGTCCCCCATTATGCGCGTGAATTATCGTCGAATGCAGCATTGCCAATCCTGCGCTTATGGTGCTATTGTAAAATGTGCTAAATCCAGACCAATGGCCTTTGCCTAACCAATGATAATTGTAAGTTACTATCGCGTGCATAAATAACGGGCCACCTTGCCGAGCGGGATTTGAGATTTTGAGTCATCAGGTTGCCATCACATAGGGTGTTCTCGGGAGGGGAATGCTGAGAGCCGTGATTTGGCAGCTGTCCTTGTAGGCAAGGGGGCAGAGGAGGAGGACAGATAGAGGAGCGCAGCGCCAACTTTGCTTTTTTTAGTTTCGCGCTTGGAGGATTGTTACAGATAACGAGACGGTTTTGAAAAATCTAAATTGAAATGCCAAGTAACCCATTAATTGTTAAATCTCGTTAGAAATGCACTGTTGAGTTTTACTTCGAGGGAATTCTTTTGATAATCGCGTTTTCACAGTTAGGGACTAAATGCATTTTAATATGAAGAAAAAGAAGGAAATAGCAAACGTCCTAAACTAATTATATTTTTAAACAACTTTCGTAACAAAAATATTTTTTTGATAAGGAAAAGACAAACTGAAGGCCATGAAAACCTTAGTAATTTTGAAAGCACTCACGTTAACAGCAGGTTTGTTAGATTAAATATCAGAACTTGAAGCGATGCTTGTGTAGCAGAGAATCTTTAAAATGATTCAACATCCGTAAGCTTCTGCTTCGTTTATCTTGGATACAATCAGAAGAGGCAATTGTTAGCAGAAAAATGTATTTTTTATTATTCAACATCCATAAAATATTAAGCAACAAAAAGACAGTTCATTAACTTTATTCCCACATCAGTTTGTATAATTAATAATGACAAATCCCAACCTAAATCAACCGAAACTGCAGCCTCACTCTCATTTCTTGGTGTCTTGAAGTAAGACATTTTTTTGTCGCTTCATAAGATGCTTTTGTGTGTCTCAAAACTTAAATTAAATATCTTAAAAGTAAGACAGAATTTCAATATGTGTCTGAAATCATTTTTATCATGACACTAAAAAGCATCTTGCGCGAAGCGAGGAAGAAAGTGTCTTAATTTAGCCACCAAGAAATGAGAGTGCTTTGTAGAAATTAGACGTCCATTCGTCTTATAGACGTCAAAGTTTTACATTTTCAGCAAAAATTAAATATTTTAACCATGTTTGAAAACAATAAATATTTAATAGAGTAGGTTAAAAGGCAACCTAGCTTATCTAAGGTTCAGATAACTCTACCCTGAAAAATGGCATTGGATTAGGCTGATGAAGCGTGGTGCGAGGTGAAGACTTTTGAATACCCTGAAAGTTTACGTCAGGTTGTCATATAACCGAGGCTAAGTTAAGTTGATTTCTGCAATTGTGAAAACTATTGCTACTTTGCCAGAAACGTAAAATTTAGCCGTCTATTAGACGTTTATTTTATTAGGAAATTTAGTAACCAAACTTAACACTGTTCATAGCAGGTAATCACAGATTAAACTTATGTCACTGAACAAAAATTTAAACTTAAATTTTTGTTTTACAGAGTAAATTATTTCAACCAAAAATGTCAGTCAAATTTAAACTTGAAGCTTTTTTCAATGAGCAAATTATTTCAACCGAAAGTGTCAGTCCAATATAAACTTAAAGCTTTTGTCCACTGAGAAGTGAGAATATTAATCCAATCAAAAATGTCAGTTAACAAAAGAATTACTGCATGCTTTTTGCCCCTTACAAACGATACGCGTTGAGTGCGCTAAGAACCGCGTCATATCACCATTTGAGAGGAATATTTCACGCAGCATCGTTCGCACACTTGAGGTCTATTCCGCAAATTGTTATTATCAAACCTACTGTTTTCTATCTCGCCCATGTTCTTGAAGATCCGCTACGTTGCGCTCAGCACCATTTTCCCATTCGAGAACCATGTGACCCCTAAGATTTTCCATAGGGTTCCCGTCTGGAAATTTCCTTGGCCAGTTGATTTCAATAAAGTTAAGGATGTTCATCAATTGCTGCATCGTGGATAGGTGCATGATCCTCGTCAGGAAGAACCAGGGTGTTTGCATATGGAAGGAGATGATTCTCTAAAATTTCCACGTAATGCGCTGCATTAGGCTGCCCAGGAGCTGGCACGATTGGTCCTATGCCGGAAGCAAACATTGCGGCCCAAAAATTAGCAGTAACGTGCCCGGATGATCTATTTAGCACAATATGATCCGCCTGGAACCTGCAAAATAAATAACCGAATTAACTTCTCGTCTGTTACCGGTAGTTTAAAATACTTAATACCGTTGGGAGATTTCCTTCTTGCCTTGTGTTTGGTGGGCGCCATAACTTCACACGCCCATTGATGTCACTTTTGTAACTTTTCTCGCTGAAGATTGTTAAGTCCCAAAAGGCTTGCGGCGTATCTTGATGAGTCATGGCAAAGGCTAAGTGATGTTCCTTGTGCTCTTCAGTTAGATACAGTTTGTTGGCTGGTCGAGTCCGGCTTCATGGAGCCGTGTTCGAACAGTATCCACAGAGCAATCTTCTCCCTGCAAAACAAAAGAGTCAAAATAACAGACTGTTGCGATGGTGAGGAACTATTTTGATAAAACATCAATAAGGACTAGATTAATAATCTCCGCAGTATCCTCATTTTTTCTCATTCCAGGTTATTTTTTGAAAAAAAAAACAAGGTCATACGAATGATTGGAAGATTTTAGACCATAGAATTCTCTTAGCTCAAAATAAAATACAAACTAGAGCAAATGAGAAGCAGGCAAGCTAGAGCGAGTTATTGAATCGGCTTTGAGTTTTAAATGTCAGTTTTCGGGGATTGTTTGGAAATGGCATCAAACAGTTCCGGTGGTAACTGGTCTGCACGCAAACATTTAAAAAAATTTAACTTATCCTCAGTAAACCTCACCTAACCGAACCTAACCTCAGCTAACCTAAGCTAGCCGAACCTACCCTAAACAAAAACAGAGTCCATGTGATGAATAACAATATAAAACGCATTTTATTTATTTGCTTTGCCAAACGACCCTCTAAATTACCACAATATCTTACCGGTATAATTTTCAAATCTATACTAGTAATAAAACCCGACAAAAACAAACGATTTTCGACGAGCATGTGTTAGACCCGAGACATAATTAGAGCCAGACGAATATAATCTAAGTAGAATTGATCTGTTTATTTTGAAGACGAAGTAAATATATGAAAGTGATAATATCCTAAACATGTCTATCGTAATTAAAATCCGCTTGTTTAGGTGCAGTTAAGAGTTCAGTCAAGGCTTCCGTGAAATTGAAACACTCGGGCAATCAAATAACGTCTGTTCAAACAGACCTATTTTACTGCCCATTTCAATAAGTGAAACTTCTAGACAAATTGAGTTATAGGCTACTAACCTCGTCGGCACCAACAGCACCATGTTTTGATAATGGGCTGATTATAGCCTGGTTGACCATTTCCAGATCTTCTTGTAACGTTGTGATTCGTGGCCGAGGTCGATCCATTAACCCCTGCCCAGTCTCGAGCCGACCTATCCATCTCTGGACAGTGCTTTTGGAAACTCCCAACCATCTGCCCTCTCCTCTCCTCACCAAACGGTAGTTCAAATTAATGGCCACGGACCTCAAAATCGAAGTTCGGTGTCGTGTTACTGAGCCACTGTCAGCTTCTTGTGATTAACAGGTGATACCACACTCACCCCTCCTCTCCCCCTTGCCTACAAGGACAGCTGCCCAATCTCGGCTCACAGCATATCCGAGAACACACACCAAGTGATGGCAACCTGATCGGTCGAAAACTCAACTCCCGCACGGCAAGGCGGCCCGTTATTTATGCACGCGATAGTACCACGGTCCAGCCTTTTAAACACCCGTGGTGTTTGTCACGCACAGTGGGATAGCCACGCACCAATAATCTTTAATTAGTGTGGTGTATTTTGTATTCCACATGTTGAAAACAATGCGTGCGCCTTGTTGACAGTTGAAGAGACCTCATGCACTGTCGAACATGTTTGCTATTGTTAGAAGAGCAATAAAAACATATGGTGCAGCAGTGGCCAGGGTTGCTAATTTGAGTTGATAATGGCCCCCAGAAGTTGGAAACAGGTGTTAGTTAGTTATTGAGGTTTTAAGGGGTGGAATAGCGAGGTCGTCTGCCCCTAAAGGTATGAAAAAGTCAGGATGACGTCTGATGCAAGTGTAAAAGCCACGATGATGTCTCATTCAGTATTAATGTGTACATCTGTCTTTTGGGAAACCCTCGTGGGAGATGATAAGAATATCCACTACTTTGAACCTCTCCCAGAGTGTAACTACACTAGTGTCCAAAAGTTAAGCATTATCACTAACCGAGGCCAAACCGCCTGATAGGAATGTCAGACGGATTGCTGAACAAACGGAAGCTGAATCTTACACCATATGTCACACAACTTGTCAAAAGAACAGTGTCTGAAAGGTTCTGATAGCTAAGGTAGACCTTTGACAACAACCAACAAAACTTGACAATGTCTTCCCTATCGGCCACATATGCTTCGCAGCGACGTGACAGGCTCTCTATCAGATGGTCCAAGAGCTCCTGTGGCAGTCGATCCCATTCCTCCGAAAGGGCAATGCGAAGGTCTTGGAGGGTCCTTGGTAGAGGCTGACGGGATGCAATTCGCCTCCCCAATGCATCCCAAGCATGTTCTATAGGATTCAGATCCGCAGACCTCGCTGGTCAGTCCATGCGATGAATATCTTCCCCAGCCAGAAATTCATCCACCAGAGCAGCGCGGTGCGGTCGGGCATTACCGTCCATTAAGAGGAAGTCTGGACCAACCGCACCTCTGAACAGTCGAACATTTGGTCTCAGTACCTCATCCCTGTATCTCCGAACGTTTCCAGTGTTCATCGGACCACCCATGAAGATGTGCAGGTCCGTACGGCTAGTCAACATGACTCGTCCCTACACCATGACGCCACCACCACCATACTGGTCTCGTTCCACGATGTTCCTGTGGTTGTATCGGCTATCCGGTTCTCTCCAGATTAATGTGCGCCGGAATCGTTCTGCAAACTAAAGCGGGATTCATCTGTGAAGAGCACATGCCTCCATTCATTCATGGTCCAGTTACGATGTTGACGGTTCCACAGTAAACTGGCCCGTTTCTGTGCTGGAGTGAGCGGGACGCACACACGTCTGGCAAACAGCCCTGCTGTTCTGAGCCTCTGATACACAGTTTGCCGGGAAACGACCACCCCTGAGACTGCTGTAAGCTCCGCCGACAATGGTCTTGCAGGTGGACTTCGATTTCGTCGGGCGATGAAGCCCATATATCGGTCCGGCAGTGGGATGGTTACTCTTGGTCGACCTATTACTGGCCTACAACTAGCATCTCCTGTGTCTCGAAATCGTCTCCAAAGCCTGGAAATTACACTTTGTGGCACTTTCAAGGATATGCCGACTTCGGTCTGTGTCTGGCCTGCTTCCAGACGACCGAGTTCTCTACCCTGAAAAACGGGGTCCGAATGGCGTCGTTGTGCCATTATGTTGTCACGTTCACTACGAGGCTACACTCTGCACACTATAACAAGGCAAACACGACTGAGGGAATGTGGGGCGCAGGCACTGGCTGTGTTTGCCTTGCGGTTACGCCACTAGTCAAAGCAGGGAATACTCCTTTCTTATACAGAGCAAACACGTAAGGTTGGTAAGTGCATAAGTCGTACGATTTGCGGCATATTTCCTGTTGCCCTGCTTATTCGTAACTTATGCTTAACTTTTGGACACTAGTGTGTTTTAGGAATGACTGTGGAGAGTGTCTGCTTTGGTGGATGAAATAGGCTGCTTGTAATGAAATATTTTCCATATCATTAAGTTGGTATTTTCATCATGCCAATTATTGGCTTATTGGATATTCCTTAGTTCGTGCCTGTAATTGTGTTGTCCCCGCTAATAAAATCTCGGTAACGGCTGGATCGATTCAAGTGAAACTCGGTAATAGCATACAATTACCGCGTCTGACATCGGCCGTGCCTTTGAAAGGTTAATAAGTTTCAGCTATCCAAGATGGCAGCTGCGTAAAATATTTCACTGACATTCAAAAGTTATTACCGCCATTAACGTGCAAATTTGTATGCTGATAGAGAACACTAGGATACGTTATTGAAAGTGATTTGAAGAATGCGATAGCACATAACCAAGAAGGCGGCCGTGCGAATTTCAATAATTTCTGAGGAATTTCCTCGCGAATTACTAAGCTAAAGCGCAGCAATACTGGCACGGGGAATTTGTATTCCAGGCTTAATATACTGGCATTCAATTTAATGCAATTGTATTGATACAATCAAGAAGGGGAGTGCCATATTTTAATTTTATTTCTTGTTTCTTAATCAAACGATAGAAATACAATTTTCATAATGAACGAACGCAATAATTTTCATCTACTGGTATATAACTCTAAATATGTTAAACAATCCAGCATGGCGGTCCTGCGAAATATTTTACTGTTTCGAAATATCTACGAATCTATCACAGCAATCAAATGATATTTCTTTTGTTAAAACAGACCACTAAAAGAAGTGTACTCTAACTGTCAAGAATATGATAAGCACAAAACCAACCTGGCGGCCTCGTGCTTTTGAAAGGGCTTTTTAGCAATTTCATTAGTCGAGAGCTGTGAAAATTCCCACGTTAAATCTATATGCAAGTCTTCATATATTAGTGTGTTATTGAATTCTGTTTCATTATGAGAAAATTGTGACTGTACAAATTTTAAAATTAACCATTTATATAATTGACACCTGGTGGAATATAATTTTAACACACGTATAAAACAATCCAAACTGGCTGTCATGCGAAATATTTCGCCTATTCTCAATATCTCTGGAACAATTACAGCAATGAAACTGACATTTTATCTGTTAATAGACGGCTGTTTAATAACTACGTATGTGACATTCAAAAGCCTGATAAACGTGCCATTCAATGTCTTGTTAAACACAAACACAACGTGGCGGCTACGCGAAATTTTAATATCTTCCAAGAGCAGTGAAATGTGGCACAGCGTATCTGTTTTCAGAGCCTATTATACAGATATTTCAAGTTTTTCAATTATTTTCAATAATTCAATATGGGGACAGTTTTAAACTCTATATCGTAATCTTATTGAAGTGATCGGATCGAAGGTTTGCATAAAGAACCATTCATTACCTAATGGCACTGCATCTGTGGCTGTTTTTTTTTTTTTTGGTAAATGGTAGAAGCCGAGCTTAGGACATTTCTTAAAATTAACTGTAGTGAATCGGTACAGAAAGACACCATCTTGCGGGGGGGAGGTATTAAATCCAGATAATGAAAGTTGTTGATTCTAGCGCGTAATTTCCCATTTTAGTGGAGGTGGACATTGTTTAGGGGCCTATTTTCCACTATTGGTACCGTACATTATAGATTATACTTAAGTTATTTTCTGAAAAGCACCATATTTTACTAATGTTCTATTGAACTGGTCAATCGACTTGTGATTTTGAAGGGGTATCTTTTCTTAAGAGGGGCCGATAACCTAGATGTTAGGCCCCTTAAAACAACAATTATCATCATCATATTTTCTTAAGATGGCGCTAACTGAACAGTTCCGCTTCTTAACCACACAAACTACTATTATGAACATTTATCAACATTTGCCTTTATACGATAAAATAGTAAAGTTTATGAAAAGGCAATATTATTCACTGTCACCAACATTAGAGTTAATCAATTGCTAAAAACAAAATATCATGCAAAATGTACATTTATAGCCTTACTATTAAAGTTAAGGGTTTGATACTAAATGCACTTGAAGAAGATTTCATGGCTTACAATGCAACTCAGAATCATGGTTTTTTTTCGTCAAACTTGTTGTATGCACATTTTTCTTTGATAAGTTTAAACAGTTTTTGAATCAATGCAGTCATTATTCTAGGTCAGATTATTGCACATTGGCGTGCAAAGACTTCAAATAATTTCTGAGATAATCCACCTTGTTTGCATGAAAATAAAGGTTGTAAAGAATGGCTGTCAAAGAACTGGTAGATGTTTGCCAAAGTTGACAAATGTCAACAACTCTCATCTTGGAAATAGATTAACATTTTTGCTCAAACAAACTTCCTCTGGCATTTCAATATGCTGACAACCCACACATCAAAAAAGAGGAAATTGATTTTTTCCACCAAAACCTGAGTTGGCGCCAGTTTGAAATTACGAGGTTGTTTCCTTGAAATGACTACCACCTTTGGATACTGCGTTTTGAGTTTGAAATTGTTGCTCTATACAATGTAGACCATGTACGAAGAGACATTTGGTATATCATATGGAAAGCGGGAGAGATTTTAAATGGAAAACACAAGTAGAATATATAAATATAGTCGATTTAGTTCTTCACAGAACTACTTGTTCGTTTTGTGTTTTATTATTCGTTTCTTATATTCGTTATTGATTAGTTTCTATTACTTTATTCTGAAGGGGACTAGCAGCCATTCTGAATTAGTCCATGTTTTACTTTCATGACATTGATAATATAACGTAACTAATGTCTTAAGCCGCCAAAGTTTGGGGCAGATGTCCTTATAGTTCCGCCCCCTAAAACAACAATGACTAACTAAGCTGCAAAAGCTGCACTGCTGAAATCATTGGGAATCTACAGCTGTATTGTTCTTCCCGATAATTTGCACCACTCTGTGCTCATTACATGATGACCTCCACTCCTGTAATCTTCCAATCCAGAGGTAAACTACGCCACGTTTGGTTGTGGACTACTCGGGAGGCGGTTTTCGTCTCGAAGGTGACAAAGGGGAATTGTAACGTGAAGTTATTTTGCTTCTGAGATTTGCGGATGATATTGCCGGTTCACCGCAGGATTTGAGGGGTTTCTAAATGGTATGAACTTGATCATGAGGAAAAAGGAAAATTAATAAATGTAAACCAAATATAACGGAATTAAACAGGAAGAAATTGAAAGCATCTTTTAGCAGGAGAAAATTAAAGGAAGTAGGAGACCTCTGCTGCTAGGGAAGTAAAATAAGCAATGTCGGACGGAGTGAGGAAGATATAAAAATAAGTTTTCTGCAGAAAGGAAATCTCTAGGTTTCAAAAATTAATTATGTATTAGAAATTCATTTTCGTTTGGAGCTTGATGCTCAATGAAAGTGAAACTTGTTCTGTTTGTGCTGGAGAAAAGAGGAGAATACAAGCTTTGGTTTTGTGGCGAATAGTTTTTGTAGTTTATAATGTAGTTTACTGCTGATCAAAACGCGTTCAGGGAACATATTGCAGTCTCGTGTAGGTTCAGGAGTGTCTGAACCACGTACAGGTGATGCACGATGAAACAACCATCCCCTCAGGTCACCAACCAATCGGTTGTAGCAATCCCACCGCAAGAGTCTGGGGTCTGCGTGGATAAAAAATCAAGGTTGAGTAATTAAGAGCAGTTGAACTTCAGGGATTAACATTAACTTCATTTAATAGTTCGAAACAGGCATTTTACACTTATAACACATACATGAGGGATGAAGAAGAAGCAATTGAAAAACAAGTACTGATTAAGTCGATGAGGATGATTTGAACCAAGGGGGGATTATGAATTTCCGGTATTCCAATAACACAGTATTCGTCTGACATCAGTTCAATATAATCACTCCAGAACAACAGCCTGAAAACTATTACTTTTCAAACATATAACATTGAACATATTTATTCTCTCGAGTTCAATTTAGACTATTGAAAAGGAGATGACCAGGGTAAAACCAACGGAGAGAGGACATACAAAACCATTAATAAAGTAACGTACTCATCGGGCAATCTGTACAATATCATCATAACAAACACCCGTATCGAGTAGGTTGGCCTTCCAGTCCGGAATGTCTCATCACCGGTGAGTTAGGAGGTGACTGTAGAGCCCAATTCGGGAGAGACACAATTTTCCGCAGTGATGATAGGTGGTTCCAGGTGGGGCATCCACGTTCCTTCCATGCGAGGTTCATAATTGATATAGCAATGAGGTATGTTACCCCTCTCTCCGAGCATCAGCATGGAGAATGCTTCTTGAAGTCGGCTTGCTGTAAATTCTTCAAATAACGGGCAAGCCTGGGACTTACCAATCCTAACGTAAGAAAGTCCCTAACCTTCAATACAACAGTAAAGCAATTCAGCCAAACAGGGCAAGCCAAAAGGGAACCTATTCCGAAAACCCATACAATTCCTGTTGCCATCACTGCTGCCAGCACCGGCAGTCACATAGAAAATCACGAGTCTGTTTTAATAATCTTACCGAGGACTTCTTCAGGTTTCAGTAACATATGAGCTATGATACTTATCCGACTGCGCATATTAACCTGTCGCAAGATCCCCTTATTATAGCGTGACCTTCGCTTACTGGTCGAACAGTTTCTTAAATTATCAGGTGTACAACAAATAGCCTTAAAGAAGTACTGGTCTACTCCAGCGGATAACAACCCAGGACGCGAGGCTCCAACACCATGTTACTATGATTCATTGTGTTGTCAAAATACAAACGCTGAACATTGCAATCCATCATTTTCAGTTCTAGTCTGCCTAAGCCAATGTTTCGTGCACAATTAAATATTCTTTAATTGACACCCACGGTCGAAAATATTAACAACCATACGACTTTCATACGATTTATCACAAACGAATTAAGAATCGATAACACAGGTTTGTAAAAAGATATATTTCTGAAAATTGTTTAAGTATTGATAACTTATTTTTATATAGTTTTTGGCGCTGATATCAGAAATGGTACTTTTCATATTACAAAATGAAGTAAGACTTTTAGGAAAAATTCTAAAAAGGCCATTTCTATATCAGTATTATTTATGTACAATGTTATTGAACCACATTAAACATAGGTCAATCTTAAATATAGAGTAAGAAGCTTTATTACATTACTACAATTGTTTGTAGTAACGTTTTCTTTTTCCTTTTTGTACTTTTCCTGCCGTGGAGTTGAAGATTTTCTCTTTTTAACATCCTACAGTATTCAGCCATCATGTTAAAATTTATATTTAGATTTTAACGGAAGGTTATAGTTTGTACGTATGTTAAAAGAACCTTAAAAGTCTAAAATTCAATATGTGATTGTAGGTAAATAAAGGATGATGGAATTTAAAAAAAATACTCTATTCAGCACACAAAAAACCACCATATGAATCACTATACAAATTTGAAACAATTTCTTCATCCCAGACCTGAGTAATCGAATCACCCTATCGCCAGGAAAGACTCGATATCTGCACGAGTATCGCGTCACGGAAATCATACATACAAGGGCAAAATTCTAATAAACCCAACTGGAAAGTGGAACCCTACAAATATGATTGTCTCCCAGTTAGGATAATAAAAATTATCTTCCGGAAAAAATAACACGAACCCCTAGCACGAGAAACGGTATTAGGATGGAAGTAAGCTCCTGCGAAGTTACGCAAGGTCGTGCTCACATTAATGTTCAATCCCTCAGCATACTCCACCACTTTATGCCATTGACACAGGCTTCTCTCGGACCTGTACCATTCAAAAGGTCGAAAACCCTCCGTACAGTCCACTGTACTTGAAACAACCACGCCTTTGTACCGTCTACTATACCTAAACTAACCAAAATGTACCATGACTTACGGGGCTCCACTTATTCCATAACATAGACGGGGTTTAAAACACAGTAGGAGTGCTCACTTTACACCGCAGCTATCATCGTAATATTCTCCATACCATAGGCTGCAGAGTGGACAATTCAAAACATGTGTAGGTTTGGACTTCGCTGGTCTTTGTGCATACATACCTGCAAACGTTTGCACGACGTGATCTGCTACGCAAAGTCGCCTTGCCCTTTCCCTCAGTGTGCTACTCATTAACCCATCATACCGTAACTTGTTAGTTACACTTGTGATGGGCCTCTCAGACGCATTTGTACGCATATTTCTGATTGGATTTCGTTGTGCCACAGAAAAAACTGTACACGTATCTGCATCATATATTCCACTTGGCACATGCAAATTATGTTTGAAACGAAATCGCTTACCTAAAATTCTCACAAACATCGGATGATATTCTGGCCAATAATTTCTAAATTTCCATTGATATTTCTAGTCCCGTTAAAAGTTTTTGTATAACTCTGTACACAGTGCGAACTTCTTGGAGTGCAAGAACAGCTCGATATTTGTGATACTATTCAGGAAAGGGATATAGATGTTGGTAAGAAGAAAATGAATGTTCAGATTTAATTGGTGTGCCAAAGTATCGTTTGCTCTGTGATATGGTTTATATCAAAGAGTTACCAATATCTGTGCATTACAACAAACGACCGCCATAAGTAGTATGTGATTTCCTTTTCTAAATTGTGGTGAATGAATCATTTCCACATAATTGCTGGTGCACTAAATTGTGCGATGTGTTAAACGGTAAGGCAAGAAAATCTATGTGTTTTCTTAATCACGTGGCCTGCATTTCAAAAACTAACTAGAATGATTATTTTTATAGCGAATTAAATTAGGATTAATGTATGTTACCTGTACTAGTTAGCCAGTTTCCATCCCCACCTGCTCGTCCTAAACGGTTTCACCCCACATGCTATTCTCCCCAGGAATGAGGCGGAATTGGGAACCTGGGCAGGCCACGGGATGGACGAAAACCCTACCCGTGGCCGTGATAGGATTTGGGTTTCCTAAGGGATGAATTCTGATCATCCTTACCAACAATGTACATATGTAATGTAATTACAATATTTGCTTAAAAATCAAGAGTCAATTTACATTTACTTTAATTGAATTGTGAAAGGGGTTTAGAAAGGATTGCATCATATTACGTTGCTAGGACTTCGGTGATTAAAAGAATGAATTACATCGCAAGGCACAAAATCTTAACCTAACCTATAACTATTTTTACCCCCTCCCCCTAGTGTCCATGCATACAATCACGAACACATACATTCATTTAACCACTCCACATAAACATAAATTAATAAATGGTTCAACCAACAAAGATGCAGCAGATCCTAGAAAACAAATCGAATCCGTAATAGGAAACCAAAAATCGACCGAGACAAGCCCTCTCCCATTCTACTAGCACGTGACTAGAAAACCCAAAGAGAAGAGGAAAGGTTGCCTCCAACCGCACTGCAGAGAAAGGTAGAGAGATGAATTATGGGTTAAGTAAGATTGCCACTGTACGACAACCCTAAATATTAAGGCCTGCTGCCATAATCCAGAACACATGATGCAAACACATTTTACCTCCAGTATTAAAATGCCAAGACTACTGACCATGTGAAAAAATGCTTTCTGATATATCAACGCTTCGACACTACACAAATCGCTAATAGACAATACATCAACCCTCTGGAGGCTGAGCAAACCCAGTCTCAATACAACTGCAAAACCACCTTCCCGACACTCACCCGACAAGACAACGATAGACGACTTTCTCTGCAGAATTTATTAAAATGTCAAAAATATCGAGGACCTGATTACACAATTTATAATTTCCAAAATATTTTTTTTATAAAACTAAAAATGACCCACCCACTCAAATAATGAAACTGGTACCTTCAACAATACAAGCACATGGCGGTATAAAAGAGTTCATATTATTTAGAGAACTATAATACCTCCATTTACGCTACGAGACGATAGAAACCCAGAGTTACATTTACCAAAACATAATTAAACACATACATTATATCTCAAGTTACAAAGCAGAGCTTACCTAGCCACGTGCATATACTCCATTTACTTTAAAACTCCCCTCATGTTTTTTTTTAATTTACAAATTTCCAAAGAAAAGAAAATTCGCTCATTTTAGCAAGTTCGTCACTTCGAGCCTTTTTACCAGTCCAAATTCACATACCTTGAATCACCCTCGATGTTTGAAGAGGTAATCCTTCTAAGTCTTGCAGCAGCTTTCCCTCTCCCGGGAGCTCAACTTTATAACACGACCTCTTCCTAAGCTTGTTCATTGATGAAGATTCTCAGTTATGTTGCCGCACGCAAACATTTTACTGCTGACACTAGCGCTTAGAGACTGCCCAGCGGGGCTAACGAAGCCACCCGAATAATCACGACCGCAACCGATCATACATCCCCTTCACGGTCTTTTGATACGCACCGAAGACAGACCAGCCCAGCGGGGCAAATCGCACGTATCCGAAACTTAACCTAGACCGATCATTACGGCTAGGATTTTGTATAACTACATATTCCTTCCCTTTGTTTATACATAACTGAAAATGATAAATGTCCATGAATTACAACCTTAGCTATCATATAATTACATTTTATTGTTACATATTTTACATATTTGATCATAATGACATTTGTTTTAGATATTTTTACTTTAAAATTAATATTCTGTATTTTTATTTTATATATTTTATCAAAATGACGTTTTTAGCCTATTTTCAATTTTGAAAAAGATTAGGCTTATGAGATCACCTTTTGTCCTTGTGTGTGTGAGGAGTGTGTGTTGTTGTCCCCCCGCCCCAATAACATCTAAACGGCTGGAGCGATTTCAATGAAACTCGGTAAGTTCATAGCAATATTCCGGACGACCCCGACCGTGGCCTTCAAATTTTGTTACGTCTCACCAATCCAACATGGCGGCTGTGCGAAATATTTCACCAGCGATTAATATCTCCGAAACTATTCCCGATATCACCCTAGAATTCTTTACGGTGATAAAGGGAACTACTAGAAGTTCACCTATGTGACTTTTGAAAAACTGGTAACTACAAAACCAACATGGCAGCCACGCAAATTCGCGACTTTTAAATATATGTTTCTCACGATTTAACCAACCAAACGCAATAAAACTTGGTACAGAATATGTTTATACACATTGTAATGCACCGACATCTAACTTGGTTCAATTGTTTACATAACCACAATATGGCGGATGTACGAAATATTTTACCGGCATTCTATATCTCTGAAACTATTAGCGGTATCACCCTGAAATTTTGTACGGAGATAAAGGGCACTACTGGAAGTTCATCTAAAAGACTTTCAAAAACCGGTTAACTACAAATGGAAAATGGAAGCCAAGCGAATTTGAAAATTTTAAATATACCTTTCTCGCGATTTAATGTTCCAAACGCAATTAAATCCGGTAAAGGAAATGTTTATAAACATTGTAATGCACTGGTATCTAATTTAGTTCAATTGTTTACATAACCTGAAGATGGCGGTTTTGCGAATTTTAAAATTAAGTTTTTATTTCTTGTGTCGTAATCATGCGATCGATGTGAAAGTTTGAATAATGAACGTACGCAATCATTTTCCTTTTAATCGTACATGACTCTATGGCCTATACATTTAACAATCCAACATGGCGACCATCCGAAATATTTAGACGGCTCTGAATATCCACTAATCTATTATAGCAATCAAACTGAATGTTTTTTATGTTCATAGAGGCTATGAACTTAAGTTCACCTATAGGACTTTAAATAACCTGGTGATCAAAAATCCAACATGGCGGCGACGCGAAGTATAAATATTCACATGGTCGTTTCTCGCAATTTAACCATCCGAGTGCAGTGAAACTTGGTACAGTAAATCCTTATATGAATGTCAATCCACTGGCATCTAATTTATTTCAACTGTTTCCATAACCACAAGATGGCAGCTGTGCGAAATTTTAAAATCTCCCCGTTACTTCTTGTGTCCTAATCATGCGATTGAAGTTTGAATGCTACACGTACACAATAATCTTCATGTAACAGTAAATAACTCTAGGACTTACATATATAAAATCCAACATGGCGACCATCCGAAATATTTAGTCGGTTCTAAACTGAAATGTTGTATGTAGATAGAGGCAATTAACATAAGTAGGATATATGAAAATAGGCTGTATAGTTTTTCACGGAACTACTTGTTTAAACATAACTTTACTTGATTTATTTAAAATTACATATTCTGTTTCTTACTGTAAAAGAAAAATATTTGTTCGCAAGTGAAATATATTTGTTCACTAGAAACTCAGGTATATGAAACGGATTTTCCAAGCAATTCATAAGCTGTTGGGAAATGGCAAGGGAAGATAGTAGTCGAGATAATTGGGTGGACACCCTGCTGGAGAATCAGCGGCTGGACTTGAGTTTATTTCAGTTGTCCAGGTAGTGCCCGAGACTCTAAGAACAACAAATCAAGCGATTATTCACATAACAAATAGCCTGTCGATTAACGAAAGAAAAATGGCTGCCCAAGGATCATGCCCCGCTTGTTCTGTATTATAAGGTACGTGTAAGAGGTTGGACGATCGGTTATATTCGTGAGCATTCGGGTAACTTTGTTAGCCCCGCTGGGCTGCCTATAAGTGCTAGCCTGTTGACGGGCACACAATTGCCACCCTTAATTTAGGCGGTAAATTCAAATTTAGTTTGTAGACTTAAGTTGTTTAATCCTTGTAGTTGGTCACTATTACGTGCCACCCCGAAGGTTCCGACAGCGCAAAAAGTTTCAAACACGCAGCACAACCTGCCTCAAAAGTTTTGGAATAGGCTACAATTTATTGGGCCATACGTCGATCATAAATCTTGAATATATCTAACAGTAGGATATTCACTAGTTTTATTCTTGAACGTTTACACCTGGTTCCGCCATCCTGGTTGCCATTTCCGCTGTAGTGTGTTCATTTCTCCAAAGTTTAGTGGTTTGGCCAAGGGAAGTAGGACAGCAAATGTACAAACCAGTACAAATCTAAATGTCATCGTACTTCCCTCATTCTCAATTGTAACGCTTCAGGGCACCCGGTTACCGGAAAAGAATATGTATAATATATGTGTGTTTATGTATAATACTCCTCTCGAAAGAGTAAGAGAAATACAAGTTGAATGCCTCCACTCGACTTCCGAGGCACGACCAAAATTCCATATGCATACAGTAGAGCTGACGAAGGACCAGTAAGAACTATCAACTTCCCCTTGTACAAACTGGACGCGAATCAACACCTTTGTTCAATAAAAGAGCTATTACCCCACAAATTCATGAAATGAAAACAGCAATATCTGTATAATATGTCATTGTAAGATGAAACACATCTTTCTAGAGTAGAGACGGCCTCCGTTCCTGGCATTTTAGCCATTTTATGTTCCATCAGCTAGTTCACATAATGAAAAGCGTGCTGTAATATATTCAAGTACAGGAGATGGCTTCCTAAGCTATAAATCTTGTTAAAGCCTAGGAGAGCCTATCTGTATTAACTAGGTAGCCTATACGATTACTACCGTACAGCCACATATTGCTGTCTGTAGATTTTGCCTGTGAGTTTGATGTTTTTTTTTCCTTACCACAAAACTTATCAGACTTTTACAGTCAGTAAGGGCTCGATAGGGAAATAAAAGTAATTCTTTCTGTGAGGTGTCTCCCATGGAGAACTGTCAAAAAATGAAGAACACTGTGTCCACATGTATGATTAAGGAAGATCTTTGTGCAGTTTCCATCAGAAAAGTTGCCCAGTGATATTGTGAATGAAGATAACTACTGCAAAACATTATTAAGTTTTGAAATAACAAGGAAGCTATGAAATGCCGAATGGACATTTGGTTTAATTATCTAACGCCATACTGTAAATTTATGTTATCTATGTGTTTATTGTCTGTATGTCACGATAAGACTCTCTGAGTTAAAGTGACAATTAACAAGTAGACTTGGTTTAAATAAATAAATTTAAAAAAAATATATATTAGTACTAATTCTTTCAGGCTAGTATGCACAGAAACATCCGATCCTGTCGTGAAGCCATATTCATGTACTACGTGCGGAAACAAGTATGCTGTAAAGAGAAGTTTGAAGAGACACCAGTTAACTCATAGTGACAATATGCCGTACTCATGTTCTACATGCAGAAAGAATTTTACTGAAAAGGCAACTCTTAAGAAACATCTGCTTATTCATAATGGAGAGAAACCGTTTTCATGTTCCAAATGCGGAAGGACATTTTCTCAAAGAGGGCATTTAAAACACCACCTGCTAGTTCATAGTGGCTTAAAACCATATCCATGTTGTATGTGCAAAAAGAGTTTTACTCGGAATCATGACCTAAGGATCATCATCATCATCATCATCATCATCATTTCTCCTTATCCAGCTCCTGCCGGGTCGGGGTATTTATGGCACTTCTCCACTTTCCTCTTTCCTTCCACCATTCTTCTTCCACGATCTTGTCCCAGTCCAGATTTCTTTTTCTTACGCCGTTCTTCACTGAATCCATCCACCTTGTTCTAGGTCTTCCTCTTGGTCTCTTACCCTTGCACTTCGCCTCCAGCATCTGTCTTGGTATTCTATTTTCCTCCATCCTCATTACATGTCCAAACCACCTTAGTTTATTCTTCTCAATTCTCTCATTTAGTTTTCCCATCCCCACTTCCTTCCTAACATCTTCATTCCTCACTCTGTCTTTCCTTGTCTTTCCTATCATACTTCTTAGGAATTTCATTTCACTGGCTTGGATTCTACTCTCTTGCCTGCTTGTCAGGGTCCAAGTCTCAGCTGCATAAGTTAATATGGGAACATAGTACACTTTATACATTACCTCCTTGCTTTTCCTTGGTACTTCCTTATCCCAAACAAGTTTTCTTACACTTTGATAGAATGCATTGCTCTGCTGTACCCTCCTGCCAATCTCCATGTCCAACCTACCAGTTTGCATCAATTCACTTCCTAGGTATTTGAACGTGTCCACAATTTCCAAACTCTGACTTCCAATTTTCACAGTGCCCTTTCCTTGTCTTTCCCCTCTTGTCATCACCATGGTCTTGCTTTTCTCTATACTGATTTTCAGGCCATACTTCTGAATATTTTCGTTCAGTGCATCTAGTTGTTTTTGCACTTCTTCGGTGTTCCTTCCCCAGACCACAATATCATCTGCAAATAACAGTAACTTCATTTCTTTATGTTCATATGCTTCCT
Source organism: Meconema thalassinum (assembly GCA_946902985.2). Taxonomy (NCBI): domain Eukaryota; kingdom Metazoa; phylum Arthropoda; class Insecta; order Orthoptera; family Tettigoniidae; genus Meconema; species Meconema thalassinum. The sequence goes on along the minus strand of OX336388.2, from coordinate 214,145,012 downwards.
TTGTTTCCTTTACTATTTCATCCATCACCATTATGAACAAGAGAGGTGACAGCACACTCCCCTGTCTTAGTCCAGTCTTGTTCGTAAACCAATCTGTCTTTCCAACTGGGGTCAGTACCCTGCTAACACAGTTGTTGTACATTGCTTGCACCATTTCCAACATTTCTCTTCCCAGTCTCTTCTTAACCATGGTTTCCCATACCTTCTCTCTGGGGACACTATCATATGCCTTTTCTAGATCTATGAAAGTCATGATCAAATCCTCTCCATATTCCCAGTTCTTTTCCATCACCTGCCTCAAGCTAAAGATTGGGTCCACTGTGGATCTTCCACTCCTGAAGCCATACTGTTCCTCTTGCAACTCTCCTTCCACCTTTCTTCTCATTCTTCTTTCTAATATCCTTTCCAGTATTTTTACTATCTGTGATATGAGGGTGATCCCTCTATAGTTATCACACACCTTCTTGTCCCCCTTCTTAAACACTGGTATTATTAGCCCTTTCTTCCAGTCTTCTGGTACACATTTCCATTTCCACACACACTTTAGCAGTCGATACAGCCATTGCATACCAACAGGTCCAGCAGCCTTTATCATTTCTACACTGACTTCATCCACCCCTGTTGCTTTTCCCATCTTCATTTTCTGTACTGCTAATTCCACCTCCAGCATTGTTATATCATCTTCTGTTATAGAGTCGTCAGGTTGTGTCACTTCCATCTCACCAGTACCATTGCTCACATTCAAAAGCTTATCGAAATACTCCTTCCATCGTCCCTTTATCTCTTCTGGGTGTGTTAACAACTCTCCATCTTCCTTTTTCACTAGCTTTGTAGTAACTCTTTCTTTCCTCTTACTTCTTAGAAGCCCATACAGCATCCTTTTACTGCCACTTACATCTGTTTCCATTCTTCGTGTAAATTCTTCCCAACTTTTCTTCTTTTCTTCTCCTACCACTTTCTTACACCTCCGTTTGCTGTCGTGATACTTCCTTTTGCTTTCTTCTGTTTGATCTCGGTTCCATTCTTTCCATGCAGACTTCTTTTCTTTCACTGCTTTCCTCACTTCCTCATTCCACCATGGTGTCTCCTTCTCTTTCACTCTTGTTGACGTCCTACCACAAGCACTCTCTGCTGCACCAACAAATGCCTTTTTAAAGTGAGACCATTCCTCTTCTATGTTTTCCACTTCAGTAACTGGGATTTGTTGCTTCAATCTCTCCTGAAAATCTTCCTGTACAGTTTTGTCTTTCAATTTCCATACTTTTATTTTACTTTCTCTGATCTCCTTTAGGTTTTCCAATTTTTCCCATCTAAATTTTGCCACCACAGCTCTATGGTCCCCATCAAATGCTTCTCCTGGTAAAGCTGTCACATCTATCAGCTTTCTGCGATTGGTCCTTTCCACCAGAAAGTAGTCAATTACTGATTTTGACCTAAGGAACCACCTAAAAATTCATACGTGCGAGAAGAGTTTTGCTCGGGACGTTGATTTAAGACGACACTTATTATTTAATAGTGGCATAAGGCCGTATTCATGCAATACGTGCGAGAAGAGTTTTGCTACGAGGGATAGTTTACACAAACACCTGTTAATCCATAGTGTAGTAAGGCTATGTATATCTATGTAACTCCTGCGAGAAGACCTTTTTAAAGATAGAAGACTTAAAAAATCACATGCTAATTCATGTAGCGGAAGAAGTATATTCATGTTCTACATGCGGAAAGAACTTCACTGATAAAGGAACCTTAAAGCGACACCTGTTAATTCATAGCGGCGTAAAGCAATATTCATGTACTGCATGCGAGAAGAGCTTTAATTATAGGCAAAACTTAAAAAAACACCAGTTGATTCATAGTGGTTCGAATAAATATTCATGCAGGATGTGCAAAAAGAGATTTACTCAGAAGGTTAACTTAAATTCGCCCCTCCTTATTCATAGAAGCTCAAAGCCATATTCCTGTAGTACGTGGCAAAAGAGCTTTACAGGGAAGCATAATTTACAAAGACACTTGCTTATTCATAGTGGCGAGAAGACATAGACGTTTAAAACGTGCCGAAATGAGTATAATTTTTTGCATCCGAGAGGCCTTTAACTATATTTATCTATTACGTGCGAAACAAGTTCAGTGAGCAAGATGTTTGAAGACACTCATGTAACGTTATAACGGCGAGAAATAACATTCATGTAGTTCATCGGCTTAAATTTTACTCATTAATGGAATACGGTATACATGTAGTAGCATACGCAAAGTGTATTTAATTAATAAGTAGAAGTTGGAGTCACATAAGCCTCCGTGGCTTAGGCGGCCGCACGCCGGCCTCTCACCGCTGGGTCCGTGGTTCAAATCCCGGTCACTCCTAGTGAGATCTGTGCTGGACAAAACGGAGGCAGACAGATTTTTCTCCGGGTACTCCGGTTTTCCCTGTCAAAATTTCATTCCAGCAACACTCTCCACTATCAATTCATTTCATATGTCATTCATTTAATCATTGCCCCAGAGGAGTGCGTCAGGCCTCGGCAGCCGGCACTGTTCATATCCTCGCCGCTAGATGGGGTCTCCATTCATTCCATTCCTGACCCGGTCGGAGACTGGAAGCAGGCTGTGGATTTTCATTTTCAAGTTGGAGTCACACCTGTAATTCATAGTGGCTTGGGACCATACTCATGTTCTCCGTGCGGTTACGCGTTTTCTTGGAATCGAATAATGACCCTTTAATTCATAGTGGTGATAAGCTATATTAATGTAATTTCATAACGGAAAGAAATTAATTTCATTTGGTGTGAACTGTGGAAAAAAATACCTATTATTTCTTAGTTCCGTGAAACCATATTCCTGAACTGCGTGTGGGAACCACCTTACTTCAAGATGAAGTTTCAAGAGAGACATGTGACATCATCGTAGCGGAAATTTCCATTGATGTAGGATGTGCCGTGCATCATGTATCGAAATGGGGAATTTGAAAACACAATTGTTACCTTATAAAGGCATGTAATATGTGCGGTGCAACCTTTATTAAAAAAAAGTTAGTTTAATCCTTTTTGTGCCAAGCAGTTTTCTGAATTCCTGGCAATGACATGTTCAAAACTCAAAGACTGTTCGAAGAAATGAATGATAAATAGCACATTTTTTAAAATACAATCATTTTTCCGCTTTATTTTATGATCAATACTGCATTCTAAACGTTTTAATAGGTGTCATACAGCTATATGTTTTAAGGTTACCGCTATCATACCTTTGGTGTTTCTATCCGATTATCTTTCCCGATTGTTTGAAGAAGTTTAATGTGTCCTAGAATCCGTACAAAGAGATATACGCTATTCTAGTTTGTGGTGTGTGATTCATCATCTCTCTAAGTTTGGCTTCCCAGTAGTTGGCAGGTCTGCTTGACCTTGAGGCGGCCCCAGTGATGTTTGTTTCCTCTGTTCCCTCAGTTTGGGCCAGGCATGCGTGCATGCGGTGCAACTCAGTAGCAATGTATGTATGGTGGTGAACCACCAAGAGCAAAAAGTAGTCGTCATTGGCTAAAATCTTTCAAGGAAACCGGTAGTGTTTTAGAAGCAAAATGACCAGGTAGACCAAGATCTTCTGAAGAGGTTGTTGGAACAGATCCGTGTTTCGTGTGTTCGGAACCGAAAGAAGTCATTGGTCAGACGTAGTTTACATTTAGGAGTGCCTAAATGTACTGTGTATGATGTTGTACTTAAAGGACTTAAGTTTCGCCCCTTCACATTGCAACTGTTACTGTTACCTGCTGATAAAGTCAAAACTTGGAGAGTTGATGAATCACACTCCAGAAACTAGAAAAGTTTATGTAACTTTGTACAGATTCTAGGACACATTAAAACTAGGGAGTTCTTTTTCAAACACCCTGTATATTCTTGATCTGATTCTGTGTTATGCCACGACCATCTTCTCTCAGGGTTATGACACCTTAGCCGAGAAAATCCCGCATTAGATCGCCGGAAGCTCGCCCTCACCCATTTCCTCAAAAGGAGTAAAAATTCCTGGTTATGCAAGTAGGCAAGCTTACCAACTCAAGCATTTCTTTGTATTTAACGGGCACACCTCCCCAGCATTGATACATCCACTGAGACTCAGCCTTTAACCATTCACTCGGGATTAGGATCGGCGCAGTTTTGCTGGATTGCTCCCCTGTGACTGGTTTCGAAGATAATACAAGTTTAGATATGTTTATACTTCACTCCATGGACAGTGTTAGTAGTATTAGCAGTATACGTTTACTTCATTATCACAGTATTAGTAATATTAGCAGTATACGTTTACACTTCACTTCATTACCACAGTGTTATTAGTATTATGAGCGTGAAGACAATACACTTCACTTCATTAACATAGTGTTTGTGCAGAAATGCTGCTTATTTTTGTTCATAATTATAGGTTTTTCTTAATAGTTTGGGGGTTTGTATCACAATATAACCACAAAAGTTACCAGAGTGACTTGATCACGTTCCGATGAATTTGGAATGCATCAATTTTCGAAACACTCTAAGGCATTTAAGTTAATTCTTACTTCTATTCTGCCTCCGTGGCTTAGGCGGCAGCACGCTGGCCTCTCATCGCTGGGTCCGTGGTTCAAATCCCGGTCACTCCATGTGAGGTTTGTGCTGGACAAAGCGGAGGCAGACAGGTTTTTCTCCGGGTACTCCGGTTTTCCCTGTCTCCATTTCATTCCAGCAACACTCTCCACTATCATTTCATCTGTCATTCATTTAATCATTGCCCCAGGGGAGTGCGACAGGCTTCGGCAGCCGGCACAGTTCATATCCTCGCCGCTAGATAGGGGCTTCATTCATTCCATTCCCTGACCCGGTCAGTCGACTGGAAGCAGGCTGTGGATTTTTATTCTTACTTCTATTCTGCAGGCTTATCACCTAAGTTGTTGGCATGTTAAAGAACCCATTTGAATTCAGTAGGTCGTGTTCAATGGCAAAATTAATCTCGGGAATTTCCGCCAACACAAAGTTCCTCTTTTCTCTACTAGAAAGCACTGTAGTGTCAAGGAACTTCGATACCTAACCTCCTTGACTTTCATAGCGATCAATGGAACGACGAAATTCGACATGCAAGCTACCCTCTGGGTGTCACATAACAAAGCTTGCACCCAGCACTCGAGGCCATACGATATTATTACTATTATCACCTAAGTTAGCCTCAGCAGGCAATCATTGAAGATTTGCTGGTGGGGGACGATTGTTTTGTGATTTCCAACCTTCCAACCCTGTAGATTTAATAAATATTTCTTTTTGAGGGACTTAACACTTAATTCACAGAACTTTTATTAAGATTTTGTCACTCGTTTGAGGATTGGTGTTGGAGGGCCGCGTCTGTTCAAGGTTGACATCGTGGGCTTTGGTAGTAAGAGAACTTTATAGCCATTTTTTTTGGTGCATTATTAACGATTAGTTTGCAGTCTTTCAATACATAATAATTCCAATTACGGAATATGTGAAAAATTACCTGAAATTTATTGCATGTGATTATGATTTATATACAGGGTGTTTAAGAATAGTGTCCGATGGTTTGGGAGGGGAAGGTATGCATCAAAACAAGAATAATATGTCTGATAGTGATGGGTGGTAGAGTGCCCTATTTCTGAGATCTGAACACTTTTTCACAGAACGTGTTCAATGCATGCCTCTGCCCTGAAAGTAGGTCAGACACCACAGTTCGTAACCAGAGATCAGAGTAACGTACACTTAATCTACACAACTGACCTTGCATGACAGAGCGCCAAGACAACGACTCTGTTCACATTCACAACCAGAATTTCGTTTTATTTATTCCTTGTGATGTATCAGTATTCCATGCCGGGTGTGGCAACTATGACGATCTCGTAGTCTCACCTTCACCCATCCCCATAGGGGGTAGTCAGGTTTGCCTGCCAACTAGAGTATTTCCCAGTATTTTTTATTGGCACCTACTCAGTATACGTATCTCCACTGATATTCAATAACCAAAGAGTTATCCAGGCTTGGGGCCGGCACAGAGTTGAGCTGAATTGCTCCCCTTGTGGCTGGGTTTCTCTCGTAGTCTGCACCTCCAATAAATAATGTTATGATCACAGAAAGTAGGTGATGTTTATTAGACATTTTATTCATGTTTGGATCCATACTTTCACCTATTAAAATATCGGATACCTTTTTTAAAACCCCCTGTATATTGTTACGAACTTCTGAAGAAGAAAACGAGATATGAATGACTAATAGCTCAACAAAATACTATCAAACCTACACTGACACCACAAACAGTCTTTGCTTTCCAAAAACAAAATACAAGGAAATCTCTTTGAGTGCGGTAATTATCTCTACATATAAAAATGAGAGACTGTCTCTCTGTTTGTTTTTAAGTCCCGAATGCTTCATATTTTATTCATCTGATTGCCATGAAACTTGGGTGAGTTCTGGTCACCACTCCCGCGAAGGCTTCTGTATGAGTAAATCCATTTTAAACGGGTAGTTTCAACAAATAAGTGATGGCGCGTGAATCGTTTCAACAATGTTCCATCTGTGTTCATAAGCCATTCATCCGATTGCGATGAAACTTAAAATGAATTGTGCACATTTCCGGAAAGGCTCATGAATTAGTAAATCCATATTAAAATAAAGGTGCACGAGTAGTTTCAGTAAATGAGTATTGGCACGAATCGTTTCAACAAAGTACGTTTTGTGTCCATATACCATTCATCCCATTGCGATGAAAATTGGGTGAGTTGTGTGCACTCCCGCAAATGTTCCTGAATTAGTAAATCCATTTTACAAAAGGTGGCGCATCAGTCATTTCAACAAATGGGTGTTACCGCACGAATCGTATCAACAGTTGAAATTTGGTTAGTTGTCGTGTCCACGCGCGCGAAGTTTCCTAATAAGTATATCAATTTTCCAATAGGTGGCGAGCGAGTAGAAATGTAAACTAAGATGCAGAAATGAACTACAAGTGTCATGATTAAAAGCTGCAAATACAACATAAGATATTGTTTGTCTGCTGATAATCTGGGGATGTGGAATGTCTTCAGGCTGCTCAGTTTAGGTGTAGGCTTCAATAAAATTTTTAAGTAATAATCCGAGGTCTTTGAATTTGAGAAGCTTTCTTAGAAGCAAGTATCTCTTGAGCACAGCACAGCCTCCCCTGAGAAACATTCATTCTCTTGCTTACTGTTTTCATTACGAGTATTGACAAAGATTTTATCATTTTCAAATAAGTTAAAGAAACAATTTCCAAAATGAATAGTATTTTTTAACTATAATAAAAATAGTTGGGAATCCTTGCTTTATGAGTAGCACGAAATATGGTGATTGGACCGGACTGTCTACACGTAAGTGTAGCATTATTGCCCTGTGAGTGGTGATCCCTAGCTATTTCTGCACTTAGGGGGCGAGGGAGATAGGAAAAGGAAAGTGAGGTTTATTATTATTAAATTCGATGTAATGGTGCTCGGGTACTTGATATGGTTTGTGGGTGATGCTCACAGCCTCTAAAAGGTTGACAACACCTGTCTTCAGTAGCGCTATTGTGGAGGTACAAGTGTGGGGCAAGAAGTGTATTAAGATATTATTAGCTGTATTAATTCTAAGTGGTATGATGAGGCTCGTCAGTGAGCTGTTGGGATCAGGTCACAGCATATTAAGAAGTCAGTTCTAGCGTCGATTGTTAATAATGCAAGTCTGTTCTTAGGAGCTGACTAAGGTTGTAAGTTAACTTATAAAGATGGCATAGCAAGTTTTGATTGGGGTGACCAACGGCAAGGCATCATAGTCTATAGCAAGAAGCTTTTGGCCTGGTGGCAAATTTAGACTTGTAAACTCACGAAATTGTAATATTATATTCCTCACCTTGCTCGCACGCCTCATTATAGCGCTGCCTCGGTTTTGTGGGTTTCTACCACATAACCTATGGTGGGGCTTTTTGAGGCTCCAACCACCCTCCAGGCAGACAACCTAACAGACATATTACACACACTAACTCAATAATATAATGTAATAGCCGTATGATAATCTTCATGGCCCAGCCTAAACTAATAAAGTTAGAAACATGACATTTTGGGGATATGTTCGTTGAAAGTCGAAAACACCCACTAAGGAAGGATTTTTGGATATTCGGGTTCTAAAAGGGTGTTAAGGGGATTAAACTTGCATCTCATTGAATAACAATATCTCACGAGTTGTTTTATTGAGGGATGTGATATTCGGCATATACTAATAATTAAAAATAAGGAGACATGTGTCTAAGGGTTTATCGATGTGGTGTATATTATGAGCTGAAAGGGGTGAAAATTGGAGGTTGAAGGATTCTTAACGGAGCGTGTATCTCTTAAACGACATAGGCGAGAAGTTTGAAATTCAGCGGTAAAAAAAAATCAGCTCAAAATAAGTAAATAGGTGCCGACCGTTTTTTCATAAATCCAATTTAAGGGGTTCATGGGGAAGGGTGAAATTCTGAAAAATAAATGAAAGAAAATGTCCTGACCGACTCACTCACTCATCATCGCTCAGCCGAAATTGTTGAAGTTGGAAGCAAGACATTTTGGGGATATGTTCGTTGTATGTTTCGACATACACTAAGGAATGATTTTTGGATATTCAGGTTCTAAATGGGTGTTAAGAGGGTAAATGTGCATTTCATTGAATAACAATATCTCACGAGTGGTTTCATTTGGGGATGTGATACTTGGCATATAAACTAATCATTAAAAATAAACTGACATGTGTCTAATGATTTTTCGATGTGGTGTATATTATGAGGAGAAAGGGATGAAAAGTGCGGGTTGAAGGATTCCTAACGGAGCGTGTATCTTTTAAACGACATAGGTGAGGAGTTTGAAACTCAGAGGAAACTTAAGGAAAACAATCAGCTTAAAAATTAATAAATTGATCAATAAATAGGTGTTCGACCGTTTCTTCATAAATCCAATTTAAGGGGCGCATGGGGAGGGGTGAAATTCTGGAAGAAAAACGTCCAATAAGGGAGGTCTTTTTTTTTTTGATATTCACTCTCATCGATCAACCAAACCTATTAAAGTTAGAAGAATGAAATTTTGAGGATATGTTTGTTGTGTGTCGAAAACGTCTACTAAGGAGGTATTTTTGGATATTCAGGTTCTAAAGGGGGTGTTAACGGGGTTAAATGTGCATTTCATTGAAACAAATATGACGCGAGCGAAGCCACGAGTACCTGCTAGTCTATCTATGTAAAAATCAATATTACGTGATAGTTTGTCTGTCTGTGGGTGAGTATGTCTCCTATGCGTTCATATACCATTCATCCGATTGCTATGAAACTTGGGTAAAATGTTGAGTACACTCCAAGGAGGTTTTCTGGACTAGTAAATCCATTTAATAATAGGTAGCGCGCGAGTACATTCAACAAATGAGCGACGACACGTGAAGCGTTTCAACAAAGTCCCTTATGCATTCATATACCATTCGTCCGATAGCTATGAATCTTGGGTAAGTTGTGTACACCTTAGGGAAGGTTTCTGGCTTAGTAAACTCACTTTACAATAGGCAGCGCACGAGTAGATTCAACAAATGAGTGACGACGCGCGAGGAGTTTCATAAAGGTCCAATATGCGTTCATATACCATTCGTCCGATAGCGATGAATATTGGGTGAGATGCTGTGTATACTCCAGGGAAGGATTCTGGCTTAAAAAATCCATTTTAAAATAGGTAGTGCACGAGTAGATTCAACAAATGTGCGACGACGCGCGAAGCGTTTCAAAAAAGTCCTGTATACCTTCACATACCATTAGAACGATAGCGATGAAACTTGTGTGAGATGTTGTGTACACTCCAGGGAAGGTTTTTGACATAGTAAATCCATTTTACAGTAGGTAGTCCACGAGTAAAGACAACAAATGAGCGACGACACGTGAAGCGTTTCAGCAATGTCCCTTGTGAATTCATATACCATTCGTCCGATAGCTATGAAACTTGGGTAAGTTGTGTACACCTCAGGGAAGGTTTCTGGCTTAGTAAGTTCACTTTACAATAGGCAGCGCACGAGTAGATTCAACAAATGAGCGACGACGCGTGAGGAGTTTCAAAAAGGTCCAATATGCGTTCATATACCATTCGTCCGATAGCGATGAATATTGGGTGAGATGCTGTGTGTACTCCAGGGAAGGATTCTGGCTTAGACAATCCATTTTAAAATAGGTTGCGCACGAGTAGATTCAACAAATGTGCGACGACGCGCGAAGTGTTCCAAAAAAGTCCTGTATGCCTTCATATACCATTAGTCCGATAGCGATGAAACTTATGTGAGATGTTGTGTACACTCCGGGGAAGGTTTTTGACATAGTAAATCCATTTTACAATAGGTAGTGCACGAGTAAAGTCAACAAATGAGCGACGATGCGCGAAGCGTTTCAACAAAGTCCTATATATGTTCGAATACCATTCATCCGATTGCGATGAAACTTGGGTGAGATATTGCGTACAGTCCAGGGAGGTTTTTGGCGTAGTAAATCCATATTGCAAGAGGTAGCGCACGAGTAGATTCAGCAAATGAGCGACGACACGTGAAGCGGTTCAAAAAAGTTCCGTATGCGTTCATATAACATTCATCCGATTCCGATGAAACTTTGATGAATTGTTGTTTACACTCCAGGAAAGCTTTCTGGCTTAGTAAGTCCATTTTACAATAGGTAGTGCACGAGTAGATTTAACAAATGTGCGATGGCACGCGAATTGTTTTAATATAGATCCGTATGCGTTCATATACCATTGATACGATTGCGATTAAACTTTGGTGAATCGTTGAGTACACTCCAGGGAAGGTTTCATGCTTAGTTAATCCATTTTACAATCGGTAGCGCATGAGTAGATTCAACAAAAGAGCGACGGTGCGTGAACCGTTTAATCAAAATCCCGTATGCGTTCATATGACATTCGTCCGATTGCGATGAAACTTTGATGAGTTATTCAGTATACGCCAGATAAGGTTTTCAATTTAGTAAATCCACTTCACAATAGGTAGCGCACGAGTAGATGCAATAAATGAATGTCGACGTTTGATGAGTTTCAACAAAATTGAGTATGCGTTCATATACCATTCATCGATTGCGGTGAAACTTTGATGATATGTGTGTTCACTTACAAAATCCATTTCACAGTAGGTGGCGCACGCGTAGATTCAACAAATGAGTGACAATGCACGAATCGTTTAAACAAAATCCAGTATGAATTCATATGCCATTCATTCGATTGCGATGAAACTTTTGTGGGTTGTTGTGCACGCTCCCACAAATGTTTCTACATTAGTAAATCCATTTTACGATAGTTTAGAGGCAGTTCATGAATACTGAAATGAATAGTGTGTATTCAAAAGCACTTCAAGAAACAAAAATACAACGCCAACACTTTCTTTTATTGGCATTGCAACGCATGCCGGGTACAACTTGACTATTATATAAAACAATGTGTCCTGACTGATTGACTCATCATCGCCCAGCCGAAGTTAAAAACATGAAATTTTGGGGATATGTTCGTCGTAAGTCGAAAGCGCCTACTAAGGAAGGATTTTTGGATATTCAGGTTCTAAAGGGGTGTTAAGGGGGTAGACCTGCATTTCATTGAAAAACAATATCTCCCGATTCATTTAATTGGGGGATGTGATACTCGGCATATAAACTCTTCATTAAAAACAAGAAGTTCCGTGAAGAACTAAAGAGCCTACTTTTCTTAAAATTTAAGATTCATGCCTATGATTAAACTGTAAAAATCTCTCTAGAATAATGACGAAATTAAGGTCGTAATAAAAAAACTTCAAATTAGTTCGAAATACTGTATACATGGCATAATGTAGCCTAATAGAGCACTCACTACAGCTGGCAGCCCTGGTGACTGAATATATTCTTAGTTCCATCTCTTAAGGTACAGAATACAAAATTTGGTTGAAGTGCAATGGAGAGCATGGACGTTACATGCAATGAAACATTGGATCTAACAGCACGCGTAAAATCATGTTGGCAACAATGGCATGCATGTATTGGTCAGAAATAATACGATCTATTTTTGTGCCAATTTTGAATGAAATCCATTAGTTAGTATAGAAGTGACATGCATTTTAAATCTGGACCTATCAGCAGGCCTAGAATCATGTTGACAGCAGTGTCGTATATTAGTTACTCCCAATTAATCTAGAATGCCAGGTACTATACGTGTGCAACGTTTAGAGCTATTGGCTTGAATACTTTCTGATATATTGATATTGGGATAACAGCAATAGAGACAGCATTTATTAACAGTTAGCAGCCCTGGTTGCTCTTAAGAATACGCATATTCATATATGTTATGGTACACATAGCACATACGAAATTTGGTTGAAATCCAATTGATAGTATAGAAGTTACATGTATTTAAAGTTGGACGTCTCAGCAGGCTTAGAATCAAGTTGGTAGCACTGACGTATATAAGTTACTCCAAATTAATATAGAATGTCAGGTACTATCTGTCTGTTAGGTAGTCAGCCCGAAGGCTGGTTGGATCCTCAAAAAGTACCGCCGTTACGTTATGTGAGTAGATACCCACAAAAACCCAAGGCAGCGCTATTTTGAGGCGTTCTAGGCAAGAAGAGGAGTGAGGTAGTTTGCCATTGCTTTCCTATAGGTACTATACGTGTGCATAATTTAAAGCTGTCGGCTTGCATACATTCTGATATATTGATATTTGTATAAAAGAAATTGTGAGCATTTATTAACAGTTGGCAGCCCTGTGGGATCTTAAGAATACGCTCAGTCATATACGATTATGTACACATAGCACATAAAAAATTTGGTTGAATTCCAATTGATAGTTTAGAATTTATATGCATTTAAATATTGGACCTACCAGCAGGCTTATAATCATTTTGGCAACACTGCCTCATGGAAATTAAACTAAAATATTATTATCTATACGTGTGCCAATTTTGAAATAGCTCCCATTCATACTTTCAAAGATAACCAAAATGGTGCTCATATTTCAATTGCGATTTTTCATCAGTTGGTAGCACTGACATCATTTTCAGATATGGGCTTGAGATATTCGGTTATAGATCTTTACTCCAACCAAACATTGTTTCGATTGATGCAGCCGTTTAGGAGTTGATACGGGGACACACACACACAGACAGACACAGTTTTACCCCGATCGATCTCATAAGTCTACTTTTTCCTCATTTTTGCAAAATGTGAAAGTAGGCTAATAAGAAGACAAGTGTCAGAGAGTTTTTCGATGTGGCGTATATTATTAGGTGAAAGGGGTGAAAAGTGGGTGTTGAAGGATTCCTAACGGAGCGTGTATCTCTTAAACGGCATAGGCGAGAAGCTTGAAACTCAGCGGAAAAAATCAGCTTACAAATTAAGTAAATAGGTGTTCTACCGATTTTTGATGAATCCAATTTAAGGGGCCCATGAGGAGTGGTGAATTTCTGGCGGGGGGGGGGGGGGGGGGAACAGGAAAGAGTGTCCTAACTGATTGACTGACTCACTCACTCTTCAAACTCAGGGAGAACAAGTAGTTCCGTGAAGAACTATACAGCCTAGTTTCATATATCCTACTTATGTTAATTGCCTCTATCTACATACAACATTTCAGTTTAGAACCGACTAAATATTTCGGATGGTCGCCATGTTGGATTTTATATATGTAAGTCCTAGAGTTATGTACTGTTACATGAAGATTATTGTGTACGTGTAGCATTCAAACTTCAATCGCATGATTAGGACACAAGAAGTAACAAGGAGATTTTAAAATTTCACACAGCTGCCATCTTGTTGTTATGGAAACAATTGAAATAAATTAGATGCCAGTGGATGAACATTCGTATAAGGATTTACTGTACCAAGTTTCACTGCACTCGGATGGTTAAATTGCGAGAAACGTACATGTGAATATTTATATTTCGCGTCTCCGCCATGTTGGATTTGTGATCACCAGGTTATTTAAAGTCCTATATGTGAACTTAAGTTCATAGCCCCTATGAACATAAAAAAATCATTTTGATTGCTATAGGCCTAATATATTCGTAGATATTCAGAGCCGTCTAAATATTTCGGATGGTCGCCATGTTGGATTGTTAAATGTATAGGCCATAGAGTCATGTACCATTAAAGGAAAATTATCTCCTGTACCAGATTTCATTGCGTTTGGAACATTAAATCGTGAGAAAGGTCTATTTAAAATTTTCAAATTCGCTTGGCTTCCATTTTCCATTTGTAGTAAACCGGTTTTTGAAAGTCTTTTAGATGAACTTCCAGTAGTGCCCTTTATCTCCGTAAAAAATGTCAGGGTGATACCGCTAATAGTTTCAGAGATATAGAATGCCGGTGAAATATTTCGCACATCCGCCATATTGTTGTTATGTAAACAATTGAACGAAGTTAGATGTCGGTGCATTACAATGTGTATAAACATACACTGTACCAAGTTTTATTGCGTTTGGTTGGTTAAATCGCGAGAAACGTCAATTTAAAGTCGCAAATTCTCGTGGCCGCCATGTTGGTTTTGTAGTTACCAGTTTTTCAAAAGTCACATAGGTGAACTTCTAGTAGTTCCCTTTATCACCGTAAAAAATTCCAGGCTGATATCGGAAATAGTTTCGGAGATATTGAATGCTTGTGAAATATTTCGCGCAGCCGCCATGTTGGATTGGTGAGACGTAACAAAATTTGAAGGCACGGTCGGGGTCGTCCTGAATAGTGCTATGATCTTACCGAGTTTCATGGAAATCGCTCCAGCCGTTTAGATTTTATTAGGGGGTGGGGACACACACACACACCTCACGCACACACAGACGGACAAAAGGTGATCTCATAAGCCTATTTTTTCAAAAATGAAAATAGGTTAAAAACAGCTTAAAAATAAGTAAATAGGTGTTCGACCGTTTTTTGTTTCATAAATCCAATTTAAGGGGTTCGTGGGGAGGAGTGAAATTCTGAAAAATAACTGAAAGAAAATGTCGTTACTGATCACTCACTCATCATCGCCCAGCCAATATTATTATAGATAGAAACATTATATTTTGGGGATATGTTCGTTGTAAGTCCAAACAGTCCACTAAGGAAGGATTTTCGGATATTCTGGATCTGAAGGGGATTTAAGGGGGTTAAACCTGCATTTCATTGAATAACAATAACTCACGAGTGGTTTCATTTGTGGATGTGATACTTGGCATATAAACTAATTATTAAAAACAAGATGTTCAGTAAAGAACATATAGCCTACTTTCTCCTAAATACATGGGTATTGTTATAACTCTTTGTCCTTTTCAAGGAGTATAATTGAATGTTGGTTGTAGTAGCTTGTGGAAATACAACGTGCTATAGGGATATAAAACATGAATATGAGGTGCCCTTTGCTAGTGCTACCTCTGTAAAAAAATTCATTCAATTCGGTTTCACCGTGTTTGAATTGATCTGGGGAATGGATTTGCACACATACATGGCCGCTATTTGCAAACTATTGGGCTGATGACGTTTTAGTCATAAGATGCTTTCCACAAAAAGGCATGTTGTTGCAAAATCCGGTAGAGATCAAATTATTAGGATGGTCGAAATTTGATTTAAGCTTTTAACATTTGGGTGGCCGTCATTCCGTTTCCGTCAAGATGGCGGCGACATAAAACATGACACTGAGGTGCCTTTTGCTAGTGCTACCTCTGTACCAAATTTCGTTCAATTCGGTTTCACCGTGTTTGAATTGATAGGGGCAATCGATTTGCACACATACTTGGCCACCATCTGCAAACTATTGGGCTGATGATCTAACAGTTTGGTCAGAATATGCTTCCCACTTAAAGATTTGTTGTTGCAAAATTTGGTAGAGACTAGATTATTAGGTTGGTCGTAATTACATTTTAGCCTTTAACATTTGGGTGGCCGCGATTACGTTTCCGTCAAGATGGCGGTGATATAAAACATGACACTGAGGTGGCCTTTTCTAGTGCTACCTCTGTACCAAATTTTGTTCCATTCGGTTTCACCGTGTTCGAATTAATAGGGGTAATCGATTTTGACACAAAGATGGCCGCCATCCGCAAACTATTAGACTAATGACCTATTAGATTTGTCAAAGGATGCTTCCTCCATAAAGGTATGTTGTTGCAAAATTTGGTAGAGATCGGATGATTAGGATAGTCGTAATTTGATTTAAGCTTTGAACATTTGTGTGGCCGCCATTACGTTTCCGTCAAGATGGCGGTGACATTAAACATGACACTGAGGTGCCCTTTGCTAGTGCTACCTCTGTACCAAATTTCATTCCATTCGGTTTCACCGTGTTCGAATTAATAGGGGTAATCGATTTTGACACAAAGATGGCCGCCATCCGCAAAATATGAGGCTAATGACCTATTAAATTTATCAAAGGATGCTCCCTACATTAAGGTATGTTGTTGCAAAATTCGGTAGAGATCGGATGATTAGGTTAGTCATAATTTGATTTAAGCTTTGAACATTTGGGTGGCCGCCATTACGTTTTCGTCAAGATGGCGGCGATATAAATCATGACACTGGGGTGCTCTTTGCTAATACTACCTCTGTACCAAATTTCGTTCCATTCGGTTTCACCGTGTTCGAATTAATAGGGGCAATCGATTTTCACACAAAGATGGCCGCAATCCGCAAACTATTAGGTTGATGACCTATTAGTTTGGTCAAATGATGCTGCCCCCACAAAGGTATGTTGTTGCAAAATTTGGTAGAGATCGGATGATTAGGTTAGTCGTAATTTGATTTAAGCTTTGAACATTTGTGTGGCCGCCATTACGTTTCCGTCAAGATGGCGGCGATATAAAACATGACACTGAGGTGTCCTTTGCTAGTGCTACCTTTGTACCAAATTTCGTTCAATTTGCGCTCACCGTGTTCGAATTGATATGGGGGGGGGCAGACATTCAGAGTACACACACTCACAGACACACACATACACACACACAGACAGACACACTTTTTTCGCCCTGTAGTGATCTCATAAGTCAACTTTCATTTTTTGCAAGAATCGAAAGTAGGCTAATAAGCAGACATGTGTCTAAGGGTTTTTCGAACTGGTGTATATTATAAGGTGGAAGGGGTGAAAAGTGGGGGTTGAAGGATTCCTAACGGAGCGTGTATCTCTTAAACGACATAGACTAGAAGTCTGAAACTCAGCGAAAAAAAACCAGCTTAAAAATAAGTAAATAGGTGTTCGACCGTTTTTTTTTTATAAATTGCATTTAAGGGGCCCATGGAGTGGAGCGAACTTCTGGGGAAAAAAGGGAATAATGTGTCCTAACTGACTGTCTGAATCACTCACTCATCAAACTCAGGGGGAAAAGACAGCTTAAAATTAAGTTAATAGGTGTTCCAGCGTTTTTTCATAAATACAATTTAAGAGGCCCATCTCACTCATCATCGCCCAGTGAAAACTATTGAAGTTAGAAACATGAAATTTTGGGAATATGTTCGCTGTATGTGGAAAACGTCCACTCAGGAAGAATTTTGTTTAATCGGGTTCTAGCGAGGTGTTAAGGGGGTAAACGTGCATTTCATTGAATAACAATATCTCACGAGTGGTTACATTTGGGGATGTGATACTTAACATACAAACTAATCATTAAAAATAAGCAGACACGTGTCTAAGAATTTTTCGTGTGGTGTATATTATGAGGTGAAAGGGGTGAAGAGTGGGGGTTGAAGGATTCTTAACGGAGCGTGTATCTCTTAAACGACATAGGCGAGGAGTTTGAAACTCAGAGGAAAGCAATCAGCTTAAAAGGAAGTAAATAGGTTTTCGACAGTTTCTTCATAAATCCAATTTAAGGTGCCCATGGAGCGGGGTGAAATTCGGAAGAAAAAACAAGAAGTTCCATGACGAACTAAAGAGCCTACTTTTCTTAAAATTTAAGATCTATTCCAATGAATAATCTATATGGATCTATCTAGAATAATGCCGACATTAAGTTGGTAATATCGAAATTTCTAATTAGTTCGAAATACTGTATACCTGGCATAATGTAGCTTAATAGAGAACTACAATTGGCATCCCTGGTGACTGAATATATTCTTAGTTCCATCTCTTAAGGTACAGAATACAACATTTGGTTGAAGTCCAATGAATAGCATGGACGTTACATGCAGTTAAGCATTGGATCTAACAGTGCGCGTAAAATGATGTTGGCAACAATGACATAGATGTATTGGTCAGAAATAATCTGAAATAATATGATCTATTGTTGTGTCAATTTTGAATGAAATCCATTAGTTAGTGTAGAAGTTACATGCATATTAAAATTGGATCTATCAGCAGGCTTAGAATCATGTTGGCAGCACTGACGTATATTAGTTACTCCAAAGTAATCTAGAATGCCAGGTACTATACGTGTGCAAAGTTTAGAGCTATTGGCTTGCATACTTTCTGATATATTGATATTAGGGTAACAAAAATAGAGACAGTATTTATTAACAGTTGGCAGCCCTGGTTACTCTTAAGAATCGGCATATACATAGCTGTTATGGTACACATAGCACACACGAAATTTGGTTGAAATCCAAATGATAGTATAGAAGTTACATGTATTTAAAGTTGGACCTCTCAGCAGGCTTAGAATCATGTTGGTAGCATTGACGTATATAAGTTACTCCAAATTAATATAGAATGTCAGGTACTATACGTGTGCATAGTTTAAAGCTGTCGGCTTGCATACTTTCTGCTATATTGGTATTTGGATAAAATAAATTGAGAGCATTTATTACCAGTTGGCAGCCCTGGTGGATCTTAAGAATACGTTCAGTCATGTCTGTTTATGTACACATAGCACATACGAAATTTGGTTGAAATCCAATTGATAGTGTAGAAGTTATATGCAATTAAAATTTGGACCTATCAACAGGCATATTCATTTTGGCAACACTGCGATGTATGGCCTCCTGGAAATTACACTGCAATATTATTATCTATACGTGTGCCAATTTTGAAATAGCTCCTATTCATACCTTTCAAGATATCCAACATGGAGCTCAAATTTCAACTGCGATTTTTCAGCAGTTGGTAGCGCTGACATCATTTTCAAATATGGGCGTGAGATATTCAGGTATAGATCTTTACCTCCTACCAAATTTTGCTTCGATTGCTGCAGCCGTTTAGGAGTTGATAGGGGGACACACCCACACAGCCAGACAGCCAGAAGGACAGACAGACAGAAGGGCAGACAGACAGACAGACAGACACACATTTGCCCGATCTCATAAGTCTACTTTTTCCTCATTTTTGCAAAATGTGAAAAGTAGGCTAAACAAGTCTTGAATGACTCACTCTCTCATCATCGCCCAGCGACAAATATTGAATTTTGGGGATATGTTCGATGTATGTCGAAAATGTCCACTGAGGTAGGAATTTTGTATATTCGGGTTCTAAAGAAGTGTTAAGGGGGTAAACGTGCATTTCATTGAATAACAATATCTCACGAGTGGTTTCATTTGGGGATGTGATACTCGGCATATTAACTAATGATTTTATAAAATAAGCAGACACGTGTTTGAGGGTTTTTCGAAATAGTGTATATTATGAGGTGAAAGGTAGAAACTGTGGGCTTAGAAGTTATTTACTTTTGAAATATTTTTATAGGAATTTAGGTAATTGGATTTTGTGTTTACTCAGTGTGTTTAATATACTGCATCTCATTTATTTCCTATTTACGTTTGTGGTCGGAAACCGTGCTGTGATTTTCAGTCGAATTTATACATGCGATGCGACGTGACCGCGTTGTCGCAGCCCCTACACTGAGGAGGATGGGACGTTCGTGAGATTTAGATATTTATGTGCCATTGTTGTGAAATATTGTCTTTATTGTCTGATTGTTTACGGTCTTTACCAAATTATTAAAAATATTATTCAAAATTAAACGATAAATCCGTCAAAGCATCCATGATTGAGACGTTGCTAATTGTACCCTTAACAACTACAATATTCACGGGCGAAGCCGCGACGGGTAATGCTAGTAAATAAATAAATAAATAAATAAATAAATATCCTCGCCACATAACCTATAGTGGTGCTTTTTGAGGATCCCACCAGCATCTAGGTTGAATACCTAACAGACATATTACACACACTAACTCAATAATATAATATAATGTATCAGCCGTGTGATAATTACTAATATACTCGCTACATAACCTTTGGTGGTGCTCTTTGAGGATCCAACCAGCCTCCAGGCTGACAACCTAACAGACATATTACACGCACTAACTCAATAATATAATGTAATAGCCGTGTGATAATTACTAATATACTCGCTACATAACCTATGGTGGTGCTTTTTGAGGATCCACCCAGCCTCCAGGCTGACAACCTAACAGCCATATTACACACACTAACACCATATTATAATGTGATAGCCGAGTGATAATTAATAATATACTCGCTACATGATGCAATAATTCACAGTTCAAACCATTCAGACACGCAACTCTGTGGAAATGATCCTTTAATGCCATAGACTTGATCTTCCAAGAGCACTACTCCCTTTAGCGATATGGACATGGGAACTAACAATTGAGGAAATCGCTTAATTTTATGTTTTTGCTGAAATGGGGACCCCTACATTGGCTGTTAAGAAATCCCTAACCAAGTAGCGACCAATGGCTTTAGAAGAGTGCAGTGCAACCTTTCAATTAAATGGAACAACTAACTTAATTTATGAATATTCGTAACTAACCTCACACGTTAACACATGTGACTACATCGACATATCAGGACGCACTGTTTGAAACCCCATACAGCTGAGTAATATGGCGGCTATTGAAGCCACACATCAAACGAACATTACTGTCTGCACGTGATCGACTACACTAAATCATTCTCTTAGACACGTACGTATCGCGGTTTATACTTGAACCGCCTTATAAACATACAATTATGGCCACATCCTCCAAATAGTGTCTCCAACTTCCAAGGAGACACCACAGAATAAAACACTGTGAAGCGAGCATTAAACAACCTCAGCACGGCTGCGCTACCTTGTAATTATTGGTCTAGTCAAACCCAGCGTTTCCCAGTTGCAGTGCTGCATGAGTGCGGTTGGCGATATTCAGTTTGTCCCATAATTCACCAGGGAAATGGTGGAGACAGCTGAAACTGTACGAAGCGGAGTGTAATGTTCTTCAGTCGGTAAACACGATTGTACCCAATTGTGATGGGCTATTCCCTGCTCCTGAAAGAATTAACACGTGACTAATAAATACTGCGTGTGATCTAAAGGGGAGGCTGGGTGGGTTATATTCAGCGGGGGGAGAAACATTGTACTGATCACTAGACAAGTTATTACCTTGGTGGTAATTCTTCGGGAGTGATGAACAAGGATCTTACTCTTGCAATTGTCATTTTCATACCTTATTTGGTATTCCGGGAGTCATTACTGCCCATTATCACAAGTGCACAGAAAATATGAGCTTAATTACGTTAATATGTTCGCTACCTTGTTATTATTGATCTAGTGGCTCTCGTGGCGTAGACAATAGGATGATTAGCTTCCATGCCCAAGATCGTGGGTTCAAACCCAGCCGAAGTTGTCGGATTTTTTAAGAACGTTAAAAATCCTTCAGTATGCCTTCCTTCGGAGGGGAAGTAAAGCCGGTTGTCCCATGTCATAGATTTGTGGCATGTAAAAAAAAACCTTCCACTAATTAAACTCGTGTGAAGCTAAATTTGCAGGTTAGATTTCGTTGAAATACTCTGTAAAGTTCCAACGTTCACCACTAGCTGACAGTGACATCTGGTGGCGAAAGTTGGAACTACATGAAATTGAACGAACTGGTAGCTCATCCCATAGCTGTCCACATTGAAGCAGCTACTGCCTCTGGCGAGCCGGACATGTCATCGGACACTCCCGGTACTAAAAGCCATACGCTAAATAAATAAAATAAAAATTGGTCTAGTCAATCCCAGCGTTTCCCTGTTGCAGTACTTCATTCATGCGGTTGGTAATATTCAGTTTGTCCCATAATTCACCAGGAAAATGGTGAAGACAGCTGAAATTTTACTATTTGTGATCTACATTTCCAGAATTATTGAAGTGTAACATGTTTCTACTCGGTTGCTGGATATTTTTGTGGGAGTGATTTTGAAAAATGGGACGGAAGTGGATCGGACGGAAGTGTGTAAGACGCACTGCCAGGTAGATCGCATCCCTCCTGGCTACTTTAACCTCCTGGCTTTAGCAGCCAGGAGGGATGCAATCCGATGCAGCTGGCAGTGGTACCATGTGGAATGTATATAACATACGGATTACTTCAAGGTTTGGAGGCGCCATTACAGATATTTCTACAATGAATCATCATCAAGTTGTCGTTCTTTGGTTTAAAAATATTCATTAAATCATATTTGCTGAAAACAATTAATTATGATTTATTAACCTCTTAACTGGGTATTTTTGAGCGCTTGGTATAACCTGCCCGGTGTATTATTTCCAGCCAATTGTTACGAAAGTATATTAGCAATAATAATGTTGTGTTATAGTATAATAAAGAAATATCAGTGCATTAAGTATAATTCAAGATACATTTTGACCATTTTTACAGTAACTACAAGGTCATTTACCTGATTAGAATTTAAGAGTTTTGTCCTTATGACGTAAACTGTTCACTTCCGCACATTGAGAGGTTCAAATAAAACGTATCAAATGCTATCGAGATCAAACGTGTAGGTTAGCTTTCATTGCTCCCCGCACAAAGCAAAAACAAACACATGACCAAAACAGAAAGCAAAAAGCAGAATTCTACAACAAAAGCAAAAGCGAAAAACAAAACACCAAACCACAAAACAAACAAAACAAAAAAGCAAAGCGAAATTCAAAAGAAAAGAAAAAGCAAATAACTAACACAAAATCAAAAACACAATAACAAAAAAGCAAAAACAAAAGCAAATACAGAAAACAAACACAAAAACCACAAAGCATAACCAAAAATTCAAAAACAAAAGGAAAAGCAGAAAATTAACACAAATTCAAAAACAAAAAAGCGAAAATAAAAACAAGAGCAAATACAAAAAAACACAAAAGCAAAAATCCAAAGACAAAAGAAAAAGCAGAAAAAGAACATAAAATCTAAAACAAAAATCAAAAGAAGCAACATTCAAATACAAAAGCAAACACAAACCAAAAAGAAAAGAAAAGTAAACAAACACAAAAACATAAATAACACAAAGCAAAAACAAAAATTGATGATTACTCGCCGAGTAACTTTGGATCAACTCTTTCATACTGAACGGTAAACGCTCATGCGAACTCTGATGTCAACTGATTGAAACGCAAACCACATGTTCAAAATCTTCGTATCAGTATTTAAATGAAGATATGCTTTTATATGAAACATTGTAACTAGTCGGCAAAGCCGGTATTATGTTTCTGCACAATGGCTATTCAGATATTAACGCACATTGCGGTAATGCAGTGATAAATGTAACATATATCGATGATTGTATACGGGAACTGGGCTAGCCTTTCATAGATCTCTATAGGAATTCCCTTTACTATCAAGTAGGCGTATTCATAACTTAATTTAAAACTCAATTCCACGCAGGAACATTATCGAAAAAAAAATTAATGGAGCATAAACATTACTTCCATATTATTACCGGCACTTGAAAATGAGTACCTGTCTTGTACTCCAAATTCGGTGGTTGTAATGGCTGCTTGGATAACATCTTGGTTTGCGAAACATGAGGTCTCAGGTTCGAACCCCAGTCCCGGGAATGATTTTTGCGACTGGATTATCGATTTAAACGATATATAGCATAACATTATGCGTCATTTCAACAGCAATTTTAACATGAAATTACGATTTATCTAATTTTAATTACAATAGTTTGCACCAAGCAGGAGTTGGGATATTCCATTTAATTGAACATTATTTCTAGTAGTCTATATATAGGCTAGAGACTATGGTTTCTTTCCTCCTCTTAATCTTATATCTTATCTATATATATAAAAATAATGTTACGGGATAGTTTGTATGTGTGTGGATGTGTATGTCTCCTATGCGTTCATACACTTTTCATCCCATTGCGATGAAACTTGGGTGAGATGTTCTGTACACTTCAGGTATGGTTTCTGGCTTAGTAAATCCACTTAACAATAGGCAGCGCTCGAGTAGATTCAACAAATGAGCGACGAAGCGCGAAGCGTTTCAACAAAGTCCGTTATTCGTCCGATTGCGATGAATTTTGGGCGAGATATTGAGTTAACTCCAGGGAAGGTTTATGGCTTAGTAAATCCATTTTACAGTAGATAGTGCACGAGTCGATTCAACAAATGAGCAACGACGCGCGAAGCATTTCAAAAAAGTCCTGTATGTGTTCATATACCATTCGTCCGACAGCAATGAAACGTGGGTGAGATGTTGTGTGCACTCCATGGAAGGTTTCTGGCTTAGTAAATCAATTTTACAATCGGTAGCGCACGAGTAGATTCTACAAATGAGCAACGACGCGCCAAGCGTTTCAACAAAGTCCCCTATGTACTCATAT
This sequence comes from Meconema thalassinum, assembly GCA_946902985.2. NCBI lineage: Eukaryota > Metazoa > Arthropoda > Insecta > Orthoptera > Tettigoniidae > Meconema > Meconema thalassinum. The sequence continues at coordinate 214,120,507 of OX336388.2, read as the reverse complement.
ACCATTAGTCCGATAGCGATGCAACTTGGGTGAGATGTTGTGGACACTTACGTGAAGGTTTCTTAGTAAATACATTTTAGTATAGGTAGCGCACGAGTAGATTCAACAAATGAGCGACGACACGCGAAGCGTTTAAACAATGTCCCGTGTGCATTCGTAAACCATTCGTCCGATAGCTATGAAACTTGGGTGAGATGTTGTGAACCCTTCTAGGCAGGTTTCTGGCTTAGAAAATTCACTTTACAATAGGCAGCGCACAAGTAGATTCAACAAATGAGAGACGACGCCCGAAGCGTTTCAAAAAACTCCCGTTTAAGGTCATATACCATTCGTCCGATGGCGATGAAACTTGGGTGAGATATTGTGGACACTCCATGGAAGGTTTATGGCTTAGTAAATATTTTTCACAGTAGGTAGCGCACGATCAGATTCACTAATGAACGACGACACGCGAAGCGTTTCAACAAAGTCCCGTATGCATTCATATACCATTCGTCCGATAGCTATAAGGCTTGGGTGAAATGTTGTGTACACTTCAGGGTAGATTTATGACTTAGTAAATCCACTATAGAATAGGCAGAACGAGGGTAGATTCAACAAATGAGAAACGACGCGCGAAGCGTTTCAACAAAGTCCCATAAGCGTTCATATACCATTCGTCTGATAGCGATGAAACTTGGGTGAGATGTTGTGTGCTCTCCAGGGAAGGTTTCTGGCTTAGTAAATCCACTTAACAATAGGTAGCGCACGAGTAGATTCAAGAAATGAGCGACGACGGGTGAAGGGTTTCAACAAAGTCCTGTATGCGATCACATACCATTCGTCCGATATCGATGAAACTTGGGAGAGGGGTTGTGTACACCACATGCAAAGTTTCTGGCTTAGTAAATCCAATTTACGATAGGTAGGGCACGAGTAGATTCAACAAATGAGCGACGACGTGCGAAGCGTTTCAACAAAGTCCCGTATGCGTTCATATACTATTCGTCTGATAGCGATGAAACTTGGGTGAGATGTTGTGTACACTTCAGGGAAGCTTTTTGGCTGAGTAAATCCATGTTATAATAGGTAGCGCACGAGTAGATTCAACACATGAGAGACGACTCACGAAGCGTTTCAACAAAGTCCCGTATGCGTTCATATACTATTCGCCTGATAGCGATGAAACTTGTGTGAGATGTTGTGTGCACTTCAGGGAAGGTTTCTGGCTTAGTAAACCCACTTAACAATAGGTAGCGCACGAATAGATTCAACAAATGAGCGACGACGGTCGAAGCGTTTCAACAAAGTCCTGTATGCGTTCACATACCATTCGTCCGATAGCGATGAGACTAGGGTGAGAGGTTATGTACACTACAGGCAAGGTATCTGGCTTAGTAAATCCACTTTACGATAGGTAGGGCACGAGTAGATTCAACAAATGAGCGATGACGCGCGAAGCGTTTCAACAAAGTCCCGTATGCGTTCATATACCATTCGTCCGATAGCGATGAAACTTGGGTGAGATGTTGTGTACACTTCAGGGAATGTTTCTGGGTTAGTAAATGCACTTTACAATAGGTATCGCACAAGTAGATAAAACGAATGAGCGACAACGCGCGAAGTGTTTCAATATAGTCCCGTATGCGTTCATATACCATTCGTCCGATAGCGACTAAACTTGGGTGAGTTGTTGTGAACACTCCAGGGAAAGTTTCAGGCTTAGTAAGTCCATGTTACAATAGGTAGCGCACAAGTAGATTCAACAAATGAGCGAAGACGCGCGAAGCGTTTCAAAAAAGTCCCGTATGCGTTCATATACCATTCGTCCGATAGCGATAAAACTTGGTTGAGATGTTGTGTACACTTCAGGGAAGGTTTCTGGCTTAGTACATCCACTTTACAATAGGTATCGCTCAAGTAGATTCAACAAATGATCGACGGCACGCGAATAGCTTAAACAAAGTCACGTAGCGTTCAAATACCATTCATCCGATTGCTATGAATCTTTGGTTGGGTTGTTGTGCACACTCCAGGAAAGGTTTCTGACTTAGTAAATCCTTTTTACAATAGGTAGCGCACGAGTAGATTCAACAAATGAGTAACGGCCCGCGTATCGTTTTAAAAAAATCGTATAGGTTCATATACCATTCATGCGATTGCAATGAAATTTAGGGAAATGTTGTTTCCACTCCCGCAAAGATTTCTGATTTAGTAAATCCATTTTACAATTGGTAGCGCATGAGTACATAAAACTAATGAGTGACAGCGCGTGAATCGTTTCAACCAAGTCCCGTATGCGTTCATATACCATTCATCCGTTTGTGATATAACGTTGGTGAGTTGAGTACAGTCCTGCGAAGGTGTATGGATTAGTAAATCCGTTTTTCAAAGGGTGGCGCGCAAGAAGATTCAAGAAATGAGTGAAGGCGCGTGAATCGTTTAAATAAAATCCCGTGTGCGTTCATATGCCATTCATCCGATTGCGATGAAACGTTCATGAGTTGTTGTGTACACGCCAGGGAAGGTTTTCGATTTAGTAAATCCATTTTACAATAGGTAGCGTACGAGTATATTCAACAAATGGGTGACGGCGCTCGAATCGCTGCAACAAAGTCCCGTATGCGTTCATATACCATTTATTTCGTTGCTGAGCACGCTCCCATGATTTTTTTTGTGATAGTAAATCAATTTTACAATAGTTTAGAGGTGGTTAACGGAAAATAAATAAATATTGGGAATCCAAAAGGACTTCAACAAACAAAGATTCAACGCCAACACTTTCACTCTTTGGCATTGCAACGCATGCCGGGTACAGCTAGTTTACAATATAATATGTGATGTTTGTTCAAACAAGTGTGACAGTAGCACATCTCCAATTCAATCTATACATTCATCCTAGTACCAGTATGAAAACGGAGCATAAATTAACAGTTTAAGAATCTCCATGCTGTGCAGTATACGAGTAGGATAAAATGTCAGATGACTTCACATACATTTCATCTCAATTTCATAGTAGGATAACATCATATGCGACTACTGTAAGGCTCGTATATATTTATCGATCACTACAAAAGTTATTACAGTAGTGGTAATTCATCGGGAGTGATGAACCAGGATCTTTAATCGCTATTTATTGTTCACTTAACGACGGCAATTGTCATGGCTTGTCGTTACTCAACAGGTACTGAAAGGGGCGCATTAGGTGTGTTCATCTATTACCGTGACGTCATTTCAATGTATGGAACACAATTGTCATGACTTGTCGTTAATCAAAAGCTACTGAAAGAGGCGCATTAGGTGTGTTCATCTGTTACCGAGACGTCATTTCACTGTATGGTACACAATCGTCATGGCTTGTCGTTACTCAACAGCTACTGAAAAAGGTGCATTAGGTGTGTTCATCTGTTACCGAGACGTCATTTCACTGTATGGTACACAATCGTCATGGCTTGTCGTTACTCAACAGCTCCTGAAAGAGGCGCATTAGGTGTGTTCATCTGTTACCGAGACGTCATTTCACTCTATGGTACACAATCGTCATGGCTTGTCGTTACTCAACAGCTACTGAAAGAGGCGCATTAGGTGTGTTCATCTGTTACCGAGACGTCATTTCACTGTATGGTACACAATTGTCATGGCATTTTGTTACTCAACAGCTACTGAAAGGGGCACATTAGGAGTGTTAATCTGCTACCGAGACGTAATTTCACTGTATGGTACACAATTGTCATGACTTGTCGTTACTCAACAGCTACCGAAAGGGGCGCATTAGGTTTGTTCATCTGTTACCGTGACGTCATTTCACTGTATGGTACACAAATGTCATGGCTTGTCGTTACTCAACAGCTACTGAAAGGGGCGCATTAGGAGTGTTAATCTGCTACTGAGACGTCATTTCACTGTATGGTACACAATTGTCATGACTTGTCGTTACTCAACAGCTACTGAAAGAGGCGCATTAGGAGTGTTAATCTGTTACCGTGACGTCATTTCACTGTATGGTACACAAATGTCATGGCTTGTCGTTACTCAACAGCTACTGAAAGGGGCGCATTAGGAGTGTTAATCTGCTACTGAGACGTCATTTCACTGTATGGTACACAAATGTCATGGCTTGTCGTTACTCAACAGCTACTGAAAGGGGCACATTAGGAGTGTTAATCTGTTACCGTGACGTCATTTCACTGTATGGTACACAAATGTCATGGCTTGTCGTTACTCAACAGCTACTGAAAGGGGCGCATTAGGAGTGTTAATCTGCTACTGAGACGTCATTTCACTGTATGGTACACAATTGTCATGGCTTGTTGTTACTCAACAGCTACTGAAAGGGGCGCATTAGGAGTGATAATCTGCTACTGAGACGTCATTTCACTGTATGGTACACAATTGTCATGACTTGTCGTTACTCAACAGCTACTGAAAGGGGCGCATTAGGTTGTTCATCTGTTACCGTGACGTCATTTCACTGTATGGTACACAATTGTCATGGCTTGTTGTTACTCAACAGCTACTGAAAGGGGTGCATTAGGAGCGTTCATCTGTTACCGAGACGTCATTTCACTGTATGGTACACAATTGTCATGGCTTGTCGTTACTCAACAGCTACTGAAAGAGGCGCATTAGGTGTGTTCATCTGTTACTGTGACGTCATTTCACTGTATGGTACACAATTGTCATGACCTGTCGTTACTCAACAGCTACTGAAAGGGGCGCATTAGGTGTGTTCATCTGTTACCGAGAAGTCATTTCACTGTATGGTACACAATTGTCATGGCTTGTCGTTACTCAACAGCGACTGAAAGAGGCGCATTAGGTGTGTTCATCTGTTACCGAGACGTCATTTCACTCTATGGTACACAATTGTCATGGCTTGTCGTTACTCAACAGCTACTGAAAGAGGCGCATTAGGTGTGTTCATCTGTTACTGTGACGTCATTTCACTGTATGCTACACAATTGTCATGGCTTGTCGTTACTCAACAGCTACTGAAAGAGGCGCATTAGGTGTGTTCATCTGTTACCGAGACGTCATTTCACTCTATGGTACACAATTGTCATGGCTTGTCGTTACTCAACAGCTACTGAAAGAGGTGCATTAGGTGTGTTCATCTGTTACCGAGACGTCATTTCACTGTATGGTACACAATTGTCATGACTTGTCGTTACTCAACAGCTACTGAAAGAGGCGCATTAGGTGTGTTCATCTGTTACAGTGACGTCATTTCACTGTATGGTACACAAATGTTATGGCTTGTCGTAACTCAACAGCTACTGAAAAAGGCGCATTAGGTGTGTTCATCTGTTACCGAGACGTCATTTCACTGTATGGTACACAATTGTCATGGCTTGTCGTTACTCAACCGCTACTCAAAGAGGCGCATTAGGAGTGTTCATCTGTTACCGAAACGTCATTTCACTGCATGATACACAATTGTCATGACTTGTCCTTACTCAACAGCTAATGAAAGGAGGTGTGTTCATCTGTTACCGTGACGTCATTTCACTGTATGGTACACAATTGTCATGGCTTGTTGTTACTCAACAGCTACTGAAAGGGGCGCATTAGGAGTGTTCATCTGTTACCGAAACGTCATTTCACTGTATGGTACACAATTGTCATGGCTTGTTGTTACTCAACAGGTACTGAAAGGGGCGCATTAGGAGTGTTCATCTGTTACCGTGACGTCATTTCACTGTATGGTACACAATTGTCATGGCTTGTTGTTACTCAACAGCTACTGAAAGGGGCGCATTAGGAGTGTTCATCTGTTACCGAGACGTCATTTCACTGTATGGTACACAATTGTCATGGCTTGTCGTTACTCAACAGCTACTGAAAGAGGCGCATTAGGTGTGTTCATGTGTTACCGAGACGTCATTTTACTGTATGGTACACAATTGTCATGGCTTGTTGTTACTCAACAGCTACTGAAAGGGGCGCATTAGGAGTGTTCATCTGTTACCGAGACGTCATTTCACTGTATGGTACACAATTGTCATGGCTTGTCGTTACTCAACAGCTACTGAAAGAGGCGCATTAGGTGTGTTCATGTGTTACCGAGACGACATTTCACTGTATGGTACACAATTGTCATGGCTTGTCGTTACTCAACAGCTATTGAAAGGGGCGCTTTAGGTGTGTTCATCTGTTACCGAGACGTCATTTCACTGTATGGTACACAATTGTCATGGCTTGTCGTTACTCAACAGCTACTGAAAGGGGCGCTTTAGGTGTGTTCATCTGTTACCGAGACGTCATTTCACTGTATGGTACACAATTGTCATGGCTTGTCTTTACTCAACAGCTACTGAAAGAGGCGCATTAGGTGTGTTCATCTGTTACCGAGACGTCATTTCACTGTATGGTACACAATTGTCATGGCTTGTCGTTACTCAACAGCTACTGAAAGGGGCGCTTTAGGTGTGTTCATCTGTTACCGAGACGTCATTTCACTGTATGGTACACAAATGTCATGACTTGTCGTTACTCAACAGCTAATGAAAGAGGCGCATTAGGTGTGTTCATCTGTTACCGAGACGTCATTTCACTGTATGGTACACAATTGTCATGGCTTGTCTTTACTCAACAGCTACTGAAAGAGGCGCATTAGGTGTGTTCATGTGTTACCGAGACGTCATTTTACTGTATGGTACACAATTGTCATGGCTTGTCGTTACTCAACAGCTACTGAAAGAGGCGCATTAGGTGTGTTCATGTTACCGAGACGTCATTTCACTGTATGGTACACAATTGTCATGGCTTGTCGTTACTCAACCGCTACTCAAAGAGGCGCATTAGGAGTGTTCATCTGTTACCGAGACGTCATTTCACTGCATGATACACAATTGTCATGACTTGTCGTTACTCAACAGCTAATGAAAGGGGCGCTTTAGGTGTGTTCATCTGTTACCGTGAGGTCATTTCACTGTATGGTACACAATTGTCATGGCTTGTTGTTACTCAACAGCTACTGAAAGGGGCGCATTAGGAGTGTTCATCTGTTACCGAGACGTCATTTCACCTATGGTACAGAATTGTCATGGCTTGTCGTTACTCAACAGCTACTGAAAGAGGCGCATTAGGTGTGTTTATCTGTTACCGTGACGTCATTTCACTGTATGGTACACAATTGTCATGACTTGTCCTTACTCAACAGCTAATGAAAGGGGCGCTTTAGGTGTGTTCATCTGTTACCGTGACGTCATTTCACTGTATGGTACACAATTGTCATGGCTTGTTGTTACTCAACAGCTACTGAAAGGGGCGCATTAGGAGTGTTCATCTGTTACCGAGACGTCATTTCACCTATGGTACAGAATTGTCCTGGCTTGTCGTTACTCAACAGCTACTGAAAGAGGCGCATTAGGTGTGTTCATCTGTTACCGTGACGTCATTTCACTGTATGGTACACAATTGTCATGGCTTGTCGTTACTCAACAGCTACTGAAAGAAGTGCATTAGGAGTGTTCATCTGTTACCGTGACGTCATTTCACTGTATGGTACACAATTGTCATGGCTTGTCGTTACTCAACCGCTACTCAAAGAGGCGCATTAGGTGTGTTCATCTGTTACCGAGACGTCATTTCACTGTATGGTACACAATTGTCATGGCTTGTCGTTACTCAACCGCTACTCAAAGAGGCACATTAGGTGTGTTCATCTGTTACCGAGACATGATTTCACTGTATGGTACACAATTGCCATGGCTTGTCGTTACTCAACAGCTACAGAAAGAGGTGCATTTGGTGTGTTCATCTGTTACCGAGACGTCATTTTACTGTATAGTACACAATTGTAATGGCTTGTCGTTACTCAACAGCTACTGAAAGGGGCGCATTAGGTGTGTTCATCTGTTACCGAGACGTCATTTCACTGTATGGTACACAATTGTTATGGCTTGTCGTTACTCATCCGCTACTCAAAGAGGCGCATTAGGCGTGTTCATCTGTTACCGAGACGTCATTTCACTGTATGGTACACAATTGTCATGGCTTGTCGTTACTCAACCGCTACTCAAAGAGGCGCATTAGGTGTGTTCATCTGTTACCGAGACGTCATTTCACTGTATGGTACACAATTGTCAAGGCTTGTCGTCACTCAACAGCTACTGAAAGGGGCGCATTAGGAGTGTTCATCTGTTACCGAGACGTCATTTCACTGTATGGTACACAATTGTCATGGCTTGTTGTTACACAACAGCTACTGAAAGGGGCGCATTAGGAATGTTCATCTGTTACCGAGACGTCATTTCACTGTATGGTACATAATTGTCATGACTTGTCGTTACTCAACAGCTACTGAAAGAGGCGCATTAGCTGTGTTCATCTGTTACCGTGACGTCATTTCACTGTATGGTACACAATTGTCATGGCTTGTCGTTACTCAACAGCTACTGAAAGAGGCGCATTAGATGTGTTCATCTGTTACCGAGACGTCATTTCACTGTATGGTACACAATTGTCATGGCTTGTCGTTACTCAACAGCTACTGTAAGAGGCGCATTAGGTGTTTTCATCTGTTACCGAGACATCATTTCACTGTATGGTACACAATTGTCATGGCTTGTCGTTACTCAACAGCTACTGAAAGAGGCGCATTTGGTGTGTTCATCTGTTACCAAGACGTCATTTCACTGTATGGTACACAATTGTCATGGCTTGTCGTTACTCAACAGCTACTGAAAGAGGCGCATTATGTGTGTTTATCTGTTACCGAGACGTCATTTCGCTGTATGGTACACAATTGTCATGGCTTGTCGATACTCAGCAGCTACTGAAAGAGGCGCATTAGGTGTGTTCATCTGTTACGGAGACGTCATTTCACTGTATGGTACACAATTGTCATGGCTTGTTGTTACTCAACAGCTACTGAAAGGGGCGCATTAGGAGTGTTCATCTGTTACCGAAACGTCATTTCACTGTATGGTACACAATTGTCATGACTTGTCGTTACTCAACAGCTACTGAAAGAGGCGCATTAGGAGTGTTAATCTGTTACCGTGACGTCATTTCACTGTATGGTACACAAATGTCATGGCTTGTCGTTACTCAACAGCTACTGAAAGGGGCGCATTAGGAGTGTTAATCTGCTACTGAGACGTCATTTCACTGTATGGTACACAAATGTCATGGCTTGTCGTTACTCAACAGCTACTGAAAGGGGCACATTAGGAGTGTTAATCTGTTACCGTGACGTCATTTCACTGTATGGTACACAAATGTCATGGCTTGTCGTTACTCAACAGCTACTGAAAGGGGCGCATTAGGAGTGTTAATCTGCTACTGAGACGTCATTTCACTGTATGGTACACAATTGTCATGGCTTGTTGTTACTCAACAGCTACTGAAAGGGGCGCATTAGGAGTGATAATCTGCTACTGAGACGTCATTTCACTGTATGGTACACAATTGTCATGACTTGTCGTTACTCAACAGCTACTGAAAGGGGCGCATTAGGTTGTTCATCTGTTACCGTGACGTCATTTCACTGTATGGTACACAATTGTCATGGCTTGTTGTTACTCAACAGCTACTGAAAGGGGTGCATTAGGAGCGTTCATCTGTTACCGAGACGTCATTTCACTGTATGGTACACAATTGTCATGGCTTGTCTTTACTCAACAGCTACTGAAAGAGGCGCATTAGGTGTGTTCATCTGTTACCGAGGCATCATTTCACTGTATGGTACACAATTGTCATGGCTTGTCGTTACTCAACAGCTACTGAAAGAGGCGCATTAGGTGTGTTCATCTGTTACTGTGACGTCATTTCACTGTATGGTACACAATTGTCATGACCTGTCGTTACTCAACAGTTACTGAAAGGGGCGCATTAGGTGTGTTCATCTGTTACCGAGAAGTCATTTCACTGTATGGTACACAATTGTCATGGCTTGTCGTTACTCAACAGCGACTGAAAGAGGCGCATTAGGTGTGTTCATCTGTTACCGAGACGTCATTTCACTCTATGGTACACAATTGTCATGGCTTGTCGTTACTCAACAGCTACTGAAAGAGGCGCATTAGGTGTGTTCATCTGTTACTGTGACATCATTTCACTGTATGCTACACAATTGTCATGGCTTGTCGTTACTCAACAGCTACTGAAAGAGGCGCATTAGGTGTGTTCATCTGTTACCGAGACGTCATTTCACTCTATGGTACACAATTGTCATGGCTTGTCGTTACTCAACAGCTACTGAAAGAGGTGCATTAGGTGTGTTCATCTGTTACCGAGACGTCATTTCACTGTATGGTACACAATTGTCATGACTTGTCGTTACTCAACAGCTACTGAAAGAGGCGCATTAGGTGTGTTCATCTGTTACAGTGACGTCATTTCACTGTATGGTACACAAATGTTATGGCTTGTCGTAACTCAACAGCTACTGAAAAAGGCGCATTAGGTGTGTTCATCTGTTACCGAGACGTCATTTCACTGTATGGTACACAATTGTCATGGCTTGTCGTTACTCAACCGCTACTCAAAGAGGCGCATTAAGAGTGTTCATCTGTTACCGAAACGTCATTTCACTGCATGATACACAATTGTCATGACTTGTCCTTACTCAACAGCTAATGAAAGGAGGTGTGTTCATCTGTTACCGTGACGTCATTTCACTGTATGGTACACAATTGTCATGGCTTGTTGTTACTCAACAGCTACTGAAAGGGGCGCATTAGGAGTGTTCATCTGTTACCGAAACGTCATTTCACTGTATGGTACACAATTGTCATGGCTTGTTGTTACTCAACAGCTACTGAAAGGGGCGCATTAGGAGTGTTCATCTGTTACCGTGACGTCATTTCACTGTATGGTACACAATTGTCATGGCTTGTAGTTACTCAACAGCTACTGAAAGGGGCGCATTAGGAGTGTTCATCTGTTACCGAGACGTCATTTCACTGTATGGTACACAATTGTCATGGCTTGTCGTTACTCAACAGCTACTGAAAGAGGCGCATTAGGTGTTTCGTGTGTTACCGAGACGTCATTTTACTGTATGGTACACAATTGTCATGGCTTGTTGTTACTCAACAGCTACTGAAAGGGGCGCATTAGGAGTGTTCATCTGTTACCGAGACGTCATTTCACTGTATGGTACACAATTGTCATGGCTTGTCGTTACTCAACAGCTACTGAAAGAGGCGCATTAGGTGTGTTCATGTGTTAGCGAGACGACATTTCACTGTATGGTACACAATTGTCATGGCTTGTCGTTACTCAACAGCTATTGAAAGGGGCGCTTTAGGTGTGTTCATCTGTTACCGAGACGTCATTTCACTGTATGGTACACAATTGTCATGGCTTGTCGTTACTCAACAGCTACTGAAAGGGGCGCTTTAGGTGTGTTCTTCTGTTACCGAGACGTCATTTCACTGTATGGTACACAATTGTCATAGCTTGTCTTTACTCAACAGCTACTGAAAGAGGCGCATTAGGTGTGTTCATCTGTTACCGAGACGTCATTTCACTGTATGGTACAAAATTGTCATGGCTTGTCGTTACTCAACAGCTACTGAAAGGGGCGCTTTAGGTGTGTTCATCTGTTACCGAGACGTCATTTCACTGTATGGTACACAAATGTCATGACTTGTCGTTACTCAACAGCTAATGAAAGAGGCGCATTAGGTGTGTTCATCTGTTACCGAGACGTCATTTCACTGTATGGTACACAATTGTCATGGCTTGTCTTTACTCAACAGCTACTGAAAGAGGCGCATTAGGTGTGTTCATGTGTTACCGAGACGTCATTTTACTGTATGGTACACAATTGTCATGGCTTGTCGTTACTCAACAGCTACTGAAAGAGGCGCATTAGGTGTGTTCATGTTACCGAGACGTCATTTCACTGTATGGTACACAATTGTCATGGCTTGTCGTTACTCAACCGCTACTCAAAGAGGCGCATTAGGAGTGTTCATCTGTTACCGAGACGTCATTTCACTGCATGATACACAATTGTCATGACTTGTCGTTACTCAACAGCTAATGAAAGGGGCGCTTTAGGTGTGTTCATCTGTTACCGTGAGGTCATTTCACTGTATGGTACACAATTGTCATGGCTTGTTGTTACTCAACAGCTACTGAAAGGGGCGCATTAGGAGTGTTCATCTGTTACCGAGACGTCATTTCACCTATGGTACAGAATTGTCATGGCTTGTCGTTACTCAACAGCTACTGAAAGAGGCGCATTAGGTGTGTTTATCTGTTACCGTGACGTCATTTCACTGTATGGTACACAATTGTCATGACTTGTCCTTACTCAACAGCTAATGAAAGGGGCGCTTTAGGTGTGTTCATCTGTTACCGTGACGTCATTTCACTGTATGGTACACAATTGTCATGGCTTGTTGTTACTCAACAGCTACTGAAAGGGGCGCATTAGGAGTGTTCATCTGTTACCGAGACGTCATTTCACCTATGGTACAGAATTGTCCTGGCTTGTCGTTACTCAACAGCTACTGAAAGAGGCGCATTAGGTGTGTTCATCTGTTACCGTGACGTCATTTCACTGTATGGTACACAATTGTCATGGCTTGTCGTTACTCAACAGCTACTGAAAGAGGTGCAATAGGAGTGTTCATCTGTTACCGTGACGTCATTTCACTGTATGGTACACAATTGTCATGGCTTGTCGTTACTCAACCGCTACTCAAAGAGGCGCATTAGGTGTGTTCATCTGTTACCGAGACGTCATTTCACTGTATGGTACACAATTGTCATGGCTTGTCGTTACTCAACCGCTACTCAAAGAGGCGCATTAGGTGTGTTCATCTGTTACCGAGACGTGATTTCACTGTATGGTACACAATTGCCATGGCTTGTCGTTACTCAACAGCTACAGAAAGAGGTGCATTTGGTGTGTTCATCTGTTACCGAGACGTCATTTTACTGTATAGTACACAATTGTAATGGCTTGTCGTTACTCAACAGCTACTGAAAGGGGCGCATTAGGTGTGTTCATCTGTTACCGAGACGTCATTTCACTGTATGGTACACAATTGTTATGGCTTGTCGTTACTCATCCGCTACTCAAAGAGGCGCATTAGGCGTGTTCATCTGTTACCGAGACGTCATTTCACTGTATGGTACACAATTGTCATGGCTTGTCGTTACTCAACCGCTACTCAAAGAGGCGCATTAGGTGTGTTCATCTGTTACCGAGACGTCATTTCACTGTATGGTACACAATTGTCATGGCTTGTCGTCACTCAACAGCTACTGAAAGGGGCGCATTAGGAGTGTTCATCTGTTACCGAGACGTCATTTCACTGTATGGTACACAATTGTCATGGCTTGTTGTTACACAACAGCTACTGAAAGGGGCGCATTAGGAATGTTCATCTGTTACCGAGACGTCATTTCACTGTATGGTACATAATTGTCATGACTTGTCGTTACTCAACAGCTACTGAAAGAGGCGCATTAGCTGTGTTCATCTGTTACCGTGACGTCATTTCACTGTATGGTACACAATTGTCATGGCTTGTCGTTACTCAACAGCTACTGAAAGAGGCGCATTAGATGTGTTCATCTGTTACCGAGACGTCATTTCACTGTATGGTACACAATTGTCATGGCTTGTCGTTACTCAACAGCTACTGTAAGAGGCGCATTAGGTGTTTTCATCTGTTACCGAGACATCATTTCACTGTATGGTACACAATTGTCATGGCTTGTCGTTACTCAACAGCTACTGAAAGAGGCGCATTAGGTGTGTTCATCTGTTACCAAGACGTCATTTCACTGTATGGTACACAATTGTCATGGCTTGTCGTTACTCAACAGCTACTGAAAGAGGCGCATTATGTGTGTTTATCTGTTACCGAGACGTCATTTCGCTGTATGGTACACAATTGTCATGGCTTGTCGATACTCAGCAGCTACTGAAAGAGGCGCATTAGGTGTGTTCATCTGTTACGGAGACGTCATTTCACTGCATGGTACACAGTTGTCATGGCTTGTCGTTACTCAACAGCTACTGAAAGAGGCGCATTAGGTGTGTTCATCTGTTACCGAGACGTCATTTCACTGTATGGTACACAATTGTCATGGCTTGTTGTTACTCAACAGCTACTGAAATGGGCGCATTAGGTGTGTTCATCTGTTACCGCGGCGTCATTTCACTGTATGGTACACAAGTGTCATGACTTGTCCTTACTCAACAGCTACTGAAATAGGTGCATTAGGTGTGTTCATCTGTTACTGAGACGTCATTTCACTGTATGGTACACAATTGTCATTGCTAGTTGTTACTCAACAGCTACTGAAAGGGGCGCATTAGGTGTGTTCATCTGTTACCGCGGCGTCATTTCACTGTATGGTACACAAGTGTCATGATTTGTCCTTCCTCAACAGCTACAGAAAGAGGCGCATTAGGTGTGTTCATCTGTTACCGTGACGTCATTTCACAGTATGGTACACAATTGTCATGGCTTGTTGTTACTCAACAGCTACTGAAAGGGGCGGATTAGGTGTGTTCATCTGTTACCGTGACTTCATTTCACTGTATGGTACACAATTGTCATGGCTTGTCGTTACTCAACAGCTACTGAAAGAGGCGCATTAGGTGTGTTCATCTGTTACCGAGACGTGATTTCACTGTATGGTACACAATTGTCATGGCTTGTCGTTACTCAACAGCTACAGAAAGGGGCGGATTAGGTGTGTTCATCTGTTACCGTGACTTCATTTCACTGTATGGTGCACAATTGTCATGGCTTGTCGTTACTCAACAGCTACTGAAAGGGGCGCATTAGGTGTGTTCATCTGTTACCGTGACTTCATTTCACTGTATGGTGCACAATTGTCATGGCTTGTCGTTACTCACCAGCTACTGAAAGAGGCGCTTTAGGTGTGTTCATCTGTTACCGTGATGCCATTTCACTGTATGGTACACAATTGTCATGGCTTGTCGTTACTCAACAGCTACTGAAAGAGGTGCATTAGGAGTGTTCATCTGTTACCGAGACGTGATTTCACTGTATGGTACACAATTGCCATGGCTTGTCGTTACTCAACAGCTACTGAAAGAGGCGCATTAGGTGTATTCATATGTTACCGTGACGTCATTTCACTGTATGGTACTCAATTGTCATGGCTTGTTGTTACTCAACAGCTACTGAAAGAGGTGCATTTGGTGTATTCTTCTGTTACCAAGACGTCATTTCACTGTATGGTACACAATTGTCATGGCTTGTCGTTACTCAACAGCTAATGAAAGGGGCGCATTAGGAGTGTTCATCTGTTACCGAGGCATCATTTCACTGTATGGTACACAATTGTCATGGCTTGTCGTTACTCAACAGCTACTGAAAGAGGTGCATTAGGCGTGTTCATCTGTTACCGAGACGTCATTTCACTGTATGGTACACAATCGTCAGGGCTTGTCGTTACTCAACAGCTACTGAAAGGGGCGCATTAGGAGTGATCATCTGTTACCGAGACGTCATTTCACTGCATGGTACACAGTTGTCATGACTTGTCGTTACTCAACAGCTACTCAAAGAGGCGCATTAGGTGTGATCATCTGTTACCGAGACGTCATTTCACTGCATGGTACACAGTTGTCATGACTTGTCGTTACTCAACAGCTACTCAAAGAGGCGCATTAGGTGTGTTCATCTGTTACCGAGACGACATTTCACTGTATAGTACACAATTGTCATGGCTTGTCGTTACTCAACAGCTACTGAAAGAGGTGCATTAGGTGTGTTCATCTGTTACCGAGACGTCATTTCAATGTATGGTACACAATTGTCATGGCTTGTCGTTACTCAACAGCTACTCAAAGAGGCGCATTAGGTGTGATCATCTGTTACCGAGACGTCATTTCACTGCATGGAACACAGTTGTCATGACTTGTCGTTACTCAACAGCTACTCAAAGAGGCGCATTAGGTGTGTTCATCTGTTACCGAGACGACATTTCACTGTATAGTACACAATTGTCATGGCTTGTCGTTACTCAACAGCTACTGAAAGAGGTGCATTAGGTGTGTTCATCTGTTACCGAGACGCCATTTCACTGTATGGTACACAATTGTCATGACTTGTCGTTACTCAACAGCTACTCAAAGAGGCGCATTAGGTGTGATCATCTGTTACCGAGACGTCACTTCACTGTATAGTACACAATTGTCATGACTTGTCGTTACTCAACAGCTACTCAAAGAGGCGCATTAGGTGTGTTCATCTGTTACCGAGACGACATTTCACTGTATAGTACACAATTGTCATGGCTTGTCGTTACTCAACAGCTACTGAAAGAGGTGCATTAGGTGTGTTCATCTGTTACCGAGACGTCATTTCACTGTATGGTACACAATTGTCATGACCTGTCGTTACTCAACAGCTACTGAAAGAGGTGCATTAGGTGTGTTCATCTGTTACCGAGACGTCATTTCACTGTATGGTACACAATTGTCATGACTTGTCGTTACTCAACAGCTACTCAAAGAGGCGCATTAGGTGTGTTCATCTGTTACCGAGACGACATTTCACTGTATAGTACACAATTGTCATGGCTTGTCGTTACTCAACAGCTACTGAAAGAGGTGCATTAGGTGTGTTCATCTGTTACCGAGACGTCATTTCACTGTATGGTACACAATTGTCATGACTTGTCGTTACTCAACAGCTACTGAAAGAGGTGCATTAGGTGTGTTCATCTGTTACCGAGACGACATTTCACTGTATGGTACACAATTGTCATGACTTGTCGTTACTCAACAGCTACTGAAAGAGGTGCATTAGGTGTGTTCATCTGTTACCGAGACGTCATTTCACTGTATGGTACACAATTGTCATGACTTGTCGTTACTCAACAGCTACTGAAAGAGGTGCATTAGGTGTGTTCATCTGTTACCGAGACGTCATTTCACTGTATGGTACACAATTGTCATGACTTGTCGTTACTCAACAGCTACTCAAAGAGGTGCATTAGGTGTGTTCATCTGTTACCGAGACGTCATTTCACTGTATGGTAGACAATTGTCATGGCTTGTCGTTACTCAACAGCTACTGAAAGAGGCGCATTAGGAGTGTTCATCTGTTACCGAGACGTCATTTCACTCTATGGTACACAATTGTCATGACTTGTCGTTACTCAACAGCTACTGAAAGAGGTGCATTAGGTGTGTTCATCTGTTACCGAGACGTCATTTCACTGTATGGTACACAATTGTCATGACTTGTCGTTACTCAACAGCTACTGAAAGGGGTGCATTAGGAGTGTTCATGTGTTACCAAGACGTCACTTCACTGTATAGTACACAATTGTCATGACTTGTCGTTACTCAAAAGCTACTCAAAGAGGCGCATTAGGTGTGTTCATCTGTTACCGAGACGTCACTTCACTGTATAGTACACAATTGTCATGACTTGTCGTTACTCAACAGCTACTCAAAGAGGCGCATTAGGTGTGTTCATCTGTTACCGAGACGACATTTCACTGTATAGTACACAATTGTCATGGCTTGTCGTTACTCAACAGCTACTGAAAGAGGTGCATTAGGTGTGTTCATCTGTTACCGAGACGTCATTTCACTGTATGGTACACAATTGTCATGACTTGTCGTTACTCAACAGCTACTGAAAGAGGTGCATTAGGTGTGTTCATCTGTTACCGAGACGTCATTTCACTGTATGGTACACAATTGTCATGGCTTGTCGTTACTCAACCGCTACTCAAAGAGGCGCATTAAGAGTGTTCATCTGTTACCGAAACGTCATTTCACTGCATGATACACAATTGTGATGACTTGTCCTTACTCAACAGCTAATGAAAGGAGGTGTGTTCATCTGTTACCGTGACGTCATTTCACTGTATGGTACACAATTGTCATGGCTTGTTGTTACTCAACAGCTACTGAAAGGGGCGCATTAGGAGTGTTCATCTGTTACCGAAACGTCATTTCACTGTATGGTACACAATTGTCATGGCTTGTTGTTACTCAACAGCTACTGAAAGGGGCGCATTAGGAGTGTTCATCTGTTACCGTGACGTCATTTCACTGTATGGTACACAATTGTCATGGCTTGTTGTTACTCAACAGCTACTGAAAGGGGCGCATTAGGAGTGTTCATCTGTTACCGAGACGTCATTTCACTGTATGGTACACAATTGTCATGGCTTGTCGTTACTCAACAGCTACTGAAAGAGGCGCATTAGGTGTGTTCGTGTGTTACCGAGACGTCATTTTACTGTATGGTACACAATTGTCATGGCTTGTTGTTACTCAACAGCTACTGAAAGGGTCGCATTAGGAGTGTTCATCTGTTACCGGACGTCATTTCACTGTATGGTACACAATTGTCATGGCTTGTCGTTACTCAACAGCTACTGAAAGAGGCGCATTAGGTGTGTTCATGTGTTAGCGAGACGACATTTCACTGTATGGTACACAATTGTCATGGCTTGTCGTTACTCAACAGCTATTGAAAGGGGCGCTTTAGGTGTGTTCATCTGTTACCGAGACGTCATTTCACTGTATGGTACACAATTGTCATGGCTTGTCGTTACTCAACAGCTACTGAAAGGGGCGCTTTAGGTGTGTTCTTCTGTTACCGAGACGTCATTTCACTGTATGGTACACAATTGTCATAGCTTGTCTTTACTCAACAGCTACTGAAAGAGGCGCATTAGGTGTGTTCATCTGTTACCGAGACGTCATTTCACTGTATGGTACAAAATTGTCATGGCTTGTCGTTACTCAACAGCTACTGAAAGGGGCGCTTTAGGTGTGTTCATCTGTTACCGAGACGTCATTTCACTGTATGGTACACAAATGTCATGACTTGTCGTTACTCAACAGCTAATGAAAGAGGCGCATTAGGTGTGTTCATCTGTTACCGAGACGTCATTTCACTGTATGGTACACAATTGTCATGGCTTGTCTTTACTCAACAGCTACTGAAAGAGGCGCATTAGGTGTGTTCATGTGTTACCGAGACGTCATTTTACTGTATGGTACACAATTGTCATGGCTTGTCGTTACTCAACAGCTACTGAAAGAGGTGCATTAGGTGTGTTCATGTTACCGAGACGTCATTTCACTGTATGGTACACAATTGTCATGGCTTGTCGTTACTCAACCGCTACTCAAAGAGGCGCATTAGGAGTGTTCATCTGTTACCGAGACGTCATTTCACTGCATGATACACAATTGTCATGACTTGTCGTTACTCAACAGCTAATGAAAGGGGCGCTTTAGGTGTGTTCATCTGTTACCGTGAGGTCATTTCACTGTATGGTACACAATTGTCATGGCTTGTTGTTACTCAACAGCTACTGAAAGGGGCGCATTAGGAGTGTTCATCTGTTACCGTGACGTCATTTCACCTATGGTACAGAATTGTCATGGCTTGTCGTTACTCAACAGCTACTGAAAGAGGCGCATTAGGTGTGTTTATCTGTTACCGTGACGTCATTTCACTGTATGGTACACAATTGTCATGACTTGTCCTTACTCAACAGCTAATGAAAGGGGCGCTTTAGGTGTGTTCATCTGTTACCGTGACGTCATTTCACTGTATGGTACACAATTGTCATGGCTTGTTGTTACTCAACAGCTACTGAAAGGGGCGCATTAGGAGTGTTCATCTGTTACCGAGACGTCATTTCACCTATGGTACAGAATTGTCTTGGCTTGTCGTTACTCAACAGCTACTGAAAGAGGCGCATTAGGTGTGTTCATCTGTTACCGTGACGTCATTTCACTGTATGGTACACAATTGTCATGGCTTGTCGTTACTCAACAGCTACTGAAAGAGGTGCAATAGGAGTGTTCATCTGTTACCGTGACGTCATTTCACTGTATGGTACACAATTGTCATGGCTTGTCGTTACTCAACCGCTACTCAAAGAGGCGCATTAGGTGTGTTCATCTGTTACCGAGACGTCATTTCACTGTATGGTACACAATTGTCATGGCTTGTCGTTACTCAACCGCTACTCAAAGAGGCGCATTAGGTGTGTTCATCTGTTACCGAGACGTGATTTCACTGTATGGTACACAATTGCCATGGCTTGTCGTTACTCAACAGCTACAGAAAGAGGTGCATTTGGTGTGTTCATCTGTTACCGAGACGTCATTTTACTGTATAGTACACAATTGTAATGGCTTGTCGTTACTCAACAGCTACTGAAAGGGGCGCATTAGGTGTGTTCATCTGTTACCGAGACGTCATTTCACTGTATGGTACACAATTGTTATGGCTTGTCGTTACTCATCCGCTACTCAAAGAGGCGCATTAGGCGTGTTCATCTGTTACCGAGACGTCATTTCACTGTATGGTACACAATTGTCATGGCTTGTCGTTACTCAACCGCTACTCAAAGAGGCGCATTAGGTGTGTTCATCTGTTACCGAGACGTCATTTCACTGTATGGTACACAATTGTCATGGCTTGTCGTCACTCAACAGCTACTGAAAGGGGCGCATTAGGAGTGTTCATCTGTTACCGAGACGTCATTTCACTGTATGGTACACAATTGTCATGGCTTGTTGTTACACAACAGCTACTGAAAGGGGCGCATTAGGAATGTTCATCTGTTACCGAGACGTCATTTCACTGTATGGTACATAATTGTCATGACTTGTCGTTACTCAACAGCTACTGAAAGAGGCGCATTAGCTGTGTTCATCTGTTACCGTGACGTCATTTCACTGTATGGTACACAATTGTCATGGCTTGTCGTTACTCAACAGCTACTGAAAGAGGCGCATTAGATGTGTTCATCTGTTACCGAGACGTCATTTCACTGTATGGTACACAATTGTCATGGCTTGTCGTTACTCAACAGCTACTGTAAGAGGCGCATTAGGTGTTTTCATCTGTTACCGAGACATCATTTCACTGTATGGTACACAATTGTCATGGCTTGTCGTTACTCAACAGCTACTGAAAGAGGCGCATTAGGTGTGTTCATCTGTTACCAAGACGTCATTTCACTGTATGGTACACAATTGTCATGGCTTGTCGTTACTCAACAGCTACTGAAAGAGGCGCATTATGTGTGTTTATCTGTTACCGAGACGTCATTTCGCTGTATGGTACACAATTGTCATGGCTTGTCGATACTCAGCAGCTACTGAAAGAGGCGCATTAGGTGTGTTCATCTGTTACGGAGACGTCATTTCACTGCATGGTACACAGTTGTCATGGCTTGTCGTTACTCAACAGCTACTGAAAGAGGCGCATTAGGTGTGTTCATCTGTTACCGAGACGTCATTTCACTGTATGGTACACAATTGTCATGGCTTGTTGTTACTCAACAGCTACTGAAATGGGCGCATTAGGTGTGTTCATCTGTTACCGCGGCGTCATTTCACTGTATGGTACACAAGTGTCATGACTTGTCCTTACTCAACAGCTACTGAAATAGGTGCATTAGGTGTGTTCATCTGTTACTGAGACGTCATTTCACTGTATGGTACACAATTGTCATTGCTAGTTGTTACTCAACAGCTACTGAAAGGGGCGCATTAGGTGTGTTCATCTGTTACCGCGGCGTCATTTCACTGTATGGTACACAAGTGTCATGATTTGTCCTTCCTCAACAGCTACAGAAAGAGGCGCATTAGGTGTGTTCATCTGTTACCGTGACGTCATTTCACAGTATGGTACACAATTGTCATGGCTTGTTGTTACTCAACAGCTACTGAAAGGGGCGGATTAGGTGTGTTCATCTGTTACCGTGACTTCATTTCACTGTATGGTACACAATTGTCATGGCTTGTCGTTACTCAACAGCTACTGAAAGAGGCGCATTAGGTGTGTTCATCTGTTACCGAGACGTGATTTCACTGTATGGTACACAATTGTCATGGCTTGTCGTTACTCAACAGCTACTGAAAGGGGCGGATTAGGTGTGTTCATCTGTTACCGTGACTTCATTTCACTGTATGGTGCACAATTGTCATGGCTTGTCGTTACTCAACAGCTACTGAAAGGGGCGCATTAGGTGTGTTCATCTGTTACCGAGACGTCATTTCACTGTATGGCACACAATTGTCATGACTTGTCGTTACTCACCAGCTACTGTAAGAGGCGCATAAGGTGTTTTCATCTGTTACCGTGACTTCATTTCACTGTATGGTGCACAATTGTCATGGCTTGTCGTTACTCAACAGCTACTGAAAGGGGCGCATTAGGTGTGTTCATCTGTTACCGTGACTTCATTTCACTGTATGGTGCACAATTGTCATGGCTTGTCGTTACTCACCAGCTACTGAAAGAGGCGCTTTAGGTGTGTTCATCTGTTACCGTGATGCCATTTCACTGTATGGTACACAATTGTCATGGCTTGTCGTTACTCAACAGCTACTGAAAGAGGTGCATTAGGAGTGTTCATCTGTTACCGAGACGTGATTTCACTGTATGGTACACAATTGCCATGGCTTGTCGTTACTCAACAGCTACTGAAAGAGGCGCATTAGGTGTATTCATATGTTACCGTGACGTCATTTCACTGTATGGTACTCAATTGTCATGGCTTGTTGTTACTCAACAGCTACTGAAAGAGGTGCATTTGGTGTATTCTTCTGTTACCAAGACGTCATTTCACTGTATGGTACACAATTGTCATGGCTTGTCGTTACTCAACAGCTAATGAAAGGGGCGCATTAGGAGTGTTCATCTGTTACCGAGGCATCATTTCACTGTATGGTACACAATTGTCATGGCTTGTCGTTACTCAACAGCTACTGAAAGAGGTGCATTAGGCGTGTTCATCTGTTACCGAGACGTCATTTCACTGTATGGTACACAATTGTCATGGCTTGTCGTTACTCAACAGCTACTGAAAGACGCTCATTAGGTGCGTTCATCTGTTACCGAGACGCCATTTCACTGTATGGTACACAATTGTCATGGCTTGTCGTTACTCAACAGCTACTGAAAGACGCTCATTAGGTGCGTTCATCTGTTACCGAGACGTCATTTCACTGTATGGTACAGAATTGTCATGGCTTGTCGTTACTCAACAGCTACTGAAAGAGGCGCATTAGGAGTGTTCATCTGTTACCGAGACGTCATTTCACTGTATGGTACACAATCGTCAGGGCTTGTCGTTACTCAACAGCTACTGAAAGGGGCGCATTAGGAGTGATCATCTGTTACCGAGACGTCATTTCACTGCATGGTACACAGTTGTCATGACTTGTCGTTACTCAACAGCTACTCAAAGAGGCGCATTAGGTGTGATCATCTGTTACCGAGACGTCATTTCACTGCATGGTACACAGTTGTCATGACTTGTCGTTACTCAACAGCTACTCAAAGAGGCGCATTAGGTGTGTTCATCTGTTACCGAGACGACATTTCACTGTATAGTACACAATTGTCATGGCTTGTCGTTACTCAACAGCTACTGAAAGAGGTGCATTAGGTGTGTTCATCTGTTACCGAGACGTCATTTCAATGTATGGTACACAATTGTCATGGCTTGTCGTTACTCAACAGCTACTCAAAGAGGCGCATTAGGTGTGATCATCTGTTACCGAGACGTCATTTCACTGCATGGAACACAGTTGTCATGACTTGTCGTTACTCAACAGCTACTCAAAGAGGCGCATTAGGTGTGTTCATCTGTTACCGAGACGACATTTCACTGTATAGTACACAATTGTCATGGCTTGTCGTTACTCAACAGCTACTGAAAGAGGTGCATTAGGTGTGTTCATCTGTTACCGAGACGCCATTTCACTGTATGGTACACAATTGTCATGACTTGTCGTTACTCAACAGCTACTCAAAGAGGCGCATTAGGTGTGATCATCTGTTACCGAGACGTCACTTCACTGTATAGTACACAATTGTCATGACTTGTCGTTACTCAACAGCTACTCAAAGAGGCGCATTAGGTGTGTTCATCTGTTACCGAGACGACATTTCACTGTATAGTACACAATTGTCATGGCTTGTCGTTACTCAACAGCTACTGAAAGAGGTGCATTAGGTGTGTTCATCTGTTACCGAGACGTCATTTCACTGTATGGTACACAATTGTCATGACCTGTCGTTACTCAACAGCTACTGAAAGAGGTGCATTAGGTGTGTTCATCTGTTACCGAGACGTCATTTCACTGTATGGTACACAATTGTCATGACTTGTCGTTACTCAACAGCTACTCAAAGAGGCGCATTAGGTGTGTTCATCTGTTACCGAGACGACATTTCACTGTATAGTACACAATTGTCATGGCTTGTCGTTACTCAACAGCTACTGAAAGAGGTGCATTAGGTGTGTTCATCTGTTACCGAGACGTCATTTCACTGTATGGTACACAATTGTCATGACTTGTCGTTACTCAACAGCTACTGAAAGAGGTGCATTAGGTGTGTTCATCTGTTACCGAGACGACATTTCACTGTATGGTACACAATTGTCATGACTTGTCGTTACTCAACAGCTACTGAAAGAGGTGCATTAGGTGTGTTCATCTGTTACCGAGACGTCATTTCACTGTATGGTACACAATTGTCATGACTTGTCGTTACTCAACAGCTACTGAAAGAGGTGCATTAGGTGTGTTCATCTGTTACCGAGACGTCATTTCACTGTATGGTACACAATTGTCATGACTTGTCGTTACTCAACAGCTACTCAAAGAGGTGCATTAGGTGTGTTCATCTGTTACCGAGACGTCATTTCACTGTATGGTAGACAATTGTCATGGCTTGTCGTTACTCAACAGCTACTGAAAGAGGCGCATTAGGAGTGTTCATCTGTTACCGAGACGTCATTTCACTCTATGGTACACAATTGTCATGACTTGTCGTTACTCAACAGCTACTGAAAGAGGTGCATTAGGTGTGTTCATCTGTTACCGAGACGTCATTTCACTGTATGGTACACAATTGTCATGACTTGTCGTTACTCAACAGCTACTGAAAGGGGTGCATTAGGAGTGTTCATGTGTTACCAAGACGTCACTTCACTGTATAGTACACAATTGTCATGACTTGTCGTTACTCAAAAGCTACTCAAAGAGGCGCATTAGGTGTGTTCATCTGTTACCGAGACGTCACTTCACTGTATAGTACACAATTGTCATGACTTGTCGTTACTCAACAGCTACTCAAAGAGGCGCATTAGGTGTGTTCATCTGTTACCGAGACGACATTTCACTGTATAGTACACAATTGTCATGGCTTGTCGTTACTCAACAGCTACTGAAAGAGGTGCATTAGGTGTGTTCATCTGTTACCGAGACGTCATTTCACTGTATGGTACACAATTGTCATGACTTGTCGTTACTCAACAGCTACTGAAAGAGGTGCATTAGGTGTGTTCATCTGTTACCGAGACGTCATTTCACTGTATGGTACACAATTGTCATGACTTGTCGTTACTCAACAGCTACTCAAAGAGGCGCATTAGGTGTGTTCATCTGTTACCGAGACGACATTTCACTGTATAGTACACAATTGTCATGGCTTGTCGTTACTCAACAGCTACTAAAAGAGGTGCATTAGGTGTGTTCATCTGTTACCGAGACGTCATTTCACTGTATGGTACACAATTGTCATGGCTTGTCGTTACTCAACAGCTACTGAAAGAGGTGCATTAGGTGTGTTCATCTGTTACCGAGACGTCATTTCACTGTATGGTACACAATTGTCATGGCTTGTCGTTACTCAACAGCTACTGAAAGAGGTGCATTAGGTGTGTTCATCTGTTACCGAGACGTCATTTCACCTATGGTACACAATTGTCATGACTTGTCGTTACTCAACAGCTACTGAAAGAGGTGCATTAGGTGTGTTCATCTGTTACCGAGACGTCATTTCACTGTATGGTACACAATTGTCATGACTTGTCGTTACTCAACAGCTACTCAAAGAGGCGCATTAGGTGTGTTCATCTGTTACCGAGACGACATTTCACTGTATAGTACACAATTGTCATGGCTTGTCGTTACTCAACAGCTACTGAAAGAGGTGCATTAGGTGTGTTCATCTGTTACCGAGACGACATTTCACTGTATAGTACACAATTGTCATGGCTTGTCGTTACTCAACAGCTACTGAAAGAGGTGCATTAGGTGTGTTCATCTGTTACCGAGACGTCATTTCACTGTATGGTACAGAATTGTCATGGCTTGTCGTTACTCAACAGCTACTCAAAGAGGTGCATTAGGTGTGTTCATCTGTTACCGAGACGTCATTTCACTGTATGGTACACAATTGTCATGACTTGTCGTTACTCAACAGCTACTCAAAGAGGCGCATTAGGTGTGTTCATCTGTTACCGAGACGACATTTCACTGTATAGTACGCAATTGTCATGGCTTGTCGTTACTCAACAGCTACTGAAAGAGGTGCATTAGGTGTGTTCATCTGTTACCGAGACGTCATTTCACTGTATGGTACACAATTGTCCTGACTTGTCGTTACTCAACAGCTACTCAAAGAGGCGCATTAGGTGTGATCATCTGTTACCGAGACGTCACTTCACTGTATAGTACACAATTGGCATGGCTTGTCGTTACTCAACAGCTACTGAAAGAGGTGCATTAGGTGTGTTCATCTGTTACCGAGACGTCATTTCACTGTATGGTACACAATTGTCATGGCTTGTCGTTACTCAACAGCTACTGAAAGAGGCGCATTAGGTGTGTTCATCTGTTACCGAGACGTCATTTCACTGTATAGTACACAATTGTCATGGCTTGTCTCTACTCAACAGCTACTGAAAGAGGCTCATTAGGTGTGTTCATCTGTTACCGAGACGTCATTTCACTGTATGGTACACAATTGGCATGGCTTGTCGTTACTCAAAGCTACTGAATGGGGCGCATTTGGTGTGTTCATATGTTACCGAAACGTCATTGCACTGTATGGTACACAAAATACACGACACAGGTCTCATGTAACGAGCTCATGGAGTGGAGAGATAAACTATTGGCTTACGAAGCGGGCCGAGATACTATTGGCTAACAGCCGATAAAGATAATAGCAGACAGCGCTCCAGAGTACCTCCTGGTGGTCCGAGTTGGAAACTATTGGCTTACGAAGCGGAGCGAGATACAATTGGCAAATAGCATATAAAAATAATCGCGGACAGCGCTCCACAGCACCTCCTGGTGGTCCGAGTTGGAAACTATTGGCTTACGAAGCCAAGCGAGATACTATTGGCAAATAGCCTATAAAGATATTATCGGACAGCGCTCCACAGCACCTCCGGGTGGTCCGAGTTGGAAACGCACACCTGAACGGATCAGCTGGCTTATAACCAAACATTATAAGACATATCGAACTGGAGATTACACGCCTTTAATAATTGTAAACAACAATGTGAACCGAAATATGTCTTCAATTTCATGAGAAATGAGGAAATATAAGTATGAATTCATTGTGATCTAGTAGACTACTATTACCTTGATATTTAAGTTTCCTTTTAAAACGGAAAGCTTTGATATTATAATGTAGCACATTTTATTGTTTGTTTATTTGTGGATGCACGGAATGGACTATTTCAGGCGAAGAGCTGACTTGGATGACGTACTGGTACAGAGCATTTAAATAGAACTCTTGTTGTATGCTTAGACCACTTTGTGGAGAGAGATTTCAGGAACAAAAACTTGTTATATTAATATGAAGATATATCCATATCTCGTGATGTAGTGGCTAGCGTTCTTACCTGCAGCCCTTCAATTCCCGGCTCTGCCAAGAAATTGTAATTCTGGTGTGACGACTGGAGCGGCGTACACTCAGCCTCGTGAGGCCAAACTGTATTGTTCGATTCCCACCTCAGACATCCTGGGTGTGGTTTGCCACTTCTACTCCTGACGAAATCAGGGATGGTTCCTAACATAAGGCCTTGACCGCCTCCCGATTTACAAATCACAATAATCACAATTATACAGATCACCACACACCCAAGTGCACGAACATCTCATTGTGATAAGTACGCAAGGAAACGTATTTACAGTTCATGCTCTAAAAGCGCAATCATTGTTGTGCTTTGTGTTGGGCCTGCAGTGGACTGGAACATGAACGTAAAATGGCTCTGGTATCATTCCGCTATAATGAGCATGATGCAGGTAACGTTCACCCTCAAATGAAAAGGTACGAACCAAACAATATGTGGTCAAGACCTGACAAGTGCGAGTGAAGCATAAAACCTACACCACAAGGAACCGTTTGCGTGGAGTTGGCAACGTTTTATTTATCCTCTACATGACGCCCACAGTAGCCAACACAACTGATATTTCACTTTATAAGTCGTGTTATAAAAAGGGAATGGAGGGTGGGTTATAGACAGTGGAGGATAAACCATATTTTAGGACATCATTACACAAGGTATTTCGGCTAGTTTAAGTTGTTTTGTACTTGGTTCCTCACTTCCCAAGTGTTACCGGAACTCTTAGAGTTCGTTTGGGCTACCTATCGTGTCCCCGCTTAAATTTCTTTGCAGAGCCGGTAACCAAACCTGGATCTCAGGAGTGTAATCCTTTAGGATAATCCCAATCTATATCATTCAGCAAGGTCATCATTTTACAAACAGCCTCTGCTGAGCTTTAATCGACATAATTACACTAGACGATTCTAGTTTGTGGTGAAACAACTGATGAATAAATAATTATATTGGAAATTTGAAGCCATCCTGAATCTTCATGTCTTGTATAACTAGCAAAGGAATGCCACTACAATCTACATATATATATACAGGGGGTTTAAAAAGTATAGTGCTATTCTAGCAAGATAACACAAACTATCGTAAATTTTAAAATTCCAGTCAAAAGAAATTCTCTGAGAATTACCTTGTGGACAGTAGGTGACATAGTATATTTGCAATTGGCAACTCAAACTATCACTTGGGGCGCTGCGGTCGGTCTAACATGGTCGGGATAAGTAGGATATAAAGAATAAGAATACATAATTGCTATTGTCCTGTTATAATCAGTAAATGTGATCCCTAAAATATTGACAGTGTTATTTTATGTATATCTGTGCGATACACGAGAACTAATTTGTGTGTCCTACTGGTTTTATGTGTGAATGCTGTATTATCAAGCATCTCATGTCTGCTCGGATGTGTTTTTGTGCCTTGTATTATTACTGAGTGAAAACCCACTGATGAGGGTGGCCTTATTCGACATCAAGAATATTGAGTAAGAACGCGATATTTTCATTTCATATAAAAGTAACTCGATTTTACTTTTATTATAATGCCAAGTTATAAGGAGGTGTGGGGAATAATTACTGTGATCGCCCTCCCAAGAGTCTGTCTGCCGCCACTGCATTATAAGGCAGGTAAGTTCAATGAACCATGATGAGGCCTCGAGATCATAGCTTGGAAACAGGGGATGTTGATTGCATTCATCAGAATCACGAGCATTAGACTTTTTCATTTCGCACCCAAACAAAAAACAACACCCTCCAAGATTCCTAAGAGAGTAGGCTACCTCGTTTTAAAGAACTCATTAAGAGCTTTCTCTACGTCAGTTTCGTTTATATCTGGACCATCTCGTTTCCTCTTGTATTTCCTACCACTTTACTTAGGCCTAAATTACAAAAATTATCATTTAGGACAATGTTTTGTTATAACGGACCATGTAAGTTGTAGGGGGAGGTACTTTTGAACTGTGTTCAAATGTGCCCCACAATCAGTGTTCAAACCTATCCCTTAATGCAAAACTTGGACTTAATTAACATCAAAATTATAGGTTATGATCTCCAATGAAAACAAATATATCAAAATATAAGCAAAGGATGGTGCTTAGTACAGGTATAATTAGAAAGTCAGTGCTTCCCTTGATGTGTCTTGTAATTCATTACAGATAGATTGGCGAAATTTTGGATTTTAGCCTCAAAGTTTGTTCATCAACACAATCTCAACAACAACAAGCAAAACTGGTGGGAAACAGACTACTGTCTTGGAATACATGATAACCAACATAATAAAACTAAAATAACTTTCAGATTATCTAAAACTATAAGATTCCATGACTGTTTAAATCGTCCCCACGTTCAAATATATATTGGGTCAGAATTTCTAGTCTGAGATTCAGATTTGAAATGTCTCCAAGTTTAACATTGCATAAATGAGATTCTATTGACGCTGGATATTGACACAAAGCTTCAAGAAGCAGAGTCACATGATGAGACAGGCCAGCAACACAGGTTTTCGGATGAAAATGAGCGACTAAGTCTAAAAATAGAATACAATAAAATATTAATTGCCGCATGCAGCAAATAAAAACTGGAGTGAGGCACGGCACGAGGCGATTACTGCTTTCTGGTCACATGACCCGATCGGGATATTAACAAAATATGGAAGTCAGTAATTAGGGAAAAATTGTTGTTACAGAAGCACCAGAAGAAATATGATTACACTTAGAATAGAGGAAATTTCCAGGCGAAAATTATTACGAATTTGGATTGTTGAGATTGGAAGTATTTGAGAAAATATGACGATATCACGAAGCGTGAGCGCCAAATTTCTTTCGTGAGGAAATGCGTCATTTCAGGAGATGGTTTTTAATGTGGTTCTTTGAAGAAGTTAGACGTATTGTTAAATTCGAGTCCAGGCACGGTCCTGTGAGATTATAGTTGACGGCGGATGCGAGTGTACTGACGGTCAAGGTTTTGAGGAAAGGCGCACTACGAATTTGTGGACTTGTAAAATTTTCAACTCTGTGAAATATAACATTAATCCAGTCGAGGACTTGGATATTTTTCCACTAGCGTGAATCTACTATGAAGACCTAGTGGCTTTGTTGAACTTTGTAAATTGAGTGCATATTTGAATTGAGTATTTGAACTTTTTGGATGGTGAAACATTACGAAAATTCTACGGAAATACAACCATTTTTTTCAACGAGGGATTTTCAATAAAATATCTCAGTAATATTGTAACGCCGATAGTTTCCTTACTGAGGAAATTTAATAATTTCTACGAGATTGCATACGCTTTTGCACACTTCTAAGTGAAATATTACGAACATTTGACGGAGATTTCGAGGAATTCCAGTCAATTTTTTTAATATTCTTCGAAGATGAAATTCATTCCTGCAATGATTAAAATCGTTTTCGATTTTGGAATGGAAGTGGAAATGACCGAGTAGACATGCAACAGTGATCACTACAATGATAAAATGGAATGATGTACGGTAATCAGCTAACAGCAACAACGAGTATGAAAAGATCGGGAATAACTTAAAATTACTCAAAACAAGTCAAAATTAAATTAATTAAAATACTCTTGACGAAATTCAACTTTAGAATGACTTGAAGAACAACTAGAAGCAACAGCAAGAAAGAAAAAGATGGTTAGGACAAGGGTAGACCCAGTTCACGATCCCAGTGACGAGGAGACATCAGAACGAGTCCCGGTATATCATTCTGATATATTTATTCCATCAGCTGTTGAAGACATCGAAAGGTAGAACAGAATCCTTTATGTAGAATTTTGTAGAGTATTTAGAATTTCCACACGAAACCTTTTTCAATGTTTTTAATAATTTGTCGACTTGAATATTTAGTATTTGGACTCCGTAAATATTTTTGAATTTAGATTTGATTTTTAGACTATTTTCATTTTATGAAAAAATAGGCTCATGAGATCACCGTGTGTCTGTGTACGTCCCCCCTAATAACTTCTAAATGGCTACAGCGATTTCAATGAAACTCGGTATGATCATAGCACCTTTCTGGCCGACCCCGACCGTGCCCTTCAACATGGTGTCCACGGGCAGGAAAAGTCAAGAAAAGTCAGGAATTTTGTTTTTGGTCAGGAAAAAGTGTGAAAAAATGGCGAAAATTATTGGAAAGTCAGGAATTTTATATTAACCATACAGTATTTTGTGTTTTACAGCCATATTTTGATGTTACTAGTTCAACCAATCTCTGAAGATAAAAAGCAATAACACACTGGACATTATGGTAAGTTTCCATTTTTACAGTACATCATAGTAAAAACCTCTTTTACCCATTTTTTGTATGCTTTTTTGGCGTTGGCGTAGGCATGTGGTGACGCCATCACTATAGTTTAGGTTATTAAGTTCTTTGATTTATGTATTATTGCATTATAATTTACTTCATTTTGTATTTTAAATGAATAAAGAGGCGAACGTTGGGCAGCTGTGGGGATGGTGGAGGCTGCAAATAAAAAAGATATATATATTTGTTCAATAAACCTTTTTTCCGATGTTACGATGACTTCGCGAGTCAGGAATTTTGTTGAAAAATGGTCAGGAAATGTCAGGAAAATTGACATAGAAAATTCTGTGGACTCCATGTTCAAATTGTATTCTGTTGCACTAATCCAAAATGGCGGCTGTGCTAAATATTTCACCAGCATTCAGTATCTCCAAAATTATTACCGATATCACCCTGAAATTTTGCACGGTGATAAAAGGTATTACTAGAAGTTTACCTACGAGGCGTTCAAAAACCTGGTAAAAACTAAACCAACATGGCGGCCAAGCGAACTTGAGACTGTTAAATAGACCTATCTCGCGATTTAACCATCCAAACGTAATGAAGCTTGGTACAGCAAATGACTATACACATTGTAATGAACTGGCGTCTAATTTTGTTCAATTGTTTACATAACCTCAAAATGGCGGCTGTTCGAAATATTTCACTGGCATTCTATATCTCAGAAACTATTACAGATATCACCCTGAAAATTTGTACGTTGATAAAGGGTACTGCTACACGTTTATCTATGTAATTTTTAAAAACCTCTAAAGTAAAAAACGAACATGGCGGCCAAGTGAAGTTGAAACATTTTAATAGACTTTTCTCCTTATTTAACCATCTGAGCGCAGTGAAATCTGGTGTAGTAAAGGATTATACATATTGTAATGCAATGGTATTGTTTACATAACCTCAAGATAGCGGCTGCGCGGAATTTACAAATTAAGTTTTTATTTCTTGTGTCGTAAGTCTACGTAATAATTTTCCTTGAATGGTAGATAACTCTATGGCCTATACATTTAACAATCCAAAATGGCGAGCATCTACGAATCTTTTACAGCATTCTAACTGACATTTTTTTATGTTCATAGAGGTTATGGACATAAGTTCACCTATAGGTCTTTCAGTAACCTGGTGAGCACGAATCTAACATGGCGGCGACCCGAAGTATACATATTTAAATGGATGTTTCTCGCGATTTATCCATCCGAGTGCAGTGAAATGTTGTACGTTTAATGCTTACACAAATGTTAATCCACTGGCATCTAATTTATTTCAATTGTTTTCATAACCACAAGATGGCAGCTGTGCGAAATTTAAAAATCTCGTTTTTACTTTTTGTGTCCTAATCATGCGATAGAAGTTTGAATACCACACGTACACAATAATCTTCATCTAATAGTACATACATAAAATTCCAACCTGGCGACAATCTGAAGTACTTAGACGGTTCTCAATATCTACGAATCTATCAAAACATTCAAACTGAAATTTTATATGTTGCTGGAGGCAATTAACGTGAGTAGGATGTATGAACATACGCTGTATAGTTCTTCACGGAACTACTTGTTATTCTTCGACGAGATTTTATTGTGGTGGATTTTACCGTAAATTTAGTTTTTGTGTGCGATTAGATATTTCGTAAATATTTTGATGGGAGATGTGCTTAACTCGACCGTATTTTTGTAGGAAGTAGAAATTTGATAGTTTTCTTATAAGTGTTCAAGCCTTGATTCTATATTGGTTCTTATTTCAACATTAAAGTAATGTGAGATAGACGTTGTATAACAGGACAATATTATGATTGTCAATTCTTAAACGAAAATCTAATATATAAAAGTGAAAGTCTGTATGTATGTATGTATGTATGTATGTATGTATGTATGTATGTATGTATATATGTTGGTTCCGTATACAAATCTACACCGTTCCACCAATCTCAACCATATTTTTCATACACATAGTTTAGGACCCAGAAGGAACCGCTGGCTACATGAATTTTCGATAGTCTTTCTCATTCTTCTGATTTCGGCCCTTTTTCACTCAAAAACAGGCTAATCAAATCATAAAATATACTCATGAAGGAATGGCAAGGCAGATAGTTTCCATGGCAACATAGCTCAAGTCCAGACACGGCCGACTTGATGCCAATTGCGCTCAGCACTACCGGTATAGAAAATGAGGATGTTTACTTGAAATCCCGTTAGTTACTCAACTGCTCACACAGCACTGTCAACCGAGTTTAGCATAACAAAGACTTGACACTATCTTCTTTCTACTATATATTTTTCAAATACCACTCACTCACTCACTCACTCTTTTATTCATCACGAAATCTCAGAAACCACCGAACGGATTGGAATGAAATCTGGTATGCAGCTTCCTCAAGGGACGCAAATGCCCACTAAGAGAGAAATTTTGGCTACTCAGGTTCTAAAGGGGTGTTAAGGGGGTAGACCTGCATTTAATTGAATAGCAATATCTCCCGATTGGTTTCATGGGGGGATGTGATACTCGGCATATAAACTCATCATTAAAAATAAGAAGACATGTGTCTGAGGGTTTTTCGATGTGGTGTATATTATGAGGTGAAAGGGGTGAAAAGTGGGGATTAAAAGATTCTTAACGGAGCGTGTGTATCTTAAACGACATACGCGAGGAGTTTGAAACACAGCGAAAAAAAAATCTACATTAAAAAGAAGTAAATATGTGTTTGACAGTTTTTTCATAAATCCAATTTAAGGGGCCCATGGGGAGAGATGAAATTCTGGGGGGGGGGGGGGGGAACAGGAAAGAAAGTGTCCTAACTGATTGACTGACTGGCTCACTCATCAAACTCATGGGGAAAAAACTGCTTTAAAGTAAGTAAATAGCTGTTCGACAGTTTTTTTTCATAAATCAAATTTAAGGGGTTCATGGGGAGGGGTGAAATTCTGAAAAAAGAAAATTGAAAGAAAATGTCCAGACTCACTCACTTACTCACTCACTCATCATCGCCTAGCCAAAATTATTGAAGTTAGAAACATGACAGTTTGGGGATATGTTCATTGTATGTCAAAACCGTCTACTAAGGGAGGATTTTCGGATATTCAGGTTCTAAAGGGGTCTTAAGGGGATTAAACCTGCATTTCCTTGAATAACAATATCTCCCGATTGGTTTCATTGGGGGATGTGATACACGGCATATAAACTTATCATTAAAAAGTAACAAGACACGTGTCTAAGGGTTTATCCATATGGTGCATATTATGAGGTTAAAGGGGTGAAAAGTGGGGATTGAAAGATTCCTAACGGAGCGTGTATCTCTTAAACGACATAGGCGAGGAGTTTGAAACTCAGCGGAAAAAAATCAGCATAAAAATAAGTAAATATGTGTTTGACCGCTATTCCATAAATCCAATTTAAGGGGCCCATGGGGAGGGGTGAAATTCGGGGGGGGGGGGGACAGGAAAGAAATTGTCCTAACTGATTGACTGACTGACTCACTCATCAAACTCAGGGGGAAAAACTGCTTTAAAGTAAGTAAATAGCTTTTCGACAGTTTGTTTTTCAATCAAATTGAAGGGGTTCATCGGGAGGGGTGAAATTCTGAAGAAAAAAAAATTGAAAGGAAATGTCCTGACTCATTCACTCACTCATCATCGCCCAGCCAAAGATATTGAAGTTGGAAACATGACATTTCGGGGATATGTTCGTTGTATGTCAAAACCGTACTCTAAGGGAGGTTTTTTGGATATTCGGGTTCTAAAGGGGTCTTAAGGGGGTTAAACCTGCATTTCATTGAATATCAATATCTCACGAGTGGTTTCATTTGTGGATGTGATACTCGGCATATAAACTAATCATTAAAAATACGCAGACATGTGTCTAAGCGTTTTTCGATGTGGTGTATTATTATGAGGTGAAAGGGCTGAAAAGTGGGGGTTGAAGGATTCCTAATGGAGCGTGTAGGCCTATCTCTTAAACGACATAGGCGAGAAATTTGAAACTCAGCGAAAAACATCAGCTTAAAAAGTAAGTAAATCGGTTTTCGACTTCATAAATTAATTTAAGGGGCCAATGGGGTGGGGTGAAATTCTGGGGGAAAAAATGAGAGAAAGTGTCCTAACCGACTGACTCAGGGGGAAAAGACAGCTTAAGAAATAAGTTAATAGCTGTTCAAGCGTTTTTTAATCAATCCAATTTAAGGGGCCCATGGGGAGGGGTGAAATTCTGGTAAAATAAATGAAAGAAAATGACCTGTCTGACTCACTCACTCATCACGCCCAGCGAAAACTATTAAAGTTGGAAACATGAAATTTTGGGAATATGTTCGCTGTATGTCGAAAACGTTAACTAAGGAATGATTTTTGTTTATTCGGGTTTTAGGGACGTGTCAAGGGGGTAAACGTGCATTTCATTGAATAACGATATCTCATGAGTTGTTTGTTTGGGGATGTGATATTCGGTATATAAACTAATCATTAAAAATTATCAGACATATGTCTAAGGGTTTATCGATGTGGTGTATATTATGAGGTGAAAGGGGTGAAAATTGGGGGTTGAGGGATTCTTGACGGAGCGTGTATCTCTGAAACGACATAGGCGTGAAGTTTGAAATTCGGTGGGAAAAAACAGCTTAAAATACAAGTAAATAGGTGTTCGAACGTTTTTTCATAAATCCAATTTAAGGGGCCCTTGGAGAGGGGTGAAATTATGGAAAAAGAAACAGGAAAGAAAGTGTCCTAACTGATTGACTCACTTACTCACTCATCAAACTCAGGGGGAAAACAGCTTTAAATAAGTAAATAGGTGTTTGACCGTTTGCTTCATAAATCCAATTTAAGGGGTTCATGGGGACGGGTGAAATTATCAAAAATAAATGAAAGAAAATATCCTGACTGACTCACTCACTCATCATCGCCCAGCCGAAATTATTGAAGTTAGAAACATGAAATTTTGGGGATATGTTCGTTGTATGTCGAAAACGTCCACTAAGGAAAGAGTTTTGGATATTCAGGTTCTAAAGAGGTGTTAAGGGGGTAACGTGCTTTCCATTGAATAACAATATCTCACGAGTGGTTTCATTTGGGGATGTGATACTTGGCACATATACTAATCATTAAAAATAAGCTGACACATGTCTAATGGTTTTTCGATGTAGTGTATATTATGAGGTGAAAGGGATGAAAAGTGGGGGTTGAAAGATTCCTAACTGAGCGTGTATCTCTTAAACGACATGGGGAGGAGTCTGAAACTCGGAGGAAATCTATCAGCTTAAAAATAAATAAATAAATAAATAAATAAATAAATGAATAAATAAATAAAATAAATAGGTGTTCGACCGTGTTTTCATAAATGCAATTTAAGGGGCATATGGGGAGGGGTGAACTTCTGGAAGAAAAACGTCCACTAAGGAAGGATTTTTGTATGTTTGCTCTCATCGACCAACCAAAACTATTAAAGTTAGAAGAATGATATTTTGTGGACATGTTTGTTTGTTGTGTGTCGAAAACGTCTACTAAGGAGGGATTTTTGGGTATTCAGGTTCTAAAGGGGTGTTAACGGGGTTAAACCTGCATTTCATTAAAAAACAATATGATACGACTATGACGCGAGCGAAGCGAGGCTAAAATTGAGATGGTGTGTGTCTGTGTATTACTCAATCTCGCAAGTACCACTGGTCCGATTTACGTGAATTTTACATGGAAGTAGCTGATTTACCTGGTTAACATATAGGTTACTTTTGATTTCAATGCTTTGCACTATTTAAAATGGCGACCATTTTAGTGACGTCACTACACCCTTTGGTTTCAAACTTTCATATTTCCATTTCAAATAAAAAGAGAACGCTAAGAAATAGCAAACTTTTGATGGCATATGCGAGGTTTAAAATTACATTTTCCATCCGAAAGGTATCTGCAACTGTTAGCGTTTAAAACCTAAATTTGTGCTATAAAACACGGTCAACGCCGAGCGGTGTAGTTGGACAAAATGTTCCATCCTTAATCTCCCTCTGCGCAGCACCTCGCCTATCCCCTGTTTTAACTGTCACCTTCACATTTTAATTTATTTATGACGCGTAGCGAAGCACGGGTACTTCAGCTAGTAATTGATATTTCTTGAGTATCAGACGATAACAGCTGATCATTTAATATTACGCAGAAGTCAATTTGAAATGTTACAGAAACTGAATCAAGTTGTTTTTAATACTAAAATTTTATTTATTTATTACTAGCTGTACCCGGCATGCGTTGCAATGCCAATCAAAGAAAGTGTTGGCGTTGTAACTTTGTTTGTTAAAGTGCTTTTGGATATATATTTATTTTCCGTTAACCACCTCTAAACTACTGTAAAATTGATTTACTATCTCAACAAAAATCATGGGAGCGTGCTCAACAACTCACCAAAGTTACATCGCAATGAAATGAATGGTATTTGAACGCATACGGGACTTCGTTGAAACTATTCGAGTGCCGTCATCCATTTGTTGAATATACTCGTACGCTACCTATTGTAAAGTGGATTTACTAAGTCGAAAACCTTTCCTGGCATGTGCACAACAACTCATGAACGTTTCATCGCAATCGGATGAATGGCATATGAACGAATACGGGATTTTGTTTAAACGATTCACGCGCCTTCACTCATTTGTTGAATCTTCTTGTGCGCCACCCATTGAAAATACGGATTTACTAATTCATACACCTTCGCAGGACTGTACTCAAATCACCAACGTTTTATCACAATCGAATGAATGGTATATGCACGCATACGGGACTTGGTTGAAACGATTCACGCGCTGTCGCTCATTAGTTGAATCTAATCGTGCGCTACCAATTGTAAAATGGATTTACTAAATCAGAAATCTTTGCGGGAGTGGGAACAACATTTCTCTAAATTTCATTGCAATCGCATGAATGGTATATTATCGCATACGATTTTTTTAAAACGATACGCGCGCCGTTACTCATTTGTTGAATCTACTCGTGCGCTACCTATTGTAAAAAGGATTTACTAAGTCAGAAACCTTTCCTGGAGTGTGCACAACAATTCAACCAAAGATTCATAGCAATCGGATGAATGGTATTTGACCGCTACGGGACTTTGTTTAAGCGATTCGAGTGCCGTCGATCATTTGTTGAATCTACTTGTGCCATACCTTGTAATGTGGACGTACTAAGCCAGAAACCTTCCCTGAAATGTACACAACATCTCACTCAAGTTTCATCGCTATCGGACGAATTGTATATGAACGCATACGGGACTTTGTTGAAACGCTTCGCGCGCCTTAGCTCATTTGTTGAATTTACTTGTGCCATACCTATTGTAAAATGGACTTACAAAGCCAGAAACTTTCCTTGGCATGTACACAACAACTCATCCAAGTTTAGTCGCAATCGGACGAATGGTATATGAACGCATACGGGACTATGTTGGAACATTTCGCGCGTCGTCGCTCATTTGTTTAATCTACTTGTGCGATACCTATTGTTAAGTGGATTTACTACGCCAGAAACCTTCCCTGAAGTGTACACAACAACTCACCCAAGTTTAGTCGCTATCGAACGAATGGTATTTGAACGCCTACGGGATTATGTTGAAACACTTCGGGCGTCGTCGCTCATTTGTTTAATATACTTGTGCGATACCTATTTTAAAGTAGATTTACTAACCCAGAAAGCTCCCCTGAAGTGTACACAACGTCTCACCCAAGTTTCATCGCTATCAGACGAATAGTATATGAACGCATACGGGACTTTTTTGAAACGATTCGCGGGTCGTCGCTCATTTGTTGAATCTACTCGCGCCCTACCAATCGTAAAGTGGATTTACTAAGCCAGAAATCTTGCCTGAAGTGTACACAACCTCTCACCCAAGTTACATCGCTATCGGACGAATGGTATGTGAACGCATACAGGACATTTTGGAAACGCTTCGCCCGTCGTCGCTCATTTGTTGAATCTACTCGTGCGCTACCTATTTGTAAGTGGATTTACTAAGTCAGAAACCTTTCCTGGAGTGTGCAATACAATACAACCGAAGTTTCATAGCAATCGAATGAATGGTATATGAACACATATGGGACTTTGTTTAAGCGATTCGCGTGCCGTCGCTCATTTGTTGAATCTACTCGTCCGCTACAACATTCATATTTATTCACCTTTTAAACCTTCACTGGACTTCAACAAATAATTCAAGACCAAAATTAGCCAAATCGGTCCAGCCGTTCTCGAGTTTTAGCGAGACAAACGAACAGCAATTCATTTTTATATATATAGATTTATCTATGGCTTTTAGTGCCGGGAGTGTCCGAGGACATGTTCGGCTCGCCTGAGTCTTTAGCTGCTTCCAGCGGACACCTTAAAGGGCGAGCTACAAGTTCCGTTCAATTTCCAGTAGTTCCAACTTTCGCCACCAGATATCAATGATACCTAGTGGTGAACGTTGGAACTTTGATAGAGCGTTCTGACGAAATCTAACCTAACAATTTTTGCTTTACACAAGTTTAGTCTGTGAATGGATCTTTTACATGCCATAAATCTATGACATGGGACCGCCGGCTTTACTTCCCCTCCGAAGGAAGGCATACTGAAGGATTTTTAACGCTCTTAAAAAATCCGACGACTTTGGTCGGGTTTGAACCCGCTATCTTGGGCACAGCATTTCAGCGTGCTACCGACTACGCCACCGAAGCCGCTAAAATGAATTGCAAGGACTATACTTGTTCAAATGGAATATCTAAAGCATTTTGAGAAGGAAATGCAGATTGCATTAGAACGTGGAGAGAGAATTTAAGCATCGCTGATTGCAACAATTATGAACGACAAGCAGGGAGGTATTATTATTAACTTGTAATGATGAATGTTGTGGATTTGTAATTCCTTGAAGTACTGTAAGTATGTGAAACATGTCTTACATAGGAGATAGTCTGCAGATTTTTAATTGTAGGAAGAACGCATTGTTGTAATAAAGGAGCATGAAAGAAGGTAATTTTATTGGAAAGTGGATTCCAATCGATCATGTTGACGATGGGAATATTTGTAACAGAGTTAATAAGTGGAATGTTTTTGTTTTTGAATTTTCGTGCCAGCTTAAATGTGAAGCTATATTTTGGGTACTGAATCTTGTGGAGATGTCGAAGGCCTATGTGAAGATTTATTACACATGAGTCTGTATT
Organism: Meconema thalassinum; assembly: GCA_946902985.2. Classification (NCBI taxonomy): domain Eukaryota; kingdom Metazoa; phylum Arthropoda; class Insecta; order Orthoptera; family Tettigoniidae; genus Meconema; species Meconema thalassinum. The sequence goes on along the minus strand of OX336388.2, from coordinate 214,079,425 downwards.
ACAGTATGCGAGGAAGCATTGAAGCAATATTTCGTTGTTATTATTATTATTATTAATTTGTTTAACCAGAGCTGGATTATTAAAGCATGAGCTAGGCTTTGTTGAACGTCCATGACACACTATTACGACTAACACAAGCAAGGTAATTTGGGTAGGTGGTTCTCGTTTATTTTTTCATAAATTCCAGTTTCTTTTTTCAAAAATTTCAAAGACGAGTTATGGCAGTGAAACTCGCAGACAGACAATGCTACGAGTTAGATATTGTAAAAATGTTGTAGATAAATTTTTAATAGTTAAAAGAGATTGGAAACTATGACAACTGATCGTTATCCAATCCACGTGCGTGTAATTACTTTCATAGAGATAGAATGGAGTTTCGTGATGTATAGAGTAATATGAGTAATTATTACTTTTCATGAACCGAACTTATGGTATTATTTGAATTTAGGGTTTCTATTTCATTCATAACGTATTTTGGAAATGCAGATGTTATTCAGGAGAGTGGATTCTTAATATTTATTTTATTTAAATAGTGAAGTTAAAGTTTTAATTCATCCAATTATTTAATTTTTTCGTTGTTTGAGGACGGGAGTGTCCGTATTTAAATTAGTATTTGTAATGTTTTACATTAATAAATGTATAGGGCACGGGAGTTTCGTCTGTCCACTGTTTTATAGACACCAAGCGTTATTGATGCCTAATAATTAAGGTGAGGTCACGCTATGTAATTAAGGACAGGCACCCATTGTATAGGACACGGGAGTTTCGTCTGTCCACTGTTTTATAGTCACCAAGCGTTATTGATGCCTAATAATTAAGGTGAGGTCATGATATGTAATTAAGGACAGGCACCCATTGTATAGGACACGAGAGTTTCGTCTGTCCAATGTTTTATAGACACCAAGCGTTATTGATGCCTAATAATTTAGGTGAAGTCACGCTATGTAATTAAGGACAGGCGCCCATTGTATAGGACACGAGAGTTTCGTCTGTCCACTGTTTTATAGACACCAAGCGTTATTGATGCCTAATAATTAAGGTGAGGTCATGATATGTAATTAAGGACAGGCGCGCATTGTATAGGACACGGGAGTTTCGTCTGTCCACTGTTTTATAGACACCAAGCGTTATTGATGCCCAATAATTAAGGTGAGGTCACGCTATGTAATTAAGGACAGGCACCCATTGTATAGGACACGAGAGTTTCGTCTGTCCACCGTTTTATAGACACCAAGCGTTATTGATGCCTAATAATTAAGGTGAAGTCACGCTATGTAATTAAGGACAGGCACCCATTGTATAGGACACGAGAGTTTCGTCTGTCCACTGTTTTATAGACACCAAGCGTTATTGATGCCTAATAATTAAGGTGAGGTCACGCTATGGAATTAAGGACAGGCGCCCATTGTATAGGAGACGAGAGTTTCGTCTGTCCACCGTTTTATAGACACCAAACGTTATTGATGCCTAATAATTAAGGTGAAGTCACGCTATGTAATTAAGGACAGGCACCCATTGTATAGGACACGAGAGTTTCGTCTGTCCACTGTTTTATAGACACCAAGCGTTATTGATGCCTAATAATTAAGGTGAGGTCACGCTATGTAATAAAGGACAGGCACCCATTGTATAGGACACGAGAGTTTCGTCTGTCCACTGCTTATTAGACACCAAGCGTTATTGATGCCTAATAAATAAGGTGAGGTCACGCTATGGAATGAAGGACAGGCACCCATTGTATAGGACACGAGAGTTTCGTCTGTCCACTGTTTTAAAGACACCAAGCGTTATTGATGCCTAATAATTAAGGTGAGGTCACGCTATGGAATTAAGGACAGGCACACATTGTATAGCACACGAGAGTTTCGTCTGTCCACTGTTTTATAGTCACCAAGCGTTATTGATGCCTAATAATTAAGGTGAGGTCACGCTATGTAATTAAGGACAGGCACCCATTGTATAGGACACGGGAGTTTCGTCTAACCACTGTTTTATAGACACCAAGCGTTATTGATGCGTAATAATTAAGGTGAGGTCACGCTATGTAATTAAGGACAGGCACCCATTGTATAGGACACGAGAGTTTCGTCTGTCCACTGTTTTATAGACACCAAGCGTTATTGATGCCCAATAATTAAGGTGAGGTCACGCTATGTAATTAAGGACAGGCATCCATTGTATAGGACACGAGAGTTTCGTCTGTCCACCGTTTTATAGACACCAAGCGTTATTGATGCCTAATAATTAAGGTGAAGTCACGCTATGTAATTAAGGACAGGCACCCATTGTATAGGACACGAGAGTTTCGTCTGTCCACTGTTTTATAGACACCAAGCGTTATTGATGCCTAATAATTAAGGTGAGGTCACGCTATGGAATTAAGGACAGGCGCCCATTGTATAGGAGACGAGAGTTTCGTCTGTCCACCGTTTTATAGACACCAAACGTTATTGATGCCTAATAATTAAGGTGAAGTCACGCTATGTAATTAAGGACAGGCACCCATTGTATAGGACACGAGAGTTTCGTCTGTCCACTGTTTTATAGACACCAAGCGTTATTGATGCCTAATAATTAAGGTGAGGTCACGATATGTAATAAAGGACAGGCACCCATTGTATAGGACACGAGAGTTTCGTCTGTCCACTGCTTTATAGACACCAAGCGTTATTGATGCCTAATAAATAAGGTGAGGTCACGCTATGGAATGAAGGACAGGCACCCATTGTATAGGACACGAGAGTTTCGTCTGTCCACTGTTTTAAAGACACCAAGCGTTATTGATGCCTAATAATTAAGGTGAGGTCACGCTATGGAATTAAGGACAGGCACACATTGTATAGGACACGAGAGTTTCGTCTGTCCACTGTTTTATAGACACCAAGCGTTATTGATGCCTAATAATTAAGGTGAGGTCACGCTATGGAATTAAGGACAGGCGCCCATTGTATAGGACACGAGAGTTTCGTCTGTCCACTGTTTTATAGACACCAAGCGTTATTGATGCCTAATAATTAAGGTGAGGTCACGCTATGTAATTAAGGACAGGCGCCCATTGTATAGGACTCGAGAGTTTCGTCTGTCCACTGTTTTATAGACACCAAGCGTTATTGATGCCTAATAATTAAGGTGAGGTCATGCTATGGAATTAAGGACAGGCACACATTGTATAGGAGACGAGAGTTTCGTCTGTCCACTGTTTTATAGACACCAAGCGTTATTGATGCCTAATAATTAAGGTGAGGTCACGCTATGTAATTAAGGACAGGCACCCATTGTATAGGACACGAGAGTTTCGTCTGTCCACTGCTTTATAGACACCAAGCGTTATTGATGCCTAATAATTAAGGTGAGGTCCCGTTATGGAATTAAGGACAGGCACCCATTGTATAGGACACGAGAGTTTCGTCTGTCCACTGTTTTATAGACACCAAGCGTTATTGATGCCTAATAATTAAGGTGAGGTCATGCTATGGAATTAAGGACAGGCACCCATTGTATAGGACACGAGAGTTTCGTCTGTCCACTGCTTTATGGACACCAAGCGTTATTGATGCCTAATAATTAAGGTGAAGTCATGATATGTAATTAAGGACAGGCGCCCATTGTATAGGAGACGAGAGTTTCGTCTGTCCACTGTTTTATAGACACCAAGCGTTATTGATGCCTAATAATTAAGGTGAGGTCACGCTATGTAATTAAGGACAGGCACCCATTGTATAGGACAGGAGAGTTTCATCTGTCCACTGTTTTATAGACACCAAGCGTTATTGATGCCTTATAATTAAGGTGAGGTCATGCTATGTAATTAAGGACAGGCACCCATTGTATAGGAGACGAGAGTTTCGTCTGTCCACTGCTTTATGGACACCAAGCGTTATTGATGCCTAATAATTAAGGTGAAGTCATGATATGTAATTAAGGACAGGCGCCCATTGTATAGGAGACGAGAGTTTCGTCTGTCCACTGTTTTATAGACACCAAGCGTTATTGATGCCTAATAATTAAGGTGAGGTCACGCTATGGAATTAAGGACAGGCACCCATTGTATAGGAGACGAGAGTTTCGTCTGTACACTGTTTTATAGAAACCAAGCGTTATTGATGCCTAATAATTAAGGTGAGGTCACGCTATGTAATTAAGGACAGGCACCCATTGTATAGGACACGGGAGTTTCGTCTGTCCACTGTTTTATAGACACCAAGCGTTATTGATGCCTAATAATTAAGGTGAGGTCATGCTATGTAATTAAGGACAGGCACCCATTGTATAGGAGACGAGAGTTTCGTCTGTCCACTGTTTTATAGACACCAAGCGTTATTGATGCCTAATAATTAAGGTGAGGTCACGCTATGTAATTAAGGACAGGCACCCATTGTATAGGACAGGAGAGTTTCATCTCTCCACTGTTTTATAGACACCAAGCGTTATTGATGCCTAATAATTAAGGTGAGGTCATGCTATGTAATTAAGGACAGGCACCCATTGTATAGGACACGAGAGTTTCGTCTGTCCACCGTTTTATAGACACCAAGCGTTATTGATGCCTAATAATTAAGGTGAGGTCATGCTATGTAATTAAGGACAGGCGCCCTTAGTATAGGACACGAGAGTTTCGTCTGTCCACCGTTTTATAGACACCAAGCGTTATTGATGCCAAATAATTAAGGTGAGGTCATGCTATGTAATTAAGGACAGGCACCCATTTTATAGGACAGGAGAGTTTCATCTGTCCACTGTTTTATAGACACCAAGCGTTATTGATGCCTAATAATTAAGGTGAGGTCATGCTATGTAATTAAGGACAGGCACCCATTTTATAGGACAGGAGAGTTTCATCTGTCCACTGTTTTATAGACACCAAGCGTTATTGATGCCTAATAATTAAGGTGAGGTCATGCTATGTAATTAAGGACAGGCACCCATTGTATAGGACACGAGAGTTTCGTCTGTCCACCGTTTTATAGACACCAAGCGTTATTGATGCCTAATAATTAAGGAGAGGTCATGCTATGTAATTAAGGACAGGCGCCCATTGTATAGGACACGAGAGTTTCGTCTGTCCACCGTTTTATAGACACCAAGCGTTATTGATGCCTAATAATTAAGGTGAGGTCACGCTATGTAATTAAGGACAGGCACCCATTGTATAGGACACGAGAGTTTCGTCTGTCCACTGTTTTATAGACACCAAGCGTTATTGATGCCTAATAATTAAAGTGAAGTCACGCTATGTAATAAAGGACAGGCAACCATTGTATAGGACACGGGAGTTTCGTCTGTCCACTGTTTTATAGACACCAAGCGTTATTGATGCCTAATAATTAAGGTGAAGTCATGCTATGTAATAAAGTACAGGCACCCATTGTATAGGACACGGGAGTTTCGTCTGTCCACCGTTTTATAGACACCAAGCGTTATTGATGCCTAATAATTAAGGTGAAGTCATGCTATGTAATAAAGTACAGGCACCCATTGTATAGGACACGAGAGTTTCGTCTGTCCACTGTTTTATAGACACCAAGCGTTATTGATGCCTAATAATTAAGGTGAGGTCACGCTATGTAATTAAGGACAGGCGCCCATTGTATAGGACACGAGAGTTTCGTCTGTCCACTGTTTTATAGTCACCAAGCGTTATTGATGCCTAATAATTAAGGTGAGGTCACGCTATGTAATTAAGGACAGGCACCCATTGTATAGGACACGGGAGTTTCGTCTGTCCACTGTTTTATAGACACCAAGCGTTATTGATGCGTAATAATTAAGGTGAGGTCACGCTATGTAATTAAGGACAGGCACCCATTGTATAGGACACGAGAGTTTCGTCTGTCCACCGTTTTATAGACACCAAGCGTTATTGATGCCTAATAATTAAGGTGAGGTCATGATATGTAATTAAGGACAGGCGCGCATTGTATAGGACACGGGAGTTTCGTCTGTCTACTGTTTTATAGACACCAAGCGTTATTGATGCCCAATAATTAAGGTGAGGTCACGCTATGTAATTAAGGACAGGCACCCATTGTATAGGACACGAGAGTTTCGTCTGTCCACCGTTTTATAGCCACCAAGCGTTATTGATGCCTAATAATTAAGGTGAAGACACGCTATGTAATTAAGGACAGGCACCCATTGTATAGGACACGAGAGTTTCGTCTGTCCACTGTTTTATAGACACCAAGCGTTATTGATGCCTAATAATTAAGGTGAGGTCACGCTATGGAATTAAGGACAGGCGCCCATTGTATAGGAGACGAGAGTTTCGTCTGTCCACCGTTTTATAGACACCAAGCGTTATTGATGCCTAATAATTAAGGTGAAGTCACGCTATGTAATTAAGGACAGGCACACATTGTATAGGACACGAGAGTTTCGTCTGTCCACTGTTTTATAGACACCAAGCGTTATTGATGCCTAATAATTAAGGTGAGGTCACGCTATGTAATAAAGTACAGGCACCCATTGTATAGGACACGAGAGTTTCGTCTGTCCTCTGCTTTATAGACACCAAGCGTTATTGATGCCTAATAATTAAGGTGAGGTCACGCTATGGAATGAAGGACAGGCACCCATTGTATAGGACACGAGAGTTTCGTCTGTCCACTGTTTTAAAGACACCAAGCGTTATTGATGCCTAATAATTAAGGTGAGGTCACGCTATGGAATTAAGGACAGGCACACATTGTATAGGACACGAGAGTTTCGTCTGTCCACTGTTTTATAGACACCAAGCGTTATTGATGCCTAATAATTAAGGTGAGGTCACGCTATGGAATTAAGGACAGGCGCCCATTGTATAGGACACGAGAGTTTCGTCTGTCCACTGTTTTATAGACACCAAGCGTTATTGATGCCTAATAATTAAGGTGAGGTCATGCTATGGAATTAAGGACAGGCACACATTGTATAGGAGACGAGAGTTTCGTCTGTCCACTGTTTTATAGACACCAAGCGTTATTGATGTCTAATAATTAAGGTGAGGTCACGCTATGTAATTAAGGACAGGCACCCATTGTATAGGACACGAGAGTTTCGTCTGTCCACTGCTTTATGGACACCAAGCGTTATTGATGCCTAATAATTAAGGTGAAGTCATGATATGTAATTAAGGACAGGCGCCCATTGTATAGGAGACGAGAGTTTCGTCTGTCCACTTTTTTATAGACACCAAGCGTTATTGATGCCTAATAATTAAGGTGAGGTCACGCAATGTAATTAAGGACAGGCGCCCATTGTATAGGACACGAGAGTTTCGTCTGTCCACTGTTTTATAGTCACCAAGCGTTATTGATGCCTAATAATTAAGGTGAGGTCACGCTATGTAATTAAGGACAGGCACCCATTGTATAGGACACGGGAGTTTCGTCTAACCACTGTTTTATAGACACCAAGCGTTATTGATGCGTTATAATTAAGGTGAGGTCACGCTATGTAATTAAGGACAGGCGCCCATTGTATAGGACACGAGAGTTTCGTCTGTCCATTGTTTTATAGACACCAAGCGTTATTGATGCCTAATAATTAAGGTGAAGTCACGCTATGTAATTAAGGACAGGCGCCCATTGTATAGGACACGAGAGTTTCGTCTGTCCACTGTTTTATAGACACCAAGCGTTATTGATGCCTAATAATTAATGTGAGGTCACGCTATGTAATTAAGGACAGGCGCCCATTGTATAGGACACGACAGTTTCGTCTGTCCACTGTTTTATAGACACCAAGCGTTATTGATGCCTAATAATTAAGGTGAGGTCATGCTATGGAATTAAGGACAGGCACACATTGTATAGGAGACGAGAGTTTCGTCTGTCCACTGTTTTATAGACACCAAGCGTTATTGATGTCTAATAATTAAGGTGAGGTCACGCTATGTAATTAAGGACAGGCACCCATTGTATAGGACACGAGAGTTTCGTCTGTCCACTGCTTTATGGACACCAAGCGTTATTGATGCCTAATAATTAAGGTGAAGTCATGATATGTAATTAAGGACAGGCGCCCATTGTATAGGAGACGAGAGTTTCGTCTGTCCACTGTTTTATAGACACCAAGCGTTATTGATGCCTAATAATTAAGGTGAGGTCACGCTATGTAATTAAGGACAGGCGCCCATTGTATAGGACACGAGAGTTTCGTCTGTCCACTGTTTTATAGTCACCAAGCGTTATTGATGCCTAATAATTAAGGTGAGATCACGCTATGTAATTAAGGACAGGCACCCATTGTATAGGACACGGGAGTTTCGTCTAACCACTGTTTTATAGACACCAAGCGTTATTGATGCGTAATAATTAAGGTGAGGTCACGCTATGTAATTAAGGACAGGCACCCATTGTATAGGACACGAGAGTTTCGTCTGTCCAATGTTTTATAGACACCAAGCGTTATTGATGCCTAATAATTAAGGTGAAGTCACGCTATGTAATTAAGGACAGGCGCCCATTGTATAGGACACGAGAGTTTCGTCTGTCCACTGTTTTATAGACACCAAGCGTTATTGATGCCTAATAATTAAGGTGAGGTCATGATATGTAATTAAGGACAGGCGCGCATTGTATAGGACACGGGAGTTTCGTCTGTCCACTGTTTTATAGACACCAAGCGTTATTGATGCCCAATAATTAAGGTGAGGTCACGCTATGTAATTAAGGACAGGCACCCATTGTTTAGGACACGAGAGTTTCGTCTGTCCACCGTTTTATAGACACCAAGCTTTATTGATGCCTAATAATTAAGGTGAAGTCACGCTATGTAATTAAGGACAGGCACCCATTGTATAGGACACGAGAGTTTCGTCTGTCCACTGTTTTATAGACACCAAGCGTTATTGATGCCTAATAATTAAGGTGAGGTCACGCTATGGAATTAAGGACAGGCGCCCATTGTATAGGAGACGAGAGTTTCGTCTGTCCACCGTTTTATAGACACCAAACGTTATTGATGCCTAATAATTAAGGTGAAGTCACGCTATGTAATTAAGGACAGGCACCCATTGTATAGGACACGAGAGTTTCGTCTCTCCACTGTTTTATAGACACCAAGCGTTATTGATGCCTAATAATTAAGGTGAGGTCACGCTATGTAATAAAGGACAGGCACCCATTGTATAGGACACGAGAGTTTCGTCTGTCCACTGCTTATTAGACACCAAGCGTTATTGATGCCTAATAAATAAGGTGAGGTCACGCTATGGAATGAAGGACAGGCACCCATTGTATAGGACACGAGAGTTTCGTCTGTCCACTGTTTTAAAGACACCAAGCGTTATTGATGCCTAATAATTAAGGTGAGGTCACGCTATGGAATTAAGGACAGGCACACATTGTATAGGACACGAGAGTTTCGTCTGTCCACTGTTTTATAGTCACCAAGCGTTATTGATGCCTAATAATTAAGGTGAGGTCACGCTATGTAATTAAGGACAGGCACCCATTGTATAGGACACGGGAGTTTCGTCTAACCACTGTTTTATAGACACCAAGCGTTATTGATGCGTAATAATTAAGGTGAGGTCACGCTATGTAATTAAGGACAGGAACCCATTGTATAGGACACGAGAGTTTCGTCTGTCAACTGTTTTATAGACACCAAGCGTTATTGATGCCTAATAATTAAGGTGAAGTCACGCTATGTAATTAAGGACAGGCGCCCATTGTATAGGACACGAGAGTTTCTTCTGTCCACTGTTTTATAGACAACAAGCGTTATTGATGCCTAATAATTAAGGTGAGGTCATGATATGTAATTAAGGACAGGCGCGCATTGTATAGGACACGGGAGTTTCGTCTGTCCACTGTTTTATAGACACCAAGCGTTATTGATGCCCAATAATTAAGGTGAGGTCACGCTATGTAATTAAGGACAGGCATCCATTGTATAGGACACGAGAGTTTCGTCTGTCCACCGTTTTATAGACACCAAGCGTTATTGATGCCTAATAATTAAAGTGAAGTCACGCTATGTAATTAAGGACAGGCACCCATTGTATAGGACACGAGAGTTTCGTCTGTCCACTGTTTTATAGACACCAAGCGTTATTGATGCCTAATAATTAAGGTGAGGTCACGCTATGGAATTAAGGACAGGCGCCCATTGTATAGGAGACGAGAGTTTCGTCTGTCCACCGTTTTATAGACACCAAACGTTATTGATGCCTAATAATTAAGGTGAAGTCACGCTATGTAATTAAGGACAGGCACCCATTGTATAGGACACGAGAGTTTCGTCTGTCCACTGTTTTATAGACACCAAGCGTTATTGATGCCTAATAATTAAGGTGAGGTCACGATATGTAATAAAGGACAGGCACCCATTGTATAGGACACGAGAGTTTCGTCTGTCCACTGCTTTATAGACACCAAGCGTTATTGATGCCTAATAAATAAGGTGAGGTCACGCTATGGAATGAAGGACAGGCACCCATTGTATAGGACACGAGAGTTTCGTCTGTCCACTGTTTTATAGACACCAAGCGTTATTGATGCCTAATAATTAAGGTGAGGTCACGCTATGGAATTAAGGACAGGCGCCCATTGTATAGGACACGAGAGTTTCGTCTGTCCACTGTTTTATAGACACCAAGCGTTATTGATGCCTAATAATTAAGGTGAGGTCTTGCTATGTAATTAAGGACAGGCGTCCATTGTATAGGACTCGAGAGTTTCATCTGTCCACTGTTTTATAGACACCAAGCGTTATTGATGCCTAATAATTAAGGTGAGGTCATGCTATGGAATTAAGGACAGGCACACATTGTATAGGAGACGAGAGTTTCGTCTGTCCACTGTTTTATAGACACCAAGCGTTATTGATGCCTAATAATTAAGGTGAGGTCACGCTATGTAATTAAGGACAGGCACCCATTGTATAGGACACGAGAGTTTCGTCTGTCCACTGCTTTATAGACACCAAGCGTTATTGATGCCTAATAATTAAGGTGAGGTCCCGTTATGGAATTAAGGACAGGCACCCATTGTATAGGACACGAGAGTTTCGTCTGTCCACTTTTTTATAGACACCAAGCGTTATTGATGCCTAATAATTAAGGTGAGGTCATGCTATGGAATTAAGGACAGGCACCCATTGTATAGGACACGAGAGTTTCGTCTGTCCACTGCTTTATGGACACCAAGCGTTATTGATGCCTAATAATTAAGGTGAAGTCATGATATGTAATTAAGGACAGGCGCCCATTGTATAGGAGACGAGAGTTTCGTCTGTCCACTGTTTTATAGACACCAAGCGTTATTGATGCCTAATAATTAAGGTGAGGTCACGCTATGTAATTAAGGACAGGCACCCATTGTATACGACAGGAGAGTTTCATCTGTCCACTGTTTTATAGACACCAAGCGTTATTGATGCCTTATAATTAAGGTGAGGTCATGCTATGTAATTAAGGACAGGCACCCATTGTATAGGACACGAGAGTTTCGTCTGTCCACTGCTTTATGGACACCAAGCGTTATTGATGTCTAATAATTAAGGTGAAGTCATGATATGTAATTAAGGACAGGCGCCCATTGTATAGGAGACGAGAGTTTCGTCTGTCCACTGTTTTATAGACACCAAGCGTTATTGATGCCTAATAATTAAGGTGAGGTCACGCTATGGAATTAAGGACAGGCACCCATTGTATAGGAGACGAGAGTTTCGTCTGTCCACTGTTTTATAGAAACCAAGCGTTATTGATGCCTAATAATTAAGGTGAGGTCACGCTATGTAATTAAGGACAGGCACCCATTGTATAGGACACGGGAGTTTCGTCTGTCCACTGTTTTATAGACACCAAGCGTTATTGATGCCTAATAATTAAGGTGAGGTCATGCTATGTAATTAAGGACAGGCACCCATTGTATAGGAGACGAGAGTTTCGTCTGTCCACTGTTTTATAGACACCAAGCGTTATTGATGCCTAATAATTAAGGTGAGGTCACGCTATGTAATTAAGGACAGGCACCCATTGTATAGGACAGGAGAGTTTCATCTCTCCACTGTTTTATAGACACCAAGCGTTATTGATGCCTAATAATTAAGGTGAGGTCATGCTATGTAATTAAGGACAGGCACCCATTTTATAGGACAGGAGAGTTTCATCTGCCCACTGTTTTATAGACACCAAGCGTTATTGATGCCTAATAATTAAGGTGAGGTCATGCTATGTAATTAAGGACAGGCACCCATTGTATAGGACACGAGAGTTTCGTCTGTCCACCGTTTTATAGACACCAAGCGTTATTGATGCCTAATAATTAAGGAGAGGTCATGCTATGTAATTAAGGACAGGCGCCCATTGTATAGGACACGGGAGTTTCGTCTGTCCACTGTTTTATAGACACCAAGCGTTATTGATGCCTAATAATTAAAGTGAAGTCACGCTATGTAATAAAGGACAGGCACCCATTGTATAGGACACGGGAGTTTCGTCTGTCCACTGTTTTATAGACACCAAGCGTTATTGATGCCTAATAATTAAGGTGAAGTCATGCTATGTAATAAAGTACAGGCACCCATTGTATAGGACACGGGAGTTTCGTCTGTCCACTGTTTTATAGACACCAAGCGTTATTGATGCCTAATAATTAAGGTGAAGTCATGCTATGTAATAAAGTACAGGCACCCATTGTATAGGACACGGGAGTTTCGTCTGTCCACTGTTTTATAGACACCAAGCGTTATTGATGCCTAATAATTAAGGTGAGGTCACGCTATGTAATTAAGGACAGGCGCCCATTGTATAGGACACGAGAGTTTCGTCTGTCCACTGTTTTATAGTCACCAAGCGTTATTGATGCCTAATAATTAAGGTGAGGTCACGCTATGTAATTAAGGACAGGCACCCATTGTATAGGACACGGGAGTTTCGTCTGTCCACTGTTTTATAGACACCAAGCGTTATTGATGTGTAATAATTAAGGTGAGGTCACGCTATGTAATTAAGGACAGGCACCCATTGTATAGGACACGAGAGTTTCGTCTGTCCACTGTTTTATAGACACCAAGCGTTATTGATGCCTAATAATTAAGGTGAAGTCACGCTATGTAATTAAGGACAGGCGCCCATTGTATAGGACACGAGAGTTTCGTCTGTCCACTGTTTTATAGACACCAAGCGTTATTGATGCCTAATAATTAAGGTGAGGTCACGCTATGTAATTAAGGACAGGCACCCATTGTATACGACACGAGAGTTTCGTCTGTCCACTGTTTTATAGACACCAAGCGTTATTGATGCCTAATAATTAAGGTGAGGTCACGCTATGTAATTAAGGACAGGCGCCCATTGTATAGGACACGAGAGTTTCGTCTGTCCACTGTTTTATAGTCACCAAGCGTTATTGATGCCTAATAATTAAGGTGAGGTCACGCTATGTAATTAAGGACAGGCACCCATTGTATAGGACACGGGAGTTTCGTCTGTCCACTGTTTTATAGACACCAAGCGTTATTGATGCGTAATAATTAAGGTGAGGTCACGCTATGTAATTAAGGACAGACACCCATTGTATAGGACACGAGAGTTTCGTCTGTCCACTGTTTTATAGACACCAAGCGTTATTGATGCCTAATAATTAAGGTGAAGTCACGCTATGTAATTAAGGACAGGCGCCCATTGTATAGGACACGAGAGTTTCGTCTGTCCACTGTTTTATAGACACCAAGCGTTATTGATGCCTAATAATTAAGGTGAGGTCACGCTATGTAATTAAGGACAGGCACCCATTGTATACGACACGAGAGTTTCGTCTGTCCACTGTTTTATAGACACCAAGCGTTATTGATGCCTAATAATTAAGGTGAAGTCACGCTATGTAATTAAGGACAGGCACCCATTGTATAGGACACGAGAGTTTCGTCTGTCCACTGTTTTATAGACACCAAGCTTTATTGATGCCTAATAATTAAGGTGAGGTCATGATATGTAATTAAGGACAGGCACCCATTGTATAGGACACGAGAGTTTCGTCTGTCCACTGTTTTATAGACACCAAGCGTTATTGATGCCTAATAATTAAGGTGAGGTCACGATATGTAATTAAGGACAGGCACCCATTGTGTAGGACACGATAGTTTCGTCTGTCCACTGCTTTATAGACACCAAGCGTTATTGATGCCTAATAATTAAGGTGAAGTCATGATATGTAATTAAGGACAGGCGCCCATTGTATAGGAGACGAGAGTTTCGTCTGTCCACTGTTTTATAGACACCAAGCGTTATTGATGCCTAATAATTAAGGTGAGGTCACGCTATGGAATTAAGGACAGGCACCCATTGTATAGGAGACGAGAGTTTCGTCTGTCCACTGTTTTATAGAAACCAAGCGTTATTGATGCCTAATAATTAAGGTGAGGTCACGCTATGTAATTAAGGACAGGCACCCATTGTATAGGACACGGGAGTTTCGTCTGTCCACTGTTTTATAGAAACCAAGCGTTATTGATGCCTAATAATTAAGGTGAGGTCACGCTATGTAATTAAGGACAGGCACCCATTGTATAGGACACGAGAGTTTCGCCTGTCCACCGTTTTATAGACACCAAGCGATATTGATGCCTAATAATTAAGGTGAGGTCACGCTATGGAATTAAGGACAGGCACCCATTGTATAGGACACGGGAGTTTCGTCTGTCCACTGTTTTATAGACACCAAGCGTTATTGATGCCTAATAATTAAGGTGAGGTCATGCTATGTAATTAAGGACAGGCACCCATTGTATAGGAGACGAGAGTTTCGTCTGTCCACTGTTTTATAGACACCAAGCATTATTGATGCCTATTAATTAAGGTGAGGTCATGCTATGGAATTAAGGACAGGCGCCCATTGTATAGGACACGGGAGTTTCGTCTGTCCACTGTTTTATAGACACCAACCGTTATTGATGCCTAATAATTAAGGTGAGGTCACGCTATGTAATTAAGGACAGGCACCCATTGAATAGGACAGGAGAGTTTCATCTCTCCACTGTTTTATAGACACAAAGCGTTATTGATGCCTAATAATTAAGGTGAGGTCATGCTATGTAATTAAGGACAGGCACCCATTGTATAGGACACGAGAGTTTCGTCTGTCCACCGTTTTATAGACACCAAGCGTTATTGATGCCTAATAATTAAGGTGAGGTCATGCTATGTAATTAAGGACAGGCGCCCATTGTATAGGACACGAGAGTTTCGTCTGTCCACCGTTTTATAGACACCAAGCGTTATTGATGCCTAATAATTAAGGTGAGGTCACGCTATGTAATTAAGGACAGGCACCCATTGTATTGGACACGAAAGTTTCGTCTGTCCACTGTTTTATAGACACCAAGCGTTATTGATGCCTAATAATTAAGGTGAAGTCACGCTATGTAATAAAGGACAGGCACCCATTGTATAGGACACGGGAGTTTCGTCTGTCCACTGTTTTATAGACAACAAGCGTTATTGAAGCCTAATAATTAAGGTGAGGTCATGATATGTAATTAAGGACAGGCACCCATTGTATAGGACACGAGAGTTTCGTCTGTCCACTGTTTTATAGACACCAAGCGTTATTGATGCCTAATAATTAAGGCGAGGTCACGCTATGTAATTAATGACAGGCGCCCATTGTATAGGACACGAGAGTTTCGTCTGTCCACTGTTTTATAGTCACCAAGCGTTATTGATGCCTAATAATTAAGGTGAGGTCACGCTATGTAATTAAAGACAGGCACCCATTGTATACGACACGGGAGTTCCGTCTGTCCACTGTTTTATAGACACCAAGCGTTATTGATGACTAATAATTAAGGTGAGGTCACGCTATGTAATTAAGGACAGGCACCCATTGTATAGGACACGAGAGTTTCGTCTGTCCACTGTTTTATAGACACCAAGCGTTATTGATGCCTAATAATTAAGGTGAAGTCACGCTATGTAATTAAGGACAGGCGCCCATTGTATAGGACACGAGAGTTTCGTCTGTCCACTGTTTTATAGACAACAAGCGTTATTGATGCGTAATAATTAAGGTGAGGTCACGCTATGTAATTAAGGACAGGCACCCATTGTATAGGACACGAGAGTTTCGTCTGTCCACTGTTTTATAGGCACCAAGCGTTATTGATGCCTAATAATTAAGGTGAAGTCACGCTATGTAATTAAGGACAGGCGCCCATTGTATAGGACACGAGAGTTTCGTCTGTCCACTGTTTTATTGACACCAAGCGTTATTGATGCCTAATAATTAAGGTGAGGTCACGCTATGTAATTAAGGACAGGCACCCATTGTATAGGACACGAGAGTTTCGTCTGTCCACTGTTTTATAGACACCAAGCGTTATTGATGCCTAATAATTAAGGTGAGGTCACGCTATGTAATTAAGGACAGGCACCCATTGTATAGGACACGGGAGTTTCGTCTGTCCACTGTTTTATAGAAACCAAGCGTTATTGATGCCTAATAATTAAGGTGAGGTCACGCTATGTAATTAAGGACAGGCACTCATTGTATAGGACACGAGAGTTTCGCCTGTCCATCGTTTTATAGACACCAAGCGTTATTGATGCCTAATAATTAAGGTGAGGTCACGCTATGGAATTAAGGACAGGCACCCATTGTATAGGACACGGGAGTTTCGTCTGTCCACTGTTTTTTAGACACCAAGCGTTATTGATGCCTAATAATTAAGGTGAGGTCATGCTATGTAATTAAGGACAGGCACCCATTGTATAGGAGACGAGAGTTTCGTCTGTCCACTGTTTTATAGACACCAAGCGTTATTGATGCCTAATATTTAAGGTGAGGTCATGCTATGGAATTAAGGACAGGCGCCCATTGTATAGGACACGGGAGTTTCGTCTGTCCACTGTTTTATAGACACCTAGCGTTATAGATGCCTAATAATTAAGGTGAGGTCACGCTATGTAATTAAGGACAGGCATCCATTGTATAGGACACGAGAGTTTCGTCTGACCACCGTTTTATAGACACCAAGCGTTATTGATGCCTAATAATTAAGGTGAGGTCATGCTATGTAATTAAGGACAGGCGCCCATTGTATAGGACACGAGAGTTTCGTCTGTCCACCGTTTTATAGACACCAAGCGTTATTGATGCCTAATAATTAAGGTGAGGTCACGCTATGTAATTAAGGACAGGCACCCATTGTATTGGACACGAAAGTTTCGTCTGTCCACTGTTTTATAGACACCAAGCGTTATTGATGCCTAATAATTAAGGTGAAGTCACGCTATGTAATAAAGGACAGGCACCCATTGTATAGGACACGGGAGTTTCGTCTGTCCACTGTTTTATAGACAACAAGCGTTATTGAAGCCTAATAATTAAGGTGAGGTCATGATATGTAATTAAGGACAGGCACCCATTGTATAGGACACGAGAGTTTCGTCTGTCCACTGTTTTATAGACACCAAGCGTTATTGATGCCTAATAATTAAGGCGAGGTCACGCTATGTAATTAATGACAGGCGCCCATTGTATAGGACACGAGAGTTTCGTCTGTCCACTGTTTTATAGTCACCAAGCGTTATTGATGCCTAATAATTAAGGTGAGGTCACGCTATGTAATTAAAGACAGGCACCCATTGTATACGACACGGGAGTTCCGTCTGTCCACTGTTTTATAGACACCAAGCGTTATTGATGACTAATAATTAAGGTGAGGTCACGCTATGTAATTAAGGACAGGCACCCATTGTATAGGACACGAGAGTTTCGTCTGTCCACTGTTTTATAGACACCAAGCGTTATTGATGCCTAATAATTAAGGTGAAGTCACGCTATGTAATTAAGGACAGGCGCCCATTGTATAGGACACGAGAGTTTCGTCTGTCCACTGTTTTATAGACAACAAGCGTTATTGATGCGTAATAATTAAGGTGAGGTCACGCTATGTAATTAAGGACAGGCACCCATTGTATAGGACACGAGAGTTTCGTCTGTCCACTGTTTTATAGGCACCAAGCGTTATTGATGCCTAATAATTAAGGTGAAGTCACGCTATGTAATTAAGGACAGGCGCCCATTGTATAGGACACGAGAGTTTCGTCTGTCCACTGTTTTATTGACACCAAGCGTTATTGATGCCTAATAATTAAGGTGAGGTCACGCTATGTAATTAAGGACAGGCACCCATTGTATAGGACACGAGAGTTTCGTCTGTCCACTGTTTTATAGACACCAAGCGTTATTGATGCCTAATAATTAAGGTGAGGTCACGCTATGTAATTAAGGACAGGCACCCATTGTATAGGACACGGGAGTTTCGTCTGTCCACTGTTTTATAGAAACCAAGCGTTATTGATGCCTAATAATTAAGGTGAGGTCACGCTATGTAATTAAGGACAGGCACTCATTGTATAGGACACGAGAGTTTCGCCTGTCCATCGTTTTATAGACACCAAGCGTTATTGATGCCTAATAATTAAGGTGAGGTCACGCTATGGAATTAAGGACAGGCACCCATTGTATAGGACACGGGAGTTTCGTCTGTCCACTGTTTTTTAGACACCAAGCGTTATTGATGCCTAATAATTAAGGTGAGGTCATGCTATGTAATTAAGGACAGGCACCCATTGTATAGGAGACGAGAGTTTCGTCTGTCCACTGTTTTATAGACACCAAGCGTTATTGATGCCTAATATTTAAGGTGAGGTCATGCTATGGAATTAAGGACAGGCGCCCATTGTATAGGACACGGGAGTTTCGTCTGTCCACTGTTTTATAGACACCTAGCGTTATAGATGCCTAATAATTAAGGTGAGGTCACGCTATGTAATTAAGGACAGGCATCCATTGTATAGGACACGAGAGTTTCGTCTGACCACCGTTTTATAGACACCAAGCGTTATTGATGCCTAATAATTAAGGTGAGGTCATGCTATGTAATTAAGGACAGGCGCCCATTGTATAGGACACGAGAGTTTCGTCTGTCCACCGTTTTATAGACACCAAGCGTTATTGATGCCTAATAATTAAGGTGAGGTCACGCTATGTAATTAAGGACAGGCACCCATTGTATTGGACACGAGAGTTTCGTCTGTCCACTGTTTTATAGACACCAAGCGTTATTGATGCCTAATAATTAAGGTGAAGTCACGCTATGTAATAAAGGACAGGCACCCATTGTATAGGACACAGGAGTTTCGTCTGTCCACTGTTTTATAGACACCAAGCGTTATTGATGCCTAATAATTAAGGTGAGGTCATGATATGTAATTAAGGACAGGCACCCATTGTATAGGACACGCGAGTTTCGTCTGTCCACTGTTTATAGACACCAAGCGTTATTGATGCCTAATAATTAAGCCGAGGTCACGCTATGTAATTAAGGACAGGCGCCCATTGTATAGGACACGAGAGTTTCGTCTGTCCACTGTTTTATAGTCACCAAGCGTTATTGATGCCTAATAATTAAGGTGAGGTCACGCTATGTAATTAAAGACAGGCACCCATTGTATAGGACACGGGAGTTTCGTCTGTCCACTGTTTTATAGACACCAAGCGTTATTGATGACTAATAATTAAGGTGAGGTCACGCTATGTAATTAAGGACAGGCACCCATTGTATAGGACACGAGAGTTTCGTCTGTCCACTGTTTTATAGACACCAAGGGTTATTGATGCCTAATAATTAAGGTGAAGTCACGCTATGTAATTAAGGACAGGCGCCCATTGTATAGGACACGAGAGTTTCGTCTGTCCACTGTTTTATAGACACCAAGCGTTATTGATGCCCAATAATTAAGGTGAGGTCACGCTATGTAATTAAGGACAGGCACCCATTGTATAGGACACGAGAGTTTCGTCTGTCCACTGTTTTATAGACACCAAGCGTTATTGATGCCTAATAATTAAGGTGAGTTCATGATATGTAATTAAGGACAGGCGCCCATTGTATAGGAGACGAGAGTTTCGTCTGTCCACGGTTTTATAGACACCAAGCGTTATTGATGCCTAATAATTAAGGTGAGGTCATGATATGTAATTAAGGACAGGCACCCATTGTATAGGACGCGAGAATTTCGTCTGTCCACTGTTTTATAGACACCAAGCGTTATTGATGCCTAATAATTAAGGTGAGGTCACGATATGTAATTAAGGACAGGCACCCATTGTATAGGACACGAGAGTTTCGTCTGTCTACTGCTTTATAGACACCAAGCGTTATTGATGCCTAATAATTAAGGTGAAGTCATGATATGTAATTAAGGACAGGCGCCCATTGTATAGGAGACGAGAGTTTCGTCTGTCCACTGTTTTATAGACACCAAGCGTTATTGATGCCTAATAATTAAGGTGAGGTCACGCTATGGAATTAAGGACAGGCACCCATTGTATAGGAGACGAGAGTTTCGTCTGTCCACTGTTTTATAGAAACCAAGCGTTATTGATGCCTAATAATTAAGGTGAGGTCACGCTATGTAATTAAGGACAGGCACCCATTGTATAGGACACGGGAGTTTCGTCTGTCCACTGTTTTATAGACACCAAGCGTTATTGATGCCTAATAATTAAGGTGAGGTCACGCTATGTAATTAAGGACAGGCACCCATTGTATAGGAGAGGAGAGTTTCATCTGTCCACTGTTTTATAGACACCAAGCGTTATTGATGCCTAATAATTAAGGTGAGGTCATGCTATGTAATTAAGGACAGGCACCCATTGTATAGGACACGGGAGTTTCGTCTGTCCACTGTTTTATAGACACCAAGCGTTATTGATGCCTAATAATTAAGGTGAGGTCACGCTATGTAATTAAGGACAGGCGCCCATTGTATAGGACACGGGAGTTTCGTCTGTCCACTGTTTTATAGACACCAAGCATTATTGATGCCTAATAATTAAGGTGAGGTCATGCTATGTAATTAAGGACAGGCACCCATTGTATAGGACACGAGAGTTTCGTCTGTCCACCGTTTTATAGACACCAAGCGTTATTGATGCCTAATAATTAAGGTGAGGTCATGCTATGTAATTAAGGACAGGCGCCCATTGTATAGGACACGAGAGTTTCGTCAGTCCACCGTTTTATAGACACCAAGCTTTATTGATGCCTAATAATTAAGGTGAGGTCACGCTATGTAATTAAGGACAGGCACCCATTGTATTGGACACGAGAGTTTCGTCTGTCCACTGTTTTATAGACAGTAAGCGTTATTGATGCCTAATAATTAAGGTGAAGTCACGCTATGTAATTAAGGACAGGCACCCATTGTATAGGACACGAGAGTTTCGTCTGTCCACCGTTTTATAGACACCAAGCGTTATTGATGCCTAATAATTAAGGTGAAGTCACGCTATGTAATAAAGGACAGGCACCCATTGTATAGGACACGGGAGTTTCGTCTGTCCACTGTTTTATAGACACCAAGCCTTATTGATGCCTAATAATTAAGGTGAGGTCATGATATGGAATTAAGGACAGGCACCCATTGTATAGGACACGGGAGTTTCGTCTGTCCACCGTTTTATAGACACCAAGCGTTATTGATGCCTAATAATTAAGGTGAGGTCACGCCTTGGAATTAAGGACAGGCGCCCATTGTATAGGACACGAGAGTTTCGTCTGTCCACTGTTTTATAGACACCAAGCGTTATTGATGCCTAATAATTAAGGTGAGGTCACGCTATGTAATTAAGAACAGGCACCCATTGTATAGGACACGAGAGTTTCATCTGTCCACTGTTTTATAGACACCAAGCGTTATTGATGCCTAATAATTAAGGTGAGGTCATGCTATGGAATTGAGGACAGGCACCCATTGTATAGGACACGAGAGTTTCGTCTGTCCACTGTTTTATAGACACCAAGCGTTATTGATGCCTAATAATTAAGGTGAGGTCACGCTATGTAATTAAGGACAGGCACACATTGTATAGGACACGAGAGTTTCGTCTGTCCACTGTTTTATAGACACCAAGCGTTATTGATGCCTAATAATTAAGGTGAGGTCACGCAATGTAATTAAGGACAGGCACCTATTGTATAGGAGACGAGAGTTTCGTCTGTCCACTGTTTATAGACACCAAGCGTTATTGATGCCTAATAATTAAGGTGAAGTCACGCTATGTAATTAAGGACAGGCACCCATTGTATAGGACACGAGAGTTTCGTCTGTCCACCGTTTTATAGACACCAAGCGTTATTGATGCCTAATAATTAAGGTGAGGTCACGCTATGTAATTAAGGACAGGCACCCATTGTATAGGACACGAGAGTTTCGTCTGTCCACTGTTTTATAGACACCAAGCGTTATTGATGCCTAATAATTAAGGTGAGGTCACGCTATGTAATGAAGGACAGGCGCCCATTGTATAGGACACGAGAGTTTCGTCTGTCCACTGTTTTATAGACACCAAGCGTTATTGATGCCTAATAATTAAGGTGAGGTCATGATATGTAATTAAGGACAGGCACCCATTGTATAGGACACGAGAGTTTCGTCTGTCCACCGTTTTATAGACACCAAGCGTTATTGATGCCTAATAATTAAGGTGAAGTCATGCTATGTAATAAAGTACAGGCACCCATTGTATAGGAGACGAGAGTTTCGTCTGTCCACTGTTTTATAGACACCAAGCGTTATTGATGCCTAATAATTAAGTTGAGGTCACGATATGTAATTAAGGACAGGCGCCCATTGTATAGGAGACGAGAGTTTCGTCTGTCCACTGTTTTATAGACACCAAGCGTTATTGATGCCTAATAATTAAGGTGCGGTCACGCTATGTAATTAAGGACAGGCACCCATTGTATAGGACACGAGAGTTTTGTCTGTCCACTGTTTAACAGACACCAAGCGTTATTGATGCCTAATAATTAAGGTGAGGTCATGATATGTAATTAAGGACAGGCGCCCATTGTATAGGAGACGAGAGTTTCGTCTGTCCACTGTTTTATAGACACCAAGCGTTATTGATGCCTAATAATTAAGGTGAGGTCACGCTATGTAATTAAGGACAGGCACCCATTGTATAGGACACGAGAGTTTCGTCTGTCCACAGTTTTATAGACACCAAGCGTTATTGATGCCTAATAATTAAGGTGAGGTCATGCTATGTAATTAAGAACAGGCACCCATTGTATAGGACACGAGAGTTTCGTCTGTCCACCGTTTTATAGACACCAAGCGTTATTGATGCCTAATAATTAAGGTGAGGTCATGCAATGTAATTAAGGACAGGCGCCCATTGTATAGGACACGGGAGTTTCGTCTGTCCACTGTTTTATAGACACCAAGCGTTAATGATGCCTAATAATTAAGGTGAAGTCACGCTATGTAATTAAGGACAGGCACCTATTGTATAGGACACGAGAGTTTCGTCTGTCCACCGTTTTATAGACAACAAGCGTTATTGATGCCTAATAATTAAGGTGAGGTCACGCTATGTAATTAAGGACAGGCACCCATTGTATAGGACACGAGAGTTTCGTCTGTCCACTGTTTTATAGACACCAAGCGTTATTGATGCCTAATAATTAAGGTGAGGTCACGCTATGTAATTAAGGACAGGCGCCCATTGTATAGGACACGAGAGTTTCGTCTATCCACTGTTTTATAGACACCAAGCGTTATTGATGCCTAATAATTAAGGTGAGGTCATGATATGTAATTAAGGACAGGCACCCATTGTATAGGACACGAGAGTTTCGTCTGTCCACCGTTTTATAGACACCAAGCGTTATTGATGCCTAATAATTAAGGTGAAGTCATGCTATGTAATAAAGTATAGGCACCCATTGTATAGGAGACGAGAGTTTCGTCTGTCCACTGTTTTATAGACACCAAGCGTTATTGATGCCTAATAATTAAGGTGAGGTCACGATATGTAATTAAGGACAGGCGCCCATTGTATAGGAGACGAGATTTTCGTCTGTCCACGGTTTTATGGACACCAAGCGTTATTGATGCCTAATAATTAAGGTGAGGTCACGCTATGTAATTAAGGACAGGCACCCATTGTATAGGACACGAGAGTTTTGTCTGTCCACTATTTTATAGACACCAAGCGTTATTGATGCCTAATAATTAAGGTGAGTTCATGATATGTAATTAAGGACAGGCGCCCATTGTATAGGAGACGAGAGTTTCGTCTGTCCACGGTTTTATAGACACCAAGCGTTATTGATGCCTAATAATTAAGGTGAGGTCACGCTATGTAATTAAGGACAGG
The DNA here is from genome assembly GCA_946902985.2 of Meconema thalassinum. Lineage (NCBI taxonomy): Eukaryota > Metazoa > Arthropoda > Insecta > Orthoptera > Tettigoniidae > Meconema > Meconema thalassinum. Next base: position 214,055,258 of record OX336388.2, on the reverse strand, counting down.
CACCCATTGTATAGGACACGAGAGTTTCGTCTGTCCACAGTTTTATAGACACCAAGCGTTATTGATGCCTAATAATTAAGGTGAGGTCATGCTATGTAATTAAGGACAGGCACCCATTGTATAGGACACGAGAGTTTCGTGTGTCCACTGTTTTATAGACACCAAGCGTTACTGATGCCTAATAATTAAGGTGAAGTCACGCTATGTAATTAAGGACAGGCGCCCATTGTATAGGACACGAGAGTTTCGTCTGTCCACTGTTTTATAGACACCAAGCGTTATTGATGCCTAATAATTAAGGTGAGGTCACGCTATGTAATTAAGGACAGGCGCCCATTGTATAGGACACGAGAGTTTCGTCTGTCCACCGTTTTATAGACACCAAGCGTTATTGATGCCTAATAATTAAGGTGAAGTCACGCTATGGAATTAAGGACAGCCACCCATTGTATAGGACACGAGAGTTTCGCCTGTCCACTGTTTTATAGACACCAAGCGTTATTGATGCCTAATAATTAAGGTGAGGTCACGCTATGTAATTAAGGACAGGCACCCATTGTATAGGACACGAGAGTTTCGTCTGTCCACCGTTTTATAGACACCAAGCGTTATTGATGCCTAATAATTAAGGTGAGGTCATGCTATGTAATTAAGGACAGGCACCCATTGTATAGGACACGAGAGTTTCGTCTGTCCACTGTTTTATAGTCACTAAGCGTTATTGATGCCTAATAATTAAGGTGAGGTCATGCTATGTAATTAAGGACAGGCACCCATTGTATAGGACACCAGAGTTTCGTCTGTCCACTGTTTTATAGTCACCAAGCGTTATTGATGCCTAATAATTAAGGTGAGGTCATGCTATGTAAATAAGGACAGGCACCCATTGTATAGGACACGAGAGTTTCGTCTGTCCAATGTTTTATAGTCACCAAGCGTTATTGATGCCTAATAATTAAGGTGAGGTCATGCTATGTAATTAAGGACAGGCACCCATTGTATAGGACACGAACGTTTCGTCTGTCCACTGTTTTACAGACACCAAGCGTTATTGATGCCTAATAATTAAGGTGAGGTCATGCTATGGAATTAAGGACAGGCGCCCATTGTATAGGACACGAGAGTTTCGTCTGTCCACTGTTTTATAGTCACCAAGCGTTATTGATGCCTAATAATTAAGGTGAGGTCATGATATGTAATTAAGGACAGGCGCCCATTGTATAGGACACGAGAGTTTCGTCTGTCCACTGTTTTATAGACACCAAGCGTTATTGATGCCTAATAATTAAGGTGAGTTCACGCTATGTAATTAAGGACAGGCACCCATTGTATAGGACACGAGAGTTTCGTCTGTCCACTGTTTTATAGTCACCAAGCGTTATTGATGCCTAATAATTAAGGTGAGGTCATGATATGTAATTAAGGACAGGCGCCCATTGTATAGAACACGAGAGTTTCGTCTGTCCACTGTTTTATAGACACCAAGCGTTATTGATGCCTAATAATTAAGGTGAGGTCACGCTATGTAATTAAGGACAGGCACCCATTGTATAGGACACGAGAGTTTCGTCTGTCCACTGTTTTATAGACACCAAGCGTTATTGATGCCTAATAATTAAGGTGAGGTCACGCTAAGGAATTAAGGACAGGCACCCATTGTATAGGACACGAGAGTTTCGTCTGTCCACTGTTTTATAGACTCCAAGCGTTATTGATACCTAATAATTAAGGTGAGGTCACGCTATGGAATTAAGGACAGGCACCCATTGTATAGGACACGAGAGTTTCGTCTGTCCACCATTTTATAGACACCAAGCGTTATTGATGCCTAATAATTAAGGTGAGGTCATGCTATGGAATTAAGGACAGGCGACCATTGTATAGGACACGAGTGTTTCGTCTGTCCACTGTTTTATAGACACCAAGCGTTCTTGATGCCTAATAATTAAGGTGAGGTCACGCTATGTAATTAAGGACAGGCGCCCATTGTATAGGAGACGAGAGTTTCGTCTGTCCACCATTTTATAGACACCAAGCGTTATTGATGCCTAATAATTAAGGTGTGGTCATGCTATGTAATTAAAGACAGGCGACCATTGTATAGGACACGAGAGTTTCGTCTGTCCACTGTTTTATAGACACCAAGCGTTATTGATGCCTAATAATTAAGGTGAGGTCATGATATGTAATTAAGGACAGGCGACCATTGTATAGGACACGAGAGTTTCGTCTGTCCACTGTTTTATAGACACCAAGCGTTATTGATTCCTAATAATTAAGGTGAGATCACGATATGTAATTAAGGACAGGCGCCCATTGTATAGGACACGAGAGTTTCGTCTGTCCACTGTTTTATAGTCACCAAGCGTTATTGATGCCTAATAATTAAGGTGAGGTCATGTTATGTAATTAAGGACAGGCACCCATTGTATAGGACACGAGAGTTTCGTCTGTCCACCGTTTTATAGACACCAAGCGTTATTGATGCCTAATAATTAAGGTGAGGTCATGCTATGTAATAAAGTACAGGCACCCATTGTATAGGACACGGGAGTTTCGTCTGTCCACTGTTTTATAGACACCAAGCGTTATTGATGCCTAATAATTAAGGTGAGGTCACGCTATGTAATTAAGGACAGGCGCCCATTGTATAGGACACGAGAGTTTCGTCTGTCCACTGTTTTATAGACACCAAGCGTTATTGATGCCTAATAATTAAGGTGAGGTCATGCTATGTAATTAAGGACAGGCACCCATTGTATAGGACACGGGAGTTTCGTCTGTCCACTGTTTTATAGACACCAAGCGTTATTGATGCCTAATAATTAAGGTGAGGTCACGCTATGTAATTAAGGACAGGCGCCCATTGTATAGGACACGAGAGTTTCGTCTGTCCACTGTTTTATAGACACCAAGCGTTATTGATGCCTAATAATTAAGGTGAGGTCATGATATGTAATTAAGGACAGGCACCCATTGTATAGGACACGAGAGTTTCGTCTGTCCACCGTTTTATAGACACCAAGCGTTATTGATGCCTAATAATTAAGGTGAAGTCATGCTATGTAATAAAGTACAGGCACCCATTGTATAGGAGACGAGAGTTTCGTCTGTCCACTGTTTTATAGACACCAAGCGTTATTGATGCCTAATAATTAAGGTGAGGTCATGCTATGTAATTAAGGACAGGCACCCATTGTATAGGACACGAGAGTTTCGTCTGTCCACCGTTTTATAGACACCAAGCGTTATTGATGCCTAATAATTAAGGTGAGGTCATGCAATGTAATTAAGGACAGGCGCCCATTGTATAGGACACGGGAGTTTCGTCTGTCCACTGTTTTATAGACACCAAGCGTTAATGATGCCTAATAATTAAGGTGAAGTCACGCTATGTAATTAAGGACAGGCACCCATTGTATAGGACACGAGAGTTTCGTCTGTCCACCGTTTTATAGACAACAAGCGTTATTGATGCCTAATAATTAAGGTGAGGTCACGCTATGTAATTAAGGACAGGCACCCATTGTATAGGACACGAGAGTTTCGTCTGTCCACTGTTTTATAGACACCAAGCGTTATTGATGCCTAATAATTAAGGTGAGGTCACGCTATGTAATTAAGGACAGGCGCCCATTGTATAGGACACGAGAGTTTCGTCTATCCACTGTTTTATAGACACCAAGCGTTATTGATGCCTAATAATTAAGGTGAGGTCATGATATGTAATTAAGGACAGGCACCCATTGTATAGGACACGAGAGTTTCGTCTGTCCACCGTTTTATAGACACCAAGCGTTATTGATGCCTAATAATTAAGGTGAAGTCATGCTATGTAATAAAGTAGAGGCTCCCATTGTATAGGAGACGAGAGTTTCGTCTGTCCACTGTTTTATAGACACCAAGCGTTATTGATGCCTAATAATTAAGGTGAGGTCACGATATGTAATTAAGGACAGGCGCCCATTTTATAGGAGACGAGAGTTTCGTCTGTCCACTGTTTTATAGACACCAAGCGTTATTGATGCCTAATAATTAAGGTGAGGTCACGCTATGTAATTAAGGACAGGCACCCATTGTATAGGACACGAGAGTTTTGTCTGTCCACTGTTTTATAGACACCAAGCGTTATTGATGCCTAATAATTAAGGTGAGTTCATGATATGTAATTAAGGACAGGCGCCCATTGTATAGGAGACGAGAGTTTCGTCTGTCCACGGTTTTATAGACACCAAGCGTTATTGATGCCTAATAATTAAGGTGAGGTCACGCTATGTAATTAAGGACAGGCACCCATTGTATAGGACACGAGAGTTTCGTCTGTCCACAGTTTTATAGACACCAAGCGTTATTGATGCCTAATAATTAAGGTGAGGTCATGCTATGTAATTAAGGACAGGCACCCATTGTATAGGACACGAAAGTTTCGTCTGTCCACCGTTTTATAGACACCAAGCGTTATTGATGCCTAATAATTAAGGTGAGGTCATGCAATGTAATTAAGGACAGGCGCCCATTGTATAGGACACGGGAGTTTCGTCTGTCCACTGTTTTATAGACACCAAGCGTTATTGATGCCTAATAATTAAGGTGAGGTCATGCTATGTAATTAAGGGCAGGCACCCATTGTATAGGACACGAGAGTTTCGTCTGTCCACTGTTTTATAGACACCAAGCGTTATTGATGCCTAATAATTAAGGTGAGGTCATGCTATGTAATTTAGGACAGGCACCCATTGTATAGGACACGAGAGTTTCGTGTGTCCACTGTTTTATAGACACCAAGCGTTACTGATGCCTAATAATGAAGGTGAAGTCACACTATGTAATTAAGGACAGGCGCCCATTGTATAGGACACGAGAGTTTCGTCTGTCCACTGTTTTATAGACACCAAGCGTTATTGATGCCTAATAATTAAGGTGAGGTCATGCTATGTAATTAAGGACAGGCACCCATTGTATAGGACACGAGAGTTTCGTCTGTCCACTGTTTTATAGACACCAAGCGTTATTGATGCCTAATAATTAAGGTGAAGTCACGCTATGTAATTAAGGACAGGCGCCCATTGTATAGGACACGAGAGTTTCGTCTGTCCACTCTTTTATAGACACCAAGCGTTATTGATGCCTAATAATTAAGGTGAAGTCACGCTATGGAATTAAGGACAGCCACCCATTGTATAGGACACGAGAGTTTCGCCTGTCCACTGTTTTATAGACACCAAGCGTTATTGATGCCTAATAATTAAGGTGAGGTCACGCTATGTAATTAAGGACAGGCACCCATTGTATAGGACACGAGAGTTTCGTCTGTCCACCGTTTTATAGACACCAAGCGTTATTGATGCCTAATAATTAAGGTGAGGTCATGCTATGTAATTAAGGACAGGCACCCATTGTATAGGACACGAGAGTTTCGTCTGTCCACTGTTTTATAGTCACTAAGCGTTATTGATGCCTAATAATTAAGGTGAGGTCATGCTATGTAATTAAGGACAGGCACCCATTGTATAGGACACGAGAGTTTCGTCTGTCCACTGTTTTATAGTCACCAAGCGTTATTGATGCCTAATAATTAAGGTGAGGTCATGCTATGTAATTAAGGACAGGCACCCATTGTATAGGACACGAGAGTTTCGTCTGTCCAATGTTTTATAGTCACCAAGCGTTATTGATGCCTAATAATTAAGGTGAGGTCATGCTATGTAATTAAGGACAGGCACCCATTGTATAGGACACGAAAGTTTCGTCTGTCCACTGTTTTACAGACACCAAGCGTTATTGATGCCTAATAATTAAGGTGAGGTCATGCTATGGAATTAAGGACAGGCGCCCATTGTATAGGACACGAGAGTTTCGTCTGTCCACTGTTTTATAGTCACCAAGCGTTATTGATGCCTAATAATTAAGGTGAGGTCATGATATGTAATTAAGGCCAGGCGCCCATTGTATAGGACACGAGAGTTTCGTCTGTCCACTGTTTTATAGACACCAAGCGTTATTGATGCCTAATAATTAAGGTGAGGTCACGCTATGTAATTAAGGACAGGCACCCATTGTATAGGACACGAGAGTTTCGTCTGTCCACTGTTTTATAGTCACCAAGCGTTATTGATGCCTAATAATTAAGGTGAGGTCATGATATGTAATTAAGGCCAGGCGCCCATTGTATAGGACACGAGAGTTTCGTCTGTCCACTGTTTTATAGACACCAAGCGTTATTGATGCCTAATAATTAAGGTTCGGTCACGCTATGTAATTAAGGACAGGCACCCATTGTATAGGACACGAGAGTTTTGTCTGTCCACTGTTTAATAGACACCAAGCGTTATTGATGCCTAATAATTAAGGTGAGGTCATGATATGTAATTAAGGACAGGCGCCCATTGTATAGGAGACGAGAGTTTCGTCTGTCCACTGTTTTATAGACACCAAGCGTTATTGATGCCTAATAATTAAGGTGAGGTCACGATATGTAATTAAGGACAGGCGCCCATTGTATAGGAGACGAGAGTTTCGTCTGTCCACTGTTTTATAGACACCAAGCGTTATTGATGCCTAATAATTAAGGTTCGGTCACGCTATGTAATTAAGGACAGGCACCCATTGTATAGGACACGAGAGTTTTGTCTGTCCACTGTTTAATAGACACCAAGCGTTATTGATGCCTAATAATTAAGGTGAGGTCATGATATGTAATTAAGGACAGGCGCCCATTGTATAGGAGACGAGAGTTTCGTCTGTCCACTGTTTTATAGACACCAAGCGTTATTGATGCCTAATAATTAAGGTGAGGTCACGCTATGTAATTAAGGACAGGCACCCATTGTATAGGACACGAGAGTTTCGTCTGTCCACAGTTTTATAGACACCAAGCGTTATTGATGCCTAATAATTAAGGTGAGGTCATGCTATGTAATTAAGGACAGGCACCCATTGTATAGGACACGAGAGTTTCGTCTGTCCACCGTTTTATAGACACCAAGCGTTATTGATGCCTAATAATTAAGGTGAGGTCATGCAATGTAATTAAGGACAGGCGCCCATTGTATAGGACACGGGAGTTTCGTCTGTCCACTGTTTTATAGACACCAAGCGTTAATGATGCCTAATAATTAAGGTGAAGTCACGCTATGTAATTAAGGACAGGCACCCATTGTATAGGACACGAGAGTTTCGTCTGTCCACCGTTTTATAGACAACAAGCGTTATTGATGCCTAATAATTAAGGTGAGGTCACGCTATGTAATTAAGGACAGGCACCCATTGTATAGGACACGAGAGTTTCGTCTGTCCACTGTTTTATAGACACCAAGCGTTATTGATGCCTAATAATTAAGGTGAGGTCACGCTATGTAATTAAGGACAGGCGCCCATTGTATAGGACACGAGAGTTTCGTCTATCCACTGTTTTATAGACACCAAGCGTTATTGATGCCTAATAATTAAGGTGAGGTCATGATATGTAATTAAGGACAGGCACCCATTGTATAGGACACGAGAGTTTCGTCTGTCCACCGTTTTATAGACACCAAGCGTTATTGATGCCTAATAATTAAGGTGAAGTCATGCTATGTAATAAAGTAGAGGCTCCCATTGTATAGGAGACGAGAGTTTCGTCTGTCCACTGTTTTATAGACACCAAGCGTTATTGATGCCTAATAATTAAGGTGAGGTCACGATATGTAATTAAGGACAGGCGCCCATTGTATAGGAGACGAGAGTTTCGTCTGTCCACTGTTTTATAGACACCAAGCGTTATTGATGCCTAATAATTAAGGTGAGGTCACGCTATGTAATTAAGGACAGGCACCCATTGTATAGGACACGAGAGTTTTGTCTGTCCACTGTTTTATAGACACCAAGCGTTATTGATGCCTAATAATTAAGGTGAGTTCATGATATGTAATTAAGGACAGGCGCCCATTGTATAGGAGACGAGAGTTTCGTCTGTCCACGGTTTTATAGACACCAAGCGTTATTGATGCCTAATAATTAAGGTGAGGTCACGCTATGTAATTAAGGACAGGCACCCATTGTATAGGACACGAGAGTTTCGTCTGTCCACAGTTTTATAGACACCAAGCGTTATTGATGCCTAATAATTAAGGTGAGGTCATGCTATGTAATTAAGGACAGGCACCCATTGTATAGGACACGAAAGTTTCGTCTGTCCACCGTTTTATAGACACCAAGCGTTATTGATGCCTAATAATTAAGGTGAGGTCATGCAATGTAATTAAGGACAGGCGCCCATTGTATAGGACACGGGAGTTTCGTCTGTCCACTGTTTTATAGACACCAAGCGTTATTGATGCCTAATAATTAAGGTGAGGTCATGCTATGTAATTAAGGGCAGGCACCCATTGTATAGGACACGAGAGTTTCGTCTGTCCACTGTTTTATAGACACCAAGCGTTATTGATGCCTAATAATTAAGGTGAGGTCATGCTATGTAATTTAGGACAGGCACCCATTGTATAGGACACGAGAGTTTCGTGTGTCCACTGTTTTATAGACACCAAGCGTTACTGATGCCTAATAATGAAGGTGAAGTCACACTATGTAATTAAGGACAGGCGCCCATTGTATAGGACACGAGAGTTTCGTCTGTCCACTGTTTTATAGACACCAAGCGTTATTGATGCCTAATAATTAAGGTGAGATCATGCTATGTAATTAAGGACAGGCACCCATTGTATAGGACACGAGAGTTTCGTCTGTCCACTGTTTTATAGACACCAAGCGTTATTGATGCCTAATAATTAAGGTGAAGTCACGCTATGTAATTAAGGACAGGCGCCCATTGTATAGGACACGAGAGTTTCGTCTGTCCACTCTTTTATAGACACCAAGCGTTATTGATGCCTAATAATTAAGGTGAAGTCACGCTATGGAATTAAGGACAGCCACCCATTGTATAGGACACGAGAGTTTCGCCTGTCCACTGTTTTATAGACACCAAGCGTTATTGATGCCTAATAATTAAGGTGAGGTCACGCTATGTAATTAAGGACAGGCACCCATTGTATAGGACACGAGAGTTTCGTCTGTCCACCGTTTTATAGACACCAAGCGTTATTGATGCCTAATAATTAAGGTGAGGTCATGCTATGTAATTAAGGACAGGCACCCATTGTATAGGACACGAGAGTTTCGTCTGTCCACTGTTTTATAGTCACTAAGCGTTATTGATGCCTAATAATTAAGGTGAGGTCATGCTATGTAATTAAGGACAGGCACCCATTGTATAGGACACGAGAGTTTCGTCTGTCCACTGTTTTATAGTCACCAAGCGTTATTGATGCCTAATAATTAAGGTGAGGTCATGCTATGTAATTAAGGACAGGCACCCATTGTATAGGACACGAGAGTTTCGTCTGTCCAATGTTTTATAGTCACCAAGCGTTATTGATGCCTAATAATTAAGGTGAGGTCATGCTATGTAATTAAGGACAGGCACCCATTGTATAGGACACGAAAGTTTCGTCTGTCCACTGTTTTACAGACACCAAGCGTTATTGATGCCTAATAATTAAGGTGAGGTCATGCTATGGAATTAAGGACAGGCGCCCATTGTATAGGACACGAGAGTTTCGTCTGTCCACTGTTTTATAGTCACCAAGCGTTATTGATGCCTAATAATTAAGGTGAGGTCATGATATGTAATTAAGGCCAGGCGCCCATTGTATAGGACACGAGAGTTTCGTCTGTCCACTGTTTTATAGACACCAAGCGTTATTGATGCCTAATAATTAAGGTGAGGTCACGCTATGTAATTAAGGACAGGCACCCATTGTATAGGACACGAGAGTTTCGTCTGTCCACTGTTTTAAAGACACCAAGCGTTATTGATGCCTAATAATTAAGGTGAGGTCACGCTAAGGAATTAAGGACAGGCACCCATTGTATAGGACACGAGAGTTTCGTCTGTCCACTGTTTTATAGACACCAAGCGTTATTGATACCTAATAATTAAGGTGAGGTCACGCTATGGAATTAAGGACAGGCACCCATTGTATAGGACACGAGAGTTTCGTCTGTCCACCATTTTATAGACACCAAGCGTTATTGATGCCTAATAATTAAGGTGAGGTCATGCTATGGAATTAAGGACAGGTTCCATTGTATAGGACACGAGAGTTTCGTCTGTCCACTGTTTTATAGACACCAAGCGTTATTGATGCCTAATAATTAAGGTGAGGTCACGCTATGTAATTAAGGACAGGCGCCCATTGTATAGGAGACGAGAGTTTCGTCTGTCCACCATTTTATAGACACCAAGCGTTATTGATGCCTAATAATTAAGGTGAGGTCATGATATGTAATTAAGGACAGGCACCCATTGTATAGGACGCGAGAATTTCGTCTGTCCACTGTTTTATAGACACCAAGCGTTATTGATGCCTAATAATTAAGGTGAGGTCACGATATGTAATTAAGGACAGGCACCCATTGTATAGGACACGAGAGTTTCGTCTGTCCACTGCTTTATAGACACCAAGCGTTATTGATGCCTAATAATTAAGGTGAAGTCATGATATGTAATTAAGGACAGGCGCCCATTGTATAAGAGACGAGAGTTTCGTCTGTCCACTGTTTTATAGACACCAAGCGTTATTGATGCCTAATAATTAAGGTGAGGTCACGCTATGGAATTAAGGACAGGCACCCATTGTATAGGAGACGAGAGTTTCGTCTGTCCACTGTTTTATAGAAACCAAGCGTTATTGATGCCTAATAATTAAGGTGAGGTCACGCTATGTAATTAAGGACAGGCACCCATTGTATAGGACACGGGATTTTCGTCTGTCCACTGTTTTATAGACACCAAGCGTTATTGATGCCTAATAATTAAGGTGAGGTCACGCTATGTAATTAAGGACAGGCACCCATTGTATAGGAGAGGAGAGTTTCGTCTGTCCACTGTTTTATAGACACCAAGCGTTATTGATGCCTAATAATTAAGGTGAAGTCACGCTATGGAATTAAGGACAGCCACCCATTGTATAGGACACGAGAGTTTCGCCTGTCCACTGTTTTATAGACACCAAGCGTTATTGATGCCTAATAATTAAGGTGAGGTCACGCTATGTAATTAAGGACAGGCACCCATTGTATAGGACACGAGAGTTTCGTCTGTCCACCGTTTTATAGACACCAAGCGTTATTGATGCCTAATAATTAAGGTGAGGTCATGCTATGTAATTAAGGACAGGCACCCATTGTATAGGACACGAGAGTTTCGTCTGTCCACTGTTTTATAGTCACTAAGCGTTATTGATGCCTAATAATTAAGGTGAGGTCATGCTATGTAATTAAGGACAGGCACCCATTGTATAGGACACCAGAGTTTCGTCTGTCCACTGTTTTATAGTCACCAAGCGTTATTGATGCCTAATAATTAAGGTGAGGTCATGCTATGTAAATAAGGACAGGCACCCATTGTATAGGACACGAGAGTTTCGTCTGTCCAATGTTTTATAGTCACCAAGCGTTATTGATGCCTAATAATTAAGGTGAGGTCATGCTATGTAATTAAGGACAGGCACCCATTGTATAGGACACGAACGTTTCGTCTGTCCACGGTTTTACAGACACCAAGCGTTATTGATGCCTAATAATTAAGGTGAGGTCATGCTATGGAATTAAGGACAGGCGCCCATTGTATAGGACACGAGAGTTTCGTCTGTCCACTGTTTTATAGTCACCAAGCGTTATTGATGCCTAATAATTAAGGTGAGGTCACGCTAAGGAATTAAGGACAGGCACCCATTGTATAGGACACGAGAGTTTCGTCTGTCCACTGTTTTATAGACACCAAGCGTTATTGATACCTAATAATTAAGGTGAGGTCACGCTATGGAATTAAGGACAGGCACCCATTGTATAGGACACGAGAGTTTCGTCTGTCCACCATTTTATAGACACCAAGCGTTATTGATGCCTAATAATTAAGGTGAGGTCATGCTATGGAATTAAGGACAGGCGACCATTGTATAGGACACGAGAGTTTCGTCTGTCCACCATTTTATAGACACCAAGCGTTATTGATGCCTAATAATTAAGGTGAGGTCATGCTATGGAATTAAGGACAGGCGACCATTGTATAGGACACGAGAGTTTCGTCTGTCCACTGTTTTATAGACACCAAGCGTTCTTGATGCCTAATAATTAAGGTTAGGTCACGCTATGTAATTAAGGACAGGCGCCCATTGTATAGGAGACGAGAGTTTCGTCTGTCCACCATTTTATAGACACCAAGCGTTATTGATGCCTAATAATTAAGGTGTGGTCATGCTAGGTAATTAAAGACAGGCGACCATTGTATAGGACACGAGAGTTTCGTCTGTCCACTGTTTTATAGACACCAAGCGTTATTGATGCCTAATAATTAAGGTGAGGTCATGATATGTAATTAAGGACAGGCGACCATTGTATAGGACACGAGAGTTTCGACTGTCCACTGTTTTATAGACACCAAGCGTTATTGATTCCTAATAATTAAGGTGAGATCACGATATGTAATTAAGGACAGGCGCCCATTGTATAGGACACGAGAGTTTCGTCTGTCCACTGTTTTATAGTCACCAAGCGTTATTGATGCCTAATAATTAAGGTGAGGTCATGTTATGTAATTAAGGACAGGCACCCATTGTATAGGACACGAGAGTTTCGTCTGTCCACCGTTTTATAGACACCAAGCGTTATTGATGCCTAATAATTAAGGTGAGGTCATGCTATGTAATAAAGTACAGGCACCCATTGTATAGGACACGGGAGTTTTGTCTGTCCACTGTTTTATAGACACCAAGCGTTATTGATGCCTAATAATTAAGGTGAGGTCACGCTATGTAATTAAGGACAGGCGCCCATTGTATAGGACACGAGAGTTTCGTCTGTCCACTGTTTTATAGACACCAAGCGTTATTGATGCCTAATAATTAAGGTGAGGTCATGCTATGTAATTAAGGACAGGCACCCATTGTATAGGACACGGGAGTTTCGTCTGTCCACTGTTTTATAGACACCAAGCGTTATTGATGCCTAATAATTAAGGTGAGTTCACGCTATGTAATTAAGGACAGGCGCCCATTGTATAGGACACGAGAGTTTCGTCTGTCCACTGTTTTATAGACACCAAGCGTTATTGATGCCTAATAATTAAGGTGAGGTCATGATATGTAATTAAGGACAGGCACCCATTGTATAGGACACGAGAGTTTCGTCTGTCCACCGTTTTATAGACACCAAGCGTTATTGATGCCTAATAATTAAGGTGAAGTCATGCTATGTAATAAAGTACAGGCACCCATTGTATAGGAGACGAGAGTTTCGTCTGTCCACTGTTTTATAGACACCAAGCGTTATTGATGCCTAATAATTAAGGTGAGGTCACGCTATGTAATTAAGGACAGGCACCCATTGTATAGGACACGAGAGTTTCGTCTGTCCACAGTTTTATAGACACCAAGCGTTATTGATGCCTAATAATTAAGGTAAGGTCATGCTATGTAATTAAGGACAGGCACCCATTGTATAGGACACGAGAGTTTCGTCTGTCCACCGTTTTATAGACACCAAGCGTTATTGATGCCTAATAATTAAGGTGAGGTCATGCAATGTAATTAAGGACAGGCGCCCATTGTATAGGACACGGGAGTTTCGTCTGTCCACTGTTTTATAGACACCAAGCGTTAATGATGCCTAATAATTAAGGTGAAGTCACGCTATGTAATTAAGGACAGGCACCCATTGTATAGGACACGAGAGTTTCGTCTGTCCACCGTTTTATAGACAACAAGCGTTATTGATGCCTAATAATTAAGGTGAGGTCACGCTATGTAATTAAGGACAGGCACCCATTGTATAGGACACGAGAGTTTCGTCTGTCCACTGTTTTATAGACACCAAGCGTTATTGATGCCTAATAATTAAGGTGAGGTCACGCTATGTAATTAAGGACAGGCGCCCATTGTATAGGACACGAGAGTTTCGTCTATCCACTGTTTTATAGACACCAAGCGTTATTGATGCCTAATAATTAAGGTGAGGTCATGATATGTAATTAAGGACAGGCACCCATTGTATAGGACACGAGAGTTTCGTCTGTCCACCGTTTTATAGACACCAAGCGTTATTGATGCCTAATAATTAAGGTGAAGTCATGCTATGTAATAAAGTAGAGGCTCCCATTGTATAGGAGACGAGAGTTTCGTCTGTCCACTGTTTTATAGACACCAAGCGTTATTGATGCCTAATAATTAAGGTGAGGTCACGATATGTAATTAAGGACAGGCGCCCATTTTATAGGAGACGAGAGTTTCGTCTGTCCACTGTTTTATAGACACCAAGCGTTATTGATGCCTAATAATTAAGGTGAGGTCACGCTATGTAATTAAGGACAGGCACCCATTGTATAGGACACGAGAGTTTTGTCTGTCCACTGTTTTATAGACACCAAGCGTTATTGATGCCTAATAATTAAGGTGAGTTCATGATATGTAATTAAGGACAGGCGCCCATTGTATAGGAGACGAGAGTTTCGTCTGTCCACGGTTTTATAGACACCAAGCGTTATTGATGCCTAATAATTAAGGTGAGGTCACGCTATGTAATTAAGGACAGGCACCCATTGTATAGGACACGAGAGTTTCGTCTGTCCACAGTTTTATAGACACCAAGCGTTATTGATGCCTAATAATTAAGGTGAGGTCATGCTATGTAATTAAGGACAGGCACCCATTGTATAGGACACGAAAGTTTCGTCTGTCCACCGTTTTATAGACACCAAGCGTTATTGATGCCTAATAATTAAGGTGAGGTCATGCAATGTAATTAAGGACAGGCGCCCATTGTATAGGACACGGGAGTTTCGTCTGTCCACTGTTTTATAGACACCAAGCGTTATTGATGCCTAATAATTAAGGTGAGGTCATGCTATGTAATTAAGGGCAGGCACCCATTGTATAGGACACGAGAGTTTCGTCTGTCCACTGTTTTATAGACACCAAGCGTTATTGATGCCTAATAATTAAGGTGAGGTCATGCTATGTAATTTAGGACAGGCACCCATTGTATAGGACACGAGAGTTTCGTGTGTCCACTGTTTTATAGACACCAAGCGTTACTGATGCCTAATAATGAAGGTGAAGTCACACTATGTAATTAAGGACAGGCGCCCATTGTATAGGACACGAGAGTTTCGTCTGTCCACTGTTTTATAGACACCAAGCGTTATTGATGCCTAATAATTAAGGTGAGGTCACGCTATGTAATTAAGGACAGGCACCCATTGTATAGGACACGAGAGTTTCGTCTGTCCACTGTTTTATAGACACCAAGCGTTATTGATGCCTAATAATTAAGGTGAAGTCACGCTATGTAATTAAGGACAGGCACCCATTGTATAGGACACGAGAGTTTCGTCTGTCCACCGTTTTATAGACACCAAGCGTTATTGATGCCTAATAATTAAGGTGAAGTCACGCTATGTAATAAAGGACAGGCACCCATTGTATAGGACACGGGAGTTTCGTCTGTCCACTGTTTTATAGACACCAAGCCTTATTGATGCCTAATAATTAAGGTGAGGTCATGATATGGAATTAAGGACAGGCACCCATTGTATAGGACACGGGAGTTTCGTCTGTCCACCGTTTTATAGACACCAAGCGTTATTGATGCCTAATAATTAAGGTGAGGTCACGCCTTGGAATTAAGGACAGGCGCCCATTGTATAGGACACGAGAGTTTCGTCTGTCCACTGTTTTATAGACACCAAGCGTTATTGATGCCTAATAATTAAGGTGAGGTCACGCTATGTAATTAAGGACAGGCACCCATTGTATAGGACACGAGAGTTTTGTCTGTCCACTGTTTAATAGACACCAAGCGTTATTGATGCCTAATAATTAAGGTGAGGTCATGATATGTAATTAAGGACAGGCGCCCATTGTATAGGAGACGAGAGTTTCGTCTGTCCACTGTTTTATAGACACCAAGCGTTATTGATGCCTAATAATTAAGGTGAGGTCACGCTATGTAATTAAGGACAGGCACCCATTGTATAGGACACGAGAGTTTCGTCTGTCCACAGTTTTATAGACACCAAGCGTTATTGATGCCTAATAATTAAGGTGAGGTCATGCTATGTAATTAAGGACAGGCACCCATTGTATAGGACACGAGAGTTTCGTCTGTCCACCGTTTTATAGACACCAAGCGTTATTGATGCCTAATAATTAAGGTGAGGTCATGCAATGTAATTAAGGACAGGCGCCCATTGTATAGGACACGGGAGTTTCGTCTGTCCACTGTTTTATAGACACCAAGCGTTAATGATGCCTAATAATTAAGGTGAAGTCACGCTATGTAATTAAGGACAGGCACCCATTGTATAGGACACGAGAGTTTCGTCTGTCCACCGTTTTATAGACAACAAGCGTTATTGATGCCTAATAATTAAGGTGAGGTCACGCTATGTAATTAAGGACAGGCACCCATTGTATAGGACACGAGAGTTTCGTCTGTCCACTGTTTTATAGACACCAAGCGTTATTGATGCCTAATAATTAAGGTGAGGTCACGCTATGTAATTAAGGACAGGCGCCCATTGTATAGGACACGAGAGTTTCGTCTATCCACTGTTTTATAGACACCAAGCGTTATTGATGCCTAATAATTAAGGTGAGGTCATGATATGTAATTAAGGACAGGCACCCATTGTATAGGACACGAGAGTTTCGTCTGTCCACCGTTTTATAGACACCAAGCGTTATTGATGCCTAATAATTAAGGTGAAGTCATGCTATGTAATAAAGTAGAGGCTCCCATTGTATAGGAGACGAGAGTTTCGTCTGTCCACTGTTTTATAGACACCAAGCGTTATTGATGCCTAATAATTAAGGTGAGGTCACGATATGTAATTAAGGACAGGCGCCCATTGTATAGGAGACGAGAGTTTCGTCTGTCCACTGTTTTATAGACACCAAGCGTTATTGATGCCTAATAATTAAGGTGAGGTCACGCTATGTAATTAAGGACAGGCACCCATTGTATAGGACACGAGAGTTTTGTCTGTCCACTGTTTTATAGACACCAAGCGTTATTGATGCCTAATAATTAAGGTGAGTTCATGATATGTAATTAAGGACAGGCGCCCATTGTATAGGAGACGAGAGTTTCGTCAGTCCACCGTTTTATAGACACCAAGCTTTATTGATGCCTAATAATTAAGGTGAGGTCACGCTATGTAATTAAGGACAGGCACCCATTGTATTGGACACGAGAGTTTCGTCTGTCCACTGTTTTATAGACAGTAAGCGTTATTGATGCCTAATAATTAAGGTGAAGTCACGCTATGTAATTAAGGACAGGCACCCATTGTATAGGACACGAGAGTTTCGTCTGTCCACCGTTTTATAGACACCAAGCGTTATTGATGCCTAATAATTAAGGTGAAGTCACGCTATGTAATAAAGGACAGGCACCCATTGTATAGGACACGGGAGTTTCGTCTGTCCACTGTTTTATAGACACCAAGCCTTATTGATGCCTAATAATTAAGGTGAGGTCATGATATGGAATTAAGGACAGGCACCCATTGTATAGGACACGGGAGTTTCGTCTGTCCACCGTTTTATAGACACCAAGCGTTATTGATGCCTAATAATTAAGGTGAGGTCACGCCTTGGAATTAAGGACAGGCGCCCATTGTATAGGACACGAGAGTTTCGTCTGTCCACTGTTTTATAGACACCAAGCGTTATTGATGCCTAATAATTAAGGTGAGGTCACGCTATGTAATTAAGAACAGGCACCCATTGTATAGGACACGAGAGTTTCATCTGTCCACTGTTTTATAGACACCAAGCGTTATTGATGCCTAATAATTAAGGTGAGGTCATGCTATGGAATTGAGGACAGGCACCCATTGTATAGGACACGAGAGTTTCGTCTGTCCACTGTTTTATAGACACCAAGCGTTATTGATGCCTAATAATTAAGGTGAGGTCACGCTATGTAATTAAGGACAGGCACACATTGTATAGGACACGAGAGTTTCGTCTGTCCACTGTTTTATAGACACCAAGCGTTATTGATGCCTAATAATTAAGGTGAGGTCACGCAATGTAATTAAGGACAGGCACCTATTGTATAGGAGACGAGAGTTTCGTCTGTCCACTGTTTATAGACACCAAGCGTTATTGATGCCTAATAATTAAGGTGAAGTCACGCTATGTAATTAAGGACAGGCACCCATTGTATAGGACACGAGAGTTTCGTCTGTCCACCGTTTTATAGACACCAAGCGTTATTGATGCCTAATAATTAAGGTGAGGTCACGCTATGTAATTAAGGACAGGCACCCATTGTATAGGACACGAGAGTTTCGTCTGTCCACTGTTTTATAGACACCAAGCGTTATTGATGCCTAATAATTAAGGTGAGGTCACGCTATGTAATGAAGGACAGGCGCCCATTGTATAGGACACGAGAGTTTCGTCTGTCCACTGTTTTATAGACACCAAGCGTTATTGATGCCTAATAATTAAGGTGAGGTCATGATATGTAATTAAGGACAGGCACCCATTGTATAGGACACGAGAGTTTCGTCTGTCCACCGTTTTATAGACACCAAGCGTTATTGATGCCTAATAATTAAGGTGAAGTCATGCTATGTAATAAAGTACAGGCACCCATTGTATAGGAGACGAGAGTTTCGTCTGTCCACTGTTTTATAGACACCAAGCGTTATTGATGCCTAATAATTAAGTTGAGGTCACGATATGTAATTAAGGACAGGCGCCCATTGTATAGGAGACGAGAGTTTCGTCTGTCCACTGTTTTATAGACACCAAGCGTTATTGATGCCTAATAATTAAGGTGCGGTCACGCTATGTAATTAAGGACAGGCACCCATTGTATAGGACACGAGAGTTTTGTCTGTCCACTGTTTAACAGACACCAAGCGTTATTGATGCCTAATAATTAAGGTGAGGTCATGATATGTAATTAAGGACAGGCGCCCATTGTATAGGAGACGAGAGTTTCGTCTGTCCACTGTTTTATAGACACCAAGCGTTATTGATGCCTAATAATTAAGGTGAGGTCACGCTATGTAATTAAGGACAGGCACCCATTGTATAGGACACGAGAGTTTCGTCTGTCCACAGTTTTATAGACACCAAGCGTTATTGATGCCTAATAATTAAGGTGAGGTCATGCTATGTAATTAAGAACAGGCACCCATTGTATAGGACACGAGAGTTTCGTCTGTCCACCGTTTTATAGACACCAAGCGTTATTGATGCCTAATAATTAAGGTGAGGTCATGCAATGTAATTAAGGACAGGCGCCCATTGTATAGGACACGGGAGTTTCGTCTGTCCACTGTTTTATAGACACCAAGCGTTAATGATGCCTAATAATTAAGGTGAAGTCACGCTATGTAATTAAGGACAGGCACCTATTGTATAGGACACGAGAGTTTCGTCTGTCCACCGTTTTATAGACAACAAGCGTTATTGATGCCTAATAATTAAGGTGAGGTCACGCTATGTAATTAAGGACAGGCACCCATTGTATAGGACACGAGAGTTTCGTCTGTCCACTGTTTTATAGACACCAAGCGTTATTGATGCCTAATAATTAAGGTGAGGTCACGCTATGTAATTAAGGACAGGCGCCCATTGTATAGGACACGAGAGTTTCGTCTATCCACTGTTTTATAGACACCAAGCGTTATTGATGCCTAATAATTAAGGTGAGGTCATGATATGTAATTAAGGACAGGCACCCATTGTATAGGACACGAGAGTTTCGTCTGTCCACCGTTTTATAGACACCAAGCGTTATTGATGCCTAATAATTAAGGTGAAGTCATGCTATGTAATAAAGTATAGGCACCCATTGTATAGGAGACGAGAGTTTCGTCTGTCCACTGTTTTATAGACACCAAGCGTTATTGATGCCTAATAATTAAGGTGAGGTCACGATATGTAATTAAGGACAGGCGCCCATTGTATAGGAGACGAGATTTTCGTCTGTCCACGGTTTTATGGACACCAAGCGTTATTGATGCCTAATAATTAAGGTGAGGTCACGCTATGTAATTAAGGACAGGCACCCATTGTATAGGACACGAGAGTTTTGTCTGTCCACTATTTTATAGACACCAAGCGTTATTGATGCCTAATAATTAAGGTGAGTTCATGATATGTAATTAAGGACAGGCGCCCATTGTATAGGAGACGAGAGTTTCGTCTGTCCACGGTTTTATAGACACCAAGCGTTATTGATGCCTAATAATTAAGGTGAGGTCACGCTATGTAATTAAGGACAGGCACCCATTGTATAGGACACGAGAGTTTCGTCTGTCCACAGTTTTATAGACACCAAGCGTTATTGATGCCTAATAATTAAGGTGAGGTCATGCTATGTAATTAAGGACAGGCACCCATTGTATAGGACACGAGAGTTTCGTGTGTCCACTGTTTTATAGACACCAAGCGTTACTGATGCCTAATAATTAAGGTGAAGTCACGCTATGTAATTAAGGACAGGCGCCCATTGTATAGGACACGAGAGTTTCGTCTGTCCACTGTTTTATAGACACCAAGCGTTATTGATGCCTAATAATTAAGGTGAGGTCACGCTATGTAATTAAGGACAGGCGCCCATTGTATAGGACACGAGAGTTTCGTCTGTCCACCGTTTTATAGACACCAAGCGTTATTGATGCCTAATAATTAAGGTGAAGTCACGCTATGGAATTAAGGACAGCCACCCATTGTATAGGACACGAGAGTTTCGCCTGTCCACTGTTTTATAGACACCAAGCGTTATTGATGCCTAATAATTAAGGTGAGGTCACGCTATGTAATTAAGGACAGGCACCCATTGTATAGGACACGAGAGTTTCGTCTGTCCACCGTTTTATAGACACCAAGCGTTATTGATGCCTAATAATTAAGGTGAGGTCATGCTATGTAATTAAGGACAGGCACCCATTGTATAGGACACGAGAGTTTCGTCTGTCCACTGTTTTATAGTCACTAAGCGTTATTGATGCCTAATAATTAAGGTGAGGTCATGCTATGTAATTAAGGACAGGCACCCATTGTATAGGACACCAGAGTTTCGTCTGTCCACTGTTTTATAGTCACCAAGCGTTATTGATGCCTAATAATTAAGGTGAGGTCATGCTATGTAAATAAGGACAGGCACCCATTGTATAGGACACGAGAGTTTCGTCTGTCCAATGTTTTATAGTCACCAAGCGTTATTGATGCCTAATAATTAAGGTGAGGTCATGCTATGTAATTAAGGACAGGCACCCATTGTATAGGACACGAACGTTTCGTCTGTCCACTGTTTTACAGACACCAAGCGTTATTGATGCCTAATAATTAAGGTGAGGTCATGCTATGGAATTAAGGACAGGCGCCCATTGTATAGGACACGAGAGTTTCGTCTGTCCACTGTTTTATAGTCACCAAGCGTTATTGATGCCTAATAATTAAGGTGAGGTCATGATATGTAATTAAGGACAGGCGCCCATTGTATAGGACACGAGAGTTTCGTCTGTCCACTGTTTTATAGACACCAAGCGTTATTGATGCCTAATAATTAAGGTGAGTTCACGCTATGTAATTAAGGACAGGCACCCATTGTATAGGACACGAGAGTTTCGTCTGTCCACTGTTTTATAGTCACCAAGCGTTATTGATGCCTAATAATTAAGGTGAGGTCATGATATGTAATTAAGGACAGGCGCCCATTGTATAGAACACGAGAGTTTCGTCTGTCCACTGTTTTATAGACACCAAGCGTTATTGATGCCTAATAATTAAGGTGAGGTCACGCTATGTAATTAAGGACAGGCACCCATTGTATAGGACACGAGAGTTTCGTCTGTCCACTGTTTTATAGACACCAAGCGTTATTGATGCCTAATAATTAAGGTGAGGTCACGCTAAGGAATTAAGGACAGGCACCCATTGTATAGGACACGAGAGTTTCGTCTGTCCACTGTTTTATAGACTCCAAGCGTTATTGATACCTAATAATTAAGGTGAGGTCACGCTATGGAATTAAGGACAGGCACCCATTGTATAGGACACGAGAGTTTCGTCTGTCCACCATTTTATAGACACCAAGCGTTATTGATGCCTAATAATTAAGGTGAGGTCATGCTATGGAATTAAGGACAGGCGACCATTGTATAGGACACGAGTGTTTCGTCTGTCCACTGTTTTATAGACACCAAGCGTTCTTGATGCCTAATAATTAAGGTGAGGTCACGCTATGTAATTAAGGACAGGCGCCCATTGTATAGGAGACGAGAGTTTCGTCTGTCCACCATTTTATAGACACCAAGCGTTATTGATGCCTAATAATTAAGGTGTGGTCATGCTATGTAATTAAAGACAGGCGACCATTGTATAGGACACGAGAGTTTCGTCTGTCCACTGTTTTATAGACACCAAGCGTTATTGATGCCTAATAATTAAGGTGAGGTCATGATATGTAATTAAGGACAGGCGACCATTGTATAGGACACGAGAGTTTCGTCTGTCCACTGTTTTATAGACACCAAGCGTTATTGATTCCTAATAATTAAGGTGAGATCACGATATGTAATTAAGGACAGGCGCCCATTGTATAGGACACGAGAGTTTCGTCTGTCCACTGTTTTATAGTCACCAAGCGTTATTGATGCCTAATAATTAAGGTGAGGTCATGTTATGTAATTAAGGACAGGCACCCATTGTATAGGACACGAGAGTTTCGTCTGTCCACCGTTTTATAGACACCAAGCGTTATTGATGCCTAATAATTAAGGTGAGGTCATGCTATGTAATAAAGTACAGGCACCCATTGTATAGGACACGGGAGTTTCGTCTGTCCACTGTTTTATAGACACCAAGCGTTATTGATGCCTAATAATTAAGGTGAGGTCACGCTATGTAATTAAGGACAGGCGCCCATTGTATAGGACACGAGAGTTTCGTCTGTCCACTGTTTTATAGACACCAAGCGTTATTGATGCCTAATAATTAAGGTGAGGTCATGCTATGTAATTAAGGACAGGCACCCATTGTATAGGACACGGGAGTTTCGTCTGTCCACTGTTTTATAGACACCAAGCGTTATTGATGCCTAATAATTAAGGTGAGGTCACGCTATGTAATTAAGGACAGGCGCCCATTGTATAGGACACGAGAGTTTCGTCTGTCCACTGTTTTATAGACACCAAGCGTTATTGATGCCTAATAATTAAGGTGAGGTCATGATATGTAATTAAGGACAGGCACCCATTGTATAGGACACGAGAGTTTCGTCTGTCCACCGTTTTATAGACACCAAGCGTTATTGATGCCTAATAATTAAGGTGAAGTCATGCTATGTAATAAAGTACAGGCACCCATTGTATAGGAGACGAGAGTTTCGTCTGTCCACTGTTTTATAGACACCAAGCGTTATTGATGCCTAATAATTAAGGTGAGGTCATGCTATGTAATTAAGGACAGGCACCCATTGTATAGGACACGAGAGTTTCGTCTGTCCACCGTTTTATAGACACCAAGCGTTATTGATGCCTAATAATTAAGGTGAGGTCATGCAATGTAATTAAGGACAGGCGCCCATTGTATAGGACACGGGAGTTTCGTCTGTCCACTGTTTTATAGACACCAAGCGTTAATGATGCCTAATAATTAAGGTGAAGTCACGCTATGTAATTAAGGACAGGCACCCATTGTATAGGACACGAGAGTTTCGTCTGTCCACCGTTTTATAGACAACAAGCGTTATTGATGCCTAATAATTAAGGTGAGGTCACGCTATGTAATTAAGGACAGGCACCCATTGTATAGGACACGAGAGTTTCGTCTGTCCACTGTTTTATAGACACCAAGCGTTATTGATGCCTAATAATTAAGGTGAGGTCACGCTATGTAATTAAGGACAGGCGCCCATTGTATAGGACACGAGAGTTTCGTCTATCCACTGTTTTATAGACACCAAGCGTTATTGATGCCTAATAATTAAGGTGAGGTCATGATATGTAATTAAGGACAGGCACCCATTGTATAGGACACGAGAGTTTCGTCTGTCCACCGTTTTATAGACACCAAGCGTTATTGATGCCTAATAATTAAGGTGAAGTCATGCTATGTAATAAAGTAGAGGCTCCCATTGTATAGGAGACGAGAGTTTCGTCTGTCCACTGTTTTATAGACACCAAGCGTTATTGATGCCTAATAATTAAGGTGAGGTCACGATATGTAATTAAGGACAGGCGCCCATTTTATAGGAGACGAGAGTTTCGTCTGTCCACTGTTTTATAGACACCAAGCGTTATTGATGCCTAATAATTAAGGTGAGGTCACGCTATGTAATTAAGGACAGGCACCCATTGTATAGGACACGAGAGTTTTGTCTGTCCACTGTTTTATAGACACCAAGCGTTATTGATGCCTAATAATTAAGGTGAGTTCATGATATGTAATTAAGGACAGGCGCCCATTGTATAGGAGACGAGAGTTTCGTCTGTCCACGGTTTTATAGACACCAAGCGTTATTGATGCCTAATAATTAAGGTGAGGTCACGCTATGTAATTAAGGACAGGCACCCATTGTATAGGACACGAGAGTTTCGTCTGTCCACAGTTTTATAGACACCAAGCGTTATTGATGCCTAATAATTAAGGTGAGGTCATGCTATGTAATTAAGGACAGGCACCCATTGTATAGGACACGAAAGTTTCGTCTGTCCACCGTTTTATAGACACCAAGCGTTATTGATGCCTAATAATTAAGGTGAGGTCATGCAATGTAATTAAGGACAGGCGCCCATTGTATAGGACACGGGAGTTTCGTCTGTCCACTGTTTTATAGACACCAAGCGTTATTGATGCCTAATAATTAAGGTGAGGTCATGCTATGTAATTAAGGGCAGGCACCCATTGTATAGGACACGAGAGTTTCGTCTGTCCACTGTTTTATAGACACCAAGCGTTATTGATGCCTAATAATTAAGGTGAGGTCATGCTATGTAATTTAGGACAGGCACCCATTGTATAGGACACGAGAGTTTCGTGTGTCCACTGTTTTATAGACACCAAGCGTTACTGATGCCTAATAATGAAGGTGAAGTCACACTATGTAATTAAGGACAGGCGCCCATTGTATAGGACACGAGAGTTTCGTCTGTCCACTGTTTTATAGACACCAAGCGTTATTGATGCCTAATAATTAAGGTGAGGTCATGCTATGTAATTAAGGACAGGCACCCATTGTATAGGACACGAGAGTTTCGTCTGTCCACTGTTTTATAGACACCAAGCGTTATTGATGCCTAATAATTAAGGTGAAGTCACGCTATGTAATTAAGGACAGGCGCCCATTGTATAGGACACGAGAGTTTCGTCTGTCCACTCTTTTATAGACACCAAGCGTTATTGATGCCTAATAATTAAGGTGAAGTCACGCTATGGAATTAAGGACAGCCACCCATTGTATAGGACACGAGAGTTTCGCCTGTCCACTGTTTTATAGACACCAAGCGTTATTGATGCCTAATAATTAAGGTGAGGTCACGCTATGTAATTAAGGACAGGCACCCATTGTATAGGACACGAGAGTTTCGTCTGTCCACCGTTTTATAGACACCAAGCGTTATTGATGCCTAATAATTAAGGTGAGGTCATGCTATGTAATTAAGGACAGGCACCCATTGTATAGGACACGAGAGTTTCGTCTGTCCACTGTTTTATAGTCACTAAGCGTTATTGATGCCTAATAATTAAGGTGAGGTCATGCTATGTAATTAAGGACAGGCACCCATTGTATAGGACACGAGAGTTTCGTCTGTCCACTGTTTTATAGTCACCAAGCGTTATTGATGCCTAATAATTAAGGTGAGGTCATGCTATGTAATTAAGGACAGGCACCCATTGTATAGGACACGAGAGTTTCGTCTGTCCAATGTTTTATAGTCACCAAGCGTTATTGATGCCTAATAATTAAGGTGAGGTCATGCTATGTAATTAAGGACAGGCACCCATTGTATAGGACACGAAAGTTTCGTCTGTCCACTGTTTTACAGACACCAAGCGTTATTGATGCCTAATAATTAAGGTGAGGTCATGCTATGGAATTAAGGACAGGCGCCCATTGTATAGGACACGAGAGTTTCGTCTGTCCACTGTTTTATAGTCACCAAGCGTTATTGATGCCTAATAATTAAGGTGAGGTCATGATATGTAATTAAGGCCAGGCGCCCATTGTATAGGACACGAGAGTTTCGTCTGTCCACTGTTTTATAGACACCAAGCGTTATTGATGCCTAATAATTAAGGTGAGGTCACGCTATGTAATTAAGGACAGGCACCCATTGTATAGGACACGAGAGTTTCGTCTGTCCACTGTTTTATAGTCACCAAGCGTTATTGATGCCTAATAATTAAGGTGAGGTCATGATATGTAATTAAGGCCAGGCGCCCATTGTATAGGACACGAGAGTTTCGTCTGTCCACTGTTTTATAGACACCAAGCGTTATTGATGCCTAATAATTAAGGTTCGGTCACGCTATGTAATTAAGGACAGGCACCCATTGTATAGGACACGAGAGTTTTGTCTGTCCACTGTTTAATAGACACCAAGCGTTATTGATGCCTAATAATTAAGGTGAGGTCATGATATGTAATTAAGGACAGGCGCCCATTGTATAGGAGACGAGAGTTTCGTCTGTCCACTGTTTTATAGACACCAAGCGTTATTGATGCCTAATAATTAAGGTGAGGTCACGATATGTAATTAAGGACAGGCGCCCATTGTATAGGAGACGAGAGTTTCGTCTGTCCACTGTTTTATAGACACCAAGCGTTATTGATGCCTAATAATTAAGGTTCGGTCACGCTATGTAATTAAGGACAGGCACCCATTGTATAGGACACGAGAGTTTTGTCTGTCCACTGTTTAATAGACACCAAGCGTTATTGATGCCTAATAATTAAGGTGAGGTCATGATATGTAATTAAGGACAGGCGCCCATTGTATAGGAGACGAGAGTTTCGTCTGTCCACTGTTTTATAGACACCAAGCGTTATTGATGCCTAATAATTAAGGTGAGGTCACGCTATGTAATTAAGGACAGGCACCCATTGTATAGGACACGAGAGTTTCGTCTGTCCACAGTTTTATAGACACCAAGCGTTATTGATGCCTAATAATTAAGGTGAGGTCATGCTATGTAATTAAGGACAGGCACCCATTGTATAGGACACGAGAGTTTCGTCTGTCCACCGTTTTATAGACACCAAGCGTTATTGATGCCTAATAATTAAGGTGAGGTCATGCAATGTAATTAAGGACAGGCGCCCATTGTATAGGACACGGGAGTTTCGTCTGTCCACTGTTTTATAGACACCAAGCGTTAATGATGCCTAATAATTAAGGTGAAGTCACGCTATGTAATTAAGGACAGGCACCCATTGTATAGGACACGAGAGTTTCGTCTGTCCACCGTTTTATAGACAACAAGCGTTATTGATGCCTAATAATTAAGGTGAGGTCACGCTATGTAATTAAGGACAGGCACCCATTGTATAGGACACGAGAGTTTCGTCTGTCCACTGTTTTATAGACACCAAGCGTTATTGATGCCTAATAATTAAGGTGAGGTCACGCTATGTAATTAAGGACAGGCGCCCATTGTATAGGACACGAGAGTTTCGTCTATCCACTGTTTTATAGACACCAAGCGTTATTGATGCCTAATAATTAAGGTGAGGTCATGATATGTAATTAAGGACAGGCACCCATTGTATAGGACACGAGAGTTTCGTCTGTCCACCGTTTTATAGACACCAAGCGTTATTGATGCCTAATAATTAAGGTGAAGTCATGCTATGTAATAAAGTAGAGGCTCCCATTGTATAGGAGACGAGAGTTTCGTCTGTCCACTGTTTTATAGACACCAAGCGTTATTGATGCCTAATAATTAAGGTGAGGTCACGATATGTAATTAAGGACAGGCGCCCATTGTATAGGAGACGAGAGTTTCGTCTGTCCACTGTTTTATAGACACCAAGCGTTATTGATGCCTAATAATTAAGGTGAGGTCACGCTATGTAATTAAGGACAGGCACCCATTGTATAGGACACGAGAGTTTTGTCTGTCCACTGTTTTATAGACACCAAGCGTTATTGATGCCTAATAATTAAGGTGAGTTCATGATATGTAATTAAGGACAGGCGCCCATTGTATAGGAGACGAGAGTTTCGTCTGTCCACGGTTTTATAGACACCAAGCGTTATTGATGCCTAATAATTAAGGTGAGGTCACGCTATGTAATTAAGGACAGGCACCCATTGTATAGGACACGAGAGTTTCGTCTGTCCACAGTTTTATAGACACCAAGCGTTATTGATGCCTAATAATTAAGGTGAGGTCATGCTATGTAATTAAGGACAGGCACCCATTGTATAGGACACGAAAGTTTCGTCTGTCCACCGTTTTATAGACACCAAGCGTTATTGATGCCTAATAATTAAGGTGAGGTCATGCAATGTAATTAAGGACAGGCGCCCATTGTATAGGACACGGGAGTTTCGTCTGTCCACTGTTTTATAGACACCAAGCGTTATTGATGCCTAATAATTAAGGTGAGGTCATGCTATGTAATTAAGGGCAGGCACCCATTGTATAGGACACGAGAGTTTCGTCTGTCCACTGTTTTATAGACACCAAGCGTTATTGATGCCTAATAATTAAGGTGAGGTCATGCTATGTAATTTAGGACAGGCACCCATTGTATAGGACACGAGAGTTTCGTGTGTCCACTGTTTTATAGACACCAAGCGTTACTGATGCCTAATAATGAAGGTGAAGTCACACTATGTAATTAAGGACAGGCGCCCATTGTATAGGACACGAGAGTTTCGTCTGTCCACTGTTTTATAGACACCAAGCGTTATTGATGCCTAATAATTAAGGTGAGGTCATGCTATGTAATTAAGGACAGGCACCCATTGTATAGGACACGAGAGTTTCGTCTGTCCACTGTTTTATAGACACCAAGCGTTATTGATGCCTAATAATTAAGGTGAAGTCACGCTATGTAATTAAGGACAGGCGCCCATTGTATAGGACACGAGAGTTTCGTCTGTCCACTCTTTTATAGACACCAAGCGTTATTGATGCCTAATAATTAAGGTGAAGTCACGCTATGGAATTAAGGACAGCCACCCATTGTATAGGACACGAGAGTTTCGCCTGTCCACTGTTTTATAGACACCAAGCGTTATTGATGCCTAATAATTAAGGTGAGGTCACGCTATGTAATTAAGGACAGGCACCCATTGTATAGGACACGAGAGTTTCGTCTGTCCACCGTTTTATAGACACCAAGCGTTATTGATGCCTAATAATTAAGGTGAGGTCATGCTATGTAATTAAGGACAGGCACCCATTGTATAGGACACGAGAGTTTCGTCTGTCCACTGTTTTATAGTCACTAAGCGTTATTGATGCCTAATAATTAAGGTGAGGTCATGCTATGTAATTAAGGACAGGCACCCATTGTATAGGACACGAGAGTTTCGTCTGTCCACTGTTTTATAGTCACCAAGCGTTATTGATGCCTAATAATTAAGGTGAGGTCATGCTATGTAATTAAGGACAGGCACCCATTGTATAGGACACGAGAGTTTCGTCTGTCCAATGTTTTATAGTCACCAAGCGTTATTGATGCCTAATAATTAAGGTGAGGTCATGCTATGTAATTAAGGACAGGCACCCATTGTATAGGACACGAAAGTTTCGTCTGTCCACTGTTTTACAGACACCAAGCGTTATTGATGCCTAATAATTAAGGTGAGGTCATGCTATGGAATTAAGGACAGGCGCCCATTGTATAGGACACGAGAGTTTCGTCTGTCCACTGTTTTATAGTCACCAAGCGTTATTGATGCCTAATAATTAAGGTGAGGTCATGATATGTAATTAAGGCCAGGCGCCCATTGTATAGGACACGAGAGTTTCGTCTGTCCACTGTTTTATAGACACCAAGCGTTATTGATGCCTAATAATTAAGGTGAGGTCACGCTATGTAATTAAGGACAGGCACCCATTGTATAGGACACGAGAGTTTCGTCTGTCCACTGTTTTAAAGACACCAAGCGTTATTGATGCCTAATAATTAAGGTGAGGTCACGCTAAGGAATTAAGGACAGGCACCCATTGTATAGGACACGAGAGTTTCGTCTGTCCACTGTTTTATAGACACCAAGCGTTATTGATACCTAATAATTAAGGTGAGGTCACGCTATGGAATTAAGGACAGGCACCCATTGTATAGGACACGAGAGTTTCGTCTGTCCACCATTTTATAGACACCAAGCGTTATTGATGCCTAATAATTAAGGTGAGGTCATGCTATGGAATTAAGGACAGGTTCCATTGTATAGGACACGAGAGTTTCGTCTGTCCACTGTTTTATAGACACCAAGCGTTATTGATGCCTAATAATTAAGGTGAGGTCACGCTATGTAATTAAGGACAGGCGCCCATTGTATAGGAGACGAGAGTTTCGTCTGTCCACCATTTTATAGACACCAAGCGTTATTGATGCCTAATAATTAAGGTGAGGTCATGATATGTAATTAAGGACAGGCACCCATTGTATAGGACGCGAGAATTTCGTCTGTCCACTGTTTTATAGACACCAAGCGTTATTGATGCCTAATAATTAAGGTGAGGTCACGATATGTAATTAAGGACAGGCACCCATTGTATAGGACACGAGAGTTTCGTCTGTCCACTGCTTTATAGACACCAAGCGTTATTGATGCCTAATAATTAAGGTGAAGTCATGATATGTAATTAAGGACAGGCGCCCATTGTATAAGAGACGAGAGTTTCGTCTGTCCACTGTTTTATAGACACCAAGCGTTATTGATGCCTAATAATTAAGGTGAGGTCACGCTATGGAATTAAGGACAGGCACCCATTGTATAGGAGACGAGAGTTTCGTCTGTCCACTGTTTTATAGAAACCAAGCGTTATTGATGCCTAATAATTAAGGTGAGGTCACGCTATGTAATTAAGGACAGGCACCCATTGTATAGGACACGGGATTTTCGTCTGTCCACTGTTTTATAGACACCAAGCGTTATTGATGCCTAATAATTAAGGTGAGGTCACGCTATGTAATTAAGGACAGGCACCCATTGTATAGGAGAGGAGAGTTTCGTCTGTCCACTGTTTTATAGACACCAAGCGTTATTGATGCCTAATAATTAAGGTGAAGTCACGCTATGGAATTAAGGACAGCCACCCATTGTATAGGACACGAGAGTTTCGCCTGTCCACTGTTTTATAGACACCAAGCGTTATTGATGCCTAATAATTAAGGTGAGGTCACGCTATGTAATTAAGGACAGGCACCCATTGTATAGGACACGAGAGTTTCGTCTGTCCACCGTTTTATAGACACCAAGCGTTATTGATGCCTAATAATTAAGGTGAGGTCATGCTATGTAATTAAGGACAGGCACCCATTGTATAGGACACGAGAGTTTCGTCTGTCCACTGTTTTATAGTCACTAAGCGTTATTGATGCCTAATAATTAAGGTGAGGTCATGCTATGTAATTAAGGACAGGCACCCATTGTATAGGACACCAGAGTTTCGTCTGTCCACTGTTTTATAGTCACCAAGCGTTATTGATGCCTAATAATTAAGGTGAGGTCATGCTATGTAAATAAGGACAGGCACCCATTGTATAGGACACGAGAGTTTCGTCTGTCCAATGTTTTATAGTCACCAAGCGTTATTGATGCCTAATAATTAAGGTGAGGTCATGCTATGTAATTAAGGACAGGCACCCATTGTATAGGACACGAACGTTTCGTCTGTCCACGGTTTTACAGACACCAAGCGTTATTGATGCCTAATAATTAAGGTGAGGTCATGCTATGGAATTAAGGACAGGCGCCCATTGTATAGGACACGAGAGTTTCGTCTGTCCACTGTTTTATAGTCACCAAGCGTTATTGATGCCTAATAATTAAGGTGAGGTCACGCTAAGGAATTAAGGACAGGCACCCATTGTATAGGACACGAGAGTTTCGTCTGTCCACTGTTTTATAGACACCAAGCGTTATTGATACCTAATAATTAAGGTGAGGTCACGCTATGGAATTAAGGACAGGCACCCATTGTATAGGACACGAGAGTTTCGTCTGTCCACCATTTTATAGACACCAAGCGTTATTGATGCCTAATAATTAAGGTGAGGTCATGCTATGGAATTAAGGACAGGCGACCATTGTATAGGACACGAGAGTTTCGTCTGTCCACCATTTTATAGACACCAAGCGTTATTGATGCCTAATAATTAAGGTGAGGTCATGCTATGGAATTAAGGACAGGCGACCATTGTATAGGACACGAGAGTTTCGTCTGTCCACTGTTTTATAGACACCAAGCGTTCTTGATGCCTAATAATTAAGGTTAGGTCACGCTATGTAATTAAGGACAGGCGCCCATTGTATAGGAGACGAGAGTTTCGTCTGTCCACCATTTTATAGACACCAAGCGTTATTGATGCCTAATAATTAAGGTGTGGTCATGCTAGGTAATTAAAGACAGGCGACCATTGTATAGGACACGAGAGTTTCGTCTGTCCACTGTTTTATAGACACCAAGCGTTATTGATGCCTAATAATTAAGGTGAGGTCATGATATGTAATTAAGGACAGGCGACCATTGTATAGGACACGAGAGTTTCGACTGTCCACTGTTTTATAGACACCAAGCGTTATTGATTCCTAATAATTAAGGTGAGATCACGATATGTAATTAAGGACAGGCGCCCATTGTATAGGACACGAGAGTTTCGTCTGTCCACTGTTTTATAGTCACCAAGCGTTATTGATGCCTAATAATTAAGGTGAGGTCATGTTATGTAATTAAGGACAGGCACCCATTGTATAGGACACGAGAGTTTCGTCTGTCCACCGTTTTATAGACACCAAGCGTTATTGATGCCTAATAATTAAGGTGAGGTCATGCTATGTAATAAAGTACAGGCACCCATTGTATAGGACACGGGAGTTTTGTCTGTCCACTGTTTTATAGACACCAAGCGTTATTGATGCCTAATAATTAAGGTGAGGTCACGCTATGTAATTAAGGACAGGCGCCCATTGTATAGGACACGAGAGTTTCGTCTGTCCACTGTTTTATAGACACCAAGCGTTATTGATGCCTAATAATTAAGGTGAGGTCATGCTATGTAATTAAGGACAGGCACCCATTGTATAGGACACGGGAGTTTCGTCTGTCCACTGTTTTATAGACACCAAGCGTTATTGATGCCTAATAATTAAGGTGAGTTCACGCTATGTAATTAAGGACAGGCGCCCATTGTATAGGACACGAGAGTTTCGTCTGTCCACTGTTTTATAGACACCAAGCGTTATTGATGCCTAATAATTAAGGTGAGGTCATGATATGTAATTAAGGACAGGCACCCATTGTATAGGACACGAGAGTTTCGTCTGTCCACCGTTTTATAGACACCAAGCGTTATTGATGCCTAATAATTAAGGTGAAGTCATGCTATGTAATAAAGTACAGGCACCCATTGTATAGGAGACGAGAGTTTCGTCTGTCCACTGTTTTATAGACACCAAGCGTTATTGATGCCTAATAATTAAGGTGAGGTCACGCTATGTAATTAAGGACAGGCACCCATTGTATAGGACACGAGAGTTTCGTCTGTCCACAGTTTTATAGACACCAAGCGTTATTGATGCCTAATAATTAAGGTAAGGTCATGCTATGTAATTAAGGACAGGCACCCATTGTATAGGACACGAGAGTTTCGTCTGTCCACCGTTTTATAGACACCAAGCGTTATTGATGCCTAATAATTAAGGTGAGGTCATGCAATGTAATTAAGGACAGGCGCCCATTGTATAGGACACGGGAGTTTCGTCTGTCCACTGTTTTATAGACACCAAGCGTTAATGATGCCTAATAATTAAGGTGAAGTCACGCTATGTAATTAAGGACAGGCACCCATTGTATAGGACACGAGAGTTTCGTCTGTCCACCGTTTTATAGACAACAAGCGTTATTGATGCCTAATAATTAAGGTGAGGTCACGCTATGTAATTAAGGACAGGCACCCATTGTATAGGACACGAGAGTTTCGTCTGTCCACTGTTTTATAGACACCAAGCGTTATTGATGCCTAATAATTAAGGTGAGGTCACGCTATGTAATTAAGGACAGGCGCCCATTGTATAGGACACGAGAGTTTCGTCTATCCACTGTTTTATAGACACCAAGCGTTATTGATGCCTAATAATTAAGGTGAGGTCATGATATGTAATTAAGGACAGGCACCCATTGTATAGGACACGAGAGTTTCGTCTGTCCACCGTTTTATAGACACCAAGCGTTATTGATGCCTAATAATTAAGGTGAAGTCATGCTATGTAATAAAGTAGAGGCTCCCATTGTATAGGAGACGAGAGTTTCGTCTGTCCACTGTTTTATAGACACCAAGCGTTATTGATGCCTAATAATTAAGGTGAGGTCACGATATGTAATTAAGGACAGGCGCCCATTTTATAGGAGACGAGAGTTTCGTCTGTCCACTGTTTTATAGACACCAAGCGTTATTGATGCCTAATAATTAAGGTGAGGTCACGCTATGTAATTAAGGACAGGCACCCATTGTATAGGACACGAGAGTTTTGTCTGTCCACTGTTTTATAGACACCAAGCGTTATTGATGCCTAATAATTAAGGTGAGTTCATGATATGTAATTAAGGACAGGCGCCCATTGTATAGGAGACGAGAGTTTCGTCTGTCCACGGTTTTATAGACACCAAGCGTTATTGATGCCTAATAATTAAGGTGAGGTCACGCTATGTAATTAAGGACAGGCACCCATTGTATAGGACACGAGAGTTTCGTCTGTCCACAGTTTTATAGACACCAAGCGTTATTGATGCCTAATAATTAAGGTGAGGTCATGCTATGTAATTAAGGACAGGCACCCATTGTATAGGACACGAAAGTTTCGTCTGTCCACCGTTTTATAGACACCAAGCGTTATTGATGCCTAATAATTAAGGTGAGGTCATGCAATGTAATTAAGGACAGGCGCCCATTGTATAGGACACGGGAGTTTCGTCTGTCCACTGTTTTATAGACACCAAGCGTTATTGATGCCTAATAATTAAGGTGAGGTCATGCTATGTAATTAAGGGCAGGCACCCATTGTATAGGACACGAGAGTTTCGTCTGTCCACTGTTTTATAGACACCAAGCGTTATTGATGCCTAATAATTAAGGTGAGGTCATGCTATGTAATTTAGGACAGGCACCCATTGTATAGGACACGAGAGTTTCGTGTGTCCACTGTTTTATAGACACCAAGCGTTACTGATGCCTAATAATGAAGGTGAAGTCACACTATGTAATTAAGGACAGGCGCCCATTGTATAGGACACGAGAGTTTCGTCTGTCCACTGTTTTATAGACACCAAGCGTTATTGATGCCTAATAATTAAGGTGAGGTCACGCTATGTAATTAAGGACAGGCACCCATTGTATAGGACACGAGAGTTTCGTCTGTCCACTGTTTTATAGACACCAAGCGTTATTGATGCCTAATAATTAAGGTGAAGTCACGCTATGTAATTAAGGACAGGCACCCATTGTATAGGACACGAGAGTTTCGTCTGTCCACCGTTTTATAGACACCAAGCGTTATTGATGCCTAATAATTAAGGTGAAGTCACGCTATGTAATAAAGGACAGGCACCCATTGTATAGGACACGGGAGTTTCGTCTGTCCACTGTTTTATAGACACCAAGCCTTATTGATGCCTAATAATTAAGGTGAGGTCATGATATGGAATTAAGGACAGGCACCCATTGTATAGGACACGGGAGTTTCGTCTGTCCACCGTTTTATAGACACCAAGCGTTATTGATGCCTAATAATTAAGGTGAGGTCACGCCTTGGAATTAAGGACAGGCGCCCATTGTATAGGACACGAGAGTTTCGTCTGTCCACTGTTTTATAGACACCAAGCGTTATTGATGCCTAATAATTAAGGTGAGGTCACGCTATGTAATTAAGGACAGGCACCCATTGTATAGGACACGAGAGTTTTGTCTGTCCACTGTTTAATAGACACCAAGCGTTATTGATGCCTAATAATTAAGGTGAGGTCATGATATGTAATTAAGGACAGGCGCCCATTGTATAGGAGACGAGAGTTTCGTCTGTCCACTGTTTTATAGACACCAAGCGTTATTGATGCCTAATAATTAAGGTGAGGTCACGCTATGTAATTAAGGACAGGCACCCATTGTATAGGACACGAGAGTTTCGTCTGTCCACAGTTTTATAGACACCAAGCGTTATTGATGCCTAATAATTAAGGTGAGGTCATGCTATGTAATTAAGGACAGGCACCCATTGTATAGGACACGAGAGTTTCGTCTGTCCACCGTTTTATAGACACCAAGCGTTATTGATGCCTAATAATTAAGGTGAGGTCATGCAATGTAATTAAGGACAGGCGCCCATTGTATAGGACACGGGAGTTTCGTCTGTCCACTGTTTTATAGACACCAAGCGTTAATGATGCCTAATAATTAAGGTGAAGTCACGCTATGTAATTAAGGACAGGCACCCATTGTATAGGACACGAGAGTTTCGTCTGTCCACCGTTTTATAGACAACAAGCGTTATTGATGCCTAATAATTAAGGTGAGGTCACGC
Organism: Meconema thalassinum; assembly: GCA_946902985.2. Taxonomy (NCBI): domain Eukaryota; kingdom Metazoa; phylum Arthropoda; class Insecta; order Orthoptera; family Tettigoniidae; genus Meconema; species Meconema thalassinum. The sequence continues at coordinate 214,018,429 of OX336388.2, read as the reverse complement.
TATGTAATTAAGGACAGGCACCCATTGTATAGGACACGAGAGTTTCGTCTGTCCACTGTTTTATAGACACCAAGCGTTATTGATGCCTAATAATTAAGGTGAGGTCACGCTATGTAATTAAGGACAGGCGCCCATTGTATAGGACACGAGAGTTTCGTCTATCCACTGTTTTATAGACACCAAGCGTTATTGATGCCTAATAATTAAGGTGAGGTCATGATATGTAATTAAGGACAGGCACCCATTGTATAGGACACGAGAGTTTCGTCTGTCCACCGTTTTATAGACACCAAGCGTTATTGATGCCTAATAATTAAGGTGAAGTCATGCTATGTAATAAAGTAGAGGCTCCCATTGTATAGGAGACGAGAGTTTCGTCTGTCCACTGTTTTATAGACACCAAGCGTTATTGATGCCTAATAATTAAGGTGAGGTCACGATATGTAATTAAGGACAGGCGCCCATTGTATAGGAGACGAGAGTTTCGTCTGTCCACTGTTTTATAGACACCAAGCGTTATTGATGCCTAATAATTAAGGTGAGGTCACGCTATGTAATTAAGGACAGGCACCCATTGTATAGGACACGAGAGTTTTGTCTGTCCACTGTTTTATAGACACCAAGCGTTATTGATGCCTAATAATTAAGGTGAGTTCATGATATGTAATTAAGGACAGGCGCCCATTGTATAGGAGACGAGAGTTTCGTCTGTCCACGGTTTTATAGACACCAAGCGTTATTGATGCCTAATAATTAAGGTGAGGTCACGCTATGTAATTAAGGACAGGCACCCATTGTATAGGACACGAGAGTTTCGTCTGTCCACAGTTTTATAGACACCAAGCGTTATTGATGCCTAATAATTAAGGTGAGGTCATGCTATGTAATTAAGGACAGGCACCCATTGTATAGGACACGAAAGTTTCGTCTGTCCACCGTTTTATAGACACCAAGCGTTATTGATGCCTAATAATTAAGGTGAGGTCATGCAATGTAATTAAGGACAGGCGCCCATTGTATAGGACACGGGAGTTTCGTCTGTCCACTGTTTTATAGACACCAAGCGTTATTGATGCCTAATAATTAAGGTGAGGTCATGCTATGTAATTAAGGGCAGGCACCCATTGTATAGGACACGAGAGTTTCGTCTGTCCACTGTTTTATAGACACCAAGCGTTATTGATGCCTAATAATTAAGGTGAGGTCATGCTATGTAATTTAGGACAGGCACCCATTGTATAGGACACGAGAGTTTCGTGTGTCCACTGTTTTATAGACACCAAGCGTTACTGATGCCTAATAATGAAGGTGAAGTCACACTATGTAATTAAGGACAGGCGCCCATTGTATAGGACACGAGAGTTTCGTCTGTCCACTGTTTTATAGACACCAAGCGTTATTGATGCCTAATAATTAAGGTGAGGTCATGCTATGTAATTAAGGACAGGCACCCATTGTATAGGACACGAGAGTTTCGTCTGTCCACTGTTTTATAGACACCAAGCGTTATTGATGCCTAATAATTAAGGTGAAGTCACGCTATGTAATTAAGGACAGGCGCCCATTGTATAGGACACGAGAGTTTCGTCTGTCCACTCTTTTATAGACACCAAGCGTTATTGATGCCTAATAATTAAGGTGAAGTCACGCTATGGAATTAAGGACAGCCACCCATTGTATAGGACACGAGAGTTTCGCCTGTCCACTGTTTTATAGACACCAAGCGTTATTGATGCCTAATAATTAAGGTGAGGTCACGCTATGTAATTAAGGACAGGCACCCATTGTATAGGACACGAGAGTTTCGTCTGTCCACCGTTTTATAGACACCAAGCGTTATTGATGCCTAATAATTAAGGTGAGGTCATGCTATGTAATTAAGGACAGGCACCCATTGTATAGGACACGAGAGTTTCGTCTGTCCACTGTTTTATAGTCACTAAGCGTTATTGATGCCTAATAATTAAGGTGAGGTCATGCTATGTAATTAAGGACAGGCACCCATTGTATAGGACACGAGAGTTTCGTCTGTCCACTGTTTTATAGTCACCAAGCGTTATTGATGCCTAATAATTAAGGTGAGGTCATGCTATGTAATTAAGGACAGGCACCCATTGTATAGGACACGAGAGTTTCGTCTGTCCAATGTTTTATAGTCACCAAGCGTTATTGATGCCTAATAATTAAGGTGAGGTCATGCTATGTAATTAAGGACAGGCACCCATTGTATAGGACACGAAAGTTTCGTCTGTCCACTGTTTTACAGACACCAAGCGTTATTGATGCCTAATAATTAAGGTGAGGTCATGCTATGGAATTAAGGACAGGCGCCCATTGTATAGGACACGAGAGTTTCGTCTGTCCACTGTTTTATAGTCACCAAGCGTTATTGATGCCTAATAATTAAGGTGAGGTCATGATATGTAATTAAGGCCAGGCGCCCATTGTATAGGACACGAGAGTTTCGTCTGTCCACTGTTTTATAGACACCAAGCGTTATTGATGCCTAATAATTAAGGTGAGGTCATGCTATGTAATTAAGGACAGGCACCCATTGTATAGGACACGAGAGTTTCGTCTGTCCACTGTTTTATAGACACCAAGCGTTATTGATGCCTAATAATTAAGGTGAAGTCACGCTATGTAATTAAGGACAGGCGCCCATTGTATAGGACACGAGAGTTTCGTCTGTCCACCGTTTTATAGACACCAAGCGTTATTGATGCCTAATAATTAAGGTGAAGTCACGCTATGGAATTAAGGACAGCCACCCATTGTATAGGACACGAGAGTTTCGCCTGTCCACTGTTTTATAGACACCAAGCGTTATTGATGCCTAATAATTAAGGTGAGGTCACGCTATGTAATTAAGGACAGGCACCCATTGTATAGGACACGAGAGTTTCGTCTGTCCACCGTTTTATAGACACCAAGCGTTATTGATGCCTAATAATTAAGGTGAGGTCATGCTATGTAATTAAGGACAGGCACCCATTGTATAGGACACGAGAGTTTCGTCTGTCCACTGTTTTATAGTCACTAAGCGTTATTGATGCCTAATAATTAAGGTGAGGTCATGCTATGTAATTAAGGACAGGCACTCATTGTATAGGACACCAGAGTTTCGTCTGTCCACTGTTTTATAGTCACCAAGCGTTATTGATGCCTAATAATTAAGGTGAGGTCATGCTATGTAAATAAGGACAGGCACCCATTGTATAGGACACGAGAGTTTCGTCTGTCCAATGTTTTATAGTCACCAAGCGTTATTGATGCCTAATAATTAAGGTGAGGTCATGCTATGTAATTAAGGACAGGCACCCATTGTATAGGACACGAACGTTTCGTCTGTCCACTGTTTTACAGACACCAAGCGTTATTGATGCCTAATAATTAAGGTGAGGTCATGCTATGGAATTAAGGACAGGCGCCCATTGTATAGGACACGAGAGTTTCGTCTGTCCACTGTTTTATAGTCACCAAGCGTTATTGATGCCTAATAATTAAGGTGAGGTCATGATATGTAATTAAGGACAGGCGCCCATTGTATAGGACACGAGAGTTTCGTCTGTCCACTGTTTTATAGACACCAAGCGTTATTGATGCCTAATAATTAAGGTGAGGTCACGCTATGTAATTAAGGACAGGCACCCATTGTATAGGACACGAGAGTTTCGTCTGTCCACTGTTTTATAGACACCAAGCGTTATTGATGCCTAATAATTAAGGTGAGGTCACGCTAAGGAATTAAGGACAGGCACCCATTGTATAGGACACGAGAGTTTCGTCTGTCCACTGTTTTATAGACACCAAGCGTCATTGATACCTAATAATTAAGGTGAGGTCACGCTATGGAATTAAGGACAGGCACCCATTGTATAGGACACGAGAGTTTCGTCTGTCCACCATTTTATAGACACCAAGCGTTATTGATGCCTAATAATTAAGGTGAGGTCATGCTATGGAATTAAGGACAGGAGACCATTGTATAGGACACGAGAGTTTCGTCTGTCCACTGTTTTATAGACACGAAGCGTTCTTGATGCCTAATAATTAAGGTGAGGTCACGCTATGTAATTAAGGACAGGCGCCCATTGTATAGGAGACGAGAGTTTCGTCTGTCCACCATTTTATAGACACCAAGCGTTATTGATGCCTAATAATTAAGGTGTGGTCATGCTATGTAATTAAAGACAGGCGACCATTGTATAGGACACGAGAGTTTCGTCTGTCCACTGTTTTATAGACACCAAGCGTTATTGATGCCTAATAATTAAGGTGAGGTCATGATATGTAATTAAGGACAGGCGACCATTGTATAGGACACGAGAGTTTCGTCTGTCCACTGTTTTATAGACACCAAGCGTTATTGATTCCTAATAATTAAGGTGAGATCACGATATGTAATTAAGGACAGGCGCCCATTGTATAGGACACGAGAGTTTCGTCTGTCCACTGTTTTATAGTCACCAAGCGTTATTGATGCCTAATAATTAAGGTGAGGTCATGTTATGTAATTAAGGACAGGCACCCATTGTATAGGACACGAGAGTTTCGTCTGTCCACCGTTTTATAGACACCAAGCGTTATTGATGCCTAATAATTAAGGTGAGGTCATGCTATGTAATAAAGTACAGGCACCCATTGTATAGGACACGGGAGTTTCGTCTGTCCACTGTTTTATAGACACCAAGCGTTATTGATGCCTAATAATTAAGGTGAGGTCACGCTATGTAATTAAGGACAGGCGCCCATTGTATAGGACACGAGAGTTTCGTCTGTCCACTGTTTTATAGACACCAAGCGTTATTGATGCCTAATAATTAAGGTGAGGTCATGCTATGTAATTAAGGACAGGCACCCATTGTATAGGACACGGGAGTTTCGTCTGTCCACTGTTTTATAGACACCAAGCGTTATTGATTCCTAATAATTAAGGTGAGGTCACGCTATGTAATTAAGGACAGGCGCCCATTGTATAGGACACGAGAGTTTCGTCTGTCCACTGTTTTATAGACACCAAGCGTTATTGATGCCTAATAATTAAGGTGAGGTCATGATATGTAATTAAGGACAGGCACCCATTGTATAGGACACGAGAGTTTCGTCTGTCCACCGTTTTATAGACACCAAGCGTTATTGATGCCTAATAATTAAGGTGAAGTCATGCTATGTAATAAAGTACAGGCACCCATTGTATAGGAGACGAGAGTTTCGTCTGTCCACTGTTTTATAGACACCAAGCGTTATTGATGCCTAATAATTAAGGTGAGGTCACGCTATGTAATTAAGGACAGGCACCCATTGTATAGGACACGAGAGTTTCGTCTGTCCACAGTTTTATAGACACCAAGCGTTATTGATGCCTAATAATTAAGGTGAGGTCATGCTATGTAATTAAGGACAGGCACCCATTGTATAGGACACGAGAGTTTCGTCTGTCCACCGTTTTATAGACACCAAGCGTTATTGATGCCTAATAATTAAGGTGAGGTCATGCAATGTAATTAAGGACAGGCGCCCATTGTATAGGACACGGGAGTTTCGTCTGTCCACTGTTTTATAGACACCAAGCGTTAATGATGCCTAATAATTAAGGTGAAGTCACGCTATGTAATTAAGGACAGGCACCCATTGTATAGGACACGAGAGTTTCGTCTGTCCACCGTTTTATAGACAACAAGCGTTATTGATGCCTATTAATTAAGGTGAGGTCACGCTATGTAATTAAGGACAGGCGCCCATTGTATAGGACACGAGAGTTTCGTCTATCCACTGTTTTATAGACACCAAGCGTTATTGATGCCTAATAATTAAGGTGAGGTCACGCTATGTAATTAAGGACAGGCACCCATTGTATAGGACACGAGAGTTTCGTCTGTCCACCGTTTTATAGACACCAAGCGTTATTGATGCCTAATAATTAAGGTGAGGTCATGCTATGTAATTAAGGACAGGCACCCATTGTATAGGACACGAGAGTTTCGTCTGTCCACTGTTTTATAGTCACTAAGCGTTATTGATGCCTAATAATTAAGGTGAGGTCATGCTATGTAATTAAGGACAGGCACCCATTGTATAGGACACGAGAGTTTCGTCTGTCCACTCTTTTATAGTCACCAAGCGTTATTGATGCCTAATAATTAAGGTGAGGTCATGCTATGTAATTAAGGACAGGCACCCATTGTATAGGACACGAGAGTTTCGTCTGTCCAATGTTTTATAGTCACCAAGCGTTATTGATGCCTAATAATTAAGGTGAGGTCATGCTATGTAATTAAGGACAGGCACCCATTGTATAGGACACGAAAGTTTCGTCTGTCCACTGTTTTACAGACACCAAGCGTTATTGATGCCTAATAATTAAGGTGAGGTCATGCTATGGAATTAAGGACAGGCGCCCATTGTATAGGACACGAGAGTTTCGTCTGTCCACTGTTTTATAGTCACCAAGCGTTATTGATGCCTAATAATTAAGGTGAGGTCATGATATGTAATTAAGGCCAGGCGCCCATTGTATAGGACACGAGAGTTTCGTCTGTCCACTGTTTTATAGACACCAAGCGTTATTGATGCCTAATAATTAAGGTGAGGTCACGCTATGTAATTAAGGACAGGCACCCATTGTATAGGACACGAGAGTTTCGTCTGTCCACTGTTTTATAGACACCAAGCGTTATTGATGCCTAATAATTAAGGTGAGGTCATGCTATGTAATTTAGGACAGGCACCCATTGTATAGGACACGAGAGTTTCGTGTGTCCACTGTTTTATAGACACCAAGCGTTACTGATGCCTAATAATGAAGGTGAAGTCACACTATGTAATTAAGGACAGGCGCCCATTGTATAGGACACGAGAGTTTCGTCTGTCCACTGTTTTATAGACACCAAGCGTTATTGATGCCTAATAATTAAGGTGAGGTCATGCTATGTAATTAAGGACAGGCACCCATTGTATAGGACACGAGAGTTTCGTCTGTCCACTGTTTTATAGACACCAAGCGTTATTGATGCCTAATAATTAAGGTGAAGTCACGCTATGTAATTAAGGACAGGCGCCCATTGTATAGGACACGAGAGTTTCGTCTGTCCACTCTTTTATAGACACCAAGCGTTATTGATGCCTAATAATTAAGGTGAAGTCACGCTATGGAATTAAGGACAGCCACCCATTGTATAGGACACGAGAGTTTCGCCTGTCCACTGTTTTATAGACACCAAGCGTTATTGATGCCTAATAATTAAGGTGAGGTCACGCTATGTAATTAAGGACAGGCACCCATTGTATAGGACACGAGAGTTTCGTCTGTCCACCGTTTTATAGACACCAAGCGTTATTGATGCCTAATAATTAAGGTGAGGTCATGCTATGTAATTAAGGACAGGCACCCATTGTATAGGACACGAGAGTTTCGTCTGTCCACTGTTTTATAGTCACTAAGCGTTATTGATGCCTAATAATTAAGGTGAGGTCATGCTATGTAATTAAGGACAGGCACCCATTGTATAGGACACGAGAGTTTCGTCTGTCCACTGTTTTATAGTCACCAAGCGTTATTGATGCCTAATAATTAAGGTGAGGTCATGCTATGTAATTAAGGACAGGCACCCATTGTATAGGACACGAGAGTTTCGTCTGTCCAATGTTTTATAGTCACCAAGCGTTATTGATGCCTAATAATTAAGGTGAGGTCATGCTATGTAATTAAGGACAGGCACCCATTGTATAGGACACGAAAGTTTCGTCTGTCCACTGTTTTACAGACACCAAGCGTTATTGATGCCTAATAATTAAGGTGAGGTCATGCTATGGAATTAAGGACAGGCGCCCATTGTATAGGACACGAGAGTTTCGTCTGTCCACTGTTTTATAGTCACCAAGCGTTATTGATGCCTAATAATTAAGGTGAGGTCATGATATGTAATTAAGGCCAGGCGCCCATTGTATAGGACACGAGAGTTTCGTCTGTCCACTGTTTTATAGACACCAAGCGTTATTGATGCCTAATAATTAAGGTGAGGTCATGCTATGTAATTAAGGACAGGCACCCATTGTATAGGACACGAGAGTTTCGTCTGTCCACTGTTTTATAGACACCAAGCGTTATTGATGCCTAATAATTAAGGTGAAGTCACGCTATGTAATTAAGGACAGGCGCCCATTGTATAGGACACGAGAGTTTCGTCTGTCCACCGTTTTATAGACACCAAGCGTTATTGATGCCTAATAATTAAGGTGAAGTCACGCTATGGAATTAAGGACAGCCACCCATTGTATAGGACACGAGAGTTTCGCCTGTCCACTGTTTTATAGACACCAAGCGTTATTGATGCCTAATAATTAAGGTGAGGTCACGCTATGTAATTAAGGACAGGCACCCATTGTATAGGACACGAGAGTTTCGTCTGTCCACCGTTTTATAGACACCAAGCGTTATTGATGCCTAATAATTAAGGTGAGGTCATGCTATGTAATTAAGGACAGGCACCCATTGTATAGGACACGAGAGTTTCGTCTGTCCACTGTTTTATAGTCACTAAGCGTTATTGATGCCTAATAATTAAGGTGAGGTCATGCTATGTAATTAAGGACAGGCACTCATTGTATAGGACACCAGAGTTTCGTCTGTCCACTGTTTTATAGTCACCAAGCGTTATTGATGCCTAATAATTAAGGTGAGGTCATGCTATGTAAATAAGGACAGGCACCCATTGTATAGGACACGAGAGTTTCGTCTGTCCAATGTTTTATAGTCACCAAGCGTTATTGATGCCTAATAATTAAGGTGAGGTCATGCTATGTAATTAAGGACAGGCACCCATTGTATAGGACACGAACGTTTCGTCTGTCCACTGTTTTACAGACACCAAGCGTTATTGATGCCTAATAATTAAGGTGAGGTCATGCTATGGAATTAAGGACAGGCGCCCATTGTATAGGACACGAGAGTTTCGTCTGTCCACTGTTTTATAGTCACCAAGCGTTATTGATGCCTAATAATTAAGGTGAGGTCATGATATGTAATTAAGGACAGGCGCCCATTGTATAGGACACGAGAGTTTCGTCTGTCCACTGTTTTATAGACACCAAGCGTTATTGATGCCTAATAATTAAGGTGAGGTCACGCTATGTAATTAAGGACAGGCACCCATTGTATAGGACACGAGAGTTTCGTCTGTCCACTGTTTTATAGACACCAAGCGTTATTGATGCCTAATAATTAAGGTGAGGTCACGCTAAGGAATTAAGGACAGGCACCCATTGTATAGGACACGAGAGTTTCGTCTGTCCACTGTTTTATAGACACCAAGCGTCATTGATACCTAATAATTAAGGTGAGGTCACGCTATGGAATTAAGGACAGGCACCCATTGTATAGGACACGAGAGTTTCGTCTGTCCACCATTTTATAGACACCAAGCGTTATTGATGCCTAATAATTAAGGTGAGGTCATGCTATGGAATTAAGGACAGGCGACCATTGTATAGGACACGAGAGTTTCGTCTGTCCACTGTTTTATAGACACGAAGCGTTCTTGATGCCTAATAATTAAGGTGAGGTCACGCTATGTAATTAAGGACAGGCGCCCATTGTATAGGAGACGAGAGTTTCGTCTGTCCACCATTTTATAGACACCAAGCGTTATTGATGCCTAATAATTAAGGTGTGGTCATGCTATGTAATTAAAGACAGGCGACCATTGTATAGGACACGAGAGTTTCGTCTGTCCACTGTTTTATAGACACCAAGCGTTATTGATGCCTAATAATTAAGGTGAGGTCATGATATGTAATTAAGGACAGGCGACCATTGTATAGGACACGAGAGTTTCGTCTGTCCACTGTTTTATAGACACCAAGCGTTATTGATTCCTAATAATTAAGGTGAGATCACGATATGTAATTAAGGACAGGCGCCCATTGTATAGGACACGAGAGTTTCGTCTGTCCACTGTTTTATAGTCACCAAGCGTTATTGATGCCTAATAATTAAGGTGAGGTCATGTTATGTAATTAAGGACAGGCACCCATTGTATAGGACACGAGAGTTTCGTCTGTCCACCGTTTTATAGACACCAAGCGTTATTGATGCCTAATAATTAAGGTGAGGTCATGCTATGTAATAAAGTACAGGCACCCATTGTATAGGACACGGGAGTTTCGTCTGTCCACTGTTTTATAGACACCAAGCGTTATTGATGCCTAATAATTAAGGTGAGGTCACGCTATGTAATTAAGGACAGGCGCCCATTGTATAGGACACGAGAGTTTCGTCTGTCCACTGTTTTATAGACACCAAGCGTTATTGATGCCTAATAATTAAGGTGAGGTCATGCTATGTAATTAAGGACAGGCACCCATTGTATAGGACACGGGAGTTTCGTCTGTCCACTGTTTTATAGACACCAAGCGTTATTGATTCCTAATAATTAAGGTGAGGTCACGCTATGTAATTAAGGACAGGCGCCCATTGTATAGGACACGAGAGTTTCGTCTGTCCACTGTTTTATAGACACCAAGCGTTATTGATGCCTAATAATTAAGGTGAGGTCATGATATGTAATTAAGGACAGGCACCCATTGTATAGGACACGAGAGTTTCGTCTGTCCACCGTTTTATAGACACCAAGCGTTATTGATGCCTAATAATTAAGGTGAAGTCATGCTATGTAATAAAGTACAGGCACCCATTGTATAGGAGACGAGAGTTTCGTCTGTCCACTGTTTTATAGACACCAAGCGTTATTGATGCCTAATAATTAAGGTGAGGTCACGCTATGTAATTAAGGACAGGCACCCATTGTATAGGACACGAGAGTTTCGTCTGTCCACAGTTTTATAGACACCAAGCGTTATTGATGCCTAATAATTAAGGTGAGGTCATGCTATGTAATTAAGGACAGGCACCCATTGTATAGGACACGAGAGTTTCGTCTGTCCACCGTTTTATAGACACCAAGCGTTATTGATGCCTAATAATTAAGGTGAGGTCATGCAATGTAATTAAGGACAGGCGCCCATTGTATAGGACACGGGAGTTTCGTCTGTCCACTGTTTTATAGACACCAAGCGTTAATGATGCCTAATAATTAAGGTGAAGTCACGCTATGTAATTAAGGACAGGCACCCATTGTATAGGACACGAGAGTTTCGTCTGTCCACCGTTTTATAGACAACAAGCGTTATTGATGCCTAATAATTAAGGTGAGGTCACGCTATGTAATTAAGGACAGGCACCCATTGTATAGGACACGAGAGTTTCGTCTGTCCACTGTTTTATAGACACCAAGCGTTATTGATGCCTAATAATTAAGGTGAGGTCACGCTATGTAATTAAGGACAGGCGCCCATTGTATAGGACACGAGAGTTTCGTCTATCCACTGTTTTATAGACACCAAGCGTTATTGATGCCTAATAATTAAGGTGAGGTCATGATATGTAATTAAGGACAGGCACCCATTGTATAGGACACGAGAGTTTCGTCTGTCCACCGTTTTATAGACACCAAGCGTTATTGATGCCTAATAATTAAGGTGAAGTCATGCTATGTAATAAAGTAGAGGCTCCCATTGTATAGGAGACGAGAGTTTCGTCTGTCCACTGTTTTATAGACACCAAGCGTTATTGATGCCTAATAATTAAGGTGAGGTCACGATATGTAATTAAGGACAGGCGCCCATTTTATAGGAGACGAGAGTTTCGTCTGTCCACTGTTTTATAGACACCAAGCGTTATTGATGCCTAATAATTAAGGTGAGGTCACGCTATGTAATTAAGGACAGGCACCCATTGTATAGGACACGAGAGTTTTGTCTGTCCACTGTTTTATAGACACCAAGCGTTATTGATGCCTAATAATTAAGGTGAGTTCATGATATGTAATTAAGGACAGGCGCCCATTGTATAGGAGACGAGAGTTTCGTCTGTCCACGGTTTTATAGACACCAAGCGTTATTGATGCCTAATAATTAAGGTGAGGTCACGGTATGTAATTAAGGACAGGCACCCATTGTATAGGACACGAGAGTTTCGTCTGTCCACAGTTTTATAGACACCAAGCGTTATTGATGCCTAATAATTAAGGTGAGGTCATGCTATGTAATTAAGGACAGGCACCCATTGTATAGGACACGAAAGTTTCGTCTGTCCACCGTTTTATAGACACCAAGCGTTATTGATGCCTAATAATTAAGGTGAGGTCATGCAATGTAATTAAGGACAGGCGCCCATTGTATAGGACACGGGAGTTTCGTCTGTCCACTGTTTTATAGACACCAAGCGTTATTGATGCCTAATAATTAAGGTGAGGTCATGCTATGTAATTAAGGGCAGGCACCCATTGTATAGGACACGAGAGTTTCGTCTGTCCACTGTTTTATAGACACCAAGCGTTATTGATGCCTAATAATTAAGGTGAGGTCATGCTATGTAATTTAGGACAGGCACCCATTGTATAGGACACGAGAGTTTCGTGTGTCCACTGTTTTATAGACACCAAGCGTTACTGATGCCTAATAATGAAGGTGAAGTCACACTATGTAATTAAGGACAGGCGCCCATTGTATAGGACACGAGAGTTTCGTCTGTCCACTGTTTTATAGACACCAAGCGTTATTGATGCCTAATAATTAAGGTGAGGTCATGCTATGTAATTAAGGACAGGCACCCATTGTATAGGACACGAGAGTTTCGTCTGTCCACTGTTTTATAGACACCAAGCGTTATTGATGCCTAATAATTAAGGTGAAGTCACGCTATGTAATTAAGGACAGGCGCCCATTGTATAGGACACGAGAGTTTCGTCTGTCCACTCTTTTATAGACACCAAGCGTTATTGATGCCTAATAATTAAGGTGAAGTCACGCTATGGAATTAAGGACAGCCACCCATTGTATAGGACACGAGAGTTTCGCCTGTCCACTGTTTTATAGACACCAAGCGTTATTGATGCCTAATAATTAAGGTGAGGTCACGCTATGTAATTAAGGACAGGCACCCATTGTATAGGACACGAGAGTTTCGTCTGTCCACCGTTTTATAGACACCAAGCGTTATTGATGCCTAATAATTAAGGTGAGGTCATGCTATGTAATTAAGGACAGGCACCCATTGTATAGGACACGAGAGTTTCGTCTGTCCACTGTTTTATAGTCACTAAGCGTTATTGATGCCTAATAATTAAGGTGAGGTCATGCTATGTAATTAAGGACAGGCACCCATTGTATAGGACACGAGAGTTTCGTCTGTCCACTGTTTTATAGTCACCAAGCGTTATTGATGCCTAATAATTAAGGTGAGGTCATGCTATGTAATTAAGGACAGGCACCCATTGTATAGGACACGAGAGTTTCGTCTGTCCACCGTTTTATAGACACCAAGCGTTATTGATGCCTAATAATTAAGGTGAAGTCACGCTATGGAATTAAGGACAGCCACCCATTGTATAGGACACGAGAGTTTCGCCTGTCCACTGTTTTATAGACATCAAGCGTTATTGATGCCTAATAATTAAGGTGAGGTCACGCTATGTAATTAAGGACAGGCACCCATTGTATAGGACACGAGAGTTTCGTCTGTCCACCGTTTTATAGACACCAAGCGTTATTGATGCCTAATAATTAAGGTGAGGTCATGCTATGTAATTAAGGACAGGCACCCATTGTATAGGACACGAGAGTTTCGTCTGTCCACTGTTTTATAGTCACTAAGCGTTATTGATGCCTAATAATTAAGGTGAGGTCATTCTATGTAATTAAGGACAGGCACTCATTGTATAGGACACCAGAGTTTCGTCTGTCCACTGTTTTATAGTCACCAAGCGTTATTGATGCCTAATAATTAAGGTGAGGTCATGCTATGTAAATAAGGACAGGCACCCATTGTATAGGACACGAGAGTTTCGTCTGTCCAATGTTTTATAGTCACCAAGCGTTATTGATGCCTAATAATTAAGGTGAGGTCATGCTATGTAATTAAGGACAGGCACCCATTGTATAGGACACGAACGTTTCGTCTGTCCACTGTTTTACAGACACCAAGCGTTATTGATGCCTAATAATTAAGGTGAGGTCATGCTATGGAATTAAGGACAGGCGCCCATTGTATAGGACACGAGAGTTTCGTCTGTCCACTGTTTTATAGTCACCAAGCGTTATTGATGCCTAATAATTAAGGTGAGGTCATGATATGTAATTAAGGACAGGCGCCCATTGTATAGGACACGAGAGTTTCGTCTGTCCACTGTTTTATAGACACCAAGCGTTATTGATGCCTAATAATTAAGGTGAGGTCACGCTATGTAATTAAGGACAGGCACCCATTGTATAGGACACGAGAGTTTCGTCTGTCCACTGTTTTATAGACACCAAGCGTTATTGATGCCTAATAATTAAGGTGAGGTCACGCTAAGGAATTAAGGACAGGCACCCATTGTATAGGACACGAGAGTTTCGTCTGTCCACTGTTTTATAGACACCAAGCGTTATTGATACCTAATAATTAAGGTGAGGTCACGCTATGGAATTAAGGACAGGCACCCATTGTATAGGACACGAGAGTTTCGTCTGTCCACCATTTTATAGACACCAAGCGTTATTGATGCCTAATAATTAAGGTGAGGTCATGCTATGGAATTAAGGACAGGCGACCATTGTATAGGACACGAGAGTTTCGTCTGTCCACTGTTTTATAGACACCAAGCGTTCTTGATGCCTAATAATTAAGGTGAGGTCACGCTATGTAATTAAGGACAGGCGCCCATTGTATAGGAGACGAGAGTTTCGTCTGTCCACCATTTTATAGACACCAAGCGTTATTGATGCCTAATAATTAAGGTGTGGTCATGCTATGTAATTAAAGACAGGCGACCATTGTATAGGACACGAGAGTTTCGTCTGTCCACTGTTTTATAGACACCAAGCGTTATTGATGCCTAATAATTAAGGGCGAGGTCATGATATGTAATTAAGGACAGGCGACCATTGTATAGGACGCGAGAGTTTCGTCTGTCCACTGTTTTATAGACACCAAGCGTTATTGATTCCTAATAATTAAGGTGAGATCACGATATGTAATTAAGGACAGGCGCCCATTGTATAGGACACGAGAGTTTCGTCTGTCCACTGTTTTATAGTCACCAAGCGTTATTGATGCCTAATAATTAAGGTGAGGTCATGTTATGTAATTAAGGACAGGCACCCATTGTATAGGACACGAGAGTTTCGTCTGTCCACCGTTTTATAGACACCAAGCGTTATTGATGCCTAATAATTAAGGTGAGGTCATGCTATGTAATAAAGTACAGGCACCCATTGTATAGGACACGGGAGTTTCGTCTGTCCACTGTTTTATAGACACCAAGCGTTATTGATGCCTAATAATTAAGGTGAGGTCACGCTATGTAATTAAGGACAGGCGCCCATTGTATAGGACACGAGAGTTTCGTCTGTCCACTGTTTTATAGACACCAAGCGTTATTGATGCCTAATAATTAAGGTGAGGTCATGCTATGTAATTAAGGACAGGCACCCATTGTATAGGACACGGGAGTTTCGTCTGTCCACTGTTTTATAGACACCAAGCGTTATTGATGCCTAATAATTAAGGTGAGGTCACGCTATGTAATTAAGGACAGGCGCCCATTGTATAGGACACGAGAGTTTCGTCTGTCCACTGTTTTATAGACACCAAGCGTTATTGATGCCTAATAATTAAGGTGAGGTCATGATATGTAATTAAGGACAGGCACCCATTGTATAGGACACGAGAGTTTCGTCTGTCCACCGTTTTATAGACACCAAGCGTTATTGATGCCTAATAATTAAGGTGAAGTCATGCTATGTAATAAAGTACAGGCACCCATTGTATAGGAGACGAGAGTTTCGTCTGTCCACTGTTTTATAGACACCAAGCGTTATTGATGCCTAATAATTAAGGTGAGGTCACGCTATGTAATTAAGGACAGGCACCCATTGTATAGGACACGAGAGTTTCGTCTGTCCACAGTTTTATAGACACCAAGCGTTATTGATGCCTAATAATTAAGGTGAGGTCATGCTATGTAATTAAGGACAGGCACCCATTGTATAGGACACGAGAGTTTCGTCTGTCCACCGTTTTATAGACACCAAGCGTTATTGATGCCTAATAATTAAGGTGAGGTCATGCAATGTAATTAAGGACAGGCGCCCATTGTATAGGACACGGGAGTTTCGTCTGTCCACTGTTTTATAGACACCAAGCGTTAATGATGCCTAATAATTAAGGTGAAGTCACGCTATGTAATTAAGGACAGGCACCCATTGTATAGGACACGAGAGTTTCGTCTGTCCACCGTTTTATAGACAACAAGCGTTATTGATGCCTAATAATTAAGGTGAGGTCACGCTATGTAATTAAGGACAGGCACCCATTGTATAGGACACGAGAGTTTCGTCTGTCCACTGTTTTATAGACACCAAGCGTTATTGATGCCTATTAATTAAGGTGAGGTCACGCTATGTAATTAAGGACAGGCGCCCATTGTATAGGACACGAGAGTTTCGTCTATCCACTGTTTTATAGACACCAAGCGTTATTGATGCCTAATAATTAAGGTGAGGTCATGATATGTAATTAAGGACAGGCACCCATTGTATAGGACACGAGAGTTTCGTCTGTCCACCGTTTTATAGACACCAAGCGTTATTGATGCCTAATAATTAAGGTGAAGTCATGCTATGTAATAAAGTAGAGGCTCCCATTGTATAGGAGACGAGAGTTTCGTCTGTCCACTGTTTTATAGACACCAAGCGTTATTGATGCCTAATAATTAAGGTGAGGTCACGATATGTAATTAAGGACAGGCGCCCATTTTATAGGAGACGAGAGTTTCGTCTGTCCACTGTTTTATAGACACCAAGCGTTATTGATGCCTAATAATTAAGGTGAGGTCACGCTATGTAATTAAGGACAGGCACCCATTGTATAGGACACGAGAGTTTTGTCTGTCCACTGTTTTATAGACACCAAGCGTTATTGATGCCTAATAATTAAGGTGAGTTCATGATATGTAATTAAGGACAGGCGCCCATTGTATAGGAGACGAGAGTTTCGTCTGTCCACGGTTTTATAGACACCAAGCGTTATTGATGCCTAATAATTAAGGTGAGGTCACGCTATGTAATTAAGGACAGGCACCCATTGTATAGGACACGAGAGTTTCGTCTGTCCACAGTTTTATAGACACCAAGCGTTATTGATGCCTAATAATTAAGGTGAGGTCATGCTATGTAATTAAGGACAGGCACCCATTGTATAGGACACGAAAGTTTCGTCTGTCCACCGTTTTATAGACACCAAGCGTTATTGATGCCTAATAATTAAGGTGAGGTCATGCAATGTAATTAAGGACAGGCGCCCATTGTATAGGACACGGGAGTTTCGTCTGTCCACTGTTTTATAGACACCAAGCGTTATTGATGCCTAATAATTAAGGTGAGGTCATGCTATGTAATTAAGGGCAGGCACCCATTGTATAGGACACGAGAGTTTCGTCTGTCCACTGTTTTATAGACACCAAGCGTTATTGATGCCTAATAATTAAGGTGAGGTCATGCTATGTAATTTAGGACAGGCACCCATTGTATAGGACACGAGAGTTTCGTGTGTCCACTGTTTTATAGACACCAAGCGTTACTGATGCCTAATAATGAAGGTGAAGTCACACTATGTAATTAAGGACAGGCGCCCATTGTATAGGACACGAGAGTTTCGTCTGTCCACTGTTTTATAGACACCAAGCGTTATTGATGCCTAATAATTAAGGTGAGGTCATGCTATGTAATTAAGGACAGGCACCCATTGTATAGGACACGAGAGTTTCGTCTGTCCACTGTTTTATAGACACCAAGCGTTATTGATGCCTAATAATTAAGGTGAAGTCACGCTATGTAATTAAGGACAGGCGCCCATTGTATAGGACACGAGAGTTTCGTCTGTCCACTCTTTTATAGACACCAAGCGTTATTGATGCCTAATAATTAAGGTGAAGTCACGCTATGGAATTAAGGACAGCCACCCATTGTATAGGACACGAGAGTTTCGCCTGTCCACTGTTTTATAGACACCAAGCGTTATTGATGCCTAATAATTAAGGTGAGGTCACGCTATGTAATTAAGGACAGGCACCCATTGTATAGGACACGAGAGTTTCGTCTGTCCACCGTTTTATAGACACCAAGCGTTATTGATGCCTAATAATTAAGGTGAGGTCATGCTATGTAATTAAGGACAGGCACCCATTGTATAGGACACGAGAGTTTCGTCTGTCCACTGTTTTATAGTCACTAAGCGTTATTGATGCCTAATAATTAAGGTGAGGTCATGCTATGTAATTAAGGACAGGCACCCATTGTATAGGACACGAGAGTTTCGTCTGTCCACTCTTTTATAGTCACCAAGCGTTATTGATGCCTAATAATTAAGGTGAGGTCATGCTATGTAATTAAGGACAGGCACCCATTGTATAGGACACGAGAGTTTCGTCTGTCCAATGTTTTATAGTCACCAAGCGTTATTGATGCCTAATAATTAAGGTGAGGTCATGCTATGTAATTAAGGACAGGCACCCATTGTATAGGACACGAAAGTTTCGTCTGTCCACTGTTTTACAGACACCAAGCGTTATTGATGCCTAATAATTAAGGTGAGGTCATGCTATGGAATTAAGGACAGGCGCCCATTGTATAGGACACGAGAGTTTCGTCTGTCCACTGTTTTATAGTCACCAAGCGTTATTGATGCCTAATAATTAAGGTGAGGTCATGATATGTAATTAAGGCCAGGCGCCCATTGTATAGGACACGAGAGTTTCGTCTGTCCACTGTTTTATAGACACCAAGCGTTATTGATGCCTAATAATTAAGGTGAGGTCACGCTATGTAATTAAGGACAGGCACCCATTGTATAGGACACGAGAGTTTCGTCTGTCCACTGTTTTATAGACACCAAGCGTTATTGATGCCTAATAATTAAGGTGAGGTCACGGTAAGGAATTAAGGACAGGCAGCCATTGTATAGGACACGAGAGTTTCGTCTGTCCACTGTTTTATAGACACCAAGCGTTATTGATACCTAATAATTAAGGTGAGGTCACGCTATGGAATTAAGGACAGGCACCCATTGTATAGGACACGAGAGTTTCGTCTGTCCACCATTTTATAGACACCAAGCGTTATTGATGCTTAATAATTAAGGTGAGGTCATGCTATGGAATTAAGGACAGGTTCCATTGTATAGGACACGAGAGTTTCGTCTGTCCACTGTTTTATAGACACCAAGCGTTCTTGATGCCTAATAATTAAGGTGAGGTCACGCTATGTAATTAAGGACAGGCGCCCATTGTATAGGAGACGAGAGTTTCGTCTGTCCACCATTTTATAGACACCAAGCGTTATTGATGCCTAATAATTAAGGTGAGGTCATGATATGTAATTAAGGACAGGCACCCATTGTATAGGACGCGAGAATTTCGTCTGTCCACTGTTTTATAGACACCAAGCGTTATTGATGCCTAATAATTAAGGTGAGGTCACGATATGTAATTAAGGACAGGCACCCATTGTATAGGACACGAGAGTTTCGTCTGTCCACTGCTTTATAGACACCAAGCGTTATTGATGCCTAATAATTAAGGTGAAGTCATGATATGTAATTAAGGACAGGCGCCCATTGTATAAGAGACGAGAGTTTCGTCTGTCCACTGTTTTATAGACACCAAGCGTTATTGATGCCTAATAATTAAGGTGAGGTCACGCTATGGAATTAAGGACAGGCACCCATTGTATAGGAGACGAGAGTTTCGTCTGTCCACTGTTTTATAGAAACCAAGCGTTATTGATGCCTAATAATTAAGGTGAGGTCACGCTATGTAATTAAGGACAGGCACCCATTGTATAGGACACGGGAGTTTCGTCTGTCCACTGTTTTATAGACACCAAGCGTTATTGATGCCTAATAATTAAGGTGAGGTCACGCTATGTAATTAAGGACAGGCACCCATTGTATAGGAGAGGAGAGTTTCATCTGTCCACTGTTTTATAGACACCAAGCGTTATTGATGCCTAATAATTAAGGTGAGGTCATGCTATGTAATTAAGGACAGGCACCCATTGTATAGGACACGGGAGTTTCGTCTGTCCACTGTTTTATAGACAACAAGCGTTATTGATGCCTAATAATTAAGGTGAGGTCACGCTATGTAATTAGGGAAAGGCGCCCATTGTATAGGACACGGGAGTTTCGTCTGTCCACTGTTTTATAGACACCAAGCGTTATTGATGCCTAATAATTAAGGTGAGGTCATGCTATGTAATTAAGGACAGGCACCCATTGTATAGGACACGAGAGTTTCGTCTGTCCACCGTTTTATAGACACCAAGCGTTATTGATGCCTAATAATTAAGGTGAGGTCATGCTATGTAATTAAGGACAGGCGCCCATTGTATAGGACACGAGAGTTTCGTCAGTCCACCGTTTTATAGACACCAAGCTTTATTGATGCCTAATAATTAAGGTGAGGTCACGCTATGTAATTAAGGACAGGCACCCATTGTATTGGACACGAGAGTTTCGTCTGTCCACTGTTTTATAGACACCAAGCGTTATTGATGCCTAATAATTAAGGTGAAGTCACGCTATGTAATTAAGGACAGGCACCCATTGTATAGGACACGAGAGTTTCGTCTGTCCACCGTTTTATAGACACCAAGCGTTATTGATGCCTAATAATTAAGGTGAAGTCACGCTATGTAATAAAGGACAGGCACCCATTGTATAGGACACGGGAGTTTCGTCTGTCCACTGTTTTATAGACACCAAGCCTTATTGATGCCTAATAATTAAGGTGAGGTCATGATATGGAATTAAGGACAGGCACCCATTGTATAGGACACGGGAGTTTCGTCTGTCCACCGTTTTATAGACACCAAGCGTTATTGATGCCTAATAATTAAGGTGAGGTCACGCCTTGGAATTAAGGACAGGCGCCCATTGTATAGGACACGAGAGTTTCGTCTGTCCACTGTTTTATAGACACCATGCGTTATTGATGCCTAATAATTAAGGTGAGGTCACGCTATGTAATTAAGAACAGGCACCCATTGTATAGGACACGAGAGTTTCATCTGTCCACTGTTTTATAGACACCAAGCGTTATTGATGCCTAATAATTAAGGTGAGGTCATGCTATGGAATTGAGGACAGGCACCCATTGTATAGGACACGAGAGTTTCGTCTGTCCACTGTTTTATAGACACCAAGCGTTATTGATGCCTAATAATTAAGGTGAGGTCACGCTATGTAATTAAGGACAGGCACACATTGTATAGGACACGAGAGTTTCGTCTGTCCACTGTTTTATAGACACCAAGCGTTATTGATGCCTAATAATTAAGGTGAGGTCACGCAATGTAATTAAGGACAGGCACCTATTGTATAGGAGACGAGAGTTTCGTCTGTCCACTGTTTATAGACACCAAGCGTTATTGATGCCTAATAATTAAGGTGAATGCACGCTATGTAATTAAGGACAGGCACCCATTGTATAGGACACGAGAGTTTCGTCTGTCCACCGTTTTATAGACACCAAGCGTTATTGATGCCTAATAATTAAGGTGAGGTCACGCTATGTAATTAAGGACAGGCACCCATTGTATAGGACACGAGAGTTTCGTCTGTCCACTGTTTTATAGACACCAAGCGTTATTGATGCCTAATAATTAAGGTGAGGTCACGCTATGTAATGAAGGACAGGCGCCCATTGTATAGGACACGAGAGTTTCGTCTGTCCACTGTTTTATAGACACCAAGCGTTATTGATGCCTAATAATTAAGGTGAGGTCATGATATGTAATTAAGGACAGGCACCCATTGTATAGGACACGAGAGTTTCGTCTGTCCACCGTTTTATAGACACCAAGCGTTATTGATGCCTAATAATTAAGGTGAAGTCATGCTATGTAATAAAGTACAGGCACCCATTGTATAGGAGACGAGAGTTTCGTCTGTCCACTGTTTTATAGACACCAAGCGTTATTGATGCCTAATAATTAAGGTGAGGTCACGATATGTAATTAAGGATAGGCGCCCATTGTATAGGAGACGAGAGTTTCGTCTGTCCACTGTTTTATAGACACCAAGCGTTATTGATGCCTAATAATTAAGGTGCGGTCACGCTATGTAATTAAGGACAGGCACCCATTGTATAGGACACGAGAGTTTCGTCTGTCCACCGTTTTATAGACACCAAGCGTTATTGATGCCTAATAATTAAGGTGAGGTCATGCAATGTAATTAAGGACAGGCGCCCATTGTATAGGACACGGGAGTTTCGTCTGTCCACTGTTTTATAGACACCAAGCGTTAATGATGCCTAATAATTAAGGTGAAGTCACGCTATGTAATTAAGGACAGGCACCCATTGTATAGGACACGAGAGTTTCGTCTGTCCACCGTTTTATAGACAACAAGCGTTATTGATGCCTAATAATTAAGGTGAGGTCACGCTATGTAATTAAGGACAGGCACCCATTGTATAGGACACGAGAGTTTCGTCTGTCCACTGTTTTATAGACACCAAGCGTTATTGATGCCTATTAATTAAGGTGAGGTCACGCTATGTAATTAAGGACAGGCGCCCATTGTATAGGACACGAGAGTTTCGTCTATCCACTGTTTTATAGACACCAAGCGTTATTGATGCCTAATAATTAAGGTGAGGTCATGATATGTAATTAAGGACAGGCACCCATTGTATAGGACACGAGAGTTTCGTCTGTCCACCGTTTTATAGACACCAAGCGTTATTGATGCCTAATAATTAAGGTGAAGTCATGCTATGTAATAAAGTAGAGGCTCCCATTGTATAGGAGACGAGAGTTTCGTCTGTCCACTGTTTTATAGACACCAAGCGTTATTGATGCCTAATAATTAAGGTGAGGTCACGATATGTAATTAAGGACAGGCGCCCATTTTATAGGAGACGAGAGTTTCGTCTGTCCACTGTTTTATAGACACCAAGCGTTATTGATGCCTAATAATTAAGGTGAGGTCACGCTATGTAATTAAGGACAGGCACCCATTGTATAGGACACGAGAGTTTTGTCTGTCCACTGTTTTATAGACACCAAGCGTTATTGATGCCTAATAATTAAGGTGAGTTCATGATATGTAATTAAGGACAGGCGCCCATTGTATAGGAGACGAGAGTTTCGTCTGTCCACGGTTTTATAGACACCAAGCGTTATTGATGCCTAATAATTAAGGTGAGGTCACGCTATGTAATTAAGGACAGGCACCCATTGTATAGGACACGAGAGTTTCGTCTGTCCACAGTTTTATAGACACCAAGCGTTATTGATGCCTAATAATTAAGGTGAGGTCATGCTATGTAATTAAGGACAGGCACCCATTGTATAGGACACGAAAGTTTCGTCTGTCCACCGTTTTATAGACACCAAGCGTTATTGATGCCTAATAATTAAGGTGAGGTCATGCAATGTAATTAAGGACAGGCGCCCATTGTATAGGACACGGGAGTTTCGTCTGTCCACTGTTTTATAGACACCAAGCGTTATTGATGCCTAATAATTAAGGTGAGGTCATGCTATGTAATTAAGGGCAGGCACCCATTGTATAGGACACGAGAGTTTCGTCTGTCCACTGTTTTATAGACACCAAGCGTTATTGATGCCTAATAATTAAGGTGAGGTCATGCTATGTAATTTAGGACAGGCACCCATTGTATAGGACACGAGAGTTTCGTGTGTCCACTGTTTTATAGACACCAAGCGTTACTGATGCCTAATAATGAAGGTGAAGTCACACTATGTAATTAAGGACAGGCGCCCATTGTATAGGACACGAGAGTTTCGTCTGTCCACTGTTTTATAGACACCAAGCGTTATTGATGCCTAATAATTAAGGTGAGGTCATGCTATGTAATTAAGGACAGGCACCCATTGTATAGGACACGAGAGTTTCGTCTGTCCACTGTTTTATAGACACCAAGCGTTATTGATGCCTAATAATTAAGGTGAAGTCACGCTATGTAATTAAGGACAGGCGCCCATTGTATAGGACACGAGAGTTTCGTCTGTCCACTCTTTTATAGACACCAAGCGTTATTGATGCCTAATAATTAAGGTGAAGTCACGCTATGGAATTAAGGACAGCCACCCATTGTATAGGACACGAGAGTTTCGCCTGTCCACTGTTTTATAGACACCAAGCGTTATTGATGCCTAATAATTAAGGTGAGGTCACGCTATGTAATTAAGGACAGGCACCCATTGTATAGGACACGAGAGTTTCGTCTGTCCACCGTTTTATAGACACCAAGCGTTATTGATGCCTAATAATTAAGGTGAGGTCATGCTATGTAATTAAGGACAGGCACCCATTGTATAGGACACGAGAGTTTCGTCTGTCCACTGTTTTATAGTCACTAAGCGTTATTGATGCCTAATAATTAAGGTGAGGTCATGCTATGTAATTAAGGACAGGCACCCATTGTATAGGACACGAGAGTTTCGTCTGTCCACTCTTTTATAGTCACCAAGCGTTATTGATGCCTAATAATTAAGGTGAGGTCATGCTATGTAATTAAGGACAGGCACCCATTGTATAGGACACGAGAGTTTCGTCTGTCCAATGTTTTATAGTCACCAAGCGTTATTGATGCCTAATAATTAAGGTGAGGTCATGCTATGTAATTAAGGACAGGCACCCATTGTATAGGACACGAAAGTTTCGTCTGTCCACTGTTTTACAGACACCAAGCGTTATTGATGCCTAATAATTAAGGTGAGGTCATGCTATGGAATTAAGGACAGGCGCCCATTGTATAGGACACGAGAGTTTCGTCTGTCCACTGTTTTATAGTCACCAAGCGTTATTGATGCCTAATAATTAAGGTGAGGTCATGATATGTAATTAAGGCCAGGCGCCCATTGTATAGGACACGAGAGTTTCGTCTGTCCACTGTTTTATAGACACCAAGCGTTATTGATGCCTAATAATTAAGGTGAGGTCACGCTATGTAATTAAGGACAGGCACCCATTGTATAGGACACGAGAGTTTCGTCTGTCCACTGTTTTATAGACACCAAGCGTTATTGATGCCTAATAATTAAGGTGAGGTCACGCTAAGGAATTAAGGACAGGCAGCCATTGTATAGGACACGAGAGTTTCGTCTGTCCACTGTTTTATAGACACCAAGCGTTATTGATACCTAATAATTAAGGTGAGGTCACGCTATGGAATTAAGGACAGGCACCCATTGTATAGGACACGAGAGTTTCGTCTGTCCACCATTTTATAGACACCAAGCGTTATTGATGCTTAATAATTAAGGTGAGGTCATGCTATGGAATTAAGGACAGGTTCCATTGTATAGGACACGAGAGTTTCGTCTGTCCACTGTTTTATAGACACCAAGCGTTCTTGATGCCTAATAATTAAGGTGAGGTCACGCTATGTAATTAAGGACAGGCGCCCATTGTATAGGAGACGAGAGTTTCGTCTGTCCACCATTTTATAGACACCAAGCGTTATTGATGCCTAATAATTAAGGTGAGGTCATGATATGTAATTAAGGACAGGCACCCATTGTATAGGACGCGAGAATTTCGTCTGTCCACTGTTTTATAGACACCAAGCGTTATTGATGCCTAATAATTAAGGTGAGGTCACGATATGTAATTAAGGACAGGCACCCATTGTATAGGACACGAGAGTTTCGTCTGTCCACTGCTTTATAGACACCAAGCGTTATTGATGCCTAATAATTAAGGTGAAGTCATGATATGTAATTAAGGACAGGCGCCCATTGTATAAGAGACGAGAGTTTCGTCTGTCCACTGTTTTATAGACACCAAGCGTTATTGATGCCTAATAATTAAGGTGAGGTCACGCTATGGAATTAAGGACAGGCACCCATTGTATAGGAGACGAGAGTTTCGTCTGTCCACTGTTTTATAGAAACCAAGCGTTATTGATGCCTAATAATTAAGGTGAGGTCACGCTATGTAATTAAGGACAGGCACCCATTGTATAGGACACGGGAGTTTCGTCTGTCCACTGTTTTATAGACACCAAGCGTTATTGATGCCTAATAATTAAGGTGAGGTCACGCTATGTAATTAAGGACAGGCACCCATTGTATAGGAGAGGAGAGTTTCATCTGTCCACTGTTTTATAGACACCAAGCGTTATTGATGCCTAATAATTAAGGTGAGGTCATGCTATGTAATTAAGGACAGGCACCCATTGTATAGGACACGGGAGTTTCGTCTGTCCACTGTTTTATAGACAACAAGCGTTATTGATGCCTAATAATTAAGGTGAGGTCACGCTATGTAATTAGGGAAAGGCGCCCATTGTATAGGACACGGGAGTTTCGTCTGTCCACTGTTTTATAGACACCAAGCGTTATTGATGCCTAATAATTAAGGTGAGGTCATGCTATGTAATTAAGGACAGGCACCCATTGTATAGGACACGAGAGTTTCGTCTGTCCACCGTTTTATAGACACCAAGCGTTATTGATGCCTAATAATTAAGGTGAGGTCATGCTATGTAATTAAGGACAGGCGCCCATTGTATAGGACACGAGAGTTTCGTCAGTCCACCGTTTTATAGACACCAAGCTTTATTGATGCCTAATAATTAAGGTGAGGTCACGCTATGTAATTAAGGACAGGCACCCATTGTATTGGACACGAGAGTTTCGTCTGTCCACTGTTTTATAGACACCAAGCGTTATTGATGCCTAATAATTAAGGTGAAGTCACGCTATGTAATTAAGGACAGGCACCCATTGTATAGGACACGAGAGTTTCGTCTGTCCACCGTTTTATAGACACCAAGCGTTATTGATGCCTAATAATTAAGGTGAAGTCACGCTATGTAATAAAGGACAGGCACCCATTGTATAGGACACGGGAGTTTCGTCTGTCCACTGTTTTATAGACACCAAGCCTTATTGATGCCTAATAATTAAGGTGAGGTCATGATATGGAATTAAGGACAGGCACCCATTGTATAGGACACGGGAGTTTCGTCTGTCCACCGTTTTATAGACACCAAGCGTTATTGATGCCTAATAATTAAGGTGAGGTCACGCCTTGGAATTAAGGACAGGCGCCCATTGTATAGGACACGAGAGTTTCGTCTGTCCACTGTTTTATAGACACCATGCGTTATTGATGCCTAATAATTAAGGTGAGGTCACGCTATGTAATTAAGAACAGGCACCCATTGTATAGGACACGAGAGTTTCATCTGTCCACTGTTTTATAGACACCAAGCGTTATTGATGCCTAATAATTAAGGTGAGGTCATGCTATGGAATTGAGGACAGGCACCCATTGTATAGGACACGAGAGTTTCGTCTGTCCACTGTTTTATAGACACCAAGCGTTATTGATGCCTAATAATTAAGGTGAGGTCACGCTATGTAATTAAGGACAGGCACACATTGTATAGGACACGAGAGTTTCGTCTGTCCACTGTTTTATAGACACCAAGCGTTATTGATGCCTAATAATTAAGGTGAGGTCACGCAATGTAATTAAGGACAGGCACCTATTGTATAGGAGACGAGAGTTTCGTCTGTCCACTGTTTATAGACACCAAGCGTTATTGATGCCTAATAATTAAGGTGAATGCACGCTATGTAATTAAGGACAGGCACCCATTGTATAGGACACGAGAGTTTCGTCTGTCCACCGTTTTATAGACACCAAGCGTTATTGATGCCTAATAATTAAGGTGAGGTCACGCTATGTAATTAAGGACAGGCACCCATTGTATAGGACACGAGAGTTTCGTCTGTCCACTGTTTTATAGACACCAAGCGTTATTGATGCCTAATAATTAAGGTGAGGTCACGCTATGTAATGAAGGACAGGCGCCCATTGTATAGGACACGAGAGTTTCGTCTGTCCACTGTTTTATAGACACCAAGCGTTATTGATGCCTAATAATTAAGGTGAGGTCATGATATGTAATTAAGGACAGGCACCCATTGTATAGGACACGAGAGTTTCGTCTGTCCACCGTTTTATAGACACCAAGCGTTATTGATGCCTAATAATTAAGGTGAAGTCATGCTATGTAATAAAGTACAGGCACCCATTGTATAGGAGACGAGAGTTTCGTCTGTCCACTGTTTTATAGACACCAAGCGTTATTGATGCCTAATAATTAAGGTGAGGTCACGATATGTAATTAAGGATAGGCGCCCATTGTATAGGAGACGAGAGTTTCGTCTGTCCACTGTTTTATAGACACCAAGCGTTATTGATGCCTAATAATTAAGGTGCGGTCACGCTATGTAATTAAGGACAGGCACCCATTGTATAGGACACGAGAGTTTTGTCTGTCCACTGTTTAATAGACACCAAGCGTTATTGATGCCTAATAATTAAGGTGAGAACATGATATGTAATTAAGGACAGGCGCCCATTGTATAGGAGACGAGAGTTTCGTCTGTCCACTGTTTTATAGACACCAAGCGTTATTGATGCCTAATAATTAAGGTGAGGTCACGCTATGTAATTAAGGACAGGCACCCATTGTATAGGACACGAGAGTTTCGTCTGTCCACAGTTTTATAGACACCAAGCGTTATTGATGCCTAATAATTAAGGTGAGGTCATGCTATGTAATTAAGGACAGGCACCCATTGTATAGGACACGAGAGTTTCGTCTGTCCACCGTTTTATAGACACCAAGCGTTATTGATGCCTAATAATTAAGGTGAGGTCATGCAATGTAATTAAGGACAGGCGCCCATTGTATAGGACACGGGAGTTTCGTCTGTCCACTGTTTTATAGACACCAAGCGTTAATGATGCCTAATAATTAAGGTGAAGTCACGCTATGTAATTAAGGACAGGCACCTATTGTATAGGACACGAGAGTTTCGTCTGTCCACCGTTTTATAGACAACAAGCGTTATTGATGCCTAATAATTAAGGTGAGGTCACGCTATGTAATTAAGGACAGGCACCCATTGTATAGGACACGAGAGTTTCGTCTGTCCACTGTTTTATAGACACCAAGCGTTATTGATGCCTAATAATTAAGGTGAGGTCACGCTATGTAATTAAGGACAGGCGCCCATTGTATAGGACACGAGAGTTTCGTCTATCCACTGTTTTATAGACACCAAGCGTTATTGATGCCTAATAATTCAGGTGAGGTCATGATATGTAATTAAGGACAGGCACCCATTGTATAGGACACGAGAGTTTCGTCTGTCCACCGTTTTATAGACACCAAGCGTTATTGATGCCTAATAATTAAGGTGAAGTCATGCTATGTAATAAAGTAGAGGCACCCATTGTATAGGAGACGAGAGTTTCGTCTGTCCACTGTTTTATAGACACCAAGCGTTATTGATGCCTAATAATTAAGGTGAGGTCACGATATGTAATTAAGGACAGGCGCCCATTGTATAGGAGACGAGAGTTTCGTCTGTCCACTGTTTTATAGACACCAAGCGTTATTGATCCCTAATAATTAAGGTGAGGTCACGCTATGTAATTAAGGACAGGCACCCATTGTATAGGACACGAGAGTTTTGTCTGTCCACTATTTTATAGACACCAAGCGTTATTGATGCCTAATAATTAAGGTGAGTTCATGATATGTAATTAAGGACAGGCGCCCATTGTATAGGAGACGAGAGTTTCGTCTGTCCACGGTTTTATAGACACCAAGCGTTATTGATGCCTAAAAATTAAGGTGAGGTCACGCTATGTAATTAAGGACAGGCACCCATTGTATAGGACACGAGAGTTTCGTCTGTCCACAGTTTTATAGACACCAAGCGTTATTGATGCCTAATAATTAAGGTGAGGTCATGCTATGTAATTAAGGACAGGCACCCATTGTATAGGACACGAAAGTTTCGTCTGTCCACCGTTTTATAGACACCAAGCGTTATTGATGCCTAATAATTAAGGTGAGGTCATGCAATGGAATTAAGGACAGGCGCCCATTGTATAGGACACGGGAGTTTCGTCTGTCCACTGTTTTATAGACACCAAGCGTTATTGATGCCTAATAATTAAGGTGAGGTCATGCTATGTAATTAAGGGCAGGCACCCATTGTATAGGACACGAGAGTTTCGTCTGTCCACTGTTTTATAGACACCAAGCGTTATTGATGCCTAATAATTAAGGTGAGGTCATGCTATGTAATTAAGGACAGGCACCCATTGTATAGGACACGAGAGTTTCGTGTGTCCACTGTTGTATAGACACCAAGCGTTACTGATGCCTAATAATTAAGGTGAAGTCACGCTATGTAATTAAGGACAGGCGCCCATTGTATAGGACACGAGAGTTTCGTCTGTCCACTGTTTTATAGACACCAAGCGTTATTGATGCCTAATAATTAAGGTGAGGTCATGCTATGTAATTAAGGACAGGCACCCATTGTATAGGACACGAGAGTTTCGTCTGTCCACTGTTTTATAGACACCAAGCGTTATTGATGCCTAATAATTAAGGTGAAGTCACGCTATGTAATTAAGGACAGGCGCCCATTGTATAGGACACGAGAGTTTCGTCTGTCCACCGTTTTATAGACACCAAGCGTTATTGATGCCTAATAATTAAGGTGAAGTCACGCTATGGAATTAAGGACAGCCACCCATTGTATAGGACACGAGAGTTTCGCCTGTCCACTGTTTTATAGACACCAAGCGTTATTGATGCCTAATAATTAAGGTGAGGTCACGCTATGTAATTAAGGACAGGCACCCATTGTATAGGACACGAGAGTTTCGTCTGTCCACCGTTTTATAGACACCAAGCGTTATTGATGCCTAATAATTAAGGTGAGGTCATGCTATGTAATTAAGGACAGGCACCCATTGTATAGGACACGAGAGTTTCGTCTGTCCACTGTTTTATAGTCACTAAGCGTTATTGATGCCTAATAATTAAGGTGAGGTCATGCTATGTAATTAAGGACAGGCACTCATTGTATAGGACACCAGAGTTTCGTCTGTCCACTGTTTTATAGTCACCAAGCGTTATTGATGCCTAATAATTAAGGTGAGGTCATGCTATGTAAATAAGGACAGGCACCCATTGTATAGGACACGAGAGTTTCGTCTGTCCAATGTTTTATAGTCACCAAGCGTTATTGATGCCTAATAATTAAGGTGAGGTCATGCTATGTAATTAAGGACAGGCACCCATTGTATAGGACACGAACGTTTCGTCTGTCCACTGTTTTACAGACACCAAGCGTTATTGATGCCTAATAATTAAGGTGAGGTCATGCTATGGAATTAAGGACAGGCGCCCATTGTATAGGACACGAGAGTTTCGTCTGTCCACTGTTTTATAGTCACCAAGCGTTATTGATGCCTAATAATTAAGGTGAGGTCATGATATGTAATTAAGGACAGGCGCCCATTGTATAGGACACGAGAGTTTCGTCTGTCCACTGTTTTATAGACACCAAGCGTTATTGATGCCTAATAATTAAGGTGAGGTCACGCTATGTAATTAAGGACAGGCACCCATTGTATAGGACACGAGAGTTTCGTCTGTCCACTGTTTTATAGACACCAAGCGTTATTGATGCCTAATAATTAAGGTGAGGTCACGCTAAGGAATTAAGGACAGGCACCCATTGTATAGGACACGAGAGTTTCGTCTGTCCACTGTTTTATAGACACCAAGCGTTATTGATACCTAATAATTAAGGTGAGGTCACGCTATGGAATTAAGGACAGGCACCCATTGTATAGGACACGAGAGTTTCGTCTGTCCACCATTTTATAGACACCAAGCGTTATTGATGCCTAATAATTAAGGTGAGGTCATGCTATGGAATTAAGGACAGGCGACCATTGTATAGGACACGAGAGTTTCGTCTGTCCACTGTTTTATAGACACCAAGCGTTCTTGATGCCTAATAATTAAGGTGAGGTCACGCTATGTAATTAAGGACAGGCGCCCATTGTATAGGAGACGAGAGTTTCGTCTGTCCACCATTTTATAGACACCAAGCGTTATTGATGCCTAATAATTAAGGTGTGGTCATGCTATGTAATTAAAGACAGGCGACCATTGTATAGGACACGAGAGTTTCGTCTGTCCACTGTTTTATAGACACCAAGCGTTATTGATGCCTAATAATTAAGGTGAGGTCATGATATGTAATTAAGGACAGGCGACCATTGTATAGGACACGAGAGTTTCGTCTGTCCACAGTTTTATAGACACCAAGCGTTATTGATGCCTAATAATTAAGGTGAGGTCATGCTATGTAATTAAGGACAGGCACCCATTGTATAGGACACGAGAGTTTCGTCTGTCCACCGTTTTATAGACACCAAGCGTTATTGATGCCTAATAATTAAGGTGAGGTCATGCAATGTAATTAAGGACAGGCGCCCATTGTATAGGACACGGGAGTTTCGTCTGTCCACTGTTTTATAGACACCAAGCGTTAATGATGCCTAATAATTAAGGTGAAGTCACGCTATGTAATTAAGGAGAGGCACCTATTGTATAGGACACGAGAGTTTCGTCTGTCCACCGTTTTATAGACAACAAGCGTTATTGATGCCTAATAATTAAGGTGAGGTCACGCTATGTAATTAAGGACAGGCACCCATTGTATAGGACACGAGAGTTTTGTCTGTCCACTGTTTAATAGACACCAAGCGTTATTGATGCCTAATAATTAAGGTGAGAACATGATATGTAATTAAGGACAGGCGCCCATTGTATAGGAGACGAGAGTTTCGTCTGTCCACTGTTTTATAGACACCAAGCGTTATTGATGCCTAATAATTAAGGTGAGGTCACGCTATGTAATTAAGGACAGGCACCCATTGTATAGGACACGAGAGTTTCGTCTGTCCACAGTTTTATAGACACCAAGCGTTATTGATGCCTAATAATTAAGGTGAGGTCATGCTATGTAATTAAGGACAGGCACCCATTGTATAGGACACGAGAGTTTCGTCTGTCCACCGTTTTATAGACACCAAGCGTTATTGATGCCTAATAATTAAGGTGAGGTCATGCAATGTAATTAAGGACAGGCGCCCATTGTATAGGACACGGGAGTTTCGTCTGTCCACTGTTTTATAGACACCAAGCGTTAATGATGCCTAATAATTAAGGTGAAGTCACGCTATGTAATTAAGGACAGGCACCTATTGTATAGGACACGAGAGTTTCGTCTGTCCACCGTTTTATAGACAACAAGCGTTATTGATGCCTAATAATTAAGGTGAGGTCACGCTATGTAATTAAGGACAGGCACCCATTGTATAGGACACGAGAGTTTCGTCTGTCCACTGTTTTATAGACACCAAGCGTTATTGATGCCTAATAATTAAGGTGAGGTCACGCTATGTAATTAAGGACAGGCGCCCATTGTATAGGACACGAGAGTTTCGTCTATCCACTGTTTTATAGACACCAAGCGTTATTGATGCCTAATAATTAAGGTGAGGTCATGATATGTAATTAAGGACAGGCACCCATTGTATAGGACACGAGAGTTTCGTCTGTCCACCGTTTTATAGACACCAAGCGTTATTGATGCCTAATAATTAAGGTGAAGTCATGCTATGTAATAAAGTAGAGGCACCCATTGTATAGGAGACGAGAGTTTCGTCTGTCCACTGTTTTATAGACACCAAGCGTTATTGATGCCTAATAATTAAGGTGAGGTCACGATATGTAATTAAGGACAGGCGCCCATTGTATAGGAGACGAGAGTTTCGTCTGTCCACTGTTTTATAGACACCAAGCGTTATTGATGCCTAATAATTAAGGTGAGGTCACGCTATGTAATTAAGGACAGGCACCCATTGTATAGGACACGAGAGTTTTGTCTGTCCACTATTTTATAGACACCAAGCGTTATTGATGCCTAATAATTAAGGTGAGTTCATGATATGTAATTAAGGACAGGCGCCCATTGTATAGGAGACGAGAGTTTCGTCTGTCCACGGTTTTATAGACACCAAGCGTTATTGATGCCTAATAATTAAGGTGAGGTCACGCTATGTAATTAAGGACAGGCACACATTGTATAGGACTCGAGAGTTTCGTCTGTCCACAGTTTTATAGACACCAAGCGTTATTGATGCCTAATAATTAAGGTGAGGTCATGCTATGTAACTAAGGACAGGCACCCATTGTATAGGACACGAAAGTTTCGTCTGTCCACCGTTTTATAGACACCAAGCGTTATTGATGCCTAATAATTAAGGTGAGGTCATGCAATGGAATTAAGGACAGGCGCCCATTGTATAGGACACGGGAGTTTCGTCTGTCCACTGTTTTATAGACACCAAGCGTTATTGATGCCTAATAATTAAGGTGAGGTCATGCTATGTAATTAAGGGCAGGCACCCATTGTATAGGACACGAGAGTTTCGTCTGTCCACTGTTTTATAGACACCAAGCGTTATTGATGCCTAATAATTAAGGTGAGGTCATGCTATGTAATTAAGGACAGGCACCCATTGTATAGGACACGAGAGTTTCGTGTGTCCACTGTTTTATAGACACCAAGCGTTACTGATGCCTAATAATTAAGGTGAAGTCACGCTATGTAATTAAGGACAGGCGCCCATTGTATAGGACACGAGAGTTTCGTCTGTCCACTGTTTTATAGACACCAAGCGTTATTGATGCCTAATAATTAAGGTGAGGTCATGCTATGTAATTAAGGACAGGCACCCATTGTATAGGACACGAGAGTTTCGTCTGTCCACTGTTTTATAGACACCAAGCGTTATTGATGCCTAATAATTAAGGTGAAGTCACGCTATGTAATTAAGGACAGGCGCCCATTGTATA
Source organism: Meconema thalassinum (assembly GCA_946902985.2). Classification (NCBI taxonomy): domain Eukaryota; kingdom Metazoa; phylum Arthropoda; class Insecta; order Orthoptera; family Tettigoniidae; genus Meconema; species Meconema thalassinum. Next base: position 213,983,531 of record OX336388.2, on the reverse strand, counting down.
GGACACGAGAGTTTCGTCTGTCCACCGTTTTATAGACACCAAGCGTTATTGATGCCTAATAATTAAGGTGAAGTCACGCTATGGAATTAAGGACAGCCACCCATTGTATAGGACACGAGAGTTTCGCTTGTCCACTGTTTTATAGACACCAAGCGTTATTGATGCCTAATAATTAAGGTGAGGTCACGCTATGTAATTAAGGACAGGCACCCATTGTATAGGACACGAGAGTTTCGTCTGTCCACCGTTTTATAGACACCAAGCGTTATTGATGCCTAATAATTAAGGTGAGGTCATGCTATGTAATTAAGGACAGGCACCCATTGTATAGGACACGAGAGTTTCGTCTGTCCACTGTTTTATAGTCACTAAGCGTTATTGATGCCTAATAATTAAGGTGAGGTCATGCTATGTAATTAAGGACAGGCACTCATTGTATAGGACACCAGAGTTTCGTCTGTCCACTGTTTTATAGTCACCAAGCGTTATTGATGCCTAATAATTAAGGTGAGGTCATGCTATGTAAATAAGGACAGGCACCCATTGTATAGGACACGAGAGTTTCGTCTGTCCAATGTTTTATAGTCACCAAGCGTTATTGATGCCTAATAATTAAGGTGAGGTCATGCTATGTAATTAAGGACAGGCACCCATTGTATAGGACACGAACGTTTCGTCTGTCCACTGTTTTACAGACACCAAGCGTTATTGATGCCTAATAATTAAGGTGAGGTCATGCTATGGAATTAAGGACAGGCGCCCATTGTATAGGACACGAGAGTTTCGTCTGTCCACTGTTTTATAGTCACCAAGCGTTATTGATGCCTAATAATTAAGGTGAGGTCATGATATGTAATTAAGGACAGGCGCCCATTGTATAGGACACGAGAGTTTCGTCTGTCCACTGTTTTATAGACACCAAGCGTTATTGATGCCTAATAATTAAGGTGAGGTCACGCTATGTAATTAAGGACAGGCACCCATTGTATAGGACACGAGAGTTTCGTCTGTCCACTGTTTTATAGACACCAAGCGTTATTGATGCCTAATAATTAAGGTGAGGTCACGCTAAGGAATTAAGGACAGGCACCCATTGTATAGGACACGAGAGTTTCGTCTGTCCACTGTTTTATAGACACCAAGCGTTATTGATACCTAATAATTAAGGTGAGGTCACGCTATGGAATTAAGGACAGGCACCCATTGTATAGGACACGAGAGTTTCGTCTGTCCACCATTTTATAGACACCAAGCGTTATTGATGCCTAATAATTAAGGTGAGGTCATGCTATGGAATTAAGGACAGGCGACCATTGTATAGGACACGAGAGTTTCGTCTGTCCACTGTTTTATAGACACCAAGCGTTCTTGATGCCTAATAATTAAGGTGAGGTCACGCTATGTAATTAAGGACAGGCGCCCATTGTATAGGAGACGAGAGTTTCGTCTGTCCACCATTTTATAGACACCAAGCGTTATTGATGCCTAATAATTAAGGTGTGGTCATGCTATGTAATTAAAGACAGGCGACCATTGTATAGGACACGAGAGTTTCGTCTGTCCACTGTTTTATAGACACCAAGCGTTATTGATGCCTAATAATTAAGGTGAGGTCATGATATGTAATTAAGGACAGGCGACCATTGTATAGGACACGAGAGTTTCGTCTGTCCACTGTTTTATAGACACCAAGCGTTATTGATTCCTAATAATTAAGGTGAGATCACGATATGTAATTAAGGACAGGCGCCCATTGTATAGGACACGAGAGTTTCGTCTGTCCACTGTTTTATAGTCACCAAGCATTATTGATGCCTAATAATTAAGGTGAGGTCATGTTATGTAATTAAGGACAGGCACCCATTGTATAGGACACGAGAGTTTCGTCTGTCCACCGTTTTATAGACACCAAGCGTTATTGATGCCTAATAATTAAGGTGAGGTCATGCTATGTAATAAAGTACAGGCACCCATTGTATAGGACACGGGAGTTTCGTCTGTCCACTGTTTTATAGACACCAAGCGTTATTGATGCCTAATAATTAAGGTGAGGTCACGCTATGTAATTAAGGACAGGCGCCCATTGTATAGGACACGAGAGTTTCGTCTGTCCACTGTTTTATAGACACCAAGCGTTATTGATGCCTAATAATTAAGGTGAGGTCATGCTATGTAATTAAGGACAGGCACCCATTGTATAGGACACGGGAGTTTCGTCTGTCCACTGTTTTATAGACACCAAGCGTTATTCATGCCTAATAATTAAGGTGAGGTCACGCTATGTAATTAAGGACAGGCGCCGATTGTATAGGACACGAGAGTTTCGTCTGTCCACTGTTTTATAGACACCAAGCGTTATTGATGCCTAATAATTAAGGTGAGGTCATGATATGTAATTAAGGACAGGCACCCATTGTATAGGACACGAGAGTTTCGTCTGTCCACCGTTTTATAGACACCAAGCGTTATTGATGCCTAATAATTAAGGTGAAGTCATGCTATGTAATAAAGTACAGGCACCCATTGTATAGGAGACGAGAGTTTCGTCTGTCCACTGTTTTATAGACACCAAGCGTTATTGATGCCTAATAATTAAGGTGAGGTCACGATATGTAATTAAGGACAGGCGCCCATTGTATAGGAGACGAGAGTTTCGTCTGTCCACTGTTTTATAGACACCAAGCGGTATTGATGCCTAATAATTAAGGTGAGGTCACGCTAAGGAATTAAGGACAGGCACCCATTGTATAGGACACGAGAGTTTCGTCTGTCCCCTGTTTTATAGACACCAAGCGTTATTGATACCTAATAATTAAGGTGAGGTCACGCTATGGAATTAAGGACAGGCACCCATTGTATAGGACACGAGAGTTTCGTCTGTCCACCATTTTATAGACACCAAGCGTTATTGATGCCTAATAATTAAGGTGAGGTCATGCTATGGAATTAAGGACAGGCGACCATTGTATAGGACACGAGAGTATCGTCTGTCCACTGTTTTATAGACACCAAGCGTTCTTGATGCCTAATAATTAAGGTGAGGTCACGCTATGTAATTAAGGACAGGCGCCCATTGTATAGGAGACGAGAGTTTCGTCTGTCCACCATTTTATAGACACCAAGCGTTATTGATGCCTAATAATTAAGGTGTGGTCATGCTATGTAATTAAAGACAGGCGACCATTGTATAGGACACGAGAGTTTCGTCTGTCCACTGTTTTATAGACACCAAGCGTTATTGATGCCTAATAATTAAGGTGAGGTCATGATATGTAATTAAGGACAGGCGACCATTGTATAGGACACGAGAGTTTCGTCTGTCCACTGTTTTATAGACACCAAGCGTTATTGATTCCTAATAATTAAGGTGAGATCACGATATGTAATTAAGGACAGGCGCCCATTGTATAGGACACGAGAGTTTCGTCTGTCCACTGTTTTATAGTCACCAAGCGTTATTGATGCCTAATAATTAAGGTGAGGTCATGTTATGTAATTAAGGACAGGCACCCATTGTATAGGACACGAGAGTTTCGTCTGTCCACCGTTTTATAGACACCAAGCGTTATTGATGCCTAATAATTAAGGTGAGGTCATGCTATGTAATAAAGTACAGGCACCCATTGTATAGGACACGGGAGTTTCGTCTGTCCACTGTTTTATAGACACCAAGCGTTATTGATGCCTAATAATTAAGGTGAGGTCACGCTATGTAATTAAGGACAGGCGCCCATTGTATAGGACACGAGAGTTTCGTCTGTCCACTGTTTTATAGACACCAAGCGTTATTGATGCCTAATAATTAAGGTGAGGTCATGCTATGTAATTAAGGACAGGCACCCATTGTATAGGACACGGGAGTTTCGTCTGTCCACTGTTTTATAGACACCAAGCGTTATTGATGCCTAATAATTAAGGTGAGGTCACGCTATGTAATTAAGGACAGGCGCCCATTGTATAGGACACGAGAGTTTCGTCTGTCCACTGTTTTATAGACACCAAGCGTTATTGATGCCTAATAATTAAGGTGAGGTCATGATATGTAATTAAGGACAGGCACCCATTGTATAGGACACGAGAGTTTCGTCTGTCCACCGTTTTATAGACACCAAGCGTTATTGATGCCTAATAATTAAGGTGAAGTCATGCTATGTAATAAAGTACAGGCACCCATTGTATAGGAGACGAGAGTTTCGTCTGTCCACTGTTTTATAGACACCAAGCGTTATTGATGCCTAATAATTAAGGTGAGGTCATGATATGTAATTAAGGACAGGCGCCCATTGTATAGGAGAGGAGAGTTTCGTCTGTCCACTGTTTTATAGACACCAAGCGTTATTGATGCCTAATAATTAAGGTGAGGTCACGCTATGTAATTAAGGACAGGCACCCATTGTATAGGACACGAGAGTTTCGTCTGTCCACAGTTTTATAGACACCAAGCGTTATTGATGCCTAATAATTAAGGTGAGGTCATGCTATGTAATTAAGGACAGGCACCCATTGTATAGGACACGAGAGTTTCGTCTGTCCACCGTTTTATAGACACCAAGCGTTATTGATGCCTAATAATTAAGGTGAGGTCATGCAATGTAATTAAGGACAGGCGCCCATTGTATAGGACACGGGAGTTTCGTCTGTCCACTGTTTTATAGACACCAAGCGTTAATGATGCCTAATAATTAAGGTGAAGTCACGCTATGTAATTAAGGACAGGCACCCATTGTATAGGACACGAGAGTTTCGTCTGTCCACCGTTTTATAGACAACAAGCGTTATTGATGCCTAATAATTAAGGTGAGGTCACGCTATGTAATTAAGGACAGGCACCCATTGTATAGGACACGAGAGTTTCGTCTGTCCACTGTTTTATAGACACCAAGCGTTATTGATGCCTAATAATTAAGGTGAGGTCACGCTATGTAATTAAGGACAGGCGCCCATTGTATAGGACACGAGAGTTTCGTCTATCCACTGTTTTATAGACACCAAGCGTTATTGATGCCTAATAATTAAGGTGAGGTCATGATATGTAATTAAGGACAGGCACCCATTGTATAGGACACGAGAGTTTCGTCTGTCCACCGTTTTATAGACACCAAGCGTTATTGATGCCTAATAATTAAGGTGAAGTCATGCTATGTAATAAAGTAGAGGCTCCCATTGTATAGGAGACGAGAGTTTCGTCTGTCCACTGTTTTATAGACACCAAGCGTTATTGATGCCTAATAATTAAGGTGAGGTCACGATATGTAATTAAGGACAGGCGCCCATTGTATAGGAGACGAGAGTTTCGTCTGTCCACTGTTTTATAGACACCAAGCGTTATTGATGCCTAATAATTAAGGTGAGGTCACGCTATGTAATTAAGGACAGGCACCCATTGTATAGGACACGAGAGTTTTGTCTGTCCACTGTTTTATAGACACCAAGCGTTATTGATGCCTAATAATTAAGGTGAGGTCATGCAATGTAATTAAGGACAGGCGCCCATTGTATAGGACACGGGAGTTTCGTCTGTCCACTGTTTTATAGACACCAAGCGTTATTGATGCCTAATAATTAAGGTGAGGTCATGCTATGTAATTAAGGGCAGGCACCCATTGTATAGGACACGAGAGTTTCGTCTGTCCACTGTTTTATAGACACCAAGCGTTATTGATGCCTAATAATTAAGGTGAGGTCATGCTATGTAATTTAGGACAGGCACCCATTGTATAGGACACGAGAGTTTCGTGTGTCCACTGTTTTATAGACACCAAGCGTTACTGATGCCTAATAATGAAGGTGAAGTCACACTATGTAATTAAGGACAGGCGCCCATTGTATAGGACACGAGAGTTTCGTCTGTCCACTGTTTTAAAGACACCAAGCGTTATTGATGCCTAATAATTAAGGTGAGGTCATGCTATGTAATTAAGGACAGGCACCCATTGTATAGGACACGAGAGTTTCGTCTGTCCACTGTTTTATAGACACCAAGCGTTATTGATGCCAAATAATTAAGGTGAAGTCACGCTATGTAATTAAGGACAGGCGCCCATTGTATAGGACACGAGAGTTTCGTCTGTCCACTCTTTTATAGACACCAAGCGTTATTGATGCCTAATAATTAAGGTGAAGTCACGCTATGGAATTAAGGACAGCCACCCATTGTATAGGACACGAGAGTTTCGCCTGTCCACTGTTTTATAGACACCAAGCGTTATTGATGCCTAATAATTAAGGTGAGGTCACGCTATGTAATTAAGGACAGGCACCCATTGTATAGGACACGAGAGTTTCGTCTGTCCACTGTTTTATAGTCACTAAGCGTTATTGATGCCTAATAATTAAGGTGAGGTCATGCTATGTAATTAAGGACAGGCACCCATTGTATAGGACACGAGAGTTTCGTCTGTCCACTGTTTTATAGTCACCAAGCGTTATTGATGCCTAATAATTAAGGTGAGGTCATGCTATGTAATTAAGGACAGGCACCCATTGTATAGGACACGAGAGTTTCGTCTGTCCAATGTTTTATAGTCACCAAGCGTTATTGATGCCTAATAATTAAGGTGAGGTCATGCTATGTAATTAAGGACAGGCACCCATTGTATAGGACACGAAAGTTTCGTCTGTCCACTGTTTTACAGACACCAAGCGTTATTGATGCCTAATAATTAAGGTGAGGTCATGCTATGGAATTAAGGACAGGCGCCCATTGTATAGGACACGAGAGTTTCGTCTGTCCACTGTTTTATAGTCACCAAGCGTTATTGATGCCTAATAATTAAGGTGAGGTCATGATATGTAATTAAGGCCAGGCGCCCATTGTATAGGACACGAGAGTTTCGTCTGTCCACTGTTTTATAGACACCAAGCGTTATTGATGCCTAATAATTAAGGTGAGGTCACGCTATGTAATTAAGGACAGGCACCCATTGTATAGGACACGAGAGTTTCGTCTGTCCACTGTTTTATAGACACCAAGCGTTATTGATGCCTAATAATTAAGGTGAGGTCACGCTAAGGAATTAAGGACAGGCACCCATTGTATAGGACACGAGAGTTTCGTCTGTCCACTGTTTTATAGACACCAAGCGTTATTGATACCTAATAATTAAGGTGAGGTCACGCTATGGAATTAAGGACAGGCACCCATTGTATAGGACACGAGAGTTTCGTCTGTCCACCATTTTATAGACACCAAGCGTTATTGATGCCTAATAATTAAGGTGAGGTCATGCTATGGAATTAAGGACAGGTTCCATTGTATAGGACACGAGAGTTTCGTCTGTCCACTGTTTTATAGACACCAAGCGTTCTTGATGCCTAATAATTAAGGTGAGGTCACGCTATGTAATTAAGGACAGGCGCCCATTGTATAGGAGACGAGAGTTTCGTCTGTCCACCATTTTATAGACACCAAGCGTTATTGATGCCTAATAATTAAGGTGTGGTCATGCTATGTAATTAAGGACAGGCGACCATTGTATAGGACACGAGAGTTTCGTCTGTCCACTGTTTTATAGACACCAAGCGTTATTGATGCCTAATAATTAAGGTGAGGTCATGATATGTAATTAAGGACAGGCGACCATTGTATAGGACACGAGAGTTTCGTCTGTCCACTGTTTAATAGACACCAAGCGTTATTGATGCCTAATAATTAAGGTGAGATCACGATATGTAATTAAGGACAGACGCCCATTGTATAGGACACGAGAGTTTCGTCTGTCCACTGTTTTATAGTCACCAAGCGTTATTGATGCCTAATAATTAAGGTGAGGTCATGTTATGTAATTAAGGACAGGCACCCATTGTATAGGACACGAGAGTTTCGTCTGTCCACCATTTTATAGACACCAAGCGTTATTGATGCCTAATAATTAAGGTGAGGTCATGCTATGTAATAAAGTACAGGCACCCATTGTATAGGACACGGGAGTTTCGTCTGTCCACTGTTTTATAGACACCAAGCGTTATTGATGCCTAATAATTAAGGTGAGGTCACGCTATGTAATTAAGGACAGGCGCCCATTGTATAAGACACGAGAGTTTCGTCTGTCCACTGTTTTATAGACACCAAGCGTTATTGATGCCTAATAATTAAGGTGGGGTCATGCTATGTAATTAAGGACCGGCACCCATTGTATAGGACACGGGAGTTTCGTCTGTCCACTGTTTTATAGACACCAAGCGTTATTGATGCCTAATAATTAAGGTGAGGTCACGCTATGTAATAAAGGACAGGCACCCATTGTATAGGACACGAGAGTTTCGTCTGTCCACTGTTTTATAGACACCAACCGTTATTGATGCCTAATAATTAAGGTGAAGTCATGCTATGTAATAAAGTAGAGGCACCCATTGTATAGGAGACGAGAGTTTCGTCTGTCCACTGTTTTATAGACACCAAGCGTTATTGATGCCTAATAATTAAGGTGAGGTCACGATATGTAATTAAGGACAGGCGCCCATTGTATAGGAGACGAGAGTTTCGTCTGTCCACTGTTTTATAGACACCAAGCGTTATTGATGCCTAATAATTAAGGTGAGGTCACGCTATGTAATTAAGGACAGGCACCCATTGTATAGGACACGAGAGTTTTGTCTGTCCACTGTTTTATAGACACCAAGCGTTATTGATGCCTAATAATTAAGGTGAGTTCATGATATGTAATTAAGGACAGGCGCCCATTGTATAGGAGACGAGAGTTTCGTCTGTCCACGGTTTTATAGACACCAAGCGTTATTGATGCCTAATAATTAAGGTGAGGTCACGCTATGTAATTAAGGACAGGCACCCATTGTATAGGACACGAGAGTTTCGTCTGTCCACAGTTTTATAGACACCAAGCGTTATTGATGCCTAATAATTAAGGTGAGGCCATGCTATGTAATTAAGGACAGGCACCCATTGTATAGGACACGAAAGTTTCGTCTGTCCACCGTTTTATAGACACCAAGCGTTATTGATGCCTAATAATTAAGGTGAGGTCATGCAATGTAATTAAGGACAGGCGCCCATTGTATAGGACACGGGAGTTTCGTCTGTCCACTGTTTTATAGACACCAAGCGTTATTGATAGTAGTGGGGTAGTGAGAGAGCTGGACCACTTAGGAAGTTGTGAGCCCCTGCGACCTTGGATTGGAAGGAGCCATGCTAGGAGGGCGTGCTTGGATTCGTTTTTTTCGTCTCGTCGTGCTCTTTACGGGAATGTAGGTGTCGAAAAGGTGAACTTAGTGTTTTGGGTCTAAAAATGCGTTTTTCACATTTTTGCTGATTTTTGGAAAACGGGCCATGCTAGGAGGGCGTGCTTGGATTCGTTTTTTTCGTCTCGTTGTGCTCTTTACGGGAATGTAGGTGTCGAAAAGGTGAAGTTAGGGTTTTGGGTCAAAACATGCGTTTTTCACATTTTTGCCGATTTTTGGAAAACGGGTCATGCTAGGAGGGCGTGCTTGGATTCGTTTATTTCGTTTCGTTGTGCTCTTTACGGGAATGTAGGTGTCGAAAAGGTGAACTTAGGGTTTTGGGTCAAAACATGCGTTTTTCACATTTTTGCCGATTTTTGGAAAACGGGTCATGCTAGGAGGGCGTGCTTGGATTCGTTTATTTCGTTTCGTTGTGCTCTTTACGGGAATGTAGGTGTCGAAAAGGTGAACTTAGGGTTTTGGGTCAAAACATGCGTTTTTCACATTTTTGCTGATTTTTGGAAAACGGGCCATGCTAGGAGGGCGTGCTTGGATTCGTTTTTTTCGTCTCGTTGTGCTCTTTACGGGAATGTAGGTGTCGAAAAGGTGAAGTTAGGGTTTTGGGTCAAAACATGCGTTTTTCACATTTTTGCCGATTTTTGGAAAACGGGTCATGCTAGGAGGGCGTGCTTGGATTCGTTTATTTCGTTTCGTTGTGCTCTTTACGGGAATGTAGGTGTCGAAAAGGTGAATTTAGGGTTTTGGGTCAAAACATGCGTTTTTCACATTTTTGCCGATTTTTGGAAAACGGGCCATGCTAGTAGGGCGTGCTTGGATTCTTTTTTTCGTCTCGTTGTGCTCTTTACGGGAATGTAGGTGTCGAAAAGGTGAACTTAGGGTTTTGGGTCAAAACATGCGTTTTTCACATTTTTGCCGATTTTTGGAAAACGGGCCATGCTAGGAGGGCGTGCTTGGATTCGTTTATTTCGTTTCGTTGTGCTCTTTACGGGAATGTAGGTGTCGAAAAGGTGAACTTAGGGTTTTGGGTCAAAACATGCGTTTTTCACATTTTTGTCGATTTTTGGAAAACCGAAAACGTGAGAATGACGTGTGTGATAGTATTTATTTCGTCTCTTTATTCTCTTTACGTGGATATAGACATGAAAAAGGTAAAAAGCTGGAAACATGGTTTTCTTATGGAAAAGGTGTTTTTTTTGTTCATTTTCGCCTTATTTGGAAAACGAATGAGGCGATTTTTATGATGGGCATGTCGATGTATTTGTGTCGTTGTTCAGTTTACGGGAATGTAGGTATGGAAAACCTGAAATCATGGTTTCCGTCATTTTTTTTCGAGATCGTTGAGGAAAACGGGGAAAAAGTAAGAAACCAGATTTGAAGTCACGTTAGGTTAAGCGCTTTGATGTTAATAAAACACTTATGCATTATTATTATTATTTGTCTTGACTGGTCAGGGCTCACACGCAGAGAGAGAACTTGCTTAATGCAATGAGAATTGAAAGCATTGAGGCTGGCCCATGTCGAGCAGACAGACACAGGTCTTATCATCGTACGTGCCTCGCAGCAGAGAGAGATAACAGCCTGTTGTTCACATGCAGGTGGCTGTTATCTGACCCAGACGTGTTACCCGATATCTCAATAAGGACATACAGCTCTGTCGAAAAGCTGATCATTGCATTCCCACACATACTCATGCAGAGATTGCAAAAGCTTGTGAGAATCGGTCTGACTTGTGCGCTCCATGACATCCTACTCGTAGGAACAAAAAAAAAGTAAAGTGTTAACTTTGCATCTTGTTGAGGAGACATATATGTTCTGAGGGTAAGAGAGACTCATCATTCTCGTGTTCATCTTTGAAGGTGACGGATGCAAGTGCCTTATGCTCTTTGTGAAATATTACGTGAACTGCGGCCATACTTGTACTAAGGTAGGTTCATTATTGTTAATTATGGCATGATTGGTTTTATTGTTATTTTGTGTATGCATGAAAAGTAAGTTAGTGACTGATGGTATTTTTGGGGGATTTCGTTTGTTGCAGATTTTTAAAAACAACATTATTAAGTCTGGGAAAGCAGACAGAGAGAGACAGTGACAGTGACAGTGACAGTGGCGGCAAAGAGAACATTTGCTGAAAGTATTATAATTCATTATATGGTGAGTACATGTTGTTCCATTACTTTTATTGTTGTTGTTGTTGTTAAATGTATGTCATTTATTTCACGGAAATTTATATACTTATGGCGTGTATTTATTATTGTTTCAGAATGAAGATATATATGGAGTGAATAGGTTTTAACTACCTTGACGCTTTCGATATTAAAAAAAGAGGTGAGTCTTTGTAAATGACTTTGTTATTTTCGAGTGAGTGTCTTATTTATGTGTGCACACTTGAAACCTTTTGTTTTTAGTAAGTCTTATGAATGAATGAATGAATGAATGAATGAATGGATGAATGAATGAATGCACATGTTTAATGTATATAACCATGACTAATAACGGATTGTATTGGTTTGTTTTTCAGATAAATCATTGGAAACAAAAAACAAGATAAACCTTGTCGTTGATATTAAAACTATATCAACTTTGTTGGTGATCATTTCCTGCTGGGGGCCCAAATTACTACAACCATTGTCTACCTGTGAACGAGATTGTGTGTGCCAGTCAGTAAAAATCGATAAGCGTGGTCGTTTGGAATTGCAGATTTTGGATTAACCTATTTTAAGGTAAGGGTTGCACGTTTATTAGTCCATTTTATAATCATGTCTATATCAGAGAGTGAAGTGTTAGTGTGGCAGCCTTTGGCCAAGTGTTTCAAAACGCGAGTATGCTCAGGCCGAATTTACAATGCGATTCACTGTCTGTCGCCTAAAGATTTTGTGGAATTATGTTTTCCCATTTTTTGAGCGAATGTGAACAAGGCTTAAGATTGCATCAGGCTTTAAAAATAAACTTCGAACTACTATGTGAATTTACATTGATAAATAATAATGTTGAAGAGAAACACACCTTCAACCTTTGTACAAAAATGGAGAAAGTACTGATAGCCGATAATTTGGAAACGTGGTATCAGGAGAAAGCTATTCAAGCGCTTATCACTAAATTTGATAAGTTGCAACAGGGTCCCAGTGGCTTGGCCCTCAATAGCATTGCCTATTTGCAAATCAATATTTGTAAATACAATCCATTGAATGCAGGAAGTAGCTATATTGCCACACCAAGCTATATCGCTTCGAGAAAGGCAGTGATCAACATACGCAACAAAGACGATTACTGCTTTTTGTGGAGTATAGTTAGCTGTCTGCAACCCTGTGACAGTCATGTTGATAGACCAGGGCAGTACAAAGAATTGTTTAACCACATGAAACAAACTCTCAATCTCGAGCGTGTTTCATTTCCCATGCCTCTAGATAAAATTCATTTATTTGAGAAAGATAATCCAAATTTCTCCTTCATGGTGTATGGCATCGAAGGATCCAATATTGTGGGCCCCTTGTATGCCACCAAACAGGTAAAGCAACATCACATTCACCTGCTTTTCCTGTCTGATGGGGATAAAAGCCATTATTGTTGGATAAAGAATTTAGGAAAACTAGTAAGCAGCCAAGTGTCTAACCATAATGGTAAGACACATATTTGTGAGCGCTGCCTTCAGTATTTTACAACTGATGAACTTTTGAAACGACATACAGAAGACTGTGAAGGGCAGACGGCAGTAAAGCTAGTCTTGCCCGAAGGGAATGACGCAGTCTTAAAATTTAAGGCCACTAATAAACAAGAGATGGTACCATTTACTGTTTACGCTGATTTTGAGGCCCTTACTGTTCCCATTCAGGGATGTGAACCAAGCCCCCATACAAGCTCAACCTATCCAGTGCAGAAACATGAGCCTTTTGCTGTAGCCTATTATGTTGTCTGTCACTATGATAATTCACAATGTGAGTATGTAAGTCATAAAGGTCAGGATTGTGCGCGGTGGTTTGTTGATCAAATGGCGGCTTTAGCAGGCAAAGTAGAAACTATTTTGAACAACCCTGTACCAATTCAGATGAATGACGTACAGCAAAGAGAATATGATCAAGCCACCACCTGCCACATATGTGAAAAGCCAATCTTAGGCGGAGAAAAACAAGTAAGAGACCACTGCCACAGGACAGGTCATTTTAGAGGTGCTGCCCATAACGAATGCAATTTGAAGTACTCTACACCTCGCTTTCTCCCTGTCTTCTTACACAATTTCTCCCGGTATGACCTTCACTTTATTGTAAAACAATTTGCTCATGTAGATAAGAGCAAATTCAACATTTTGGCTAAAAACCATGAGAGCTTTACCTCACTTTCATGGAGAAAAGGAAGCATGAGCATTCGCTTTCTCGACTCATTCAAGTTTATGTCTAGTTCGCTGGATAGTCTTGTGAAAGGCTTAAGCGAAGATGAGTTGAAACATACCCATTCCCACTTTACGGATACAAATCAATTTAAATTGTGTGTTCGTAAAGGCCATTTTCCATACGATTATGTGGAAAGTTACGAAGTGCTTGAAGAAACGACTTTGCCTCCAAGAGAAAAATTCTTTTCTCAATTGACTCAAAGCACTATCAGTGAAGAAGACTATGCCCACGCACAGCATGTTTGGCGAGTGTTTGGCATAGAAACCATGGGCCAGTATGCTATGCACTACTTAAAATTAGACGTGTTGTTGTTGACCGACGTTTTTGAAACGTTTCGTCAGCTATGTCACACGATTTATGGCCTTGACCCCGCCCACTACTATACCAGTCCAGGGTTAAGTTGGGACGCCGCCCTCAAATTTACCCACATTGAGCTTGATTTACTGACGGATCCCGATATGGTACTCATGATGGAAAAAGGGATTCGTGGGGGATTCGTATCGCTCAATCAGCGACATGCCAAGGCAAATAATCATTACATGCCTGATTATTGTCCCGAAGAACCAGAATCCTATCTAATGTATTTCGACGTAAACAATTTATACGGTCACGCTATGAGTCGACCACTGCCGTACAGAAACTTTGTCTGGCTGTCTGAGGATGAAATTAAAGATTTTAATGTGCATAGCGCTATCAAGCAACAGGACGTAGGGTATGTTCTTGATGTCGACTTAGCTTATCCCCCCTATCTCAGACAGCGTCATGGTGATTTCCCCTTTTGCATAGAGAAAATGGTGCCGCCCGAGAGTAAGGGCAATCATAAGAAATTGATGGGTACCTTGTATGATAAAAATCACTATGTGTTGCATATTGACATGCTGGTAGAATGTTTAGCTCAGGGCTTAACCCTGAAAAAAATCCATAGAGGTATTTCTTTTTGTCAGAAACCGTGGTTGAAACCATACATGGATTTAAATACCAGTCACAGACAAAGTGCCACTCAGCCATTTCAAATCAATTTTTTTAAACTGATGAATAATTGTATCTATGGCAAGAGTTTGGAAAATGTACGGCAGTATAGGGACATTAAATTGGTCAATACATAGCATGGCAGATGGGGGGCTCAAAAATATATTGCAAAACCACATTTCAAATCTTTAAACATTATTGATCATGATCTACTGACTATTGAACTTGCCAAAACTAAAGTGGTCATGAATAAGCCTATCTATTTAGGCCAAGTCATATTAGATTTTTCAAAATTGCACATGTATAAATTCCATTATGGTTTTGCAATACAGCGATTTGGTACCATTTCCTTGTTATATACAGACACGGATAGTTTTATTTACCATATCCATGACTGTGATCCGTATGTCGTTATGAAACAAAACCCAAAATGGTTTGACACGTCCTCGTTTAGTGACAAGAACGTGTTCGATATCCCCCGTCTGAACAAAAAAGAAATTGGTTTAATGAAAGATGAGTGTTCAGACACCATGATGACTGAGTTTGTAGGCCTCGCTCCGAAAATGTATAGTTTTCGACAGGTGGATCGATGCGAATCTATGCGAGCCAAAGGGATTAGCCAGCATGTGGTTAAACGACTCTGTGTGGATGATTATTTACATGTCCTTCAGACCCACACAGCCATGGCACATAGTCAGTTTAGGATTCTCTCAAAAAATCATGATTTATTTTTAATGAAGCAGCGAAAACAAACACTCGCTTTGTTGGACGACAAGAGACAGTGGTGTCAGGATATGATGACAAGCGTCCCATTTGGTTACAACCAGTAGTGGTTGTAGCTATTGTTGTTGTACAACACGGCAAGTGTTTGGTTTGGTTGCTATCAAATGCGAGATGCCATCTTGAGCCTCGGAATAAAAATAAAAAATTGTAGTGTATCATATAATTTTTGTTTTTTAACCTGTGTGCATGGGTGTATGCATGGATGTGTGAATGCCTGTAAATAGTTGTACATAAACTGTATGTCTTGTGCTATTTGCCTGTCAACGCATAAAGAGAGCCATGCATCAACGTTTGCATGGTTCACTGTGCACAGGCTAGATTAAAAACATGTTGACTTCTTTAGGTTAGGTTATGAAAAAAACAAACAAGTAGCCACCCTCATTATTGTTGTCGCTTAGTAGGCCTCATGTTTCAGTAAAGTGACCATTCACCCTCAGTAGACACAGATTAATAGGCCAACTAGGGTGTGGCTTAGTAGGTCTCATGCAAGAACAAAAGAATAATAATAATAATCGTGGATAAAAACTCTCACTTTATGGCTAGAGTTATGAGTGGTGATATATTTGAAATATCTGAACAGAAATTGTTTTTTTAACCTGTTGCATGTTTGCCGCCTACAGCTAAAGGAGTCAACAGACAGCTGGTTATTTATTTGTGTTTTGCTTATTTTTTATTTTATTTTTTGCCATTGACTTAGGGGACAGACAGTGTATATAGTACATTGTTTTTTTTATTTATTCACTTAGTAAACAGCAACGACTACTTTTCAGATTCAATCATGATCCACGGTGAAGATCGTTTTATCGTCACAAAACACACCACGTTCAATGAATATGCCACGATGGTGTCTCATAATCCTCAACGTGTGGCCTATCCTTTAGAATATAGAAACACGAAAGTACGCATTGACACCACATTTTATGACAGCTTCATGAATCGTGATGATAATGATGATGACATAGTTTATGACCTAGGGCATCACTTTTGTAAATCCTGTATGCTAAATTTTGGCTTTGAAAATAATGTATCCACGCAAGTGATTCATAAAGCATGGTACGGTTTAACCATGAATCAAGTGATTGTTAAATTAGCTAACGAGGATCATTTTCCAGATTTCTGGTGGACAATATGTACAAAACCCCTGTTTAATGTTTATTTTCCAATAACTTCTCAAATGTTTTGTTTTCATTTTTATAAATTTCCTGCTGAGGAACCAATCACTTCGTATCGACAACAAGCATTTCGCCAACTTTGTCTTGGCTTACCTATGAATCAATATTCGCCTCATAGAATGAGATTTGTTAGAAACTAGCCACATGATGTCATGATTATCGCTTTTTTTTGTTTACATTCGGCTTTCAGGTGCATACTTGACGTTTAGAATACATTTGGCTATTTTGTTTGTTTGTTTGTTTTAGTTTATCGTGTATACACGTTGATAAACACATACACACTGGTTTAAATTTTTAGTTTTGAACTTTGTTTTGTTGGATGTAGACATGGTTATTAAATGCATAGCGTGTTAACTTTGCCTTTTTATAGGTTACCAAAAGCATTCCATGTTTGCTCTTAGTATTTGTTGATACTATTTATTTAACAGAATGTTGTGTGAATTTGCACAACAACAGAGCAAACGAATACAAGTCATTCGACTAGGGAATGATAGGCTAATTTCCCATTCACAACAGAGACATGCATTTACCTCCAAGAGAGAGAGATCTTGAAAATGATTCACACACTTAATTTTGATAAAACATTTCCTATTAAATAATTTCCAAATGTATGTTTTGACTGAAAAAATGATACAAACATTATTATTATATTTTTATCCAATACTATCTATCTACAAATTCAGGTCATAAACACTCAGGATTAAAAAAAAACACACTTTGATGTACAAAGTTATTGTTGTTGTAATATAAGAACGAGAGTGTTAGAAAGTAACACTCTTTTCTTTGGTTATAGACAACCATGGACGACTTGAACGCCATTGGTCAAGATTGTGGCTTTGCACGCAAGAAAATGAGTGAATTGCCTACGCAAACACCCTTTCGCATACATAAAATTCAAAAACTGATAACCAAATTTGGTGAACGAGCTCTTTGCATTTGTCAAGACTTTGAGACATTTCTTCCCACACGATTTAATAACCTACCTGATAATGTTATGGAAGATGTCAATTCCAGTATTCACCCTGTCTATTTAATTTATGAGGGTGAAAGAAATAATCGATGCATGGTTCGTTTTGTAAAAATTGAAAACGAATAATCATTGTACGCTAGCCGTAAATTTTTTGTTTATTCATGCCCTACTCTTTAATAACTATAATAAAATAAAATTATTTTTTGGGTTCAACAGTTTGACGTTTATTAATTGTTGCTCAACGTTTACCATGATAAATAATAATAAAAATAAATTTTCAAAACTTATGCTTAATGGTAGATTTTTTTTGTTTGTTTATAGGTTTAGTACAATTACCATGTATATAATTTTTTATAATAATAATGATTAAACTATTAGTTAAAATGATGGACTTTTGTCCTTTTTTATTGTTTGTGATTTAAAATAGCATTTATAGCAATTTTTTATTATAATGATTATAATTTATAATGATCAAATTCTAGTAACATGTTATTTTATTCAATAATAAGCGTTTAACAAAAAAAACCTGGTTCTAGAGTAGATAAAAGATTTCATGCTGTCATTTGATCTGCTAGACTGGCATTTGAAGCTGATGAATAATGATGGACTTTTGTCCTTTTTTTTTTGATTGTTTGTGATTTAAAAAAAATAGGTTTAGTACAATTACCATGTATATATAATTTTTTATAATAATAATAATGAAACTATTAGTTAAAATAATGGACTTTTGTCCTTTTTTATTGTTTGTGATTGAAAAAATAGATTTACTACAATTAGTAATATTTTTTAACGATGCACTGCTGTCCCTTTTTTATTGTTTGTCATTTATAATTATAATAATGAAACTATGAGTGAATAATAATAATGGAAAAAAACACAACATGGACCATTGTCTTTTTTTTTTTTTGTCATGATAACAGTGATACTATACATTTTTTTAAATAAATTCATTACGTTAAAGTCCATATCTAGATAAAAGTAATTTGCTCTTCATAGCACCAATCACTATAAATGCTGCCATTCGTTCTGCTAGACTGGCATCTGAAGCTGTTAATCGTTGCTTGGCAATGCTTAACAAGACTTTGTCGGCAATGCGTCTTAGTGTGGGATCACTGTTTTCATAGGCTTTATCGTGATTAAGGCATGCATGATCCAAAGCATTGATTCCCATATCCCCTCTCCTCAAACGATCATGAAGACGAGTACCAGGGCCGCAAAAGCTGTAAGCAGGTAAGTGAGCTTCGAATGGTAAGTTTTTAATAATGTTATCAATAATTCCACGGCCAGTACACCTGGGACATAGAGGTTTCAATCGGTGAAAAACACTTTTTTTGTTGTTCTTCTTCTTCTTGTTCTTGTTCTTGTTCTTGCTGTTGTTGTTGTTGTTTGTCGGCAGCTCCTGACGAGCATGGTAGGTGGTGGTTGTTTTCCGCATGACAGCCATGGAATGATGAAACAATGTCTTTACACTGAGTTTTATGACCATGATATAATTTCATTAATTGGCATGTGGCACACTGTCGAATGGAAGGTATTTTTGCCATGGTTAATTGCTTGTGATGGGAAAAATGACTGCATGGTTGTAGTTCACTCAATACAGAGTCGTTAGTCCACTCGGCAGGCGCCTTTTCCCAAATTTCTTTGACAGCGTTGGCAGCAACATAAAAAAGAAATGATTTAGGTAGTGCTAATAATTCATGTTGTGTAAAGCTAATCAGTTTTTTCTTGCACACAAAGAACTTTCCAATAGCCTTGTCGATTGTAGTGGCGTCCATGTCTATAACGTTGATGTTATCACCTCACGTGTGCACGTCTCACTGCTATCATTGGACGATACACTTTCAGTTTTCATTTTATTGAACAACTCCCAACATGCACTCGTGGTGAGCCAATGAAACAATTGCCATGCATGCGCTAAGGCTTTATTCTGAATATTGTCGCAAGGACAAGTGTCCATGAGCGTTTGCAGGGATGGACAACCCAGATCTAAAAGGTCAATACATTGACAGTGAGAGGGTAGAAATGGTTCAAGCCACTGGCGTTTTTCACTCCCTTTAACAAATAAGACATTGGCCGAGGACAAATGGGCTTTCATGACAATGTCAAGATACTTGTAAGAAATATCACCCTTGTTCCATGCTAACTGCAAATGATTTTCAATCCATTGGCTCTGTTTTTTATCTTTTTCACTAAGCAACTCGAAAGCATAGGGAGGTTTAAACACCAAATGAATAGGGTTAGACACCCAAAACGTACTACAATCGATAAAAGCGACTTCCTTAAATATAAATTTGTTGTCTGCAATTTTAAACCCCTGACAATCCACGATGAGTGTACGCATCATGCTTTTTATTTTTATTTTTACTTGTTACCTCATTGACGTCTAATCAACAACTAACCCATGCCATGGTTTAACATGGCAAAGTCGAAGGACTTTAGGGGAAAAAAAGGAACAAATGAATTGAACAACAGCTAAATATTTTTTTGAGGTTTTATTCATATAAAAAAAAACACTTACATTTTTATTACAAAAAGTTTTTTGGCTTAATTTGGAACAGCATTCAGATGAATAGTTTGCACATACGGTCCACAGGTATCTCCTAGTTTTGCAGTGTCTGGTACAATAACAGGATAATTCAAACTCCATGGAATATTGCCCACATCATAGCGATTGAGGTAAGGGCAGGATGGACTCCATCGCTGATGATCGCTAAAGGGTCGATCCCCTATTTCCCAGTTTCCAATTTCAATGTTGCAAAAAATACACTTGACCACATCCCCACGTTTTAAGTAATAAAATCCGCTCGCAGCCATTTCTCCACAATCCATAAAGGGAACTGTCCATGTTTCAAAAGTTTTCAAACGATTAAATTCACATTTTAAATTCCATGGTTGGTCTGTCACGTTGTTGTTGTTGTTGCTGTTGCTTATTGAGGGACACATGATGTTTGTTGTTGTCGTCGTATGTGGGCACAGTGCCAGAGCGCAAGAGATACTGTGCATGCAGACGCTTATCATCAATCCTATGAATGATGATCCTTTTTTGTTTTCATTCGACCACAGATGGCTTACATGCTGGTGACATAATTGGAAAAAGGATGATATTTCACTTGTCTAGCATGAATTATCAAACAGTAGGCACTGGTATGGTCTGGGACATTTTCTTGTGTTTCAAAATCTATCCTTAAATCAATGGTGGTGATTTTCATAGATTCTTCTAGATACGAACAGTCGAAAACAATCAGTGGTGCTTTTGCTTTAAACCCTTGTGGCGACAACATAGGACAATCCTGTTTTTCATAATAAGACGATTGAAATTTAGCGAACATGTCATAAAGGGGACCGAACTTATTTTTTGAAAAATTGAGTTCCAACCCCTCATAGGGAAAGCAAACATTATTTAAAAATAGTCGTATATTTCTCAAGTGAATGTGATCAAACAAGGTGACATCTTTGCTTTGTTGGTATTTTCTATTGGTTTGAAAACCAATAATAACATAGAGGGGTCTCTCGGTAGAGCGAGCCGATTTGACACTCCAACTATGAGTGTCAGTGGTAGGTAGCAAGGGGTATTCATGTAGACACCAACTTCGAAAGGCGATAGGCAAGGCTTTATCTTTTTGCACCAAATTTAACATGCTTAGCTTTTTACGATCCGATAGCGTCACATGGGGCACTTTCCATAGTAATCAAAGCAGTTGAATTTTTGAGTCTATCACTTGGTCAGAGGCTCCTTTCAGTGCCCCGTGGCTTATGATCGCGAGATTAACAGTCACGTTAAACTACAAGCTTCCTTCCTTTCAGTGCATTATAATCACTGCGGTCTCTCACCAGATACAAACTTTGTCTTGCGTTTAAAATAATACGCTTGTGATCTTCGGCAAAGCCAAGGAGTAATTTTAAGGGTAGGAAGCCTGTAAAAGTGCCATCGGTATGAACTAGCCAGTTATTGCTACTGTTGGGACACCATCCTGCCATAGAAAGCGTTTTACTTTCCTCCTCGCTATAGGATGGATATAATTTCATAAGACTAGTCATGCCCACATTTCGAGTCATATCTATGACAATATCATTTATCACATAACGTACTTCAGAAAACAGAAAAGCCAAACCATGATTCGCCAACGCAGACGTTGTGGGCGTACTGCCATCTGCTTTCATCAATTTACCCTCAATTTGAAGGACACTTTCATGAGGTAGAGTAAAAATATCTTGATTGTTAATGATGAATTGAATCTCGTCATTGTTATTCAGTCCTGTTGCTTGAGGTTGATAGGAATGCATATCAATGCGCACGACGCCATCTTCCACTTGTATGGGATTTAACACTTGCAACAGCTCTTTGTTCATGATTAGAGTGTAGCGTATAACCAAGGCGTTGTAAGCGTTGTCGGTTTACCCGTGTCAAACGTTTCATACACGGCGGGCAACTAACCGAGCTCGTAGACGTTGTTGTTGCTTTATAGATAAATTTCATAGCGTCTTTAAAACCAACTTGTAGGTCACAGGGGTGTTGGCGTCCAAAGCAATCAGTTGTTGGTTTCTATTCACTAAGCGTAAGGTAATATTACTAATATCACTGACACACACAGGATGATAGAGAACCACTGAAGGGTTTTCACGAATAATATAGCCGCAAGGAGAGGTGACAATAAAATCATACAGGGAATGGCTTTGTTCTTGATTCGTAAATACGTCTCTAATAATATTGCAAGTTACAGAAATGTGATGGTCCTCGATGAATTTCACTGGATAATCTGATTCATGGGGTTGCTGAGCTGCCAACACTCTTGGTTTAAATCCTAATAAAGGACCAATAGAATGAACTCGTGTTTCAAAGTCAATGTTAAACGTAGAGAAAATGCGACAGCGATGAGTTATTGTATTGGCTGTAAGTTCAAATTTGTGTGTCCCATCCGCAAATGGTTTGACACCAAATTGTTTTATCATCGACACGCTAATGGCCTCATGCACATCGTCTATAGTATAACCTCCAGGGGGTAGTGTCAACATATAATCATCATAATAAAATTTGTCATTAATATCCACTTGAATATTGTAAATTCTGTTGTAACTTTCCAAAGAAATTAATCCTAGCACATAGGATTGTTCGGGATGCAATTCAATGGGAGGGAAAAAATCCAGGGACACTTCAGGCCCGCGACTGTGCACGGTAAAGGTCTTGGCGTTGACATTCATAATGATGAAACTGTTGGCTTAACGCGACCTCTTATATAAAAAATGTAAACTCAAACGGCCACACTCTTGACTGTCAAAGGTTTGTTGACGATTCACATTATAGAATATCTTTACCCGGTTTCCCAAATAACGTAGCAACTCGATCGGGGGTGGTAAATTTCCATAACTGTCAAAGTACCATACTGTGGAACCTTGTTTCACATAGGCTACAAAATGGGTTCCTGGGCCTGCATCATCATCTAAATTCATCATGGCTCGTTCTTCTTTCCACGGTGCTTTAGGTAATTCATTTCGCATAAATACACCTCGAAAATGAGAAATCTTTAGTTGTTTGGCATAGCTTTCCACTTCTTCATGGGTCATGGCATGACGAGGCAGTTGGCTTAAGCGCTTATCGATGATGGACATTTTTTTTTTTTCTTAGACGGTAGGCCACTACCTTGTGGATAAAAGACTGGCTTTAAAGGATTGCCATTTCTAGCTCCCATCGCAATGGCTTCTAACGTTTTATTGTGTCGCTCGCTTTCTTTGAGTTGTTGCTTGCCTTGCTCGACGGCTTTTATGGTTTTCGCTACAGCACTGGCACCACCCAAAAGGGACCCCAAAGCTGCCAACCCTACAAATAAAGCCGGCAAAAATCCCCCACGCTTAGCAACAGGAATGACTCGCCCACGTTTTTGCTTTCTTTCTTTTCTTTTTATCGATACATGATGCTGCGATTTCGGAGCTGTAGACAATCGCACCGCTTGTAAAGCTTTTTCGATAGCCACTCTTTTTAGATTTTTTTTTGTTTCTTTATGTTTTAACACTGGGTGTGAGGCCGATCGACTTGGTTTCCGACCTGGCTTTTTTCTCTTTTTGAGATTTGATTTTTTCATGTTCATAGCATATCTTTTTTTCACCATGCTGCTACTTGGTGAACCTTTCACAGCAAACATTCGATAACAACTAACGTAGAGAACCTTATTTCATAGCAGTATATTCCAATTCTATATAAAGCGGAAAATCATTCACCGTTTTCCCAGCTTCCTTTTCCTCAAACGTAAGCATAAGATGAAAGGATAATTCATCTCCAACATTTACTCTTTGATGGTTGTGGGCCAACACTCTATCACTGTTTAGTTGTATTTTTAAATGTTTCTCATCAGGCATGGCATATTTAATATGAATGACACCATCATAATGCAGCCGATAACGACTTAAACCGGAAGCAAGCATATAGGTAAGATCATCATTCACCAGTGGTAGTGGTGGTGGGGAATGGTTTCTGTCATTGTCCAGTTTTTGATTTGACAGGTACACTAAAAATACAGATGGGACAAATTTATAAAGCCTTTTCATTTGATAGGTCACATAACGTTTCGTGCAGACATCATTTTCGTCTCGAGGCTCTTGCACATCAATAATACGATGATGATTGGCTGAATAGCCCTCAGCGGTTAGTCTCGGGGCCATGTGATAGACACTTTGCACTTTGCGATCGACATAGCTTTTTGTTGCCACCTCTCGTGTCTGTTTTGACAAAGAGGCGGCCGTGGCCATGGTTACACGAGCTCGCCCAAACACGTCCATGGTGATAGACGTTAACTAACCTATCCTACTCACCACTTGCCTATATATATAAACCTTATACACACATGAAAAAAACTCAGTCATCGACACAATGGAATTAATGAAACAACCCCATGCTTTGCCCGTCTCTGATTTGGTTTCAGAGCTATCACTGTCCGTGTGCGAACCTAAACGTCATGGCACCCTATTCCCATCTACCGTTCGATGTATTATGGTAGGGCCTTCGGGTTGTGGAAAGACCAATGTTTTGCTGAACATTATTACCGCGCCTCATGGCCTACGATTTCAAAATATTTATATTTTTGCCAAATCCTTGTACCAGCCTCTGTACGTGTATCTGGAACAAATTATGTCTTCGTTAAATAAAGAAGCCATGGGCTATTTTACATTCACCTCACCTCAAGATGTCATTCAACCAGACCGCATTCAACCAGATTCCATTATAATTTTTGATGATATTGCCACTCAACGACAGGCCATTATTCAAGAGTATTTTAGTATGGGACGCCATAAACAAGTGGATTGTTTTTATCTGGCTCAGACCTATTCCAAAATCCCCAAACAGTTGATTCGTGACAATGCCAATCTCATCGTTCTCTTTCGCCAAGACTCTAGAAATCTCTATCATATTTTTCAAGATCATGTGAATCCAGATATGTCCTTTACAGCTTTCACGCAATTGTGTGCTTCGTGTTGGAACCATCATCCCCATGCCTGTTTGGTCATAAATAAACAGAGTGAACGATGTGAGGGACGTTATCGCTTGGGTTTTGATCATTTTATTTCTGTTTAAAAAGACCCAGGGTTGGACATTTCCTGTTAGTGTGTCTTTACCTTTACCATGGCGAACGCCATAGGGTACAAGAAACATGTTCAAATCATGCAGCGTATTATTGAGGCACGAAATACGATTCGACATAAATTTCGTGAATTGCAACGTTTAAAAAACGTCAATCCTTTACCCATGATAAAACATGTTCCATCATCGGTTGATCCCATGAGATTTAAACCTAATGCTTCTGCTGCTACTGCTGCTGCTGCTGCTGCTGCTACCTCTCAAACCAAACCCATAACAAGTTCAAAATTTACTCAAACAGAATCCACACGACAGGTAAAATCCTCCTCTTCCTCCTCCTCTAATGTTAGTGAACAAGAACATCAAGAACATGAAAAGAAAGAAGAAGAAGAGCATGAACAAAGTGAAAGTGACAGCGAAAGCGTATTTAGTCCTGAAAGAAAAAAGAAATCGTCACCCCTTCAACAGTTTCTAAAAACAAAACAAAAATCTTCCGTCATAGCGGCAACACCGTCTTCCTCCACATCGTCTCCGTTTTCACAAGTCTTGGCAACCCCTCAAAATAAAGCTCAACTCAAAAACATTTTAATCAAACATTATGGGGCAACCCTGGAACCGTATTTGACCCTTTTATTTATTGGAAAGACAGATACCACGTATGGTGTTCGCTATGAGAATGATAGTTTTAAAATTGGGGATTCATCCATTAAATTTGCTCGTACGAAAGCTGTCATTAAAAAGATCAACTATAAATTAACACCAGGTCTGTTAAAGCTGCTATTTTCTCGCACCCCCTCGACACAAGATTTTACGTCCGAGGACCTTGCTAAATATAAATCCATTTTATTAGACACCAACGCTCACAAAAGAAACTATAAATCCTCTCAGCAGGTCAATGCCAATATATCCCAAAAATATAAAACCATCATTGCAAACATCTTTGGTAAGCAAAAACATCACTCTGCCTCTGGTGTAAGGTTTAAGAAATTAAAACCCTACCTAGATATAACCTTTTGGAATAATCCCAATCAGTTAGTAGAGCGCTTATACTTGCTTCATGCATCAAAACAAGCTGGTCACACTGGACATGAGGCGGAAATCGCCCACATTGAACAACAACTCCGAGATGCTAAAATTATCTTATAAGCCATCCCCCATCAAAGTGGGCATTGCTCATGAATTGCATAAACCAGCCCGACGCATTTATGAACGTCGTCGTGTCATTTCCAAAGGAATCGATGAACTTTGGCAGGCAGACCTGGTTGAAATGATACCTTATTCTAACGTTAACGACGGTGTACGCTATATGTTGACTGTCATTGATGTCTATTCCAAAATGGCTTTTGTTCAACCAGTAAAAAATAAAACTGGTATCTTAGTCACAAAGGCCTTTCAACATATTATTGAACAATCAAAACGTCAACCTCACTTGTTACAAACCGACCAGGGGAAAGAATTTTTCAACAAGGATTTCTCCAGTTTTCTCAAATCTAAGGATATTCACCATTATGCCACCTATAGCAATCTCAAAGCTAGTGTAGTTGAACGCTTCAATCGAACATTAAAAAGTTATATGTGGAAAGAGTTTACAATACATGGTTCCTATCGATGGATAGATTGGTTACCTCAACTTGTGTCTCGCTACAACAACACCATTCATTCCACCATCGGCATGAAACCTCGCCTCGTCACCAAGAACCTACCCAGACTCAATAGACTGTTTAACCCTATAAAAAGGGTAGATCCAAGGCGACATCGCCTTAAAATTGGAGATTTTGTTCGCATTAGTAAACATAGAAGTGTGTTTTCAAAATCGTATACTCCACAATGGTCGACAGAAATTTTTAAAATTCGCCAAGTCAAGCTAGGTCAACCAGTGACGTATCTCTTAGAAGATCAGAGCGGTCAACCCATTCAGGGACGATTCTATTATGAAGAAGTGCAAAAAACATTATATCCCAACGATTATCTCATTGAACGAGTAATTAAAGTCAAAGGTGCAAAATATTTTGTAAAGTGGTTAGGTTTTCCTTCCACGTATAATTCATGGGTCAATAAACATAATTTTTTGTTATAAAACCCTATTTAATTATTTTGAAAAAAAAAAAAAAAAATGTATCATATGACCTTTCATTATTCCCACCCTTTTGTTTATTACATGTCCAATAACCGCTTTGTTCGAGCCCATGCCAATCTGTTATCATAATGTTATACACTCACTCATTGTTTCAAACTTTGCGTTGCATGATGAGTCCATAATGAACCTAGGCTATGACATACACAGTATAAATCCGCACACTGTATAATGACACCAGCCTCTTATCTCTCTCTGCTGCGAGGCACGTACAATGATAAGACCTGTGTCTGTCTGCTCGACATGGGCCAGCCTCAATGCTTTCAATTCTCATTGCATTAAGCAAGTTCTCTCTCTGCGTGTGAGCCCTGACCAGTCAAGACAAATAATAATAATAATGCATAAGTGTTTTATTAACATCAAAGCGCTTAACCTAACGTGACTTCAAATCTGGTTACTTACTTTTTCCCCGTTTTCCTCAACGATCTCGAAAAAAAATGACGGAAACCATGATTTCAGGTTTTCCATGCCTACATTCCCGTAAACTGAACAACGACACAAATACATCGACATGCCCATCATAAAAATCGCCTCATTCGTTTTCCAAATAACGCGAAAATGAACAAAAAAAACACCTTTTCCATGAGAAAACCATGTTTCCAGCTTTTTACCTTTTTCATGTCTATATCCACGTAAAGAGAATAAAGAGACGAAATAAATACTATCACACACGTCATTCTCACGTTTTCGGTTTTCCAAAAATCGACAAAAATGTGAAAAACGCATGTTTTGACCCAAAACCCTAAGTTCACCTTTTCGACACCTACATTCCCGTAAAGAGCACAACGAAACGAAATAAACGAATCCAAGCACGCCCTCCTAGCATGGCCCGTTTTCCAAAAATCGGCAAAAATGTGAAAAACGCATGTTTTGACCCAAAACCCTAAGTTCACCTTTTCGACACCTACATTCCCGTAAAGAGCACAACGAGACGAAAAAAACGAATCCAAGCACGCCCTCCTAGCATGGCCCGTTTTCCAAAAATCGGCAAAAATGTGAAAAACGCATGTTTTGACCCAAAACCCTAAGTTCACCTTTTCGACACCTACATTCCCGTAAAGAACACAACGAAACGAAATAAACGAATCCAAGCACGCCCTCCTAGCATGACCCGTTTTCCAAAAATCGGCAAAAATGTGAAAAACGCATGTTTTGACCCAAAACCCTAAGTTCACCTTTTCGACACCTACATTCCCGTAAAGAGCACAACGAAACGAAATAAACGAATCCAAGCACGCCCTCCTAGCATGGCCCGTTTTCCAAAAATCAGCAAAAATGTGAAAAACGCATGTTTTGACCCAAAACCCTAAGTTCACCTTTTCGACACCTACATTCCCGTAAAGAGCACAACGAAACGAAATAAACGAATCCAATCACGCCCTCCTAGCATGACCCGTTTTCCAAAAATCGGCAAAAATGTGAAAAACGCATGTTTTGACCCAAAACCCTAACTTCACCTTTTCGACACCTACATTCCCGTAATGAGCACAACGAGACGAAAAAAACGAATCCAAGCACGCCCTCCTAGCATGGCCCGTTTTCCAAAAATCAGCAAAATGTGAAAAACGCATTTTTAGACCCAAAACACTAAGTTCACCTTTTCGACACCTACATTCCCGTAAAGAGCACGACGAGACGAAAAAAAACGAATCCAAGCACGCCCTCCTAGCATGGCTCCTTCCAATCCAAGGTCGCAGGGGCTCACAACTTCCTAAGTGGTCCAGCTCTCTCACTACCCCACTACTATTGATGCCTAATAATTAAGGTGAGGTCATGCTATGTAATTAAGGACAGGCACCCATTGTATAGGACACGAGAGTTTCGTCTGTCCACTGTTTTATAGACTCCAAGCGTTATTGATGCCTAATAATTAAGGTGAGGTCATGCTATGTAATTAAGGACAGGCACCCATTGTATAGGACACGAGAGTTTCGTGTGTCCACTGTTTTATAGACACCAAGCGTTACTGATGCCTAATAATTAAGGTGAAGTCACGCTATGTAATTAAGGACAGGCGCCCATTGTATAGGACACGAGAGTTTCGTCTGTCCACTGTTTTATAGACACCAAGCGTTATTGATGCCTAATAATTAAGGTGAGGTCATGCTATGTAATTAAGGACAGGCACCCATTGTATAGGACACGAGAGTTTCGTCTGTCCACTGTTTTATAGACACCAAGCGTTATTGATGCCTAATAATTAAGGTGATGTCACGCTATGTAATTAAGGACAGGCGCCCATTGTATAGGACACGAGAGTTTCGTCTGTCCACCGTTTTATAGACACCAAGCGTTATTGATGCCTAATAATTAAGGTGAAGTCACGCTATGGAATTAAGGACAGCCACCCATTGTATAGGACACGAGAGTTTCGCCTGTCCACTGTTTTATAGACACCAAGCGTTATTGATGCCTAATAATTAAGGTGAGGTCACGCTATGTAATTAAGGACAGGCACCCATTGTATAGGACACGAGAGTTTCGTCTGTCCACCGTTTTATAGACACCAAGCGTTATTGATGCCTAATAATTAAGGTGAGGTCATGCTATGTAATTAAGGACAGGCACCCATTGTATAGGACACGAGAGTTTCGTCTGTCCACTGTTTTATAGTCACCAAGCGTTATTGATGCCTAATAATTAAGGTGAGGTCATGCAATGTAATTAAGGACAGGCACCCATTGTATAGGACACGAGAGTTTCGTCTGTCCACTGTTTTATAGTCACCAAGCGTTATTGATGCCTAATAATTAAGGTGAGGTCATGCTATGTAATTAAGGACAGGCACCCATTGTATAGGACACGAGAGTTTCGTCTGTCCAATGTTTTATAGTCACCAAGCGTTATTGATGCCTAATAATTAAGGTGAGGTCATGCTATGTAATTAAGGACAGGCACCCATTGTATAGGAAACGAAAGTTTCGTCTGTCCACTGTTTTACAGACACCAAGCGTTATTGATGCCTAGTAATTAAGGTGAGGTCATGCTATGGAATTAAGGACAGGCGCCCATTGTATAGGACACGAGAGTTTCGTCTGTCCACTGTTTTATAGTCACCAAGCGTTATTGATGCCTAATAATTAAGGTGAGGTCATGATATGTAATTAAGGACAGGCGCCCATTGTATAGGACACGAGAGTTTCGTCTGTCCACCGTTTTATAGACACCAAGCGTTATTGATGCCTAATAATTAAGGTGAGGTCACGCTATGTAATTAAGGACAGGCACCCATTGTATAGGACACGAGAGTTTCGTCTGTCCACTGTTTTATAGACACCAAGCGTTATTGATGCCTAATAATTAAGGTGAGGTCACGCTAAGGAATTAAGGACAGGCACCCATTGTATAGGACACGAGAGTTTCGTCTGTCCACTGTTTTATAGACACCAAGCGTTATTGATGCCTAATAATTAAGGTGAGGTCACGCTATGGAATTAAGGACAGGCACCCATTGTATAGGACACGAGAGTTTCGTCTGTCCACCATTTTATAGACACCAAGCGTTATTGATGCCTAATAATTAAGGTGAGGTCATGCTATGGAATTAAGGACAGGCGACCATTGTATAGGACACGAGAGTTTCGTCTGTCCACTGTTTTATAGACACCAAGCGTTCTTGATGCCTAATAATTAAGGTGAGGTCACGCTATGTAATTAAGGACAGGCGCCCATTGTATAGGAGACGAGAGTTTCGTCTGTCCACGATTTTATAGACACCAAGCGTTATTGATGCCTAATAATTAAGGTGAGGTCATGATATGTAATTAAGGACTGGCGACTATTGTATAGGACACGAGAGTTTCGTCTGTCCACTGTTTTATAGACACCAAGCGTTATTGATGCCTAATAATTAAGGTGAGGTCATGATATGTAATTAAGGACAGGCGACCATTGTATAGGACACGAGAGTTTCGTCTGTCCACTGTTTTATAGACACCAAGCGTTATTGATGCCTAATAATTAAGGTGAGGTCACGATATGTAATTAAGGACAGGCGCCCATTGTATAGGACACGAGAGTTTCGTCTGTCCACTGTTTTATAGTCACCAAGCGTTATTGATGCATAATAATTAAGGTGAGGTCATGTTATGTAATTAAGGACAGGCACCCATTGTATAGGACACTAGAGTTTCGTCTGTCCACCGTTTTATAGACACCAAGCGTTATTGATGCCTAATAATTAAGGTGAGGTCATGCTATGTAATAAAGTACAGGCACCCATTGTATAGGACACGGGAGTTTCGTCTGTCCACTGTTTTATAGACACCAAGCGTTATTGATGCCTAATAATTAAGGTGAGGTCACGCTATGTAATTAAGGACAGGCGCCCATTGTATAGGACACGAGAGTTTCGTCTGTCCACTGTTTTATAGACACCAAGCGTTATTGATGCCTAATAATTAAGGTGAGGTCATGCTATGTAATTAAGGACAGGCACCCATTGTATACGACACGGGAGTTTCGTCTGTCCACTGTTTTATAGACACCAAGCGTTATTGATGGCTAATAATTAAGGTGAGGTCACGCTATGTAATAAAGGACAGGCACCCATTGTATAGGACACGAGAGTTTCGTCTGTCCACTGTTTTATAGACACCAAGCGTTATTGATGCCTAATAATTAAGGTGAGGTCACGCTATGTAATTAAGGACAGGCGCCCATTGTATAGGACACGAGAGTTTCGTCTGTCCACTGTTTTATAGACACCAAGCGTTATTGATGCCTAATAATTAAGGTGAGGTCATGATATGTAATTAAGGACAGGCGCCCATTGTATAGGACACGAGAGTTTCGTCTGTCCACTGTTTTATAGTCACCAAGCGTTATTGATGCCTAATAATTAAGGTGAGGTCATGTTATGTAATTAAGGACAGGCGCCCATTGTATAGGACACGGGAGTTTCATCTGTCCACTCTTTTATAGACACCAAGCGTTATTGATGCCTAATAATTAAGGTGAGGTCACGCTAAGGAATTAAGGACAGGCACCCATTGTATAGGACACGAGAGTTTCGTCTGTCCACTGTTTTATAGACACCAAGCGTTATTGATGCCTAATAATTAAGGTGAGGTCACGCTATGGAATTAAGGACAGGCACTCATTGTATAGGACACGAGAGTTTCGTCTGTCCACCATTTTATAGACACCAAGCGTTATTGATGCCTAATAATTAAGGTGAGGTCATGCTATGGAATTAAGGACAGGCGACCATTGTATAGGACACGAGAGTTTCGTCTGTCCACTGTTTTATAGACACCAAGCGTTCTTGATGCCTAATAATTAAGGTGAGGTCACGCTATGTAATTAAGGACAGGCGCCCATTGTATAGGAGAAGAGAGTTTCGTCTGTCCACCATTTTATAGACACCAAGCGTTATTGATGCCTAATAATTAAGGTAAGGTCATGCTATGTAATTAAGGACAGGCGACCATTGTATAGGACACGAGAGTTTCGTCTGTCCACTGTTTAATAGACACCAAGCGTTATTGATGCCTAATAATTAAGGTGAGGTCATGATATGTAATTAAGGACAGGCGACCATTGTATAGGACACGAGAGTTTCGTCTGTCCACTGTTTTATAGACACCAAGCGTTATTGATGGCTTATAATTAAGGTGAGGTCACGCTATGGAATTAAGGACAGGCACACATTGTATAGGACACGGGAGTTTTGTCTGTCCACTGTTTTATAGACACCAAGCGTTATTGATGCCTAATAATTAAGGTGAGGTCATGCTATGTAATTAAGGACAGGCGCCCATTGTATAGGACACGGGAGTTGCGTCAGTCCACCGTTTTATAGACACCAAGCGTTATTGATGCCTAATAATTAAGGTGAGGTCACGCTATGTAATTAAGGACAGGCGCCCATTGTATAGGACACGATAGTTTCGTCTGTCCACTGTTTTATAGACACCAAGCGTTATTGATGCCTAATAATTAAGGTGAGGTCACGCTATGTAATTAAGGACAGGCACCCATTGTATAGGACACGAGAGTTTGGCCTGTCCACTGTTTTATAGACACCAAGCGTTATTGATGCCTAATAATTAAGGTGAGGTCACGCTATGGAATTAAGGACAGGCACCCATTGTATAGGACACGAGAGTTTCGTCTGTCCACCATTTTATAGACACCAAGCGTTATTGATGCCTAATAATTAAGGTGAGGTCATGCTATGGAATTAAGGACAGGCGACCATTGTATAGGACACGAGAGTTTCGTCTGTCCACTGTTTTATAGACACCAAGCGTTATTGATGCCTAATAATTAAGGTGAGGTCACGCTATGTAATTAAGGACAGGCGCCCATTGTATAGGAGACGAGAGTTTCGTCTGTCCACTGTTTTATAGTCACCAAGCGTTATTGATGCCTAATAATTAAGGTGAGGTCACGCTATGTAATTAAGGACAGGCGCCCATTGTATAGGAGACGAGAGTTTCGTTTGTCCACCATTTTATAGACACCAAGCGTTATTGATGCCTAATAATTAAGGTGAGGTCACGCTATGTAATTAAGGACAGGCACCCATTGTATAGGACACGAGAGTTTCGTCTGTCCACCATTTTATAGACACCAAGCGTTATTGATGCCTAATAATTAAGATGAGGTCATGCTATGTAATTAAGGACAGGCGACCATTGTATAGGACACGAGAGTTTCGTCTGTCCACTGTTTTATAGACACCAAGCGTTATTGATGCCTAATAATTAAGGTGAGGTCATGATATGTAATTAAGGACAGGCGCCCATTGTATAGGACACGAGAGTTTCGTCTGTCCACCGTTTTATAGACACCAAGCGTTATTGATGCCTTATAATTAAGGTGAGGTCATGCTATGTAATTAAGGACAGGCGCCCATTGTATAGGACACGAGAGTTTCGTCTGTCCACCGTTTTATAGACACCGAGCCTTATTGGTGCCTAATAATTAAGGTGAGGTCACGCTATGGAATTAAGGACAGACGCCCATTGAATAGGACACGAGAGTTTCGTCTGTCCACTTTTTTATAGACACCAAGCGTTATTGATGCCTAATAATTAAGGTGAGGTCATGCTATGTAATTAAGGACAGGCGCCCATTGTATAGGACACGAGAGTTTCGTCTGTCCACCGTTTTGTAGACACCAAGCGTTATTGATGCCTAATAATTAAGGTGAGGTCATGATATGTAATTAAGGACAGGCACCCATTGTATAAGACACGAGAGTTTCATCTGTCCACTGTTTTATAGACACCAAGCGTTATTGATGCCTAATAATTAAGGTGAGGTCATGATATGGAATTAAGGACAGGCGCCCATTGTATAGGATACGAGAGTTTCGTCTGTCCACTGTTTTATAGACACCAAGCGTTATTGATGCCTAATAATTAAGGTGAGGTCATGATATGGAATTAAGGACAGGCACCCATTGTATAGGACACGAGAGTTTCGTCTGTCCACTGTTTTATAGACACCAAGCTTTATTGATGCCTAATAATTAAGGTGAAGTCATGCTATGTAATAAAGTAGAGGCACCCATTGTATAGGAGACGAGAGTTTCGTCTGTCCACTGTTTTATAGACAACAAGCGTTATTGATGCCTAATAATTAAGGTGAGGTCACGCTATGTAATTAAGGACAGGCACCCATTGTATAGGACACGAGAGTTTTGTCTGTCCACTGTTTTATAGACACCAAGCGTTATTGATGCCTAATAATTACGGTGAGTTCATGATATGTAATTAAGGACAGGCGCCCATTGTATAGGAGACGAGAGTTTCGTCTGTCCACGGTTTTATAGACACCAAGCGTTATTGATGCCTAATAATTAAGGTGAGGTCACGCTAAGGAATTAAGGACAGGCACCCATTGTATAGGACACGAGAGTTTCGTCTGTCCACTGTTTTATAGACACCAAGCGTTATTGATGCCTAATAATTAAGGTGAGGTCACGCTATGGAATTAAGGACAGGCACCCATTGTATAGGACACGAGAGTTTCGTCTGTCCACCATTTTATAGACACCAAGCGTTATTGATGCCTAATAATTAAGGTGAGGTCATGCTATGGAATTAAGGACAGGCGACCATTGTATAGGACACGAGAGTTTCGTCTGTCCACTGTTTTATAGACACCAAGCGTTCTTGATGCCTAATAATTAAGGTGAGGTCACGCTATGTAATTAAGGACAGGCGCCCATTGTATAGGAGACGAGAGTTTCGTCTGTCCACGATTTTATAGACACCAAGCGTTATTGATGCCTAATAATTAAGGTGAGGTCATGATATGTAATTAAGGACTGGCGACTATTGTATAGGACACGAGAGTTTCGTCTGTCCACTGTTTTATAGACACCAAGCGTTATTGATGCCTAATAATTAAGGTGAGGTCATGATATGTAATTAAGGACAGGCGACCATTGTATAGGACACGAGAGTTTCGTCTGTCCACTGTTTTATAGACACCAAGCGTTATTGATGCCTAATAATTAAGGTGAGGTCACGATATGTAATTAAGGACAGGCGCCCATTGTATAGGACACGAGAGTTTCGTCTGTCCACTGTTTTATAGTCACCAAGCGTTATTGATGCCTAATAATTAAGGTGAGGTCATGTTATGTAATTAAGGACAGGCACCCATTGTATAGGACACTAGAGTTTCGTCTGTCCACCGTTTTATAGACACCAAGCGTTATTGATGCCTAATAATTAAGGTGAGGTCATGCTATGTAATAAAGTACAGGCACCCATTGTATAGGACACGGGAGTTTCGTCTGTCCACTGTTTTATAGACACCAAGCGTTATTGATGCCTAATAATTAAGGTGAGGTCACGCTATGTAATTAAGGACAGGCGCCCATTGTATAGGACACGAGAGTTTCGTCTGTCCACTGTTTTATAGACACCAAGCGTTATTGATGCCTAATAATTAAGGTGAGGTCATGCTATGTAATTAAGGACAGGCACCCATTGTATACGACACGGGAGTTTCGTCTGTCCACTGTTTTATAGACACCAAGCGTTATTGATGGCTAATAATTAAGGTGAGGTCACGCTATGTAATAAAGGACAGGCACCCATTGTATAGGACACGAGAGTTTCGTCTGTCCACTGTTTTATAGACACCAAGCGTTATTGATGCCTAATAATTAAGGTGAGGTCACGCTATGTAATTAAGGACAGGCGCCCATTGTATAGGACACGAGAGTTTCGTCTGTCCACTGTTTTATAGACACCAAGCGTTATTGATGCCTAATAATTAAGGTGAGGTCATGATATGTAATTAAGGACAGGCGCCCATTGTATAGGACACGAGAGTTTCGTCTGTCCACTGTTTTATAGTCACCAAGCGTTATTGATGCCTAATAATTAAGGTGAGGTCATGTTATGTAATTAAGGACAGGCGCCCATTGTATAGGACACGGGAGTTTCATCTGTCCACTCTTTTATAGACACCAAGCGTTATTGATGCCTAATAATTAAGGTGAGGTCACGCTAAGGAATTAAGGACAGGCACCCATTGTATAGGACACGAGAGTTTCGTCTGTCCACTGTTTTATAGACACCAAGCGTTATTGATGCCTAATAATTAAGGTGAGGTCACGCTATGGAATTAAGGACAGGCACTCATTGTATAGGACACGAGAGTTTCGTCTGTCCACCATTTTATAGACACCAAGCGTTATTGATGCCTAATAATTAAGGTGAGGTCATGCTATGGAATTAAGGACAGGCGACCATTGTATAGGACACGAGAGTTTCGTCTGTCCACTGTTTTATAGACACCAAGCGTTCTTGATGCCTAATAATTAAGGTGAGGTCACGCTATGTAATTAAGGACAGGCGCCCATTGTATAGGAGAAGAGAGTTTCGTCTGTCCACCATTTTATAGACACCAAGCGTTATTGATGCCTAATAATTAAGGTAAGGTCATGCTATGTAATTAAGGACAGGCGACCATTGTATAGGACACGAGAGTTTCGTCTGTCCACTGTTTAATAGACACCAAGCGTTATTGATGCCTAATAATTAAGGTGAGGTCATGATATGTAATTAAGGACAGGCGACCATTGTATAGGACACGAGAGTTTCGTCTGTCCACTGTTTTATAGACACCAAGCGTTATTGATGGCTTATAATTAAGGTGAGGTCACGCTATGGAATTAAGGACAGGCACACATTGTATAGGACACGGGAGTTTTGTCTGTCCACTGTTTTATAGACACCAAGCGTTATTGATGCCTAATAATTAAGGTGAGGTCATGCTATGTAATTAAGGACAGGCGCCCATTGTATAGGACACGGGAGTTGCATCAGTCCACCGTTTTATAGACACCAAGCGTTATTGATGCCTAATAATTAAGGTGAGGTCACGCTATGTAATTAAGGACAGGCGCCCATTGTATAGGACACGATAGTTTCGTCTGTCCACTGTTTTATAGACACCAAGCGTTATTGATGCCTAATAATTAAGGTGAGGTCACGCTATGTAATTAAGGACAGGCACCCATTGTATAGGACACGAGAGTTTGGCCTGTCCACTGTTTTATAGACACCAAGCGTTATTGATGCCTAATAATTAAGGTGAGGTCACGCTATGGAATTAAGGACAGGCACCCATTGTATAGGACACGAGAGTTTCGTCTGTCCACCATTTTATAGACACCAAGCGTTATTGATGCCTAATAATTAAGGTGAGGTCATGCTATGGAATTAAGGACAGGCGACCATTGTATAGGACACGAGAGTTTCGTCTGTCCACTGTTTTATAGACACCAAGCGTTATTGATGCCTAATAATTAAGGTGAGGTCACGCTATGTAATTAAGGACAGGCGCCCATTGTATAGGAGACGAGAGTTTCGTCTGTCCACTGTTTTATAGTCACCAAGCGTTATTGATGCCTAATAATTAAGGTGAGGTCACGCTATGTAATTAAGGACAGGCGCCCATTGTATAGGAGACGAGAGTTTCGTTTGTCCACCATTTTATAGACACCAAGCGTTATTGATGCCTAATAATTAAGGTGAGGTCACGCTATGTAATTAAGGACAGGCACCCATTGTATAGGACACGAGAGTTTCGTCTGTCCACCATTTTATAGACACCAAGCGTTATTGATGCCTAATAATTAAGATGAGGTCATGCTATGTAATTAAGGACAGGCGACCATTGTATAGGACACGAGAGTTTCGTCTGTCCACTGTTTTATAGACACCAAGCGTTATTGATGCCTAATAATTAAGGTGAGGTCATGATATGTAATTAAGGACAGGCGCCCATTGTATAGGACACGAGAGTTTCGTCTGTCCACCGTTTTATAGACACCAAGCGTTATTGATGCCTTATAATTAAGGTGAGGTCATGCTATGTAATTAAGGACAGGCGCCCATTGTATAGGACACGAGAGTTTCGTCTGTCCACCGTTTTATAGACACCGAGCCTTATTGGTGCCTAATAATTAAGGTGAGGTCACGCTATGGAATTAAGGACAGACGCCCATTGAATAGGACACGAGAGTTTCGTCTGTCCACTTTTTTATAGACACCAAGCGTTATTGATGCCTAATAATTAAGGTGAGGTCATGCTATGTAATTAAGGACAGGCGCCCATTGTATAGGACACGAGAGTTTCGTCTGTCCACCGTTTTGTAGACACCAAGCGTTATTGATGCCTAATAATTAAGGTGAGGTCATGATATGTAATTAAGGACAGGCACCCATTGTATAAGACACGAGAGTTTCATCTGTCCACTGTTTTATAGACACCAAGCGTTATTGATGCCTAATAATTAAGGTGAGGTCATGATATGGAATTAAGGACAGGCGCCCATTGTATAGGATACGAGAGTTTCGTCTGTCCACTGTTTTATAGACACCAAGCGTTATTGATGCCTAATAATTAAGGTGAGGTCATGATATGGAATTAAGGACAGGCACCCATTGTATAGGACACGAGAGTTTCGTCTGTCCACTGTTTTATAGACACCAAGCTTTATTGATGCCTAATAATTAAGGTGAAGTCATGCTATGTAATAAAGTAGAGGCACCCATTGTATAGGAGACGAGAGTTTCGTCTGTCCACTGTTTTATAGACAACAAGCGTTATTGATGCCTAATAATTAAGGTGAGGTCACGCTATGTAATTAAGGACAGGCACCCATTGTATAGGACACGAGAGTTTTGTCTGTCCACTGTTTTATAGACACCAAGCGTTATTGATGCCTAATAATTACGGTGAGTTCATGATATGTAATTAAGGACAGGCGCCCATTGTATAGGAGACGAGAGTTTCGTCTGTCCACGGTTTTATAGACACCAAGCGTTATTGATGCCTAATAATTAAGGTGAGGTCACGCTATGTAATTAAGGACAGGCACCCATTGTATAGGACACGAGAGTTTCGTCTGTCCACAGTTTTATAGACACCAAGCGTTATTGATGCCTAATAATTAAGGTGAGGTCATGCTATGTAATTAAGGACAGGCACCCATTGTATAGGACACGAGAGTTTCGTCTGTCCGCCGTTTTATAGACACCAAGCGTTATTGATGCCTAATAATTAAGGTGAGGTCATGCAATGTAATTAAGGACAGGCGCGCATTGTATAGGACACGGGAGTTTCGTCTGTCCACTGTTTTATAGACACCAAGCGTTATTGATGCCTAATAATTAAGGTGAGGCCATGCTATGTAATTAAGGACAGGCGACCATTGTATAGGACACGAGAGTTTCGTCTGTCCACTGTTTTATAGACACCAAGCGTTATTGATGCCTGATAATTAAGGTGAGGTCATGATATGTAATTAAGGACAGGCGCCCATTGTATAGGACACGAGAGTTTCGTCTGTCCACCGTTTTATAGACACCAAGCGTTATTGATGCCTTATAATTAAGGTGAGGTCACGCTATGTAATTAAGGACAGGCACCCATTGTATAGGACACGAGAGTTTCGTCTGTCCACTGTTTTATAGACACCAAGCGTTATTGATGCCTAATAATTAAGGTGAGGTCACGCTAAGGAATTAAGGACAGGCACCCATTGTATAGGACACGAGAGTTTCGTCTGTCCACTGTTTTATAGACACCAAGCGTTATTGATGCCTAATAATTAAGGTGAGGTCACGCTATGGAATTAAGGACAGGCACCCATTGTATAGGACACGAGAGTTTCGTCTGTCCACCATTTTATAGACACCAAGCGTTATTGATGCCTAATAATTAAGGTGAGGTCATGCTATGGAATTAAAGACAGGCGACCATTGTATAGGACACGAGAGTTTCGTCTGTCCACTGTTTTATAGACACCAAGCGTTCTTGATGCCTAATAATTAAGGTGAGGTCACGCTATGTAATTAAGGACAGGCGCCCATTGTATAGGAGACGAGAGTTTCGTCTGTCCACGATTTTATAGACACCAAGCGTTATTGATGCCTAATAATTAAGGTGAGGTCATGATATGTAATTAAGGACTGGCGACTATTGTATAGGACACGAGAGTTTCGTCTGTCCACTGTTTTATAGACACCAAGCGTTATTGATGCCTAATAATTAAGGTGAGGTCATGATATGTAATTAAGGACAGGCGACCATTGTATAGGACACGAGAGTATCGTCTGTCCACTGTTTTATAGACACCAAGCGTTATTGATGCCTAATAATTAAGGTGAGGTCACGATATGTAATTAAGGACAGGCGCCCATTGTATAGGACACGAGAGTTTCGTCTGTCCACTGTTTTATAGTCACCAAGCGTTATTGATGCCTAATAATTAAGGTGAGGTCATGTTATGTAATTAAGGACAGGCACCCATTGTATAGGACACTAGAGTTTCGTCTGTCCACCGTTTTATAGACACCAAGCGTTATTGATGCCTAATAATTAAGGTGAGGTCATGCTATGTAAT
Source organism: Meconema thalassinum (assembly GCA_946902985.2). NCBI lineage: Eukaryota > Metazoa > Arthropoda > Insecta > Orthoptera > Tettigoniidae > Meconema > Meconema thalassinum. The sequence continues at coordinate 213,942,468 of OX336388.2, read as the reverse complement.
AAAGTACAGGCACCCATTGTATAGGACACGGGAGTTTCGTCTGTCCACTGTTTTATAGACACCAAGCGTTATTGATGCCTAATAATTCAGGTGAGGTCACGCTATGTAATTAAGGACAGGCGCCCATTGTATAGGACACGAGAGTTTCGTCTGTCCACTGTTTTATAGACACCAAGCGTTATTGATGCCTAATAATTAAGGTGAGGTCATGCTATGTAATTAAGGACAGGCACCCATTGTATAGGACACGGGAGTTTCGTCTGTCCACTGTTTTATAGACACCAAGCGTTATTGATGGCTAATAATTAAGGTGAGGTCACGCTATGTAATAAAGGACAGGCACCCATTGTATAGGACACGAGAGTTTCGTCTGTCCACTGTTTTATAGACACCAAGCGTTATTGATGCCTAATAATTAAGTTGAGGTCACGCTATGTAATTAAGGACAGGCGCCCATTGTATAGGACACGAGAGTTTCGTCTGTCCACTGTTTTATAGACACCAAGCGTTATTGATGCCTAATAATTAAGGTGAGGTCATGATATGTAATTAAGGACAGGCGCCCATTGTATAGGACACGAGAGTTTCGTCTGTCCACTGTTTTATAGTCACCAAGCGTTATTGATGCCTAATAATTAAGGTGAGGTCATGTTATGTAATTAAGGACAGGCGCCCATTGTATAGGACACGGGAGTTTCATCTGTCCACTCTTTTATAGACACCAAGCGTTATTGATGCCTAATAATTAAGGTGAGGTCACGCTAAGGAATTAAGGACAGGCACCCATTGTATAGGACACGAGAGTTTCGTCTGTCCACTGTTTTATAGACACCAAGCGTTATTGATGCCTAATAATTAAGGTGAGGTCACGCTATGGAATTAAGGACAGGCACCCATTGTATAGGACACGAGAGTTTCGTCTGTCCACCATTTTATAGACACCAAGCGTTATTGATGCCTAATAATTAAGGTGAGGTCATGCTATGGAATTAAGGACAGGCGACCATTGTATAGGACACGAGAGTTTCGTCTGTCCACTGTTTTATAGACACCAAGCGTTCTTGATGCCTAATAATTAAGGTGAGGTCACGCTATGTAATTAAGGACAGGCGCCCATTGTATAGGAGAAGAGAGTTTCGTCTGTCCACCATTTTATAGACACCAAGCGTTATTGATGCCTAATAATTAAGGTAAGGTCATGCTATGTAATTAAGGACAGGCGACCATTGTATAGGACACGAGAGTTTCGTCTGTCCACTGTTTTATAGACACCAAGCGTTATTGATGCCTAATAATTAAGGTGAGGTCATGATATGTAATTAAGGACAGGCGACCATTGTATAGGACACGAGAGTTTCGTCTGTCCACTGTTTTATAGACACCAAGCGTTATTGATGGCTTATAATTAAGGTGAGGTCACGCTATGGAATTAAGGACAGGCACACATTGTATAGGACACGGGAGTTTCGTCTGTCCACTGTTTTATAGACACCAAGCGTTATTGATGCCTAATAATTAAGGTGAGGTCATGCTATGTAATTAAGGACAGGCGCCCATTGTATAGGACACGGGAGTTGCATCAGTCCACCGTTTTATAGACACCAAGCGTTATTGATGCCTAATAATTAAGGTGAGGTCACGCTATGTAATTAAGGACAGGCGCCCATTGTATAGGACACGAGAGTTTCGTCTGTCCACTGTTTTATAGACACCAAGCGTTATTGATGCCTAATAATTAAGGTGAGGTCACGCTATGTAATTAAGGACAGGCACCCATTGTATAGGACACGAGAGTTTGGCCTGTCCACTGTTTTATAGACACCAAGCGTTATTGATGCCTAATAATTAAGGTGAGGTCACGCTATGGAATTAAGGACAGGCACCCATTGTATAGGACACGAGAGTTTCGTCTGTCCACCATTTTATAGACACCAAGCGTTATTGATGCCTAATAATTAAGATGAGGTCATGCTATGGAATTAAGGACAGGCGACCATTGTATAGGACACGAGAGTTTCGTCTGTCCACTGTTTTATAGACACCAAGCGTTATTGATGCCTAATAATTAAGGTGAGGTCACGCTATGTAATTAAGGACAGGCGCCCATTGTATAGGAGACGAGAGTTTCGTCTGTCCACTGTTTTATAGTCACCAAGCGTTATTGATGCCTAATAATTAAGGTGAGGTCACGCTATGTAATTAAGGACAGGCGCCCATTGTATAGGAGACGAGAGTTTCGTTTGTCCACCATTTTATAGACACCAAGCGTTATTGATGCCTAATAATTAAGGTGAGGTCACGCTATGTAATTAAGGACAGGCACCCATTGTATAGGACACGAGAGTTTCGTCTGTCCACTGTTTTATAGACACCAAGCGTTATTGATGCCTAATAATTAAGGTGAGGTCATGCTATGTAATTAAGGACAGGCGACCATTGTATAGGACACGAGAGTTTCGTCTGTCCACTGTTTTATAGACACCAAGCGTTATTGATGCCTAATAATTAAGGTGAGGTCATGATATGTAATTAAGGACAGGCGCCCATTGTATAGGACACGAGAGTTTCGTCTGTCCACCGTTTTATAGACACCAAGCGTTATTGATGCCTTATAATTAAGGTGAGGTCATGCTATGTAATTAAAGACAGGCGCCCATTGTATAGGACACGAGAGTTTCGTCTGTCCACCGTTTTATAGACACCAAGCCTTATTGGTGCCTAATAATTAAGGTGAGGTCACGCTATGGAATTAAGGACAGACGCCCATTGTATAGGACACGAGAGTTTCGTCTGTCCACTTTTTTATAGACACCAAGCGTTATTGATGCCTAATAATTAAGGTGAGGTCATGCTATGTAATTAGGGACAGGCGCCCATTGTATAGGACACGAGAGTTTCGTCTGTCCACCGTTTTGTAGACACCAAGCGTTATTGATGCCTAATAATTAAGGTGAGGTCATGATATGTAATTAAGGACAGGCACCCATTGTATAAGACACGAGAGTTTCATCTGTCCACTGTTTTATAGACACCAAGCGTTATTGATGCCTAATAATTAAGGTGAGGTCATGATATGGAATTAAGGACAGGCGCCCATTGTATAGGATACGAGAGTTTCGTCTGTCCACTGTTTTATAGACACCAAGCGTTATTGATTCCTAATAATTAAGGTGAGGTCATGATATGGAATTAAGGACAGGCACCCATTGTATAGGACACGAGAGTTTCGTCTGTCCACTGTTTTATAGACACCAAGCTTTATTGATGCCTAATAATTAAGGTGAAGTCATGCTATGTAATAAAGTAGAGGCACCCATTGTATAGGAGACGAGAGTTTCGTCTGTCCACTGTTTTATAGACAACAAGCGTTATTGATGCCTAATAATTAAGGTGAGGTCACGCTATGTAATTAAGGACAGGCACCCATTGTATAGGACACGAGAGTTTTGTCTGTCCACTGTTTTATAGACACCAAGCATTATTGATGCCTAATAATTACGGTGAGTTCATGATATGTAATTAAGGACAGGCGCCCATTGTATAGGAGACGAGAGTTTCGTCTGTCCACGGTTTTATAGACACCAAGCGTTATTGATGCCTAATAATTAAGGTGAGGTCACGCTATGTAATTAAGGACAGGCACCCATTGTATAGGACACGAGAGTTTCGTCTGTCCACAGTTTTATAGACACCAAGCGTTATTGATGCCTAATAATTAAGGTGAGGTCATGCTATGTAATTAAGGACAGGCACCCATTGTATAGGACACGAGAGTTTCGTCTGTCCACCGTTTTATAGACACCAAGCGTTATTGATGCCTAATAATTAAGGTGAGGTCATGCAATGTAATTAAGGACAGGCGCCCATTGTATAGGACACGGGAGTTTCGTCTGTCCACTGTTTTATAGACACCAAGCGTTATTGATGCCTAATAATTAAGGTGAGGTCATGCTATGTAATTAAGGACAGGCACCCATTGTATAGGACACGAGAGTTTCGTCTGTCCACTGTTTTATAGACACCAAGCGTTATTGATGCCTAATAATTAAGGTGAGGTCATGCTATGTAATTAAGGACAGGCACCCATTGTATAGGACACGAGAGTTTCGTCTGTCCACTGTTTTATAGACACCAAGCGTTATTGATGCCTAATAATTAAGGTGAAGTCACGCTATGTAATTAAGGACAGGCGCCCATTGTATAGAACACGAGAGTTTCGTCTGTCCACTGTTTTATAGACACCAAGCGTTACTGATGCCTAATTATTAAGGTGAGGTCATGCTATGTAATTAAGGACAGGCACCCATTGTATAGGACACGAGAGTTTCGTCTGTCCACTGTTTTATAGACACCAAGCGTTATTGATGCCTAATAATTAAGGTGAAGTCACGCTATGTAATTAAGGACAGGCGCCCATTGTATAGGACACGAGAGTTTCGTCTGTCCACCGTTTTATAGACACCAAGCGTAATTGATGCCTAATAATTAAGGTGAAGTCACGCTATGGAATTAAGGACAGCCACCCATTGTATAGGACACGAGAGTTTCGCCTGTCCACTGTTTTATAGACACCAAGCGTTATTGATGCCTAATAATTAAGGTGCGGTCACGCTATGTAATTAAGGACAGGCACCCATTGTATAGGACACGAGAGTTTCGTCTGTCCACCGTTTTTTAGACACCAAGCGTTATTGATGCCTAATAATTAAGGTGAGGTCATGCTATGTAATTAAGGACAGGCACCCATTGTATAGGACACGAGAGTTTCGTCTGTCCACTGTTTTATAGTCACCAAGCGTTATTGATGCCTAATAATTAAGGTGAGGTCATGCTATGTAATTAAGGACAGGCACCCATTGTATAGGACACGAGAGTTTCCTCTGTCCACTGTTTTATAGTCACCACGCGTTATTGATGCCTAATAATTAAGGTGAGGTCATGCTATGTAATTAAGGACAGGCACCCATTGTATAGGACACGAGAGTTTCGTCTGTCCAATGTTTTATAGTCACCAAGCGTTATTGATGCCTAATAATTAAGGTGAGGTCATGCTATGTAATTAAGGACAGGCACCCATTGTATAGGACACGAAAGTTTCGTCTGTCCGCTGTTTTACAGACACCAAGCGTTATTGATGCCTAATAATTAAGGTGAGGTCATGCTATGGAATTAAGGAGAGGCGCCCATTGTATAGGACACGAAAGTTTCGTCTGTCCACTGTTTTACAGACACCAAGCGTTATTGATGGCTTATAATTAAGGTGAGGTCACGCTATGGAATTAAGGACAGGCACACATTGTATAGGACACGGGAGTTAAGTCTGTCCACTGTTTTATAGACACCAAGCGTTATTGATGCCTAATAATTAAGGTGAGGTCATGCTATGTAATTAAGGACAGGCGCCCATTGTATAGGACACGAGAGTTGCATCAGTCCACCGTTTTATAGACACCAAGCGTTATTGATGCCTAATAATTAAGGTGAGGTCACGCTATGTAATTAAGGACAGGCGCCCATTGTATAGGACACGAGAGTTTCGTCTGTCCACTGTTTTATAGACACCAAGCGTTATTGATGCCTAATAATTAAGGTGAGGTCACGCTATGTAATTAAGGACAGGCACCCATTGTATAGGACACGAGAGTTTGGCCTGTCCACTGTTTTATAGACACCAAGCGTTATTGATGCCTAATAATTAAGGTGAGGTCACGCTATGGATTTAAGGACAGGCACCCATTGTATAGGACACGAGAGTTTCGTCTGTCCACCATTTTATAGACACCAAGCGTTATTGATGCCTAATAATTAAGGTGAGGTCATGCTATGGAATTAAGGACAGGCGACCATTGTATAGGACACGAGAGTTTCGTCTGTCCACTGTTTTATAGACACCAAGCGTTATTGATGCCTAATAATTAAGGTGAGGTCACGCTAAGGAATTTAGGACAGGAACCCATTGTATAGGACACGAGAGTTTCGTCTGTCCACAGTTTTATAGACACCAAGCGTTATTGATGCCTAATAATTAAGGTGAGGTCACGCTATGGAATTAAGGACAGGCACCCATTGTATAGGACACGAGAGTTTCGTCTGTCCACCATTTTATAGACACCAAGCGTTATTGATGCCTAATAATTAAGGTGAGGTCATGCTATGGAATTAAGGACAGGCGACCATTGTATAGGACACGAGAGTTTCGTCTGTCCACTGTTTTATAGACACCAAGCGTTATTGATGGCTTATAATTAAGGTGAGGTCACGCTATGGAATTAAGGACAGGCACACATTGTATAGGACACGGGAGTTTCGTCTGTCCACTGTTTTATAGACACCAAGCGTTATTGATGCCTAATAATTAAGGTGAGGTCATGCTATGTAATTAAGGACAGGCGCCCATTGTATAGGACACGGGAGTTGCATCAGTCCACCGTTTTATAGACACCAAGCGTTATTGATGCCTAATAATTAAGGTGAGGTCCCGCTATGTAATTAAGGACAGGCGCCCATTGTATAGGACACGAGAGTTTCGTCTGTCCACTGTTTTATAGACACCAAGCGTTATTGATGCCTAATAATTAAGGTGAGGTCACGCTATGTAATTAAGGACAGGCACCCATTGTATAGGACACGAGAGTTTGGCCTGTCCACTGTTTTATAGACACCAAGCGTTATTGATGCCTAATAATTAAGGTGAGGTCACGCTATGGAATTAAGGACAGGCACCCATTGTATAGGACACGAGAGTTTCGTCTGTCCACCATTTTATAGACACCAAGCGTTATTGATGCCTAATAATTAAGATGAGGTCATGCTATGGAATTAAGGACAGGCGACCATTGTATAGGACACGAGAGTTTCGTCTGTCCACTGTTTTATAGACACCAAGCGTTATTGATGCCTAATAATTAAGGTGAGGTCACGCTATGTAATTAAGGACAGGCGCCCATTGTATAGGAGACGAGAGTTTCGTCTGTCCACTGTTTTATAGTCACCAAGCGTTATTGATGCCTAATAATTAAGGTGAGGTCACGCTATGTAATTAAGGACAGGCGCCCATTGTATAGGAGACGAGAGTTTCGTTTGTCCACCATTTTATAGACACCAAGCGTTATTGATGCCTAATAATTAAGGTGAGGTCACGCTATGTAATTAAGGACAGGCACCCATTGTATAGGACACGAGAGTTTCGTCTGTCCACTGTTTTATAGACACCAAGCGTTATTGATGCCTAATAATTAAGGTGAGGTCATGCTATGTAATTAAGGACAGGCGACCATTGTATAGGACACGAGAGTTTGGCCTGTCCACTGTTTTATAGACACCAAGCGTTATTGATGCCTAATAATTAAGGTGAGGTCATGCTATGTAATTAAGGACAGGCGCCCATTGTATAGGACACGAGAGTTGCATCAGTCCACCGTTTTATAGACACCAAGCGTTATTGATGCCTAATAATTAAGGTGAGGTCACGCTATGTAATTAAGGACAGGCGCCCATTGTATAGGACACGAGAGTTTCGTCTGTCCACTGTTTTATAGACACCAAGCGTTATTGATGCCTAATAATTAAGGTGAGGTCACGCTATGTAATTAAGGACAGGCACCCATTGTATAGGACACGAGAGTTTGGCCTGTCCACTGTTTTATAGACACCAAGCGTTATTGATGCCTAATAATTAAGGTGAGGTCACGCTATGGATTTAAGGACAGGCACCCATTGTATAGGACACGAGAGTTTCGTCTGTCCACCATTTTATAGACACCAAGCGTTATTGATGCCTAATAATTAAGGTGAGGTCATGCTATGGAATTAAGGACAGGCGACCATTGTATAGGACACGAGAGTTTCGTCTGTCCACTGTTTTATAGACACCAAGCGTTATTGATGCCTAATAATTAAGGTGAGGTCACGCTAAGGAATTTAGGACAGGAACCCATTGTATAGGACACGAGAGTTTCGTCTGTCCACAGTTTTATAGACACCAAGCGTTATTGATGCCTAATAATTAAGGTGAGGTCACGCTATGGAATTAAGGACAGGCACCCATTGTATAGGACACGAGAGTTTCGTCTGTCCACCATTTTATAGACACCAAGCGTTATTGATGCCTAATAATTAAGGTGAGGTCATGCTATGGAATTAAGGACAGGCGACCATTGTATAGGACACGAGAGTTTCGTCTGTCCACTGTTTTATAGACACCAAGCGTTATTGATGGCTTATAATTAAGGTGAGGTCACGCTATGGAATTAAGGACAGGCACACATTGTATAGGACACGGGAGTTTCGTCTGTCCACTGTTTTATAGACACCAAGCGTTATTGATGCCTAATAATTAAGGTGAGGTCATGCTATGTAATTAAGGACAGGCGCCCATTGTATAGGACACGGGAGTTGCATCAGTCCACCGTTTTATAGACACCAAGCGTTATTGATGCCTAATAATTAAGGTGAGGTCACGCTATGTAATTAAGGACAGGCGCCCATTGTATAGGACACGAGAGTTTCGTCTGTCCACTGTTTTATAGACACCAAGCGTTATTGATGCCTAATAATTAAGGTGAGGTCACGCTATGTAATTAAGGACAGGCACCCATTGTATAGGACACGAGAGTTTGGCCTGTCCACTGTTTTATAGACACCAAGCGTTATTGATGCCTAATAATTAAGGTGAGGTCACGCTATGGAATTAAGGACAGGCACCCATTGTATAGGACACGAGAGTTTCGTCTGTCCACCATTTTATAGACACCAAGCGTTATTGATGCCTAATAATTAAGATGAGGTCATGCTATGGAATTAAGGACAGGCGACCATTGTATAGGACACGAGAGTTTCGTCTGTCCACTGTTTTATAGACACCAAGCGTTATTGATGCCTAATAATTAAGGTGAGGTCACGCTATGTAATTAAGGACAGGCGCCCATTGTATAGGAGACGAGAGTTTCGTCTGTCCACTGTTTTATAGTCACCAAGCGTTATTGATGCCTAATAATTAAGGTGAGGTCACGCTATGTAATTAAGGACAGGCGCCCATTGTATAGGAGACGAGAGTTTCGTTTGTCCACCATTTTATAGACACCAAGCGTTATTGATGCCTAATAATTAAGGTGAGGTCACGCTATGTAATTAAGGACAGGCACCCATTGTATAGGACACGAGAGTTTCGTCTGTCCACTGTTTTATAGACACCAAGCGTTATTGATGCCTAATAATTAAGGTGAGGTCATGCTATGTAATTAAGGACAGGCGACCATTGTATAGGACACGAGAGTTTCGTCTGTCCACTGTTTTATAGACACCAAGCGTTATTGATGCCTAATAATTAAGGTGAGGTCATGATATGTAATTAAGGACAGGCGCCCATTGTATAGGACACGAGAGTTTCGTCTGTCCACCGTTTTATAGACACCAAGCGTTATTGATGCCTTATAATTAAGGTGAGGTCATGCTATGTAATTAAAGACAGGCGCCCTTTGTATAGGACACGAGAGTTTCGTCTGTCCACCGTTTTATAGACACCAAGCCTTATTGGTGCCTAATAATTAAGGTGAGGTCTCGCTATGGAATTAAGGACAGACGCCCATTGTATAGGACACGAGAGTTTCGTCTGTCCACTTTTTTATAGACACCAAGCGTTATTGATGCCTAATAATTAAGGTGAGGTCATGCTATGTAATTAGGGACAGGCGCCCATTGTATAGGACACGAGAGTTTCGTCTGTCCACCGTTTTGTAGACACCAAGCGTTATTGATGCCTAATAATTAAGGTGAGGTCATGATATGTAATTAAGGACAGGCACCCATTGTATAAGACACGAGAGTTTCATCTGTCCACTGTTTTATAGACACCAAGCGTTATTGATGCCTAATAATTAAGGTGAGGTCATGATATGGAATTAAGGACAGGCGCCCATTGTATAGGATACGAGAGTTTCGTCTGTCCACTGTTTTATAGACACCAAGCGTTATTGATGCCTAATAATTAAGGTGAGGTCATGATATGGAATTAAGGACAGGCACCCATTGTATAGGACACGAGAGTTTCGTCTGTCCACTGTTTTATAGACACCAAGCTTTATTGATGCCTAATAATTAAGGTGAAGTCATGCTATGTAATAAAGTAGAGGCACCCATTGTATAGGAGACGAGAGTTTCGTCTGTCCACTGTTTTATAGACAACAAGCGTTATTGATGCCTAATAATTAAGGTGAGGTCACGCTATGTAATTAAGGACAGGCACCCATTGTATAGGACACGAGAGTTTTGTCTGTCCACTGTTTTATAGACACCAAGCGTTATTGATGCCTAATAATTACGGTGAGTTCATGATATGTAATTAAGGACAGGCGCCCATTGTATAGGAGACGAGAGTTTCGTCTGTCCACGGTTTTATAGACACCAAGCGTTATTGATGCCTAATAATTAAGGTGAGGTCACGCTATGTAATTAAGGACAGGCACCCATTGTATAGGACACGAGAGTTTCGTCTGTCCACAGTTTTATAGACACCAAGCGTTATTGATGCCTAATAATTAAGGTGAGGTCATGCTATGTAATTAAGGACAGGCACCCATTGTATAGGACACGAGAGTTTCGTCTGTCCACCGTTTTATAGACACCAAGCGTTATTGATGCCTAATAATTAAGGTGAGGTCATGCAATGTAATTAAGGACAGGCGCCCATTGTATAGGACACGGGAGTTTCGTCTGTCCACTGTTTTATAGACACCAAGCGTTATTGATGCCTAATAATTAAGGTGAGGTCATGCTATGTAATTAAGGACAGGCACCCATTGTATAGGACACGAGAGTTTCGTCTGTCCACTGTTTTATAGACACCAAGCGTTATTGATGCCTAATAATTAAGGTGAGGTCATGCTATGTAATTAAGGACAGGCACCCATTGTATAGGACACGAGAGTTTCGTCTGTCCACTGTTTTATAGACACCAAGCGTTATTGATGCCTAATAATTAAGGTGAAGTCACGCTATGTAATTAAGGACAGGCGCCCATTGTATAGGACACGAGAGTTTCGTCTGTCCACTGTTTTATAGACACCAAGCGTTACTGATGCCTAATTATTAAGGTGAGGTCATGCTATGTAATTAAGGACAGGCACCCATTGTATAGGACACGAGAGTTTCGTCTGTCCACTGTTTTATAGACACCAAGCGTTATTGATGCCTAATAATTAAGGTGAAGTCACGCTATGTAATTAAGGACAGGCGCCCATTGTATAGGACACGAGAGTTTCGTCTGTCCACCGTTTTATAGACACCAAGCGTAATTGATGCCTAATAATTAAGGTGAGGTCACGCTATGGAATTAAGGACAGCCACCCATTGTATAGGACACGAGAGTTTCGCCTGTCCACTGTTTTATAGACACCAAGCGTTATTGATGCCTAATAATTAAGGTGCGGTCACGCTATGTAATTAAGGACAGGCACCCATTGTATAGGACACGAGAGTTTCGTCTGTCCACCGTTTTTTAGACACCAAGCGTTATTGATGCCTAATAATTAAGGTGAGGTCATGCTATGTAATTAAGGACAGGCACCCATTGTATAGGACACGAGAGTTTCGTCTGTCCACTGTTTTATAGTCACCAAGCGTTATTGATGCCTAATAATTAAGGTGAGGTCATGCTATGTAATTAAGGACAGGCACCCATTGTATAGGACACGAGAGTTTCCTCTGTCCACTGTTTTATAGTCACCACGCGTTATTGATGCCTAATAATTAAGGTGAGGTCATGCTATGTAATTAAGGACAGGCACCCATTGTATAGGACACGAGAGTTTCGTCTGTCCAATGTTTTATAGTCACCAAGCGTTATTGATGCCTAATAATTAAGGTGAGGTCATGCTATGTAATTAAGGACAGGCACCCATTGTATAGGACACGAAAGTTTCGTCTGTCCACTGTTTTACAGACACCAAGCGTTATTGATGCCTAATAATTAAGGTGAGGTCATGCTATGGAATTAAGGAGAGGCGCCCATTGTATAGGACACGAAAGTTTTGTCTGTCCACTGTTTTACAGACACCAAGCGTTATTGATGGCTTATAATTAAGGTGAGGTCACGCTATGGAATTAAGGACAGGCACACATTGTATAGGACACGGGAGTTTCGTCTGTCCACTGTTTTATAGACACCAAGCGTTATTGATGCCTAATAATTAAGGTGAGGTCATGCTATGTAATTAAGGACAGGCGCCCATTGTATAGGACACGAGAGTTGCATCAGTCCACCGTTTTATAGACACCAAGCGTTATTGATGCCTAATAATTAAGGTGAGGTCACGCTATGTAATTAAGGACAGGCGCCCATTGTATAGGACACGAGAGTTTCGTCTGTCCACTGTTTTATAGACACCAAGCGTTATTGATGCCTAATAATTAAGGTGAGGTCACGCTATGTAATTAAGGACAGGCACCCATTGTATAGGACACGAGAGTTTGGCCTGTCCACTGTTTTATAGACACCAAGCGTTATTGATGCCTAATAATTAAGGTGAGGTCACGCTATGGATTTAAGGACAGGCACCCATTGTATAGGACACGAGAGTTTCGTCTGTCCACCATTTTATAGACACCAAGCGTTATTGATGCCTAATAATTAAGGTGAGGTCATGCTATGGAATTAAGGACAGGCGACCATTGTATAGGACACGAGAGTTTCGTCTGTCCACTGTTTTATAGACACCAAGCGTTATTGATGCCTAATAATTAAGGTGAGGTCATGCTATGTAATTAAGGACAGGCACCCATTGTATAGGACACGGGAGTTTCGTCTGTCCACTGTTTTATAGACACCAAGCGTTATTGATGGCTAATAATTAAGGTGAGGTCACGCTATGTAATAAAGGACAGGCACCCATTGTATAGGACACGAGAGTTTCGTCTGTCCACTGTTTTATAGACACCAAGCGTTATTGATGCCTAATAATTAAGGTGAGGTCACGCTATGTAATTAAGGACAGGCGCCCATTGTATAGGACACGAGAGTTTCGTCTGTCCACTGTTTTATAGACACCAAGCGTTAATGATGCCTAATAATTAAGGTGAGGTCATGATATGTAATTAAGGACAGGCGCCCATTGTATAGGACACGAGAGTTTCGTCTGTCCACTGTTTTATAGTCACCAAGCGTTATTGATGCCTAATAATTAAGGTGAGGTCATGTTATGTAATTAAGGACAGGCGCCCATTGTATAGGACACGGGAGTTTCATCTGTCCACTCTTTTATAGACACCAAGCGTTATTGATGCCTAATAATTAAGGTGAGGTCACGCTAAGGAATTAAGGACAGGCACCCATTGTATAGGACACGAGAGTTTCGTCTGTCCACTGTTTTATAGACACCAAGCGTTATTGATGCCTAATAATTAAGGTGAGGTCACGCTATGGAATTAAGGACAGGCACCCATTGTATAGGACACGAGAGTTTCGTCTGTCCACCATTTTATAGACACCAAGCGTTATTGATGCCTAATAATTAAGGTGAGGTCATGCTATGGAATTAAGGACAGGCGACCATTGTATAGGACACGAGAGTTTCGTCTGTCCACTGTTTTATAGACACCAAGCGTTCTTGATGCCTAATAATTAAGGTGAGGTCACTCTATGTAATTTAGGACAGGCGCCCATTGTATAGGAGACGAGAGTTTCGTCTGTCCACCATTTTATAGACACCAAGCGTTATTGATGCCTAATAATTAAGGTGAGGTCATGCTATGTAATTAAGGACAGGCGACCATTGTATAGGACACGAGAGTTTCGTCTGTCCACTGTTTTATAGACACCAAGCGTTATTGATGCCTAATAATTAAGATGAGGTCATGATATGTAATTAAGGACAGGCGACCATTGTATAGGACACGAGAGTTTCGTCTGTCCACTGTTTTATAGACACCAAGCGTTATTGATGGCTTATAATTAAGGTGAGGTCACGCTATGGAATTAAGGACAGGCACACATTGTATAGGACACGGGAGTTTCGTCTGTCCACTGTTTTATAGACACCAAGCGTTATTGATGCCTAATAATTAAGGTGAGGTCATGCTATGTAATTAAGGACAGGCGCCCATTGTATAGGACACGGGAGTTGCATCAGTCCACCGTTTTATAGACACCAAGCGTTATTGATGCCTAATAATTAAGGTGAGGTCACGCTATGTATTTAAGGACAGGCGCCCATTGTATAGGACACGAGAGTTTCGTCTGTCCACTGTTTTATAGACACCAAGCGTTATTGATGCCTAATAATTAAGGTGAGGTCACGCTATGTAATTAAGGACAGGCACCCATTGTATAGGACACGAGAGTTTGGCCTGTCCACTGTTTTATAGACACCAAGCGTTATTGATGCCTAATAATTAAGGTGAGGTCACGCTATGGAATTAAGGACAGGCACCCATTGTATAGGACACGAGAGTTTCGTCTGTCCACCATTTTATAGACACCAAGCGTTATTGATGCCTAATAATTAAGGTGAGGTCATGCTATGGAATTAAGGACAGGCGACCATTGTATAGGACACGAGAGTTTCGTCTGTCCACTGTTTTATAGACACCAAGCGTTATTGATGCCTAATAATTAAGGTGAGGTCACGCTATGTAATTAAGGACAGGCGCCCATTGTATAGGAGACGAGAGTTTCGTCTGTCCACTGTTTTATAGTCACCAAGCATTATTGATGCCTAATAATTAAGGTGAGGTCACGCTATGTAATTAAGGACAGGCGCCCATTGTATAGGAGACGAGAGTTTCGTTTGTCCACCATTTTATAGACACCAAGCGTTATTGATGCCTAATAATTAAGGTGAGGTCACGCTATGTAATTAAGGACAGGCGACCATTGTATAGGACACGAGAGTTTCGTCTGTCCACTGTTTTATAGACACCAAGCGTTATTGATGCCTAATAATTAAGGTGAGGTCATGATATGTAATTAAGGACAGGCGCCCATTGTATAGGACACGAGAGTTTCGTCTGTCCACCGTTTTATAGACACCAAGCGTTATTGATGCCTTATAATTAAGGTGAGGTCATGCTATGTAATTAAGGACAGGCGCCCATTGTATAGGACACGAGAGTTTCGTCTGTCCACAGTTTTATAGACACCAAGCCTTATTGGTGCCTAATAATTAAGGTGAGGTCACGCTATGGAATTAAGGACAGACGCCCATTGTATAGGATACGAGAGTTTCGTCTGTCCACTGTTTTATAGACACCAAGCGTTATTGATGCCTAATAATTAAGGTGAGGTCATGCTATGTAATTAAGGACAGGCGCCCATTGTATAGGACACGAGAGTTTCGTCTGTCCACCGTTTTGTAGACACCAAGCGTTATTGATGCCTAATAATTAAGGTGAAGTCATGCTATGTAATAAAGTAGAGGCACCCATTGTATAGGAGACGAGAGTTTCCTCTGTCCACTGTTTTATAGACACCAAGCGTTATTGATGCCTAATAATTAAGGTGAGGTCACGATATGTAATTAAGGACAGGCGCCCATTGTATAGGAGACGAGAGTTTCGTCTGTCCACTGTTTTATAGACACCAAGCGTTATTGATGCCTAATAATTAAGGTGAGGTCACGCTATGTAATTAAGGACAGGCACCCATTGTATAGGACACGAGAGTTTTGTCTGTCCACTGTTTTATAGACACCAAGCGTTATTGATGCCTAATAATTACGGTGAGTTCATGATATGTAATTAACGACAGGCGCCCATTGTATAGGAGACGAGAGTTTCGTCTGTCCACGGTTTTATAGGCACCAAGCGTTATTGATGCCTAATAATTAAGGTGAGGTCACGCTATGTAATTAAGGACAGGCACCCATTGTATAGGACACGAGAGTTTCGTCTGTCCACAGTTTTAGAGACACCAAGCGTTATTGATGCCTAATAATTAAGGTGAGGTCATGCTATGTAATTAAGGACAGGCACCCATTGTATAGGACACGAGAGTTTCGTCTGTCCACCGTTTTATAGGCACCAAGCGTTATTGATGCCTAATAATTAAGGTGAGGTCATGCAATGTAATTAAGGACAGGCGCCCATTGTATAGGACACGGGAGTTTCGTCTGTCCACTGTTTTATAGACACCAAGCGTTATTGATGCCTAATAATTAAGGTGAGGTCATGCTATGTAATTAAGGACAGGCACCCATTGTATAGGACACGAGAGTTTCGTCTGTCCACTGTTTTATAGACACCAAGCGTTATTGATGCCTAACAATTAAGGTGAGGTCATGCTATGTAATTAAGGACAGGCACCCATTGTATAGGACACGAGAGTTTCGTCTGTCCACTGTTTTATAGACACCAAGCGTTATTGATGCCTAATAATTAAGGTGAAGTCACGCTATGTAATTAAGGACAGGCGCCCATTGTATAGGACACGAGAGTTTCGTCTGTCCACTGTTTTATAGACACCAAGCGTTATTGATGCCTAATTATTAAGGTGAGGTCATGCTATGTAATTAAGGACAGGCACCCATTTTATAGGACACGAGAGTTTCGTCTGTCCACTGTTTTATAGACACCAAACGTTATTGATGCCTAATAATTAAGGTGAAGTCACGCTATGTAATTAAGGACAGGCGCCCATTGTATAGGACACGAGAGTTTCGTCTGTCCACCGTTTTATAGACACCAAGCGTAATTGATGCCTAATAATTAAGGTGAAGTCACGCTATGGAATTAAGGACAGCCACCCATTGTATAGGACACGAGAGTTTCGCCTGTCCACTGTTTTATAGACACCAAGCGTTATTGATGCCTAATAATGAAGGTGAGGTCACGCTATGTAATTAAGGACAGGCACCCATTGTATAGGACACGAGAGTTTCGTCTGTCCACCGTTTTTTAGACACCAAGCGTTATTGATGCCTAATAATTAAGGTGAGGTCATGCTATGTAATTAAGGACAGGCACCCATTGTATAGGACACGAGAGTTTCGTCTGTCCACTGTTTTATAGTCACCAAGCGTTATTGATGCCTAATAATTAAGGTGAGGTCATGCTATGTAATTAAGGACAGGCACCCATTGTATCGGACACGAGAGTTTCGTCTGTCCACTGTTTTATAGTCACCACGCGTTATTGATGCCTAATAATTAAGGTGAGGTCATGCTATGTAATTAAGGACAGGCACCCATTGTATAGGACACGAGAGTTTCGTCTGTCCAATGTTTAATAGTCACCAAGCGTTATTGATGCCTAATAATTAAGGTGAGGTCATGCTATGTAATTAAGGACAGGCACCCATTGTATAGGACACGAAAGTTTCGTCTGTCCACTGTTTTACAGACACCAAGCGTTATTGATGCCTAATAATTAAGGTGAGGTCATGCTATGGAATTAAGGAGAGGCGCCCATTGTATAGGACACGAGAGTTTCGTCTGTCCACTGTTTTATAGTCACCAAGCGTTATTGATGCCTAATAATTAAGGTGAGGTCATGATATGTAATTAAGGACAGGCGCCCATTGTATAGGACACGAGAGTTTCGTCTGTCCACTGTTTTATAGACACCAACCGTTATTGATGCCTAATAATTAAGGTGAGGTCACGCTATGTAATTAAGGAGAGGCACCCATTGTATAGGACACGAGAGTTTCGTCTGTCCACTGTTTTATAGACACCAAGCGTTATTGATGCCTAATAATTAAGGTGAGGTCACGCTAAGGAATTTAGGACAGGAACCCATTGTATAGGACACGAGAGTTTCGTCTGTCCACAGTTTTATAGACACCAAGCGTTATTGATGCCTAATAATTAAGGTGAGGTCACGCTATGGAATTAAGGACAGGCACCCATTGTATAGGACACGAGAGTTTCGTCTGTCCACCATTTTATAGACACCAAGCGTTATTGATGCCTAATAATTAAGGTGAGGTCATGCTATGGAATTAAGGACAGGCGACCATTGTATAGGACACGAGAGTTTCGTCTGTCCACTGTTTTATAGACACCAAGCGTTCTTGATGCCTAATAATTAAGGTGAGGTCACGCTATGTAATTAAGGACAGGCGCCCATTGTATAGGAGACGAGAGTTTCGTCTGTCCACCATTTTATAGACACCAAGCGTTATTGATGCCTAATAATTAAGGTGAGGTCATGCTATGTAATAAAGTACAGGCACCCATTGAATAGGACACGGGAGTTTCGTCTGTCCACTGTTTTATAGACACCAAGCGTTATTGATGCCTAATAATTAAGGTGAGGTCATGCTATGTAATTAAGGACAGGCGCCCATTGTATAGGACACGGGAGTTGCATCAGTCCACCGTTTTATAGACACCAAGCGTTATTGATGCCTAATAATTAAGGTGAGGTCACGCTATGTATTTAAGGACAGGCGCCCATTGTATAGGACACGAGAGTTTCGTCTGTCCACTGTTTTATAGACACCAAGCGTTATTGATGCCTAATAATTAAGGTGAGGTCACGCTATGTAATTAAGGACAGGCACCCATTGTATAGGACACGAGAGTTTGGCCTGTCCACTCTTTTATAGACACCAAGCGTTATTGATGCCTAATAATTAAGGTGAGGTCACGCTATGGAATTAAGGACAGGCACCCATTGTATAGGACACGAGAGTTTCGTCTGTCCACCATTTTATAGACACCAAGCGTTATTGATGCCTAATAATTAAGGTGAGGTCATGCTATGGAATTAAGGACAGGCGACCATTGTATAGGACACGAGAGTTTCGTCTGTCCACTGTTTTATAGACACCAAGCGTTATTGATGCCTAATAATTAAGGTGAGGTCACGCTATGTAATTAAGGACAGGCGCCCATTGTATAGGAGACGAGAGTTTCGTCTGTCCACTGTTTTATAGTCACCAAGCGTTATTGATGCCTAATAATTAAGGTGAGGTCACGCTATGTAATTAAGGACAGGCGCCCATTGTATAGGAGACGAGAGTTTCGTTTGTCCACCATTTTATAGACACCAAGCGTTATTGATGCCTAATAATTAAGGTGAGGTCACGCTATGTAATTAAGGACAGGCACCCATTGTATAGGACACGAGAGTTTCGTCTGTCCACTGTTTTATAGACACCAAGCGTTATTGATGCCTAATAATTAAGGTGAGGTCATGCTATGTAATTAAGGACAGGCGACCATTGTATAGGACACGAGAGTTTCGTCTGTCCACTGTTTTATAGACACCAAGCGTTATTGATGCCTAATAATTAAGGTGAGGTCATGATATGTAATTAAGGACAGGCGCCCATTGTATAGGACACGAGAGTTTCGTCTGTCCACCGTTTTATAGACACCAAGCGTTATTGATGCCTTATAATTAAGGTGAGGTCATGCTATGTAATTAAGGACAGGCGCCCATTGTATAGGACACGAGAGTTTCGTCTGTCCACAGTTTTATAGACACCAAGCCTTATTGGTGCCTAATAATTAAGGTGAGGTCACGCTATGGAATTAAGGACAGACGCCCATTGTATAGGATACGAGAGTTTCGTCTGTCCACTGTTTTATAGACACCAAGCGTTATTGATGCCTAATAATTAAGGTGAGGTCATGCTATGTAATTAAGGACAGGCGCCCATTGTATAGGACACGAGAGTTTCGTCTGTCCACCGTTTTGTAGACACCAAGCGTTATTGATGCCTAATAATTAAGGTGAGGTCATGATATGTAATTAAGGACAGGCACCCATTGTATAAGACACGAGAGTTTCATCTGTCCACTGTTTTATAGACACCAAGCGTTATTGATGCCTAATAATTAAGGTGAGGTCATGATATGGAATTAAGGACAGGCGCCCATTGTATAGGACACGAGAGTTTCGTCTGTCCACTGTTTTATAGACACCAAGCGTTATTGATGCCTAATAATTAAGGTGAGGTCATGATATGGAATTAAGGACAGGCACCCATTGTATAGGACACGAGAGTTTCGTCTGTCCACTGTTTTATAGACAGCAAGCTTTATTGATGCCTAATAATTAAGGTGAAGTCATGCTATGTAATAAAGTAGAGGCACCCATTGTATAGGAGACGAGAGTTTCGTCTGTCCACTGTTTTATAGACACCAAGCGTTATTGATGCCTAATAATTAAGGTGAGGTCACGATATGTAATTAAGGACAGGCGCCCATTGTATAGGAGACGAGAGTTTCGTCTGTCCACTGTTTTATAGACACCAAGCGTTATTGATGCCTAATAATTAAGGTGAGGTCACGCTATGTAATTAAGGACAGGCACCCATTGTATAGGACACGAGAGTTTTGTCTGTCCACTGTTTTATAGACACCAAGCGTTATTGATGCCTAATAATTACGGTGAGTTCATGATATGTAATTAACGACAGGCGCCCATTGTATAGGAGACGAGAGTTTCGTCTGTCCACGGTTTTATAGGCACCAAGCGTTATTGATGCCTAATAATTAAGGTGAGGTCACGCTATGTAATTAAGGACAGGCACCCATTGTATAGGACACGAGAGTTTCGTCTGTCCACAGTTTTAGAGACACCAAGCGTTATTGATGCCTAATAATTAAGGTGAGGTCATGCTATGTAATTAAGGACAGGCACCCATTGTATAGGACACGAGAGTTTCGTCTGTCCACCGTTTTATAGGCACCAAGCGTTATTGATGCCTAATAATTAAGGTGAGGTCATGCAATGTAATTAAGGACAGGCGCCCATTGTATAGGACACGGGAGTTTCGTCTGTCCACTGTTTTATAGACACCAAGCGTTATTGATGCCTAATAATTAAGGTGAGGTCATGCTATGTAATTAAGGACAGGCACCCATTGTATAGGACACGAGAGTTTCGTCTGTCCACTGTTTTATAGACACCAAGCGTTATTGATGCCTAACAATTAAGGTGAGGTCATGCTATGTAATTAAGGACAGGCACCCATTGTATAGGACACGAGAGTTTCGTCTGTCCACTGTTTTATAGACACCAAGCGTTATTGATGCCTAATAATTAAGGTGAAGTCACGCTATGTAATTAAGGACAGGCGCCCATTGTATAGGACACGAGAGTTTCGTCTGTCCACTGTTTTATAGACACCAAGCGTTATTGATGCCTAATTATTAAGGTGAGGTCATGCTATGTAATTAAGGACAGGCACCCATTTTATAGGACACGAGAGTTTCGTCTGTCCACTGTTTTATAGACACCAAGCGTTATTGATGCCTAATAATTAAGGTGAAGTCACGCTATGTAATTAAGGACAGGCGCCCATTGTATAGGACACGAGAGTTTCGTCTGTCCACCGTTTTATAGACACCAAGCGTAATTGATGCCTAATAATTAAGGTGAAGTCACGCTATGGAATTAAGGACAGCCACCCATTGTATAGGACACGAGAGTTTCGCCTGTCCACTGTTTTATAGACACCAAGCGTTATTGATGCCTAATAATGAAGGTGAGGTCACGCTATGTAATTAAGGACAGGCACCCATTGTATAGGACACGAGAGTTTCGTCTGTCCACCGTTTTTTAGACACCAAGCGTTATTGATGCCTAATAATTAAGGTGAGGTCATGCTATGTAATTAAGGACAGGCACCCATTGTATAGGACACGAGAGTTTCGTCTGTCCACTGTTTTATAGTCACCAAGCGTTATTGATGCCTAATAATTAAGGTGAGGTCATGCTATGTAATTAAGGACAGGCACCCATTGTATCGGACACGAGAGTTTCGTCTGTCCACTGTTTTATAGTCACCACGCGTTATTGATGCCTAATAATTAAGGTGAGGTCATGCTATGTAATTAAGGACAGGCACCCATTGTATAGGACACGAGAGTTTCGTCTGTCCAATGTTTTATAGTCACCAAGCGTTATTGATGCCTAATAATTAAGGTGAGGTCATGCTATGTAATTAAGGACAGGCACCCATTGTATAGGACACGAAAGTTTCGTCTGTCCACTGTTTTACAGACACCAAGCGTTATTGTTGCCTAATAATTAAGGTGAGGTCATGCTATGGAATTAAGGAGAGGCGCCCATTGTATAGGACACGAGAGTTTCGTCAGTCCACTGTTTTATAGTCACCAAGCGTTATTGATGCCTAATAATTAAGGTGAGGTCATGATATGTAATTAAGGACAGGCGCCCATTGTATAGGACACGAGAGTTTCGTCTGTCCACTGTTTTATAGACACCAACCGTTATTGATGCCTAATAATTAAGGTGAGGTCACGCTATGTAATTAAGGAGAGGCACCCATTGTATAGGACACGAGAGTTTCGTCTGTCCACTGTTTTATAGACACCAAGCGTTATTGATGCCTAATAATTAAGGTGAGGTCACGCTAAGGAATTTAGGACAGGAACCCATTGTATAGGACACGAGAGTTTCGTCTGTCCACAGTTTTATAGACACCAAGCGTTATTGATGCCTAATAATTAAGGTGAGGTCACGCTATGGAATTAAGGACAGGCACCCATTGTATAGGACACGAGAGTTTCGTCTGTCCACCATTTTATAGACACCAAGCGTTATTGATGCCTAATAATTAAGGTGAGGTCATGCTATGGAATTAAGGACAGGCGACCATTGTATAGGACACGAGAGTTTCGTCTGTCCACTGTTTTATAGACACCAAGCGTTCTTGATGCCTAATAATTAAGGTGAGGTCACGCTATGTAATTAAGGACAGGCGCCCATTGTATAGGAGACGAGAGTTTCGTCTGTCCACCATTTTATAGACACCAAGCGTTATTGATGCCTAATAATTAAGGTGAGGTCATGCTATGTAATAAAGTACAGGCACCCATTGTATAGGACACGAGAGTTTCGTCTGTCCACTGTTTTATAGACACCAAGCGTTATTGATGCCTAATAATTAAGGTGAGGTCATGATATGTAATTAAGGACAGGCGACCATTGTATAGGACACGAGAGTTTCGTCTGTCCACTGTTTTATAGACACCAAGCGTTATTGATGCCTAATCATTAAGGTGAGGTCACGATATGTAATTAAGGACAGGCGCCCATTGTATAGGACACGAGAGTTTCGTCTGTCCACTGTTTTATAGTCACCAAGCGTTATTGATGCCTAATAATTAAGGTGAGGTCATGTTATGTAATTAAGGACAGGCACCCATTGTATAGGACACAAGAGTTTCGTCTGTCCACCGTTTTATATACACCAAGCGTTATTGATGCCTAATAATTAAGGTGAGGTCATGCTATGAAATAAATTACAGGCACCCATTGTATAGGACACGGGAGTTTCGTCTGTCCACTGTTTTATAGACACCAAGCGTTATTGATGCCTAATAATTAAGGTGAAGTCACGCTATGTAATTAAGGACAGGCGCCCATTGTATAGGACACGAGAGTTTCGTCTGTCCACCGTTTTATTGACACCAAGCGTAATTGATGCCTAATAATTAAGGTGAAGTCACGCTATGGAATTAAGGACAGCCACCCATTGTATAGGACACGAGAGTTTCGCCTGTCCACTGTTTTATAGACACCAAGCCTTATTGATGCCTAATAATTAAGGTGAGGTCACGCTATGTAATTAAGGACAGGCACCCATTGTATAGGACACGAGAGTTTCGTCTGTCCACCGTTTTTTAGACACCAAGCGTTATTGATGCCTAATAATTAAGGTGAGGTCATGCTATGTAATTATGGACAGGCACCCATTGTATAGGACACGAGAGTTTCGTCTGTCCACTGTTTTATAGTCACCAAGCGTTATTGATGCCTAATAATTAAGGTGAGGTCATGCTATGTAATTAAGGACAGGCACCCATTGTATAGGACACGAGAGTTTCGTCTGTCCACGGTTTTATAGTCACCACGCGTTATTGATGCCTAATAATTAAGGTGAGGTCATGCCATGTAATTAAGGACAGGCACCCATTGTATAGGACACGAGAGTTTCGTCTGTCCAATGTTTTATAGTCACCAAGCGTTATTGATGCCTAATAATTAAGGTGAGGTCATGCTATATAATTAAGGTCAGGCACCCATTGTATAGGACACGAAAGTTTCGTCTGTCCACTGTTTTACAGACACCAAGCGTTATTGATGCCTAATAATTAAGGTGAGGTCATGCTATGGAATTAAGGAGAGGCGCCCATTGTATAGGACACGAGAGTTTCGTCTGTCCACTGTTTTATAGTCACCAAGCGTTATTGATGCCTAATAATTAAGGTGAGGTCATGATATGTAATTAAGGACAGGCGCCCATTGTATAGGACACGAGAGTTTCGTCTGTCCACTGTTTTATAGACACCAAGCGTTATTGATGCCTAATAATTAAGGTGAGGTCACGCTATGTAATTAAGGACAGGCACCCATTGTATAGGACACGAGAGTTTCGTCTGTCCACTGTTTTATAGACACCAAGCGTTATTGATGCCTAATAATTAAGGTGAGGTCACGCTAAGGAATTAAGGACAGGCACCCATTGTATAGGACACGAGAGTTTCGTCTGTCCACTGTTTTATAGACACCAAGCGTTATTGATGCCTAATAATTAAGGTGAGGTCACGCTATGGAATTAAGGACAGGCACCCATTGTATAGGACACGAGAGTTTCGTCTGTCCACCATTTTATAGACACCAAGCGTTATTGATGCCTAATAATTAAGGTGAGGTCATGCTATGGAATTAAGGACAGGCGACCATTGTATAGGACACGAGAGTTTCGTCTGTCCACTGTTTTATAGACACCAAGCGTTCTTGATGCCTAATAATTAAGGTGAGGTCACGCTATGTAATTAAGGACAGGCGCCCATTGTATAGGAGACGAGAGTTTCGTCTGTCCACCATTTTATAGACACCAAGCGTTATTGATGCCTAATAATTAAGGTGAGGTCATGCTATGTAATAAAGTACAGGCACCCATTGTATAGGACACGAGAGTTTCGTCTGTCCACTGTTTTATAGACACCAAGCGTTATTGATGCCTAATAATTAAGGTGAGGTCATGATATGTAATTAAGGACAGGCGACCATTGTATAGGACACGAGAGTTTCGTCTGTCCACTGTTTTATAGACACCAAGCGTTATTGATGCCTAATCATTAAGGTGAGGTCACGATATGTAATTAAGGACAGGCGCCCATTGTATAGGACACGAGAGTTTCGTCTGTCCACTGTTTTATAGTCACCAAGCGTTATTGATGCCTAATAATTAAGGTGAGGTCATGTTATGTAATTAAGGACAGGCACCCATTGTATAGGACACAAGAGTTTCGTCTGTCCACCGTTTTATATACACCAAGCGTTATTGATGCCTAATAATTAAGGTGAGGTCATGCTATGAAATAAAGTACAGGCACCCATTGTATAGGACACGAGAGTTTCGTCTGTCCACTGTTTTATAGACACCAAGCGTTATTGATGCCTAATAATTAAGGTGAGGTCACGCTATGTAATTAAGGACAGGCGCCCATTGTATAGGACACGAGAGTTTCGTCTGTCCACTGTTTTATAGACACCAAGCGTTATTGATGCCTAATAATTAAGGTGAGGTCATGCTATGTAATTAAGGACAAGCACCCATTGTATAGGATACGAGAGTTGCATCTGTCCACCGTTTTATAGACACCAAGCTTTATTGATGCCTAATAATTAAGGTGAGGTCATGCTATGTAATTAAGGACAGGCATCCATTGTATAGGACACGGGAGTTTCGTCTGTCCACTGTTTTATAGACACCAAGCGTTATTGATGCCTAATCATTAAGGTGAGGTCACGATATGTAATTAAGGACAGGCGCCCATTGTATAGGACACGAGAGTTTCGTCTGTCCACTGTTTTATAGTCACCAAGCGTTATTGATGCCTAATAATTAAGGTGAGGTCATGTTATGTAATTAAGGACAGGCACCCATTGTATAGGACACAAGAGTTTCGTCTGTCCACCGTTTTATATACACCAAGCGTTATTAATGCCTAATAATTAAGGTGAGGTCATGCTATGAAATAAAGTACAGGCACCCATTGTATAGGACACGGGAGTTTCGTCTGTCCACTGTTTTATAGACACCAAGCGTTATTGATGCCTAATAATTAAGGTGAAGTCACGCTATGTAATTAAGGACAGGCGCCCATTGTATAGGACACGAGAGTTTCGTCTGTCCACCGTTTTATAGACACCAAGCGTAATTGATGCCTAATAATTAAGGTGAAGTCACGCTATGGAATTAAGGACAGCCACCCATTGTATAGGACACGAGAGTTTCGCCTGTCCACTGTTTTATAGACACCAAGCGTTATTGATGCCTAATAATTAAGGTGAGGTCACGCTATGTAATTAAGGACAGGCACCCATTGTATAGGACACGAGAGTTTCGTCTGTCCACCGTTTTTTAGACACCAAGCGTTATTGATGCCTAATAATTAAGGTGAGGTCATGCTATGTAATTAAGGACAGGTACCCATTGTATAGGACACGAGAGTTTCGTCTGTCCACTGTTTTATAGTCACCAAGCGTTATTGATGCCTAATAATTAAGGTGAGGTCATGCTATGTAATTAAGGACAGGCACCCATTGTATAGGACACGAGAGTTTCGTCTGTCCACTGTTTTATAGTCACCACGCGTTATTGATGCCTAATAATTAAGGTGAGGTCATGCCATGTAATTAAGGACAGGCACCCATTGTATAGGACACGAGAGTTTCGTCTGTCCAATGTTTTATAGTCACCAAGCGTTATTGATGCCTAATAATTAAGGTGAGGTCATGCTATGTAATTAAGGACAGGCACCCATTGTATAGGACACGAAAGTTTCGTCTGTCCACTGTTTTACAGACACCAAGCGTTATTGATGCCTAATAATTAAGGTGAGGTCATGCTATGGAATTAAGGAGAGGCGCCCATTGTATAGGACACGAGAGTTTCGTCTGTCCACTGTTTTATAGTCACCAAGCGTTATTGATGCCTAATAATTAAGGTGAGGTCATGATATGTAATTAAGGACAGGCGCCCATTGTATAGGACACGAGAGTTTCGTCTGTCCACTGTTTTATAGACACCAAGCGTTATTGATGCCTAATAATTAAGGTGAGGTCACGCTATGTAATTAAGGACAGGCACCCATTGTATAGGACACGAGAGTTTCGTCTGTCCACTGTTTTATAGACACCAAGCGTTATTGATGCCTAATAATTAAGGTGAGGTCACGCTAAGGAATTAAGGACAGGCACCCATTGTATAGGACACGAGAGTTTCGTCTGTCCACTGTTTTATAGACACCAAGCGTTATTGATGCCTAATAATTAAGGTGAGGTCACGCTATGGAATTAAGGACAGGCACCCATTGTATAGGACACGAGAGTTTCGTCTGTCCACCATTTTATAGACACCAAGCGTTATTGATGCCTAATAATTAAGGTGAGGTCATGCTATGGAATTAAGGACAGGCGACCATTGTATAGGACACGAGAGTTTCGTCTGTCCACTGTTTTATAGACACCAAGCGTTCTTGATGCCTAATAATTAAGGTGAGGTCACGCTATGTAATTAAGGACAGGCGCCCATTGTATAGGAGACGAGAGTTTCGTCTGTCCACCATTTTATAGACACCAAGCGTTATTGATGCCTAATAATTAAGGTGAGGTCATGCTATGTAATAAAGTACAGGCACCCATTGTATAGGACACGAGAGTTTCGTCTGTCCACTGTTTTATAGACACCAAGCGTTATTGATGCCTAATAATTAAGGTGAGGTCATGATATGTAATTAAGGACAGGCGACCATTGTATAGGACACGAGAGTTTCGTCTGTCCACTGTTTTATAGACACCAAGCGTTATTGATGCCTAATCATTAAGGTGAGGTCACGATATGTAATTAAGGACAGGCGCCCATTGTATAGGACACGAGAGTTTCGTCTGTCCACTGTTTTATAGTCACCAAGCGTTATTGATGCCTAATAATTAAGGTGAGGTCATGTTATGTAATTAAGGACAGGCACCCATTGTATAGGACACAAGGGTTTCGTCTGTCCACCGTTTTATATACACCAAGCGTTATTGATGCCTAATAATTAAGGTGAGGTCATGCTATGAAATAAAGTACAGGCACCCATTGTATAGGACACGGGAGTTTCGTCTGTCCACTTTTTTATAGACACCAAGCGTTATTGATACCTAATAATTAAGGTGAGGTCACGCTATGTAATTAAGGACAGGCGCCCATTGTATAGGACACGAGAGTTTCGTCTGTCCACTGTTTTATAGACACCAAGCGTTATTGATGCCTAATAATTAAGGTGAGGTCATGATATGTAATTAAGGACAGGCGCCCATTGTATAGGACACGAGAGTTTCGTCTGTCCACTGTTTAATAGTCACCATGCGTTATTGATGCCTAATAATTAAGGTGAGGTCATGTTATGTAATTAAGGACAGGCGCCCATTGTATAGGACACGGGAGTTTCATCTGTCCACTGTTTTATAGACACCAAGCGTTATTGAAGCCTAATAATTAAGGTGAGGTCACGCTAAGGAATTAAGGACAGGCAACCATTGTATAGGACACGAGAGTTTCGTCTGTCCACCATTTTATAGACACCAAGCGTTATTGATGCCTAATAATTAAGGTGAGGTCATGCTATGGAATTAAGGACAGGCGACCATTGTATAGGACACGAGAGTTTCGTCTGTCCACTGTTTTATAGACACCAAGCGTTCTTGATGCCTAATAATTAAGGTGAGGTCACGCTATGTAATTAAGGACAGGCCCCCATTGTATAGGAGACGAGAGTTTCGTCTGTCCACCATCTTATAGACACCAAGCGTTATTGATGCCTAATAATTAAGGTGAGGTCATGCTATGTAATTAAGGACAGGCGACCATTGTATAGGACACGAGAGTTTCGTCTGTCCACTGTTTTATAGACACCAAGCGTTATTGATGCCTAATAATTAAGGTGAGGTCATGATATGTAATTAAGGACAGGCGACCATTGTATAGGACACGAGAGTTTCGTCTGTCCACTGTTTTATAGACACCAAGCGTTATTGAAGGCTTATAATTAAGGTGAGGTCACGCTATGGAATTAAGGACAGGCACCCATTGTATAGGACACGGGAGTTTCGTCTGTCCACTGTTTTATAGACACCAAGCGTTATTGATGCCTAATAATTAAGGTGAGGTCATGCTATGTAATTAAGGACAGGCGCCCATTGTATAGGACACGGGAGTTGCATCTGTCCACCGTTTTATAGACACCAAGCGTTATTGATGCCTAATAATTAAGGTGAGGTCACGCTATGTAATTAAGGACAGGCGCCCATTGTATAGGACACGAGAGTTTCGTCTGTCCACTGTTTTATAGACACCAAGCGTTATTGATGCCTAATAATTAAGGTGAGGTCACGCTATGTAATTAAGGACAGGCACCCATTGTATAGGACACGAGAGTTTCGCCTGTCCACTGTTTTATAGACACCAAGCGTTATTGATGCCTAATAATTAAGGTGAGGTCACGCTATGGAATTAAGGACAGGCACCCATTGTATAGGACACGAGAGTTTCGTCTGTCCACCATTTTATAGACACCAAGCGTTATTGATGCCTAATAATTAAGGTGAGGTCACGCTATGTAATTAAGGACAGGCGCCCATTGTATAGGAGACGAGAGTTTTGTCTGTCCACTGTTTTATAGTCACCAAGCGTTATTGATGCCTAATAATTAAGGTGAGGTCACGCTATGTAATTAAGGAGAGGCGCCCATTGTATAGGAGACGAGAGTTTCGTCTGTCCACCATTTTATAGACACCAAGCGTTATTGATGCCTAATAATTAAGGTGAGGTCACGCTATGTAATTAAGGACAGGCACCCATTGTATAGGACACGAGAGTTTCGTCTGTCCACTGTTTTATAGACACCAAGCGTTATTGATGCCTAATAATTAAGGTGAGGTCATGCTATGTAATTAAGGACAGGCGACCATTGTATAGGACACGAGAGTTTCGTCTGTCCACTGTTTTATAGACACCAAGCGTTATTGATGCCTAATAATTAAGGTGAGGTCATGATATGTAATTAAGGACAGGCGCCCATTGTATAGGACACGAGAGTTTCGTCTGTCCACCGTTTATAGACACCAAGCGTTATTGATGCCTTATAATTAAGGTGAGGTCATGCTATGTAATTAAGGACAGGCGCCCATTGTATAGGACACGAGAGTTTCGTCTGTCCACCGTTTTATAGACACCAAGCCTTATTGGTGCCTAATAATTAAGGTGAGGTCACGCTATGGAATTAAGGACAGACGCCCATTGTATAGGACACGAGAGTTTCGTCTGTCCACTGTTTTATAGACACCAAGCGTTATTGATGCCTAATAATTAAGGTGAGGTCATGCTATGTAATTAAGGACAGGCGCCCATTGTATAGGACACGAGAGTTTCGTCTGTCCACCTTTTTATAGACACCAAGCGTTATTGATGCCTAATAATTAAGGTGAGGTCATGATATGGAATTAAGGACAGGCGCCCATTGTATAGGACACGAGAGTTTCGTCTGTCCACTGTTTTATAGACACCAAGCGTTATTGATGCCTAATAATTAAGGTGAGGTCATGATATGGAATTAAGGACAGGCACCCATTGTATAGGACACGACAGTTTCGTCTGTCCACTGTTTTATAGACACCAAGCGTTATTGATGCCTAATAATTAAGGTGAGGTCACGCTATGGAATTAAGGACAGGCACCCATTGTATAGGACACGAGAGTTTCGTCTGTCCACTGTTTTATAGACACCAAGCGTTATTGATGCCTAATAATTAAGGTGAGGTCACGCTATGTAATAAAGGACAGGCACCCATTGTATAGGACACGGGAGTTTCGTCTGTCCACTGTTTTATAGTCACCAAGCGTTATTGATGCCTAATAATTAAGGTGAGGTCACGCTATGGAATTAAGGACAGGCACCCATTGTATAGGACACGAGAGTTTCATCTGTCCACTGTTTTATAGACACCAAGCGTTATTGATGCCTAATAATTAAGGTGAGGTCACGCTATGGAATTAAGGACAGGCGCCCATTGTATAGGACACGAGAGTTTCGTCTGTCCACTGTTTTATAGACACCAAGCGTTATTGATGCCTAATAATTAAGGTGAGGTCACGCTATGAAATTAAGGACAGGCGCCCATTGTATAGGACACGAGAGTTTCGTCTGTCCACTGTTTTATAGACACCAAGCGTTATTGATGCCTAATAATTAAGGTGAGGTCACGCTATGTAATTAAGGACAGGCACCCATTGTATAGGACACGAGAGTTTCGTCTGTCCACCGTTTTATAGACACCAAGCGTTATTGATGCCTAATAATTAAGGTGAGGTCATGATATGTAATTAAGGACAGGCACCCATTGTATAAGACACGAGAGTTTCATCTGTCCACTGTTTTATAGACACCAAGCGTTATTGATGCCTAATAATTAAGGTGAGGTCATGATATGGAATTAAGGACAGGCGCCCATTGTATAGGACACGAGAGTTTCGTCTGTCCACTGTTTTATAGACACCAAGCGTTATTGATGCCTAATAATTAAGGTGAGGTCATGCTATGTAATTAAGGACAAGCACACATTGTATAGGATACGAGAGTTGCATCTGTCCACCGTTTTATAGACACCAAGCGTTATTGATGCCTAATAATTAAGGTGAGGTCATGCTATGTAATTAAGGACAGGCATCCATTGTATAGGACACGGGAGTTTCGTCTGTCCACTGTTTTATAGACACCAAGCGTTATTGATGCCTAATAATTAAGGTGAGGTCACGCTAGGTAATAAAGGACAGGCACCCATTGTATAGGACACGAGAGTTTCGTCTGTCCACTGTTTTATAGACACCAAGCGTTATTGATGCCTAATAATTAAGGTGAGGTCACGCTATGTAATTAAGGACAGGCGCCCATTGTATAGGACACGAGAGTTTCGTCTGTCCACTGTTTTATAGACACCAAGCGTTATTGATGCCTAATAATTAAGGTGAGGTCATGATATGTAATTAAGGACAGGCGCCCATTGTATAGGACACGAGAGTTTCGTCTGTCCACTGTTTTATAGTCACCAAGCGTTATTGATGCCTAATAATTAAGGTGAGGTCATGTTATGTAATTAAGGACAGGCGCCCATTGTATAGGTCACGGGAGTTTCATCTGTCCACTGTTTAATAGACTCCAAGCGTTATTGATGCCTACTAATTAAGGTGAGGTCATGCTATGGAATTAAGGACAGGCGACCATTGTATAGGACACGAGAGTTTCGTCTGTCAACTGTTTTATAGACACCAAGCGTTCTTGATGCCTAATAACTAAGGTGAGGTCACGCTATGTAATTAAGGACAGGCGCCCATTGTATAGGAGACGAGAGTTTCGTCTGTCCACCATCTTATAGACACCAAGCGTTATTGATGCCTAATAATTAAGGTGAGGTCATGCTATGTAATTAAGGACAGGCGACCATTGTATAGGACACGAGAGTTTCGTCTGTCCACTGTTTTATAGACACCAAGCGTTATTGATGCCTAATAATTAAGGTGAGGTCATGATATGTAATTAAGGACAGGCGACCATTGTATAGGACACGAGAGTTTCGTCTGTCCACTGTTTTATAGACACCAAGCGTTATTGAAGGCTTATAATTAAGGTGAGGTCACGCTATGGAATTAAGGACAGGCATCCATTGTATAGGACACGGGAGTTTCGTCAGTCCACTGTTTTATAGACACCAAGCGTTATTGATGCCTAATAATTAAGGTGAGGTCATGCTATGTAATTAAGGACAGGCGCCCATTGTATAGGACACGGGAGTTGCATCTGTCCACCGTTTTATAGACACCAAGCGTTATTGATGCCTAATAATTAAGGTGAGGTCACGCTATGTAATTAAGGACAGGCGCCCATTGTATAGGACACGAGAGTTTCGTCTGTCCACTGTTTTATAGACACTAAGCGTTATTGATGCCTAATAATTAAGGTGAGGTCACGCTATGTAATTAAGGACAGGCACCCATTGTATAGGACACGAGAGTTTCGCCTGTCCACTGTTTTATAGACATCAAGCGTTATTGATGCCTAATAATTAAGGTGAGGTCACGCTATGGAATTAAGGACAGGCACCCATTGTATAGGACACGAGAGTTTCGTCTGTCCACCATTTTATAGACACCAAGCGTTATTGATGCCTAATAATTAAGGTGAGGTCATGCTATGGAATTAAGGACAGGCGACCATTGTATAGGACACGAGAGTTTCGTCTGTCCACTGTTTTATAGACACCAAGCGTTATTGATGCCTAATAATTAAGGTGAGGTCACGCTATGTAATTAAGGACAGGCGCCCATTGTATAGGAGACGAGAGTTTCGTCTGTCCACTCTTTTATAGTCACCAAGCGTTATTGATGCCTAATAATTAAGGTGAGGTCACGCTATGTAATTAAGGACAGGCGCCCATTGTATAGGAGACGAGAGTTTCGTCTGTCCACCATTTTATAGACACCAAGCGTTATTGATGCCTAATAATTAAGGTGAGGTCACGCTATGTAATTAAGGACAGGCACCCATTGTATAGGACACGAGAGTTTCGTCTGTCCACTGTTTTATAGACACCAAGCGTTATTGATGCCTAATAATTAAGGTGAGGTCATGCTATGTAATTAAGGACAGGCGACCATTGTATAGGACACGAGAGTTTCGTCTGTCCACTGTTTTATAGACACCAAGCGTTATTGATGCCTAATAATTAAGGTGAGGTCATGATATGTAATTAAGGACAGGCGCCCATTGTATAGGACACGAGAGTTTCGTCTGTCCACCGTTTTATAGACACCAAGCGTTATTGATGCCTTATAATTAAGGTGAGGTCATGCTATGTAATTAAGGACAGGCACCCATTGTATAGGACACGAGAGTTTCGTCTGTCCACCGTTTTATAGACACCAAGCCTTATTGGTGCCTAATAATTAAGGTGAGGTCACGCTATGGAATTAAGGACAGACGCCCATTGTATAGGACACGAGAGTTTCGTCTGTCCACTGTTTTATAGACACCAAGCGTTATTGATGCCTAATAATTAAGGTGAGGTCATGCTATGTAATTAAGGACAGGCGCCCATTGTATAGGACACGAGAGTTTCGTCTGTCCACTGTTTTATAGTCACCAAGCGTTATTGATGCCTAATAATTAAGGTGAGGTCATGTTATGTAATTAAGGACAGGCGCCCATTGTATAGGTCACGGGAGTTTCATCTGTCCACTGTTTAATAGACTCCAAGCGTTATTGATGCCTACTAATTAAGGTGAGGTCATGCTATGGAATTAAGGACAGGCGACCATTGTATAGGACACGAGAGTTTCGTCTGTCCACTGTTTTATAGACACCAAGCGTTCTTGATGCCTAATAACTAAGGTGAGGTCACGCTATGTAATTAAGGACAGGCGCCCATTGTATAGGAGACGAGAGTTTCGTCTGTCCACCATCTTATAGACACCAAGCGTTATTGATGCCTAATAATTAAGGTGAGGTCATGCTATGTAATTAAGGACAGGCGACCATTGTATAGGACACGAGAGTTTCGTCTGTCCACTGTTTTATAGACACCAAGCGTTATTGATGCCTAATAATTAAGGTGAGGTCATGATATGTAATTAAGGACAGGCGACCATTGTATAGGACACGAGAGTTTCGTCTGTCCACTGTTTTATAGACACCAAGCGTTATTGAAGGCTTATAATTAAGGTGAGGTCACGCTATGGAATTAAGGACAGGCATCCATTGTATAGGACACGGGAGTTTCGTCTGTCCACTGTTTTATAGACACCAAGCGTTATTGATGCCTAATAATTAAGGTGAGGTCATGCTATGTAATTAAGGACAGGCGCCCATTGTATAGGACACGGGAGTTGCATCTGTCCACCGTTTTATAGACACCAAGCGTTATTGATGCCTAATAATTAAGGTGAGGTCACGCTATGTAATTAAGGACAGGCGCCCATTGTATAGGACACGAGAGTTTCGTCTGTCCACTGTTTTATAGACACCAAGCGTTATTGATGCCTAATAATTAAGGTGAGGTCACGCTATGTAATTAAGGACAGGCACCCATTGTATAGGACACGAGAGTTTCGCCTGTCCACTGTTTTATAGACATCAAGCGTTATTGATGCCTAATAATTAAGGTGAGGTCACGCTATGGAATTAAGGACAGGCACCCATTGTATAGGACACGAGAGTTTCGTCTGTCCACCATTTTATAGACACCAAGCGTTATTGATGCCTAATAATTAAGGTGAGGTCATGCTATGGAATTAAGGACAGGCGACCATTGTATAGGACACGAGAGTTTCGTCTGTCCACTGTTTTATAGACACCAAGCGTTATTGATGCCTAATAATTAAGGTGAGGTCACGCTATGTAATTAAGGACAGGCGCCCATTGTATAGGAGACGAGAGTTTCGTCTGTCCACTCTTTTATAGTCACCAAGCGTTATTGATGCCTAATAATTAAGGTGAGGTCACGCTATGTAATTAAGGACAGGCGCCCATTGTATAGGAGACGAGAGTTTCGTCTGTCCACCATTTTATAGACACCAAGCGTTATTGATGCCTAATAATTAAGGTGAGGTCACGCTATGTAATTAAGGACAGGCACCCATTGTATAGGACACGAGAGTTTCGTCTGTCCACTGTTTTATAGACACCAAGCGTTATTGATGCCTAATAATTAAGGTGAGGTCATGCTATGTAATTAAGGACAGGCGACCATTGTATAGGACACGAGAGTTTCGTCTGTCCACTGTTTTATAGACACCAAGCCTTATTGATGCCTAATAATTAAGGTGAGGTCATGATATGTAATTAAGGACAGGCGCCCATTGTATAGGACACGAGAGTTTCGTCTGTCCACCGTTTTATAGACACCAAGCGTTATTGATGCCTTATAATTAAGGTGAGGTCATGCTATGTAATTAAGGACAGGCACCCATTGTATAGGACACGAGAGTTTCGTCTGTCCACCGTTTTATAGACACCAAGCCTTATTGGTGCCTAATAATTAAGGTGAGGTCACGCTATGGAATTAAGGACAGACGCCCATTGTATAGGACACGAGAGTTTCGTCTGTCCACTGTTTTATAGACACCAAGCGTTATTGATGCCTAATAATTAAGGTGAGGTCATGCTATGTAATTAAGGACAGGCGCCCATTGTATAGGACACGAGAGTTTCGTCTGTCTACCGTTTTATAGACACCAAGCGTTATTGATGCCTAATAATTAAGGTGAGGTCATGATATGTAATTAAGGACAGGCACCCATTGTATAAGACACGAGAGTTTCATCTGTCCACTGTTTTATAGACACCAAGCGTTATTGATGCCTAATAATTAAGGTGAGGTCATGATATGGAATTAAGGAGAGGCGCCCATTGTATAGGACACGAGAGTTTCGTCTGTCCACTGTTTTATAGACACCAAGCGTTATTGATGCCTAATAATTAAGGTGAGGTCATGATATGGAATTAAGGACAGGCACCCATTGTATAGGACACGAGAGTTTCGTCTGTCCACTGTTTTATAGACACCAAGCGTTATTGATGCCTAATAATTAAGGTGAGGTCACTCTATGGAATTAAGGACAGGCACCCATTGTATAGGACACGAGAGTTTCGTCTGTCCACTGTTTTATAGACACCAAGCGTTATTGAAGCTTAATAATTAAGGTGAGGTCACGCTATGTAATAAAGGACAGGCACCCATTGTATAGGACACGGGAGTTTCGTCTGTCCACTGTTTTATAGTCACCAAGCGTTATTGATGCCTAATAATTAAGGTGAGGTCACGCTATGGAATTAAGGACAGGCACCCATTGTATAGGACACGGGAGTTTCATCTGTCCACTGTTTTATAGACACCAAGCGTTATTGATGCCTAATAATTAAGGTGAGGTCACGCTATGGAATTAAGGACAGGCGCCCATTGTATAGGACACGAGAGTTTCGTCTGTCCACTGTTTTATAGACACCAAGCGTTATTGATGCCTAATAATTAAGGTGAGGTCACGCTATGAAATTAAGGACAGGCGCCCATTGTATAGGACACGAGAGTTTCGTCTGTCCACTGTTTTATAGACACCAAGCGTTATTGATGCCTAATAATTAAGGTGAGGTCACGCTATGTAATTAAGGACAGGCACCCATTGTATAGGACACGAGAGTTTCGTCTGTCCACTGTTTTATAGACACCAAGCGTTATTGATGCCTAATAATTAAGGTGAGGTCATGATATGTAATTAAGGACAGGCGCCCATTGTATAGGACACGAGAGTTTCGTCTGTCCACTGTTTTATAGACACCAAGTGTTATTGATGCCTAATAATTAAGGTGAGGTCACGCAATGTAATTAAGGACAGGCACCCATTGTATAGGACACGGGAGTTTCGTCTGTCCACTGTTTTGTAGACACCAAGGGTTATTGATGCCTAATAATTAAGGTGAGGTCATGATATGTAATTAAGGACAGGCGCCCATTGTATAGGACACGAGAGTTTCGTCTGTCCACTGTTTTATAGACACCAAGCGTTATTGATGCCTAATAATTAAGGTGAGGTCACGCTATGTAATTAAGGACAGGCACCCATTGTATAGGACACGAGAGTTTTGTCTGTCCACTGTTTTATACACACCAAGCGTTATTGATGCCTAATAATTAAGGGAGGTCATGATATGTAATTAAGGACAGGCGCCCATTGTATAGGACACGACAGTTTCGTCTGTCCACTGTTTTATAGACACCAAGCGTTATTGATGCCTAATAATTAAGGTGAGGTCACGCTATGTAATTAAGGACAGGCACCCATTGTATAGGACACGAGAGTTTCATCTGTCCACTGTTTTATAGTCACCAAGCGTTATTGATGCCTAATAATTAAGGTGAGGTCACGCTATGTAATTGAGGACAGGCACCCATTGTATAGGACACGAGAGTTTCGTCTGTCCACTGTTTTATAGACACCAAGCGTTATTGATGCCTAATAATTAAGGTGAGGTCACGCTATGCAATTAAGGACAGGCACCCATTGTATAGGAAACGAGAGTTTTGTCTGTCCACTGTTTTATAGACACCAAGCGTTATTGATGCCTAATAATTAAGGTGAGGTCACGCTATGTAATTAAGGACAGGCACCCATTGTATAGGACACGAGAGTTTCGTCTGTCCACTGTTTTATAGACACCAAGCGTTATTGATGCCTAATAATTAAGGTGAGGTCACTCTATGGAATTAAGGACAGGCACCCATTGTATAGGACACGAGAGTTTCGTCTGTCCACTGTTTTATAGACACCAAGCGTTATTGATGCTTAATAATTAAGGTGAGGTCACGCTATGTAATAAAGGACAGGCACCCATTGTATAGGACACGGGAGTTTCGTCTGTCCACTGTTTTATAGTCACCAAGCGTTATTGATGCCTAATAATTAAGGTGAGGTCACGCTATG
The DNA here is from genome assembly GCA_946902985.2 of Meconema thalassinum. Taxonomy (NCBI): domain Eukaryota; kingdom Metazoa; phylum Arthropoda; class Insecta; order Orthoptera; family Tettigoniidae; genus Meconema; species Meconema thalassinum. The sequence continues at coordinate 213,903,974 of OX336388.2, read as the reverse complement.
GAATTAAGGACAGGCACCCATTGTATAGGACACGAGAGTTTCATCTGTCCACTGTTTTATAGACACCAAGCGTTATTGATGCCTAATAATTAAGGTGAGGTCACGCTATGGAATTAAGGACAGGCGCCCATTGTATAGGACACGAGAGTTTCGTCTGTCCACTGTTTTATAGACACCAAGCGTTATTGATGCCTAATAATTAAGGTGAGGTCACGCTATGAAATTAAGGACAGGCGCCCATTGTATAGGACACGAGAGTTTCGTCTGTCCACTGTTTTATAGACACCAAGCGTTATTGATGCCTAATAATTAAGGTGAGGTCACGCTATGTAATTAAGGACAGGCACCCATTGTATAGGACACGAGAGTTTCGTCTGTCCACTGTTTTATAGACACCAAGCGTTATTGATGCCTAATAATTAAGGTGAGGTCATGATATGTAATTAAGGACAGGCGCCCATTGTATAGGACACGAGAGTTTCGTCTGTCCACTGTTTTATAGACACCAAGTGTTATTGATGCCTAATAATTAAGGTGAGGTCACGCAATGTAATTAAGGACAGGCACCCATTGTATAGGACACGGGAGTTTCGTCTGTCCACTGTTTTGTAGACACCAAGGGTTATTGATGCCTAATAATTAAGGTGAGGTCATGATATGTAATTAAGGACAGGCGCCCATTGTATAGGACACGAGAGTTTCGTCTGTCCACTGTTTTATAGACACCAAGCGTTATTGATGCCTAATAATTAAGGTGAGGTCACGCTATGTAATTAAGGACAGGCACCCATTGTATAGGACACGAGAGTTTTGTCTGTCCACTGTTTTATAGACACCAAGCGTTATTGATGCCTAATAATTAAGGGAGGTCATGATATGTAATTAAGGACAGGCGCCCATTGTATAGGACACGACAGTTTCGTCTGTCCACTGTTTTATAGACACCAAGCGTTATTGATGCCTAATAATTAAGGTGAGGTCACGCTATGTAATTAAGGACAGGCACCCATTGTATAGGACACGAGAGTTTCGCCTGTCCACTGTTTTATAGACATCAAGCGTTATTGATGCCTAATAATTAAGGTGAGGTCACGCTATGGAATTAAGGACAGGCACCCATTGTATAGGACACGAGAGTTTCGTCTGTCCACCATTTTATAGACACCAAGCGTTATTGATGCCTAATAATTAAGGTGAGGTCATGCTATGGAATTAAGGACAGGCGACCATTGTATAGGACACGAGAGTTTCGTCTGTCCACTGTTTTATAGACACCAAGCGTTATTGATGCCTAATAATTAAGGTGAGGTCACGCTATGTAATTAAGGACAGGCGCCCATTGTATAGGAGACGAGAGTTTCGTCTGTCCACTCTTTTATAGTCACCAAGCGTTATTGATGCCTAATAATTAAGGTGAGGTCACGCTATGTAATTAAGGACAGGCGCCCATTGTATAGGAGACGAGAGTTTCGTCTGTCCACCATTTTATAGACACCAAGCGTTATTGATGCCTAATAATTAAGGTGAGGTCACGCTATGTAATTAAGGACAGGCACCCATTGTATAGGACACGAGAGTTTCGTCTGTCCACTGTTTTATAGACACCAAGCGTTATTGATGCCTAATAATTAAGGTGAGGTCATGCTATGTAATTAAGGACAGGCGACCATTGTATAGGACACGAGAGTTTCGTCTGTCCACTGTTTTATAGACACCAAGCCTTATTGATGCCTAATAATTAAGGTGAGGTCATGATATGTAATTAAGGACAGGCGCCCATTGTATAGGACACGAGAGTTTCGTCTGTCCACCGTTTTATAGACACCAAGCGTTATTGATGCCTTATAATTAAGGTGAGGTCATGCTATGTAATTAAGGACAGGCACCCATTGTATAGGACACGAGAGTTTCGTCTGTCCACCGTTTTATAGACACCAAGCCTTATTGGTGCCTAATAATTAAGGTGAGGTCACGCTATGGAATTAAGGACAGACGCCCATTGTATAGGACACGAGAGTTTCGTCTGTCCACTGTTTTATAGACACCAAGCGTTATTGATGCCTAATAATTAAGGTGAGGTCATGCTATGTAATTAAGGACAGGCGCCCATTGTATAGGACACGAGAGTTTCGTCTGTCTACCGTTTTATAGACACCAAGCGTTATTGATGCCTAATAATTAAGGTGAGGTCATGATATGTAATTAAGGACAGGCACCCATTGTATAAGACACGAGAGTTTCATCTGTCCACTGTTTTATAGACACCAAGCGTTATTGATGCCTAATAATTAAGGTGAGGTCATGATATGGAATTAAGGAGAGGCGCCCATTGTATAGGACACGAGAGTTTCGTCTGTCCACTGTTTTATAGACACCAAGCGTTATTGATGCCTAATAATTAAGGTGAGGTCATGATATGGAATTAAGGACAGGCACCCATTGTATAGGACACGAGAGTTTCGTCTGTCCACTGTTTTATAGACACCAAGCGTTATTGATGCCTAATAATTAAGGTGAGGTCACTCTATGGAATTAAGGACAGGCACCCATTGTATAGGACACGAGAGTTTCGTCTGTCCACTGTTTTATAGACACCAAGCGTTATTGAAGCTTAATAATTAAGGTGAGGTCACGCTATGTAATAAAGGACAGGCACCCATTGTATAGGACACGGGAGTTTCGTCTGTCCACTGTTTTATAGTCACCAAGCGTTATTGATGCCTAATAATTAAGGTGAGGTCACGCTATGGAATTAAGGACAGGCACCCATTGTATAGGACACGGGAGTTTCATCTGTCCACTGTTTTATAGACACCAAGCGTTATTGATGCCTAATAATTAAGGTGAGGTCACGCTATGGAATTAAGGACAGGCGCCCATTGTATAGGACACGAGAGTTTCGTCTGTCCACTGTTTTATAGACACCAAGCGTTATTGATGCCTAATAATTAAGGTGAGGTCACGCTATGAAATTAAGGACAGGCGCCCATTGTATAGGACACGAGAGTTTCGTCTGTCCACTGTTTTATAGACACCAAGCGTTATTGATGCCTAATAATTAAGGTGAGGTCACGCTATGTAATTAAGGACAGGCACCCATTGTATAGGACACGAGAGTTTCGTCTGTCCACTGTTTTATAGACACCAAGCGTTATTGATGCCTAATAATTAAGGTGAGGTCATGATATGTAATTAAGGACAGGCGCCCATTGTATAGGACACGAGAGTTTCGTCTGTCCACTGTTTTATAGACACCAAGTGTTATTGATGCCTAATAATTAAGGTGAGGTCACGCAATGTAATTAAGGACAGGCACCCATTGTATAGGACACGGGAGTTTCGTCTGTCCACTGTTTTGTAGACACCAAGGGTTATTGATGCCTAATAATTAAGGTGAGGTCATGATATGTAATTAAGGACAGGCGCCCATTGTATAGGACACGAGAGTTTCGTCTGTCCACTGTTTTATAGACACCAAGCGTTATTGATGCCTAATAATTAAGGTGAGGTCACGCTATGTAATTAAGGACAGGCACCCATTGTATAGGACACGAGAGTTTTGTCTGTCCACTGTTTTATACACACCAAGCGTTATTGATGCCTAATAATTAAGGGAGGTCATGATATGTAATTAAGGACAGGCGCCCATTGTATAGGACACGACAGTTTCGTCTGTCCACTGTTTTATAGACACCAAGCGTTATTGATGCCTAATAATTAAGGTGAGGTCACGCTATGTAATTAAGGACAGGCACCCATTGTATAGGACACGAGAGTTTCATCTGTCCACTGTTTTATAGTCACCAAGCGTTATTGATGCCTAATAATTAAGGTGAGGTCACGCTATGTAATTGAGGACAGGCACCCATTGTATAGGACACGAGAGTTTCGTCTGTCCACTGTTTTATAGACACCAAGCGTTATTGATGCCTAATAATTAAGGTGAGGTCACGCTATGCAATTAAGGACAGGCACCCATTGTATAGGAAACGAGAGTTTTGTCTGTCCACTGTTTTATAGACACCAAGCGTTATTGATGCCTAATAATTAAGGTGAGGTCACGCTATGTAATTAAGGACAGGCACCCATTGTATAGGACACGAGAGTTTCGTCTGTCCACTGTTTTATAGACACCAAGCGTTATTGATGCCTAATAATTAAGGTGAGGTCACTCTATGGAATTAAGGACAGGCACCCATTGTATAGGACACGAGAGTTTCGTCTGTCCACTGTTTTATAGACACCAAGCGTTATTGATGCTTAATAATTAAGGTGAGGTCACGCTATGTAATAAAGGACAGGCACCCATTGTATAGGACACGGGAGTTTCGTCTGTCCACTGTTTTATAGTCACCAAGCGTTATTGATGCCTAATAATTAAGGTGAGGTCACGCTATGGAATTAAGGACAGGCACCCATTGTATAGGACACGAGAGTTTCATCTGTCCACTGTTTTATAGACACCAAGCGTTATTGATGCCTAATAATTAAGGTGAGGTCACGCTATGGAATTAAGGACAGGCGCCCATTGTATAGGACACGAGAGTTTCGTCTGTCCACTGTTTTATAGACACCAAGCGTTATTGATGCCTAATAATTAAGGTGAGGTCACGCTATGAAATTAAGGACAGGCGCCCATTGTATAGGACACGAGAGTTTCGTCTGTCCACTGTTTTATAGACACCAAGCGTTATTGATGCCTAATAATTAAGGTGAGGTCACGCTATGTAATTAAGGACAGGCACCCATTGTATAGGACACGAGAGTTTCGTCTGTCCACTGTTTTATAGACACCAAGCGTTATTGATGCCTAATAATTAAGGTGAGGTCATGATATGTAATTAAGGACAGGCGCCCATTGTATAGGACACGAGAGTTTCGTCTGTCCACTGTTTTATAGACACCAAGTGTTATTGATGCCTAATAATTAAGGTGAGGTCACGCAATGTAATTAAGGACAGGCACCCATTGTATAGGACACGGGAGTTTCGTCTGTCCACTGTTTTGTAGACACCAAGGGTTATTGATGCCTAATAATTAAGGTGAGGTCATGATATGTAATTAAGGACAGGCGCCCATTGTATAGGACACGAGAGTTTCGTCTGTCCACTGTTTTATAGACACCAAGCGTTATTGATGCCTAATAATTAAGGTGAGGTCACGCTATGTAATTAAGGACAGGCACCCATTGTATAGGACACGAGAGTTTTGTCTGTCCACTGTTTTATAGACACCAAGCGTTATTGATGCCTAATAATTAAGGGAGGTCATGATATGTAATTAAGGACAGGCGCCCATTGTATAGGACACGACAGTTTCGTCTGTCCACTGTTTTATAGACACCAAGCGTTATTGATGCCTAATAATTAAGGTGAGGTCACGCTATGGAATTAAGGACAGGCGCCCATTGTATAGGACACGAGAGTTTCGTCTGTCCACTGTTTTATAGACACCAAGCGTTATTGATGCTTAATAATTAAGGTGAGGTCACGCTATGTAATAAAGGACAGGCACCCATTGTATAGGACACGGGAGTTTCGTCTGTCCACTGTTTTATAGTCACCAAGCGTTATTGATGCCTAATAATTAAGGTGAGGTCACGCTATGGAATTAAGGACAGGCACCCATTGTATAGGACACGAGAGTTTCATCTGTCCACTGTTTTATAGACACCAAGCGTTATTGATGCCTAATAATTAAGGTGAGGTCACGCTATGGAATTAAGGACAGGCGCCCATTGTATAGGACACGAGAGTTTCGTCTGTCCACTGTTTTATAGACACCAAGCGTTATTGATGCCTAATAATTAAGGTGAGGTCACGCTATGAAATTAAGGACAGGCGCCCATTGTATAGGACACGAGAGTTTCGTCTGTCCACTGTTTTATAGACACCAAGCGTTATTGATGCCTAATAATTAAGGTGAGGTCACGCTATGTAATTAAGGACAGGCACCCATTGTATAGGACACGAGAGTTTCGTCTGTCCACTGTTTTATAGACACCAAGCGTTATTGATGCCTAATAATTAAGGTGAGGTCATGATATGTAATTAAGGACAGGCGCCCATTGTATAGGACACGAGAGTTTCGTCTGTCCACTGTTTTATAGACACCAAGTGTTATTGATGCCTAATAATTAAGGTGAGGTCACGCAATGTAATTAAGGACAGGCACCCATTGTATAGGACACGGGAGTTTCGTCTGTCCACTGTTTTGTAGACACCAAGGGTTATTGATGCCTAATAATTAAGGTGAGGTCATGATATGTAATTAAGGACAGGCGCCCATTGTATAGGACACGAGAGTTTCGTCTGTCCACTGTTTTATAGACACCAAGCGTTATTGATGCCTAATAATTAAGGTGAGGTCACGCTATGTAATTAAGGACAGGCACCCATTGTATAGGACACGAGAGTTTTGTCTGTCCACTGTTTTATAGACACCAAGCGTTATTGATGCCTAATAATTAAGGGAGGTCATGATATGTAATTAAGGACAGGCGCCCATTGTATAGGACACGACAGTTTCGTCTGTCCACTGTTTTATAGACACCAAGCGTTATTGATGCCTAATAATTAAGGTGAGGTCACGCTATGTAATTAAGGACAGGCACCCATTGTATAGGACACGAGAGTTTCGCCTGTCCACTGTTTTATAGACATCAAGCGTTATTGATGCCTAATAATTAAGGTGAGGTCACGCTATGGAATTAAGGACAGGCACCCATTGTATAGGACACGAGAGTTTCGTCTGTCCACCATTTTATAGACACCAAGCGTTATTGATGCCTAATAATTAAGGTGAGGTCATGCTATGGAATTAAGGACAGGCGACCATTGTATAGGACACGAGAGTTTCGTCTGTCCACTGTTTTATAGACACCAAGCGTTATTGATGCCTAATAATTAAGGTGAGGTCACGCTATGTAATTAAGGACAGGCGCCCATTGTATAGGAGACGAGAGTTTCGTCTGTCCACTCTTTTATAGTCACCAAGCGTTATTGATGCCTAATAATTAAGGTGAGGTCACGCTATGTAATTAAGGACAGGCGCCCATTGTATAGGAGACGAGAGTTTCGTCTGTCCACCATTTTATAGACACCAAGCGTTATTGATGCCTAATAATTAAGGTGAGGTCACGCTATGTAATTAAGGACAGGCACCCATTGTATAGGACACGAGAGTTTCGTCTGTCCACTGTTTTATAGACACCAAGCGTTATTGATGCCTAATAATTAAGGTGAGGTCATGCTATGTAATTAAGGACAGGCGACCATTGTATAGGACACGAGAGTTTCGTCTGTCCACTGTTTTATAGACACCAAGCCTTATTGATGCCTAATAATTAAGGTGAGGTCATGATATGTAATTAAGGACAGGCGCCCATTGTATAGGACACGAGAGTTTCGTCTGTCCACCGTTTTATAGACACCAAGCGTTATTGATGCCTTATAATTAAGGTGAGGTCATGCTATGTAATTAAGGACAGGCACCCATTGTATAGGACACGAGAGTTTCGTCTGTCCACCGTTTTATAGACACCAAGCCTTATTGGTGCCTAATAATTAAGGTGAGGTCACGCTATGGAATTAAGGACAGACGCCCATTGTATAGGACACGAGAGTTTCGTCTGTCCACTGTTTTATAGACACCAAGCGTTATTGATGCCTAATAATTAAGGTGAGGTCATGCTATGTAATTAAGGACAGGCGCCCATTGTATAGGACACGAGAGTTTCGTCTGTCTACCGTTTTATAGACACCAAGCGTTATTGATGCCTAATAATTAAGGTGAGGTCATGATATGTAATTAAGGACAGGCACCCATTGTATAAGACACGAGAGTTTCATCTGTCCACTGTTTTATAGACACCAAGCGTTATTGATGCCTAATAATTAAGGTGAGGTCATGATATGGAATTAAGGAGAGGCGCCCATTGTATAGGACACGAGAGTTTCGTCTGTCCACTGTTTTATAGACACCAAGCGTTATTGATGCCTAATAATTAAGGTGAGGTCATGATATGGAATTAAGGACAGGCACCCATTGTATAGGACACGAGAGTTTCGTCTGTCCACTGTTTTATAGACACCAAGCGTTATTGATGCCTAATAATTAAGGTGAGGTCACTCTATGGAATTAAGGACAGGCACCCATTGTATAGGACACGAGAGTTTCGTCTGTCCACTGTTTTATAGACACCAAGCGTTATTGAAGCTTAATAATTAAGGTGAGGTCACGCTATGTAATAAAGGACAGGCACCCATTGTATAGGACACGGGAGTTTCGTCTGTCCACTGTTTTATAGTCACCAAGCGTTATTGATGCCTAATAATTAAGGTGAGGTCACGCTATGGAATTAAGGACAGGCACCCATTGTATAGGACACGGGAGTTTCATCTGTCCACTGTTTTATAGACACCAAGCGTTATTGATGCCTAATAATTAAGGTGAGGTCACGCTATGGAATTAAGGACAGGCGCCCATTGTATAGGACACGAGAGTTTCGTCTGTCCACTGTTTTATAGACACCAAGCGTTATTGATGCCTAATAATTAAGGTGAGGTCACGCTATGAAATTAAGGACAGGCGCCCATTGTATAGGACACGAGAGTTTCGTCTGTCCACTGTTTTATAGACACCAAGCGTTATTGATGCCTAATAATTAAGGTGAGGTCACGCTATGTAATTAAGGACAGGCACCCATTGTATAGGACACGAGAGTTTCGTCTGTCCATTGTTTTATAGACACCAAGCGTTATTGATGCCTAATAATTAAGGTGAGGTCATGATATGTAATTAAGGACAGGCGCCCATTGTATAGGACACGAGAGTTTCGTCTGTCCACTGTTTTATAGACACCAAGTGTTATTGATGCCTAATAATTAAGGTGAGGTCACGCAATGTAATTAAGGACAGGCACCCATTGTATAGGACACGGGAGTTTCGTCTGTCCACTGTTTTGTAGACACCAAGGGTTATTGATGCCTAATAATTAAGGTGAGGTCATGATATGTAATTAAGGACAGGCGCCCATTGTATAGGACACGAGAGTTTCGTCTGTCCACTGTTTTATAGACACCAAGCGTTATTGATGCCTAATAATTAAGGTGAGGTCACGCTATGTAATTAAGGACAGGCACCCATTGTATAGGACACGAGAGTTTTGTCTGTCCACTGTTTTATACACACCAAGCGTTATTGATGCCTAATAATTAAGGGAGGTCATGATATGTAATTAAGGACAGGCGCCCATTGTATAGGACACGACAGTTTCGTCTGTCCACTGTTTTATAGACACCAAGCGTTATTGATGCCTAATAATTAAGGTGAGGTCACGCTATGTAATTAAGGACAGGCACCCATTGTATAGGACACGAGAGTTTCATCTGTCCACTGTTTTATAGTCACCAAGCGTTATTGATGCCTAATAATTAAGGTGAGGTCACGCTATGTAATTGAGGACAGGCACCCATTGTATAGGACACGAGAGTTTCGTCTGTCCACTGTTTTATAGACACCAAGCGTTATTGATGCCTAATAATTAAGGTGAGGTCACGCTATGCAATTAAGGACAGGCACCCATTGTATAGGAAACGAGAGTTTTGTCTGTCCACTGTTTTATAGACACCAAGCGTTATTGATGCCTAATAATTAAGGTGAGGTCACGCTATGTAATTAAGGACAGGCACCCATTGTATAGGACACGAGAGTTTCGTCTGTCCACTGTTTTATAGACACCAAGCGTTATTGATGCCTAATAATTAAGGTGAGGTCACTCTATGGAATTAAGGACAGGCACCCATTGTATAGGACACGAGAGTTTCGTCTGTCCACTGTTTTATAGACACCAAGCGTTATTGATGCTTAATAATTAAGGTGAGGTCACGCTATGTAATAAAGGACAGGCACCCATTGTATAGGACACGGGAGTTTCGTCTGTCCACTGTTTTATAGTCACCAAGCGTTATTGATGCCTAATAATTAAGGTGAGGTCACGCTATGGAATTAAGGACAGGCACCCATTGTATAGGACACGAGAGTTTCATCTGTCCACTGTTTTATAGACACCAAGCGTTATTGATGCCTAATAATTAAGGTGAGGTCACGCTATGGAATTAAGGACAGGCGCCCATTGTATAGGACACGAGAGTTTCGTCTGTCCACTGTTTTATAGACACCAAGCGTTATTGATGCCTAATAATTAAGGTGAGGTCACGCTATGAAATTAAGGACAGGCGCCCATTGTATAGGACACGAGAGTTTCGTCTGTCCACTGTTTTATAGACACCAAGCGTTATTGATGCCTAATAATTAAGGTGAGGTCACGCTATGTAATTAAGGACAGGCACCCATTGTATAGGACACGAGAGTTTCGTCTGTCCACTGTTTTATAGACACCAAGCGTTATTGATGCCTAATAATTAAGGTGAGGTCATGATATGTAATTAAGGACAGGCGCCCATTGTATAGGACACGAGAGTTTCGTCTGTCCACTGTTTTATAGACACCAAGTGTTATTGATGCCTAATAATTAAGGTGAGGTCACGCAATGTAATTAAGGACAGGCACCCATTGTATAGGACACGGGAGTTTCGTCTGTCCACTGTTTTGTAGACACCAAGGGTTATTGATGCCTAATAATTAAGGTGAGGTCATGATATGTAATTAAGGACAGGCGCCCATTGTATAGGACACGAGAGTTTCGTCTGTCCACTGTTTTATAGACACCAAGCGTTATTGATGCCTAATAATTAAGGTGAGGTCACGCTATGTAATTAAGGACAGGCACCCATTGTATAGGACACGAGAGTTTTGTCTGTCCACTGTTTTATAGACACCAAGCGTTATTGATGCCTAATAATTAAGGGAGGTCATGATATGTAATTAAGGACAGGCGCCCATTGTATAGGACACGACAGTTTCGTCTGTCCACTGTTTTATAGACACCAAGCGTTATTGATGCCTAATAATTAAGGTGAGGTCACGCTATGGAATTAAGGACAGGCGCCCATTGTATAGGACACGAGAGTTTCGTCTGTCCACTGTTTTATAGACACCAAGCGTTATTGATGCCTAATAATTAAGGTGAGGTCACGCTATGAAATTAAGGACAGGCGCCCATTGTATAGGACACGAGAGTTTCGTCTGTCCACTGTTTTATAGACACCAAGCGTTATTGATGCCTAATAATTAAGGTGAGGTCACGCTATGTAATTAAGGACAGGCACCCATTGTATAGGACACGAGAGTTTCGTCTGTCCACTGTTTTATAGACACCAAGCGTTATTGATGCCTAATAATTAAGGTGAGGTCATGATATGTAATTAAGGACAGGCGCCCATTGTATAGGACACGAGAGTTTCGTCTGTCCACTGTTTTATAGACACCAAGTGTTATTGATGCCTAATAATTAAGGTGAGGTCACGCAATGTAATTAAGGACAGGCACCCATTGTATAGGACACGGGAGTTTCGTCTGTCCACTGTTTTGTAGACACCAAGGGTTATTGATGCCTAATAATTAAGGTGAGGTCATGATATGTAATTAAGGACAGGCGCCCATTGTATAGGACACGAGAGTTTCGTCTGTCCACTGTTTTATAGACACCAAGCGTTATTGATGCCTAATAATTAAGGTGAGGTCACGCTATGTAATTAAGGACAGGCACCCATTGTATAGGACACGAGAGTTTTGTCTGTCCACTGTTTTATAGACACCAAGCGTTATTGATGCCTAATAATTAAGGGAGGTCATGATATGTAATTAAGGACAGGCGCCCATTGTATAGGACACGACAGTTTCGTCTGTCCACTGTTTTATAGACACCAAGCGTTATTGATGCCTAATAATTAAGGTGAGGTCACGCTATGTAATTAAGGACAGGCACCCATTGTATAGGACACGAGAGTTTCATCTGTCCACTGTTTTATAGTCACCAAGCGTTATTGATGCCTAATAATTAAGGTGAGGTCACGCTATGTAATTGAGGACAGGCACCCATTGTATAGGACACGAGAGTTTCGTCTGTCCACTGTTTTATAGACACCAAGCGTTATTGATGCCTAATAATTAAGGTGAGGTCACGCTATGCAATTAAGGACAGGCACCCATTGTATAGGAAACGAGAGTTTTGTCTGTCCACTGTTTTATAGACACCAAGCGTTATTGATGCCTAATAATTAAGGTGAGGTCACGCTATGTAATTAAGGACAGGCACCCATTGTATAGGACACGAGAGTTTCGTCTGTCCACTGTTTTATAGACACCAAGCGTTATTGATGCCTAATAATTAGGGCGAGGTCACGTTATGTAATTAAGGACAGGCACCCATTGTATAGGACACGAGAGTTTCGTCTGTCCACTGTTTTATAGACACCAAGCGTTATTGATGCCTAATAATTAAGGTGAGGTCACGCTATGTAATTAAGGACAGGCGCCCATTGTATAGGAGACGAGAGTTTCGTCTGTCCACTGTTTTATAGACACCAAGCGTTATTGATGCCTAATAATTAAGGTGAGGTCATGCTATGTAATTAAGGACAGGCACCCATTGTATAGGAGACGGCAGTTTCGTCTGTCCACAGTTTTATAGACACAAAGCGTTATTGATGCCTAATAATTAAGGTGAGGTCATGCTATGTAATTAAGGACAGGCACCCATTGTATAGGACACGGGAGTTTCGTCTGTCCACTGTTTTATAGACACCAAGCGTTATTGATGCCTAATAATTAAGGTGAGGTCACGCTATGTAATTAAGGACAGGCACCCATTCTATAGGACACGAGAGTTTCGTCTGTCCACTGTTTTATAGACACCAAGCGTTATTGATGCCTAATAATTAAGGTGAAGTCACGGTATGGGATTAAGGACAGGCGCCCATTGTATAGGAGACGAGAGTTTCGTCTGTCCACTGTTTTATAGACACCAAGCGTTATTGATGCCTAATAATTAAGGTGAGGTCATGATATGTAATTAAGGACAGGCACCCATTGTATAGGACACGAGAGTTTCGTCTGTCCACCGTTTTATAGACACCAAGCGTTATTGATGCCTAATAATTAAGGTGAGGTCATGCTATGTAATTAAGGACAGGCGCCCATTGTATAGGACACGGGAGTTTCGTCTGTCCACTGTTTTATAGACATCAAGCGTTATTGATTCCTAATAATTAAGGTGAGGTCATGCTATGTAATTAAGGACAGGCACCCATTGTATAGGACACGAGAGTTTCGTCTGTCCACTGTTTTATAGACACCAAGCGTTATTGATGCCTAATAATTAAGGTGAGGTCACGCTATGTAGTTAAGGACAGGCGCCCATTGTATAGGAGACGAGAGTTTCGTCTGTCCACTGTTTTATAGACACCAAGCGTTATTGATGACTAATAATTAAGGTGAGGTCATGCTATGGAATTAAGGACAGGCGCCCATTGTATAGGAGACGAGAGTTTCGTCTGTCCACTGTTTTATAGACACCAAGCGTTATTGATGCCTAATAATTAAGGTGAGGTCATGCTATGTAATTAAGGACAGGCACCCATTGTATAGGACACGAGAGTTTCGTCTGTCCACTGTTTTATAGACACCAAGCGTTATTGATGCCTAATAATTAAGGTGAGGTCATGCTATGTAATTAAGGACAGGCACCCATTGTATAGGATACGAGAGTTTCGTCTGTCCACTCTTTTATAGACACCAAGCGTTATTGATGCCTAATAATTAAGGTGAGGTCACGATATGTAATTAAGGACAGGCGCCCATTGTATAGGACACGAGAGTTTCGTCTGTCCACTGTTTTGTAGACACCAAGCGTTATTGATGCCTAATAATTAAGGTGAAGTCACGCTATGGAATTAAGGACAGGCACCCATTGTATAGGACACGAGAGTTTCGCCTGTCCACTGTTTTATAGACACCAAGCATTATTGATGTCTAATAATTAAGGTGAGGTCATGCTATGTAATAAAGGACAGCCACTCATTGTATAGGAGACGAGAGTTTCGTCTGTCCACTGTTTTATAGACACCAAGCGTTATTGATGCCTAATAATTAAGGTGAGGTCATGCTATGTAATTAAGGACAGGCACCCATTGTATAGGACACGAGAGTTTCGTCTGTCCACTGTTTTATAGACACCAAGCGTTATTGATGCCTAATAATTAAGGTGAGGTCATGCTATGTAATTAAGGACAGGCACCCATTGTATAGGACACGAGAGTTTCGTCTGTCCACCGATTTATAGACACCAAGCGTTATTGATGCCTAATTATTAAGGTGAGGTCATGATATGTAATTAAGGACAGGCGCCCATTGTATAGGACACGGGAGTTTCGTCTGTCCACTGTTTTATAGACACCAAGCGTTATTGATGCCTAATAATTAAGGTGAGGTCATGATATGGAATTAAGGACAGGCGCCCATTGTGTAGGACACGAGAGTTTCGTCTGTCCACTGTTTTATAGACACCAAGCGTTATTGATGCCTAATAATTAAGGTGAGGTCATGATATGGAATTAAGGACAGGCGCCCATTGTATAGGACAGGAGAGTTTCGTCTGTCCTCTGTTTTATAGACACCAAGCGTTATTGATGCCTAATAATTAAGGTGAGGTCATGATATGTAATTAAGGACAGGCGCCCATTGTATAGGAGACGAGAGTTTCGTCTGTCCACTGTTTTATAGACCCCAAGCGTTATTGATGCCTAATAATTAAGGTGAGGTCATGCTATGTAATTAAGGACAGGCACCCATTGTATAGGACACGAGAGTTTCGTCTGTCCACTGTTTTATAGACACCAAGCGTTATTGATGCCTAATAATTAAGGTGAGGTCATGCTATGTAATTAAGGACAGGCACCCATTGTATAGGACACGAGAGTTTCGTCTGTCCACTGTTTTATAGACACCAAGCGTTATTGATGCCTAATAATTAAGGTGAGGTCACGCTATGTAATTAAGGACAGGCGCCCATTGTATAAGACACGGGAGTTTCGTCTGTCCACTGTTTTATAGACACCAAGCGTTATTGATGCCTAATAATTAAGGTGAGGTCATGCTATGTAATTAAGGACATGCGCCCATTGTATAGGACACGAGAGTTTCGTCTGTCCACTGTTTTATAGACACCAAGCGTTATTGATGCCTAATAATTAAGGTGAGGTCATGATATGTAATTAAGGACAGGCACCCATTGTATAGGACACGAGAGTTTCGTCTGTCCACTGTTTTATAGACACCAAGCGTTATTGATGCCTAATAATTAAGGTGAGGTCACGCTATGCAATTAAGGACAGGCACCCATCGTATAGGACACGAGAGTTTTGTCTGTCCACTGTTTTATAGACACCAAGCGTTATTGATGCCTAATAATTAAGGTGAGGTCACGCTATGTAATTAAGGACAGGCACCCATTGTATAGGACACGAGAGTTTCGTCTGTCCACTGTTTTATAGACACCAAGCGTTATTGATGCCTAATAATTAAGGCGAGGTCACGCTATGTAATTAAGGACAGGCACCCATTGTATAGGACACGAGAGTTTCGTCTGTCCACTGTTTTATAGACACCAAGCGTTATTGATGCCTAATAATTAAGGTGAGGTCACGCTATGTAATTAAGGACAGGCGCCCATTGTATAGGAGACGAGAGTTTCGTCTGTCCACTGTTTTATAGACACCAAGCGTTATTGATGCCTAATAATTAAGGTGAGGTCATGCTATGTAATTAAGGACAGGCACCCATTGTATAGGACACGGGAGTTTCGTCTGTGCACTGTTTTATAGACACCAAGCGTTATTGATGCCTAATAATTAAGGTGAGGTCACGCTATGTAATTAAGGACAGGCACCCATTGTATAGGACACGGGAGTTTCGTCTGTCCACTGTTTTATAGACACCAAGCGTTATTGATGCCTAATAATTAAGGTGAGGTCACGCTATGTAATTAAGGACGGGCACCCATTGTATAGGACACGAGAGTTTCGTCTGTCCACTGTTTTATAGACACCAAGCGTTATTGATGCCTAATAATTAAGGTGAAGTCACGGTATGGAATTAAGGACAGGCGCCCATTGTATAGGAGACGAGAGTTTCGTCTGTCCACTGTTTTATAGTTACCAAGCGTTATTGATGCCTAATAATTAAGGTGAGGTCATGATATGTAATTAAGGACAGGCACCCATTGTATAGGACACGAGAGTTTCGTCTGTCCACCGTTTTATAGACACCAAGCGTTATTGATGCCTAATAATTAAGGTGAGGTCATGCTATGTAATTAAGGACAGGCGCCCATTGTATAGGACACGGGAGTTTCGTCTGTCCACTGTTTTATAGACATCAAGCTTTATTGATGCCTAATAATTAAGGTGAGGTCATGCTATGTAATTAAGGACAGGCACCCATTGTATAGGACACGAGAGTTTCGTCTGTCCACTGTTTTATAGACACCAAGCGTTATTGATGCCTAATAATTAAGGTGAGGTCACGCTATGTAGTTAAGGACAGGCGCCCATTGTATAGGAGACGAGAGTTTCGTCTGTCCACTGTTTTATAGACACCAAGCGTTATTGATGCCTAATAATTAAGGTGAGGTCACGATATGTAATTAAGGACAGGCGCCCATTGTATAGGACACGAGAGTTTCGTCTGTCCACTGTTTTATAGACACCAAGCGTTATTGATGCCTAATAATTAAGGTGAAGTCACGCTATGGAATTAAGGACAGGATCCCATTGTATAGGACACGAGAGTTTCGCCTGTCCACTGTTTTATAGATACCAAGCATTATTGATGCCTAATAATTAAGGTGAGGTCATGCTATGTAATAAAGGACAGCCACCCATTGTATAGGAGACGAGAGTTTCGTCTGTCCACTGTTTTATAGACACCAAGCGTTATTGATGCCTAATAATTAAGGTGAGGTCATGCTATGTAATTAAGGACAGGCACCCATTGTATAGGACACGAGAGTTTCGTCTGTCCACTGTTTTATAGACACCAAGCGTTATTGATGCATAATAATTAAGGTGATGTCATGCTATGTAATTAAGGACAGGCACCCATTGTATAGGACACGAGAGTTTCGTCTGTCCACCGTTTTATAGACACCAAGCGTTATTGATGCCTAATTATTAAGGTGAGGTCATGATATGTAATTAAGGACAGGCGCCCATTGTATAGGACACGGCAGTTTCGTCTGTCCACTGTTTTATAGACACCAAGCGTTATTGATGCCTAATAATTAAGGTGAGGTCATGATATGGAATTAAGGACAGGCGCCCATTGTATAGGACACGAGAGTTTCGTCTGTCCACTGTTTTATAGACACCAAGCGTTATTGATTCCTAATAATTAAGGTGAGGTCATGATATGGAATTAAGGACAGGCGCCCATTGTATAGGACAGGAGAGTTTCGTCTGTCCTCTGTTTTATAGACACCAAGCGTTATTGATGCCTAATAATTAAGGTGAGGTCATGATATGTAATTAAGGACAGGCGCCCATTGTATAGGAGACGAGAGTTTCGTCTGTCCACTGTTTTATAGACCCCAAGCGTTATTGATGCCTAATAATTAAGGTGAGGTCATGCTATGTAATTAAGGACAGGCACCCATTGTATAGGACACGAGAGTTTCGTCTGTCCACTGTTTTATAGACACCAAGCGTTAATGATGCCTAATAATTAAGGTGAGGTCATGCTATGTAATTAAGGACAGGCACCCATTGTATAGGACACGAGAGTTTCGTCTGTCCACTGTTTTATAGACACCAAGCGTTATTGATGCCTAATAATTAAGGTGAGGTCACGCTATGTAATTAAGGACAGGCGCCCATTGTATAAGACACGGGAGTTTCGTCTGTCCACTGTTTTATAGACACCAAGCGTTATTGATGCCTAATAATTAAGGTGAGGTCATGCTATGTAATTAAGGACAGGCGCCCATTGTATAGGACACGAGAGTTTCGTCTGTCCACTGTTTTATAGACACCAAGCGTTATTGATGCCTAATAATTAAGGTGAGGTCATGATATGTAATTAAGGACAGGCACCCATTGTATAGGACACGAGAGTTTCGTCTGTCCACTGTTTTATAGACACCAAGCGTTATTGATGCCTAATAATTATGGTGAGGTCACGCTATGTAATTAAGGTCAGGCACCCATTGTATATGACACGAGAGTTTCGTCTGTCCACTGTTTTATAGACACCAAGCGTTATTGATGCCTAATAATTAAGGTGAGGTCATGCTATGTAATTAAGGACAGGCACCCATTGTATAGGACACGAGAGTTTCATCTGTCCACTGTTTTATAGACACCAAGCGTTAATGATGCCTAATAATTATGGTGAAGTCACGCTATGTAATTAAGGACAGGCACCCATTGTATAGGACACGAGAGTTTCATATGTCCACTGTTTTAAAGACACCAAGCGTTATTGATGCCTAATAATTAAGGTGAGGTCATGCTATGTAATTAAGGACAGGCACCCATTGTATAGGACACGGGAGTATCGTCTGTCCACTGTTTTATAGACACCAAGCGTTATTGATGCCTAATAATTAAGGTGAGGTCACGCTATGTAATTAAGGACAGGCACCCATTGTATAGGACACGGGAGTATCGTCTGTCCACTGTTTTATAGACACCAAGCGTTATTGATGCCTAATAATTAAGGTGAAGTCATGATATGAGTCGCCTAGATGCAAAAGTGTCCATGTCCTCCATAACTGGTTTTGAGAAAAAGTGGAAAATGTGTTTTTACTGGGTGGATTGGTATAAGCCTACACTGTTTGTCATATAAATAAGTATGAATTAGTACAAATCTGATGGAGCTATTGACAAAAAACCAGGAACGCAATGCTTGCAAGATATAAGCAAAATAAAAATGGACATGGACACTTTTGCATCTCATTTTGCCGATGGACACTTTTGCATGCAACTGTAATGGACATGGACAGTTTTGAAACAGACTAGAGACTGTGTGAAGAGAAGACATGTGATGATCATAAATCTAAATTTTTGTATTCAATTTTTAAATTATGGAATGAACATAAATCTAAATTTGTGCATTTTTTTAAAACGTACATGGTGTAATATCTGACAATCTGCCACGCACATAGTACATCATACCTGGAACAATGTCTTGATCCTCTCCTGCTAGCCTAATAAGTTCATGTACTATAACAGAGAGTTAATCTCCCTCCAGGACTCACCATAGTGTTTCTCGAGGAGATTTGAAACATTTTCCAGTTATTTTTCATTAATGGTCACGGGAGAGTTTGTTAAGCAGCCCGGGTTTACCTGTTTATAGTGTATTCCCCGTTTGCATACACCAATTGGTTCATTGATGTCAGACCTATAATTAGGCTCCCCTTGGACGTGAATTACATTCTCTGAATTACGGATGATGATGATGATGGCTCTTTTTACTTTTGTTATCTGGAAGGGGAACGATGCTGCGGATTGGATGACGTTTTGAATGGCCCTTTCCAGTCAGCCATCTCCCAGTCTCTCCCTAGTTTGTGGAGGGTCCCATACTCTTCCAAGATGCTATGGTTGAATCTATCGTTTCTCGTTTCCGCAGTTGCCTTTTGATGAGCCCAATCATTCTATCGGAAGGCATGAATGAATATCCAGTAATGGGATAATTCACTTCTATTTTGTTGACGCTTGTTGCGTGTTTGTACATCCAGTGACACAGCATCTAGACAACTATTGTGTTTTTATTTTGCCCCAGGCACCCATCGGCAATTAAACCCAAAGTTTGTATATTGCTCATGTCTGTATGGCATAAACAGTGGTAGAGAGCTGAGCATATTTCATTTGACCCTTTCTTACCTTCGCTCTCAAGCCATTAGTGGCTAACCTTGATTTGAAGAGGAACATACTATAATGGCAAGATTGTATTGGTATAATTGCCTTCTGTAATAGTCACTCTGATCAGATATTTTAATTCCTTTGGCAGTCGCAAGACATGGACAGAAATTGTCTCGCATTTCCTTCAGCAATGAATAGAAACAACTTGCTTCACTGATCTTTACGGCGTACTCGCTTCCTAGAACGGTCAGGTGTTGTTTCCGCAATGCCTTGATCAACATTACTGACATGTTTCATATTTATTGTGACGAAAACAGTGCGTATAACTTTCAGCATAAACTTTAAAACACACACAAGGGCTCAATGTTTACATACATAAGACGGCCATCTTGTATTAGTCATCTGACATCAATCTTCACTGCGATTGGTGGAAAGGGACAAGGCAAGTTTCGAGCCTCACTTACGTATGGACATGGACAGTTTTGAATCCCACCACACTTTTCGAGAGCTGGTATTCATATGACATGGACAGTTTTGAGAATAAATAGCATTTCAGGCATGTGTAATAAGTCTAGCTCTACACTCCTGTGTTGCCAACTCATTTTTTTTGAAAAGTGGAGATGGACAGTTTTGCATCTAGGCAACTCATATGTAATTAAGGAGAGGCGCCCATTGTATAGGACACGGGAGTTTCGTCTGTCCACTGTTTTATAGACACCAAGCGTTATTGATGCCTAATAATTAAGGTGAGGTCATGCTATGGAATTAAGGACAGGCACCCATTGTATAGGACACGAGAGTTTCATCTGTCCACCGTTTTATAGACACCAAGCGTTATTGATGCCTAATAATTAAGGTGAGGTCACGCTATGGAATTAAGGACAGGCGCCCATTGTATAGGACACGAGAGTTTCGTCTGTCCACTGTTTTATAGACACCAAGCGTTATTGATGCCTAATAATTAAGGTGAGGTCCTGCTATGTAATTAAGGACAGGCACCCATTGTATAGGACACGAGAGTTTCATCTGTCCACCGTTTTATAGACACCAAGCGTTATTGATGCCTAATAATTAAGGTGAGGTCACGCTATGGAATTAAGGACAGGCACCCATTGTATAGGACACGAGAGTTTCGTCTGTCCACTGTTTTAGAGACACCAAGCGTTATTGATGCCTAATAATTAAGGTGAGGTCATGATATGTAATTAAGGACAGGCGCCCATTGTATAGGACACGAGAGTTCCGGCTGTCCACTGTTTTATAGACACCAAGCGTTATTGATGCCTAATAATTAAGGTGAGGTCACGCTATGGAATTAAGGACAGGCGCCCATTGTATAGGACACGGGAGTTTCGCCTGTCCACTGTTTTATAGACACCAAGCGTTATTGATGCCTAATAATTAAGGTGAGGTCATGCTATGGAATTAAGGACAGGCACCCATTGTATAGGACACGAGAGTTTCGTCTGTCCACTGTTTTATAGACACCAAGCGTTATTGATGCCTAATAATTAAGGTGAGGTCATGATATGTAATTAAGGACAGGCACCCATTGTATAGGAGACGAGAGGTTCGTCTGTCGACCGTTTTATAGACACCAAGCGTTATTGATGCCTAATAATTAAGGTGAGGTCACGCTATGTAATTAAGGACAGGCACCCATTGTATAGGACACGGGAGTTTCGTCTGTCCACTGTTTTATAGACACCAAGCGTTATTGATGCCTAATAATTAAGGTGAGGTCACGCTATGTAATTAAGGACAGGCACCCATTGTATAGGACACGAGAGTTTCGTCTGTCCACTGTTTTATAGACACCAAGCGTTATTGATGCCTAATAATTAAGGTGAGGTCATGCTATGTAATTAAGGACAGGCACCCATTGTATAGGACACGATAGTTCCGTCTGTCCACTGTTTTATAGACACCAAGCGTTATTGATGCCTAATAATTAAGGTGAGGTCACGCTATGTAATTAAGGACAGGCACCCATTGTATAGGACACGAGAGTTTCGCCTGTCCACCGTTTTATAGACACCAAGCGTTATTGATGCCTAATAATTAAGGTGAGGTCACGCTATGGAATTAAGGACAGGCACCCATTGTATAGGACACGAGAGTTTCGTCTGTCCACCGTTTTATAGACACCAAGCGTTATTGATGCCTAATAATTAAGGTGAGGTCACGCTATGGAATTAAGGACAGGCGCCCATTGTATAGGACACGAGAGTTTCGCCTGTCCACTGTTTTATAGACACCAAGCGTTATTGATGCCTAATAATTAAGGTGAGGTCACGATATGTAATTAAGGACAGGCGCCCATTGTATAGGACACGAGAGTTTCGTCTGTCCACCGTTTTATAGACACCAAGCGTTATTGATGCCTAATAATTAAGGTGAGGTCACGCTATGGAATTAAGGACAGGCACCCATTGTATAGGACACGAGAGTTTCGTCTGTCCACCGTTTTATAGACACCAAGCGTTATTGATGCCTAATAATTAAGGTGAGGTCATGCTATGGAATTAAGGACAGGCACCCATTGTATAGGACACGAGAGTTTCATCTGTCCACGGTTTTATAGACACCAAGCGTTATTGATGCCTAATAATTAAGGTGAGGTCACGCTATGGAATTAAGGACAGGCACCCATTGTATAGGACACGAGAGTTTCATCTGTCCACCGTTTTATAGACACCAAGCGTTATTGATGCCTAATAATTAAGGTGAGGTCACGCTATGGAATTAAAGACAGGCGCCCATTGTATAGGACACGAGAGTTTCGCCTGTCCACTGTTTTATAGACACCAAGCGTTATTGATGCCTAATAATTAAGGTGAGGTCACGATATGTAATTAAGGACAGGCGCCCATTGTATAGGACACGAGAGTTTCGTCTGTCCACTGTTTTATAGACACCAAGCGTTATTGATGCCTAATAATTAAGGTGAGGTCATGCTATGGAATTAAGGACAGGCACCCATTGTATAGGACACGAGAGTTTCGTCGGTCCACCGTTTTATAGACACCAAGCGTTATTGATGCCTAATAATTAAGGTGAGGTCATGATATGTAATTAAGGACAGGCGACCATTGTATAGGACACGAGAGTTTCGACTGTCCACTGTTTTATAGACACCAAGCGTTATTGATGCCTAATAATTAAGGTGAGGTCATGATATATAATTAAGGACAGGCACCCATTGTATAGGACACGAGAGTTTCGCCTGTCCACCGTTTTATAGACACCAAGCGTTATTGATGCCTAATAATTAAGGTGAGGTCACGCTATGGAATTAAGGACAGGCACCCATTGTATAGGACACGAGAGTTTCATCTGTCCACTGTTTTATAGACACCAAGCGTTATTGATGCCTAATAATTAAGGTGAGGTCAGGCTATGTAATTAAGGACAGGCGCCCATTGTATAGAACACGAGAGTTTTATCTGTCCACCGTTTTATAGACACCAAGCGTTATTGATGCCTAATAATTAAGGTGAGGTCACGCTATGGAATTAAGGATAGGCGCCCATTGTATAGGACACGAGAGTTTCATCTGTCCACTGTTTTATAGACACCAAGCGTTATTGATGCCTAATAATTAAGGTGAGGTCACGCTATGGAATTAAGGACAGGCGCCCATTGTATAGGACACGAGAGTTTCATCTGTCCACTGTTTTATAGACACCAAGCGTTATTGATGCCTAATAATTAAGGTGAGGTCATGATATGTAATTAAGGACAGGCACCCATTGTATAGGACACGAGAGTTTCAACTGTCCACTGTTTTATAGACACCAAGCGTTATTGATGCCTAATAATTAAGGTGAGGTCAGGCTATGGAATTAAGGACAGGCACCCATTGTATAGGACACGAGAGTTTCGTCTGTCCACTGTTTTATAGACACCAAGCGTTATTGATGCCTAATAATTAAGATGAGGTCAGGCTATGGAATTAAGGACAGGCACCCATTGTATAGGACACGAGAGTTTCGTCTGTCCACTGTTTTATAGACACCAAGCGTTATTGATGCCTAATAATTAAGGTGAGGTCATGATATGTAATAAAGGACATGCGCCCATTGTATAGGACACGAGAGTTTCGTCTGTCCACTGTTTTATAGACACCAAGCGTTATTGATGCCTAATAATTAAGGTGAGGTCAGGCTAAGGAATTAAGGACAGGCACCCATTGTATAGGACACGAGAGTTTCGTCGGTCCACTGTTTTATAGACACCAAGCGTTATTGATGCCTAATAATTACGGTGAGTTCACGCTATGGAATTAAGGACAGGCGCCCATTGTATAGGACACGAGAGTTTCGTCGGTCCACTGTTTTATAGACACCAAGCGTTATTGATGCCTAATCATTAAGGTGAGGTCAGGCTATGGAATTAAGGACAGGCACCCATCGTATAGGACACGAGAGTTTCGTCTGTCCACCGTTTTATAGACACCAAGCGTTATTGATGCCTAATAATTAAGGTGAGGTCATGATATGTAATTAAGGACAGGCACCCATTGCATAGGACACGAGAGTTTCGTCTGTCCACCGTTTTATAGACACCAAGCGTTATTGATGCCTAATAATTAAGGTGAGGTCACGCTATGGAATTAAGGACAGGCACCCATTGTATGGGAGACGAGAGTTTCGCCTGTCCACTGTTTTATAGACACCAAGCGTTATTGATGCCTAATAATTAAGGTGAGGTCACGCTATGGAATTAAGGAGAGGCGCCCATTGTATAGGACACGAGAGTTTCGCCTGCCCACCGTTTTATAGACACCAAGAGTTATTGATGCCTAATAATTAAGGTGAGGTTACGCTATGGAATTAAGGAGAGGCGCCCATTGTATAGGACACGAGAGTTTCGCCTGTCCACCGTTTTATAGACACCAAGCGTTATTGATGCCTAATAATTAAGGTGAGGTCACGCTATGTAATTAAGGACAGGCACCCATTGTATAGGAGACGGGAGTTTCGTCTGTCCACTGTTTTATAGACACCAAGCGTTATTGATGCCTAATAATTAAGGTGAGGTCATGATATGTAATTAAGGACAGGCACCCATTGTATAGGACACGAGAGTTTCGCCTGTCCACCGTTTTATAGACACCAAGCGTTATTGATGCCTAATAATTAAGGTGAGGTCACGCTATGGAATTAAGGACAGGCGCCCATTGTATAGGACACGAGAGTTTCGCCTGTCCACTGTTTTATAGACACCAAGCGTTATTGATGCCTAATAATTAAGGTGAGGTCACGCTATGGAATTAAGGACAGGCACCCATTGTATAGGACACGAGAGTTTCATCTGTCCACCGTTTTATAGACGCCAAGCGTTATTGATGCCTAATAATTAAGGTGAGGTCACGCTATGTAATAAAGGACAGACGCCCATTGTATAGGACACGAGAGTTTCGCCTGTCCACCGTTTTATAGACACCAAGCGTTATTGATGCCTAATAATTATGGTGAGGTCACGCTATGGAATTAAGGACAGGCGCCCATTGTATAGGACACGAGAGTTTCATCTGTCCACCGTTTTATAGACGCCAAGCGTTATTGATGCCTAATAATTAAGGTGAGGTCACGCTATGGAATTAAGGAAAAGCGCCCATTGTATAGGACACGAGAGTTTCATCTGTCCACTGTTTTATAGACACCAAGCGTTATTGATGCCTAATAATTAAGGTGAGGTCACGCAATGTAATTAAGGACAGGCACCCATTGTATAGGACACGAGAGTTTCATCTGTCCACCGTTTTATAGACACCAAGCGTTATTGATGCCTAATAATTAAGGTGAGGTCACGCTATGGAATTAAGGACAGGCGCCCATTGTATAGGAGACGAGAGTTTCGCCTGTCCACTGTTTTATAGTCACCAAGCGTTATTGATGCCTAATAATTAAGGTGAGGTCATGATATGTAATTAAGGACAGGCACCCATTGTATAGGAGACGAGCGTTTCGCCTGTCCACCGTTTTATGGACACCAAGCGTTATTGATGCCTAATAATTAAGGTGAGGTCATGCTATAGAATTAAGGACAGGCGCCCATTGTATAGGAGACGAGAGTTTCGCCTGTCCACTGTTTTATAGTCACCAAGCGTTATTGATGCCTAATAATTAAGATGAGGTCAGGCTATGGAATTAAGGACAGGCACCCATTGTATAGGACACGAGAGTTTCGTCTGTCCACTGTTTTATAGACACCAAGCGTTATTGATGCCTAATAATTAAGGTGAGGTCATGATATGTAATAAAGGACATGCGCCCATTGTATAGGACACGAGAGTTTCGTCTGTCCACTGTTTTATAGACACCAAGCGTTATTGATGCCTAATAATTAAGGTGAGGTCAGGCTAAGGAATTAAGGACAGGCACCCATTGTATAGGACACGAGAGTTTCGTCGGTCCACTGTTTTATAGACACCAAGCGTTATTGATGCCTAATAATTACGGTGAGTTCACGCTATGGAATTAAGGACAGGCGCCCATTGTATAGGACACGAGAGTTTCGTCGGTCCACTGTTTTATAGACACCAAGCGTTATTGATGCCTAATAATTAAGGTGAGGTCAGGCTATGGAATTAAGGACAGGCACCCATCGTATAGGACACGAGAGTTTCGTCTGTCCACCGTTTTATAGACACCAAGCGTTATTGATGCCTAATAATTAAGGTGAGGTCATGATATGTAATTAAGGACAGGCACCCATTGCATAGGACACGAGAGTTTCGTCTGTCCACCGTTTTATAGACACCAAGCGTTATTGATGCCTAATAATTAAGGTGAGGTCACGCTATGGAATTAAGGACAGGCACCCATTGTATGGGAGACGAGAGTTTCGCCTGTCCACTGTTTTATAGACACCAAGCGTTATTGATGCCTAATAATTAAGGTGAGGTCACGCTATGGAATTAAGGAGAGGCGCCCATTGTATAGGACACGAGAGTTTCGCCTGCCCACCGTTTTATAGACACCAAGAGTTATTGATGCCTAATAATTAAGGTGAGGTTACGCTATGGAATTAAGGAGAGGCGCCCATTGTATAGGACACGAGAGTTTCGCCTGTCCACCGTTTTATAGACACCAAGCGTTATTGATGCCTAATAATTAAGGTGAGGTCACGCTATGTAATTAAGGACAGGCACCCATTGTATAGGAGACGGGAGTTTCGTCTGTCCACTGTTTTATAGACACCAAGCGTTATTGATGCCTAATAATTAAGGTGAGGTCATGATATGTAATTAAGGACAGGCACCCATTGTATAGGACACGAGAGTTTCGCCTGTCCACCGTTTTATAGACACCAAGCGTTATTGATGCCTAATAATTAAGGTGAGGTCACGCTATGGAATTAAGGACAGGCGCCCATTGTATAGGACACGAGAGTTTCGCCTGTCCACTGTTTTATAGACACCAAGCGTTATTGATGCCTAATAATTAAGGTGAGGTCACGCTATGGAATTAAGGACAGGCACCCATTGTATAGGACACGAGAGTTTCATCTGTCCACCGTTTTATAGACGCCAAGCGTTATTGATGCCTAATAATTAAGGTGAGGTCACGCTATGTAATAAAGGACAGACGCCCATTGTATAGGACACGAGAGTTTCGCCTGTCCACCGTTTTATAGACACCAAGCGTTATTGATGCCTAATAATTATGGTGAGGTCACGCTATGGAATTAAGGACAGGCGCCCATTGTATAGGACACGAGAGTTTCATCTGTCCACCGTTTTATAGACGCCAAGCGTTATTGATGCCTAATAATTAAGGTGAGGTCACGCTATGGAATTAAGGACAAGCGCCCATTGTATAGGACACGAGAGTTTCATCTGTCCACTGTTTTATAGACACCAAGCGTTATTGATGCCTAATAATTGAGGTGAGGTCACGCAATGTAATTAAGGACAGGCACCCATTGTATAGGACACGAGAGTTTCATCTGTCCACCGTTTTATAGACACCAAGCGTTATTGATGCCTAATAATTAAGGTGAGGTCACGCTATGGAATTAAGGACAGGCGCCCATTGTATAGGAGACGAGAGTTTCGCCTGTCCACTGTTTTATAGTCACCAAGCGTTATTGATGCCTAATAATTAAAGTGAGGTCATGATATGTAATTAAGGACAGGCACCCATTGTATAGGAGACGAGCGTTTCGCCTGTCCACCGTTTTATGGACACCAAGCGTTATTGATGCCTAATAATTAAGGTGAGGTCATGCTATAGAATTAAGGACAGGCGCCCATTGTATAGGAGACGAGAGTTTCGCCTGTCCACTGTTTTATAGTCACCAAGCGTTATTGATGCCTAATAATTAAGGTGAGGTCATGCTATGGAATTAAGGACAGGCACCCATTGTATAGGACACGAGAGATTCGTCTGTCCACCGTTTTATAGACACCAAGCGTTATTGATGCCTAATAATTAAGGTGAGGTCACGCTATGGAATTAAGGACAGGCGCCCATTGTATAGGACACGAGAGTTTCGCCTGTCCACTGTTTTATAGTCACCAAGCGTTATTGATGCCTAATAATTAAGGTGAGGTCACGCTATGGAATTAAGGACAGGCGCCCATGGTATAGGAGACGAGAGTTTCGTCTGTCCACCGTTTTATAGACACCAAGCGTTATTGTTGCCTAATAATTAAGGTGAGGTCACGCTATGGAATTAAGGACAGGCACCCATTGTATAGGACACGAGAGTTTCATCTGTCCACCGTTTTATAGACACCAAGCGTTATTGATGCCTAATAATTAAGGTGAGGTCACGCTATGGAATTAAGGACAGGCGCCCATTGTATAGGACACGAGAGTTTCGCCTGTCCACTGTTTTATAGACACCAAGCGTTATTGATGCCTAATAATTAAGGTGAGGTCACGATATGTAATTAAGGACAGGCGCCCATTGTATAGGACACGAGAGTTTCGTCTGTCCACTGTTTTATAGACACCAAGCGTTATTGATGCCTAATAATTAAGGTGAGGTCATGCTATGGAATTAAGGACAGGCACCCATTGTATAGGACACGAGAGTTTCGTCGGTCCACCGTTTTATAGACACCAAGCGTTATTGATGCCTAATAATTAAGGTGAGGTCATGATATGTAATTAAGGACAGGCGACCATTGTATAGGACACGAGAGTTTCGACTGTCCACTGTTTTATAGACACCAAGCGTTATTGATGCCTAATAATTAAGGTGAGGTCATGATATATAATTAAGGACAGGCACCCATTGTATAGGACACGAGAGTTTCGCCTGTCCACCGTTTTATAGACACCAAGCGTTATTGATGCCTAATAATTAAGGTGAGGTCATGCTATAGAATTAAGGACAGGCGCCCATTGTATAGGAGACGAGAGTTTCGCCTGTCCACTGTTTTATAGTCTCCAAGCGTTATTGATGCCTAATTATTAAGATGAGGTCAGGCTATGGAATTAAGGACAGGCACCCATTGTATAGGACACGAGAGTTTCGTCTGTCCACTGTTTTATAGACACCAAGCGTTATTGATGCCTAATAATTAAGGTGAGGTCATGATATGTAATAAAGGACATGCGCCCATTGTATAGGACACGAGAGTTTCGTCTGTCCACTGTTTTATAGACACCAAGCGTTATTGATGCCTAATAATTAAGGTGAGGTCAGGCTAAGGAATTAAGGACAGGCACCCATTGTATAGGACACGAGAGTTTCGTCGGTCCACTGTTTTATAGACACCAAGCGTTATTGATGCCTAATAATTACGGTGAGTTCACGCTATGGAATTAAGGACAGGCGCCCATTGTATAGGACACGAGAGTTTCGTCGGTCCACTGTTTTATAGACACCAAGCGTTATTGATGCCTAATAATTAAGGTGAGGTCAGGCTATGGAATTAAGGACAGGCACCCATCGTATAGGACACGAGAGTTTCGTCTGTCCACCGTTTTATAGACACCAAGCGTTATTGATGCCTAATAATTAAGGTGAGGTCATGATATGTAATTAAGGACAGGCACCCATTGCATAGGACACGAGAGTTTCGTCTGTCCACCGTTTTATAGACACCAAGCGTTATTGATGCCTAATAATTAAGGTGAGGTCACGCTATGGAATTAAGGACAGGCACCCATTGTATGGGAGACGAGAGTTTCGCCTGTCCACTGTTTTATAGACACCAAGCGTTATTGATGCCTAATAATTAAGGTGAGGTCACGCTATGGAATTAAGGAGAGGCGCCCATTGTATAGGACACGAGAGTTTCGCCTGCCCACCGTTTTATAGACACCAAGAGTTATTGATGCCTAATAATTAAGGTGAGGTTACGCTATGGAATTAAGGAGAGGCGCCCATTGTATAGGACACGAGAGTTTCGCCTGTCCACCGTTTTATAGACACCAAGCGTTATTGATGCCTAATAATTAAGGTGAGGTCACGCTATGTAATTAAGGACAGGCACCCATTGTATAGAAGACGGGAGTTTCGTCTGTCCACTGTTTTATAGACACCAAGCGTTATTGATGCCTAATAATTAAGGTGAGGTCATGATATGTAATTAAGGACAGGCACCCATTGTATAGGACACGAGAGTTTCGCCTGTCCACCGTTTTATAGACACCAAGCGTTATTGATGCCTAATAATTAAGGTGAGGTCACGCTATGGAATTAAGGACAGGCGCCCATTGTATAGGACACGAGAGTTTCGCCTGTCCACTGTTTTATAGACACCAAGCGTTATTGATGCCTAATAATTAAGGTGAGGTCACGCTATGGAATTAAGGACAGGCACCCATTGTATAGGACACGAGAGTTTCATCTGTCCACCGTTTTATAGACGCCAAGCGTTATTGATGCCTAATAATTAAGGTGAGGTCACGCTATGTAATAAAGGACAGACGCCCATTGTATAGGACACGAGAGTTTCGCCTGTCCACCGTTTTATAGACACCAAGCGTTATTGATGCCTAATAATTATGGTGAGGTCACGCTATGGAATTAAGGACAGGCGCCCATTGTATAGGACACGAGAGTTTCATCTGTCCACCGTTTTATAGACGCCAAGCGTTATTGATGCCTAATAATTAAGGTGAGGTCACGCTATGGAATTAAGGACAAGCGCCCATTGTATAGGACACGAGAGTTTCATCTGTCCACTGTTTTATAGACACCAAGCGTTATTGATGCCTAATAATTAAGGTGAGGTCACGCAATGTAATTAAGGACAGGCACCCATTGTATAGGACACGAGAGTTTCATCTGTCCACCGTTTTATAGACACCAAGCGTTATTGATGCCTAATAATTAAGGTGAGGTCACGCTATGGAATTAAGGACAGGCGCCCATTGTATAGGAGACGAGAGTTTCGCCTGTCCACTGTTTTATAGTCACCAAGCGTTATTGATGCCTAATAATTAAGGTGAGGTCATGATATGTAATTAAGGACAGGCACCCATTGTATAGGAGACGAGCGTTTCGCCTGTCCACCGTTTTATGGACACCAAGCGTTATTGATGCCTAATAATTAAGGTGAGGTCATGCTATAGAATTAAGGACAGGCGCCCATTGTATAGGAGACGAGAGTTTCGCCTGTCCACTGTTTTATAGTCACCAAGCGTTATTGATGCCTAATAATTAAGGTGAGGTCATGCTATGGAATTAAGGACAGGCACCCATTGTATAGGACACGAGAGATTCGTCTGTCCACCGTTTTATAGACACCAAGCGTTATTGATGCCTAATAATTAAGGTGAGGTCATGCTATGGAATTAAGGACAGGCACCCATTGTATAGGACACGAGAGTTTCATCTGTCCACCGTTTTATAGACACCAAGCGTTATTGATGCCTAATAATTAAGGTGAGGTCACGCTATGGATTTAAGGACTGGCGCCCGTTGTATAGGAGACGAGAGTTTCGTCTGTCCACCGTTTTATAGACACCAAGCGTTATGGATGCCTAATAATTAAGGTGAGGTCACGCTATGGAATTAAGGACAGGCGCCCATTGTATAGCAGACGAGAGTTTCGTCTGTCCACCGTTTTATAGACACCAAGCGTTATTGATGCCTAATAATTAAGGTGAGGTCACGCTATGGAATTAAGGACAGGCGCCCATTGTATAGGACACGAGAGTTTCGCCTGTCCACTGTTTTATAGTCACCAAGCGTTATTGATGCCTAATAATTAAGGTGAGGTCACGCTATGGAATTAAGGACAGGCGCCCATGGTATAGGAGACGAGAGTTTCGTCTGTCCACCGTTTTATAGACGCCAAGCGTTATTGTTGCCTAATAATTAAGGTCAGGTCACGCTATGGAATTAAGGACAGGCACCCATTGTATAGGACACGAGAGTTTCATCTGTCCACCGTTTTATAGACACCAAGCGTTATTGATGCCTAATAATTAAGGTGAGGTCACGCTATGGAATTAAGGACAGGCGCCCATTGTATAGGACACGAGAGTTTCGCCTGTCCACTGTTTTATAGACACCAAGCGTTATTGATGCCTAATAATTAAGGTGAGGTCACGATATGTAATTAAGGACAGGCGCCCATTGTATAGGACACGAGAGTTTCGTCTGTCCACTGTTTTATAGACACCAAGCGTTATTGATGCCTAATAATTAAGGTGAGGTCATGCTATGGAATTAAGGACAGGCACCCATTGTATAGGACACGAGAGTTTCGTCGGTCCACCGTTTTATAGACACCAAGCGTTATTGATGCCTAATAATTAAGGTGAGGTCATGATATGTAATTAAGGACAGGCGACCATTGTATAGGACACGAGAGTTTCGACTGTCCACTGTTTTATAGACACCAAGCGTTATTGATGCCTAATAATTAAGGTGAGGTCATGATATATAATTAAGGACAGGCACCCATTGTATAGGACACGAGAGTTTCGCCTGTCCACCGTTTTATAGACACCAAGCGTTATTGATGCCTAATAATTAAGGTGAGGTCACGCTATGGAATTAAGGACAGGCACCCATTGTATAGGACACGAGAGTTTCATCTGTCCACTGTTTTATAGACACCAAGCGTTATTGATGCCTAATAATTAAGGTGAGGTCAGGCTATGTAATTAAGGACAGGCGCCCATTGTATAGAACACGAGAGTTTTATCTGTCCACCGTTTTATAGACACCAAGCGTTATTGATGCCTAATAATTAAGGTGAGGTCACGCTATGGAATTAAGGATAGGCGCCCATTGTATAGGACACGAGAGTTTCATCTGTCCACTGTTTTATAGACACCAAGCGTTAT
The DNA here is from genome assembly GCA_946902985.2 of Meconema thalassinum. NCBI lineage: Eukaryota > Metazoa > Arthropoda > Insecta > Orthoptera > Tettigoniidae > Meconema > Meconema thalassinum. The sequence goes on along the minus strand of OX336388.2, from coordinate 213,870,886 downwards.
TGATGCCTAATAATTAAGGTGAGGTCACGCTATGGAATTAAGGACAGGCGCCCATTGTATAGGACACGAGAGTTTCATCTGTCCACTGTTTTATAGACACCAAGCGTTATTGATGCCTAATAATTAAGGTGAGGTCATGATATGTAATTAAGGACAGGCACCCATTGTATAGGACACGAGAGTTTCATCTGTCCACTGTTTTATAGACACCAAGCGTTATTGATGCCTAATAATTAAGGTGAGGTCAGGCTATGGAATTAAGGACAGGCACCCATTGTATAGGACACGAGAGTTTCGTCTGTCCACTGTTTTATAGACACCAAGCGTTATTGATGCCTAATAATTAAGATGAGGTCAGGCTATGGAATTAAGGACAGGCACCCATTGTATAGGACACGAGAGTTTCGTCTGTCCACTGTTTTATAGACACCAAGCGTTATTGATGCCTAATAATTAAGGTGAGGTCATGATATGTAATAAAGGACATGCGCCCATTGTATAGGACACGAGAGTTTCGTCTGTCCACTGTTTTATAGACACCAAGCGTTATTGATGCCTAATAATTAAGGTGAGGTCAGGCTAAGGAATTAAGGACAGGCACCCATTGTATAGGACACGAGAGTTTCGTCGGTCCACTGTTTTATAGACACCAAGCGTTATTGATGCCTAATAATTACGGTGAGTTCACGCTATGGAATTAAGGACAGGCGCCCATTGTATAGGACACGAGAGTTTCGTCGGTCCACTGTTTTATAGACACCAAGCGTTATTGATGCCTACTAATTAAGGTGAGGTCAGGCTATGGAATTAAGGACAGGCACCCATCGTATAGGACACGAGAGTTTCGTCTGTCCACCGTTTTATAGACACCAAGCGTTATTGATGCCTAATAATTAAGGTGAGGTCATGATATGTAATTAAGGACAGGCACCCATTGCATAGGACACGAGAGTTTCGTCTGTCCACCGTTTTATAGACACCAAGCGTTATTGATGCCTAATAATTAAGGTGAGGTCACGCTATGGAATTAAGGACAGGCACCCATTGTATGGGAGACGAGAGGTTCGCCTGTCCACTGTTTTATAGACACCAAGCGTTATTGATGCCTAATAATTAAGGTGAGGTCACGCTATGGAATTAAGGAGAGGCGCCCATTGTATAGGACACGAGAGTTTCGCCTGCCCACCGTTTTATAGACACCAAGAGTTATTGATGCCTAATAATTAAGGTGAGGTTACGCTATGGAATTAAGGAGAGGCGCCCATTGTATAGGACACGAGAGTTTCGCCTGTCCACCGTTTTATAGACACCAAGCGTTATTGATGCCTAATAATTAAGGTGAGGTCACGCTATGGAATTAAGGACAGGCGCCCATGGTATAGGAGACGAGAGTTTCGTCTGTCCACCGTTTTATAGACACCAAGCGTTATTGATGCCTAATAATTAAGGTGAGGTCATGCTATGAAATTAAGGACAGGCGCCCATTGTATAGGAGACGAGACATTCGCCTGTCCACCGTTTTATAGTCACCAAGCGTTATTGATGCCTAATAATTAAGGTGAGGTCACGCTATGGAATTAAGGACAGGCGCCTATTGTATAGGAGACGAGAGTTTCGTCTGTCCACTGTTTTATAGACACCAAGCGTTATTGATGCCTAATAATTAAGGTGAGGTCACGCTATGGAATTAAGGACAGGCGCCCATTGTATAGGAAACGAGAGTTTCGTCGGTCCACTGTTTTATAGACACCAAGCGTTATTGATGCCTAATAATTAAGGTGAGGTCACGCTATGGAATTAAGGACAGGCGCCCATTGTATAGGACACGAGAGTTTCGTCTGTCCACTGTTTTATAGACACCAAGCGTTATTGATGCCTAATAATTAAGGTGAGGTCACGCTATGGAATTAAGGACAGGCACCCATTGTATAGGACACGAGAGTTTCATCTGTCCACCGTTCTATAGACACCAAGCGTTATTGATGCCTAATAATTAAGGTGAGGTCACGCTATGGAATTAAGGACAGGCACCCATTGTATAGGACACGAGAGTTTCGTCTGTCCACTGTTTTATAGACACCAAGCGTTATTGATGCCTAATAATTAAGGTGAGGTCACGCTATGGAATTAAGGACAGGCACCCATTGTATAGGACACGAGAGATTCATCTGTCCACCGTTTTATAGACACCAAGCGTTATTGATGCCTAATAATTAAGGTGAGGTCACGCTAAGGAATTAAGGAGAGGCACCCATTGTATAGGACACGAGAGTTTCATCTGTCCACTGTTTTATAGACACCAAGCGTTATTGATGCCTAATAATTAAGGTGAGGTCACGCTATGTAATTAAGGACAGGCACCCATTGTATAGGACACGAGAGTTTCATCTGTCCACCGTTCTATAGACACCAAGCGTTATTGATGCCTAATAATTAAGGTGAGGTCATTCTATGTAATTAAGGACAGGCACCCATTGTATAGGACACGATAGTTCCGTCTGTCCACTGTTTTATAGACACCAAGCGTTATTGATGCCTAATAATTAAGGTGAGGTCACGCTATGTAATTAAGGACAGGCACCCATTGTATAGGACACGAGAGTTTCGCCTGTCCACCGTTTTATAGACACCAAGCGTTATTGATGCCTAATAATTAAGGTGAGGTCACGCTATGGAATTAAGGACAGGCACCCATTGTATAGGACACGAGAGTTTCGTCTGTCCACCGTTTTATAGACACCAAGCGTTATTGATGCCTAATAATTAAGGTGAGGTCACGCTATGGAATTAAGGAAGGCGCCCATTGTATAGGACACGAGAGTTTCGCCTGTCCACTGTTTTATAGACACCAAGCGTTATTGATGCCTAATAATTAAGGTGAGGTCACGATATGTAATTAAGGACAGGCGCCCATTGTAAAGGACACGAGAGTTTCGTCTGTCCACCGTTTTATAGACACCAAGCGTTATTGATGCCTAATAATTAAGGTGAGGTCACGCTATGGAATTAAGGACAGGCACCCATTGTATAGGACACGAGAGTTTCGTCTGTCCACCGTTTTATAGACACCAAGCGTTATTGATGCCTAATAATTATGGTGAGGTCATGCTATGGAATTAAGGACAGGCACCCATTGTATAGGACACGAGAGTTTCATCTGTCCACGGTTTTATAGACACCAAGCGTTATTGATGCCTAATAATTAAGGTGAGGTCACGCTATTGAATTAAGGACAGGCACCCATTGTATAGGACACGAGAGTTTCATCTGTCAACCGTTTTATAGACACCAAGCGTTATTGATGCCTAATAATTAAGGTGAGGTCACGCTATGGAATTAAGGACAGGCGCCCATTGTATAGGACACGAGAGTTTCGCCTGTCCACTGTTTTATAGACACCAAGCGTTATTGATGCCTAATAATTAAGGTGAGGTCACGATATGTAATTAAGGACAGGCGCCCATTGTATAGGACACGAGAGTTTCGTCTGTCCACTCATTTATAGACACCAAGCGTTATTGATGCCTAATAATTAAGGTGAGGTCATGCTATGGAATTAAGGACAGGCACCCATTGTATAGGACACGAGAGGTTCGTCGGTCCACCGTTTTATAGACACCAAGCGTTATTGATGCCTAATAATTAAGGTGAGGTCATGATATGTAATTAAGGACAGGCGACCATTGTATAGGACACGAGAGTTTCGACTGTCCACTGTTTTATAGACACCAAGCGTTATTGATGCCTAATAATTAAGGTGAGGTCATGATATATAATTAAGGACAGGCACCCATTGTATAGGACACGAGAGTTTCGTCTGTCCACCGTTTTATAGACACCAAGCGTTATTGATGCCTAATAATTAAGGTGAGGTCACGCTATGGAATTAAGGATAGGCGCCCATTGTATAGGACACGAGAGTTTCGTCTGTCCACTGTTTTATAGACACCAAGCGTTATTGATGCCTAATAATTAAGGTGAGGTCACGCTATGGAATTAAGGACAGGCGCCCATTGTATAGGACACGAGAGTTTCATCTGTCCACTGTTTTATAGACACCAAGCGTTATTGATGCCTAATAATTAAGGTGAGGTCATGATATGTAATTAAGGACAGGCACCCATTGTATAGGACACGAGAGTTTCATCTGTCCACTGTTTTATAGACACCAAGCGTTATTGATGCCTAATAATTAAGGTGAGGTCAGGCTATGGAATTAAGGACAGGCACCCATTGTATAGGACACGAGAGTTTCGTCTGTCCACTGTTTTATAGACACCAAGCGTTATTGATGCCTAATAATTAAGGTGAGGTTAGGCTATGGAATTAAGGACAGGCACCCATTGTATAGGACACGAGAGTTTCGTCTGTCCACTGTTTTATAGACACCAAGCGTTATTGATGCCTAATAATTAAGGTGAGGTCATGATATGTAATAAAGGACATGCGCCCATTGTATAGGACACGAGAGTTTCGTCTGTCCACTGTTTTATAGACACCAAGCGTTATTGATGCCTAATAATTAAGGTGAGGTCAGGCTATGGAATTAAGGACAGGCACCCATTGTATAGGACACGAGAGTTTCGTCGGTCCACTGTTTTATAGACACCAAGCGTTATTGATGCCTAATAATTACGGTGAGGTCACGCTATGGAATTAAGGACAGGCGCCCATTGTATAGGACACGAGAGTTTCGTCGGTCCACTGTTTTATAGACACCAAGCGTTATTGATGCCTAATAATTAAGCTGAGGTCAGGCTATGGAATTAAGGACAGGCACCCATCGTATAGGACACGAGAGTTTCGTCTGTCCACCGTTTTATAGACACCAAGCGTTATTGATGCCTAATAATTAAGGTGAGGTCATGATATGTAATTAAGGACAGGCACCCATTGCATAGGAAACGAGAGTTTCGTCTGTCCACCGTTTTATAGACACCAAGCGTTATTGATGCCTAATAATTAAGGTGAGGTCACGCTATGGAATTAAGGACAGGCGCCCATTGTATGGGAGACGAGAGTTTCGCCTGTCCACTGTTTTATAGACACCAAGCGTTATTGATGCCTAATAATTAAGGTGAGGTCACGCTATGGAATTAAGGAGAGGCGCCCATTGTATAGGACACGAGAGTTTCGCCTGTCCACCGTTTTATAGACACCAAGAGTTATTGATGCCTAATAATTAAGGTGAGGTCACGCTATGGAATTAAGGAGAGGCGCCCATTGTATACGACACGAGAGTTTCGCCTGTCCACCGTTTTATAGACACCAAGCGTTATTGATGCCTAATAATTAAAGGTGAGGTCACGCTATGGAATTAAGGACAGGCGCCCATTGTATAGGACACGAGAGTTTCGTCTGTCCACTCTTTTATAGACACCAAGCGTTAATGATGCCTAATAATTAAGGTGAGGTCACGCTATGGAATTAAGGACAGGCACCCATTGTATAGGACACGAGAATTTCGCCTGTCCACTGTTTTATAGACACCAAGCGTTATTGATGCCTAATAATTAAGGTGAGGTCACGCTATGTAATTAAGGACAGGCACCCATTGTATAGGAGACGGGAGTTTCGTCTGTCCACTGTTTTATAGACACCAAGCGTTATTGATACCTAATAATAAAGGTGAGGTCATGATATGTAATTAAGGACAGGCACCCATTGTATAGGACACGAGAGTTTCGTCTGTCCACCGTTTTATAGACACCAAGCGTTATTGATGCCTAATAATTAAGGTGAGGTCATGATATGTAATTAAGGACAGGCACCCATTGTATAGGACACAAGAGTTTCGTCTGTCCACCGTTTTATAGACACCAAGGGTTATTGATGCCTAATAATTAAGGTGAGGTCACGCTATGTAATAAAGGACAGACGCCCATTGTATAGGACACGAGAGTTTCGCCTGTCCACCGTTTTATAGACACCAAGCGTTATTGATGCCTAATAATTATGGTGAGGTCACGCTATGGAATTAAGGACAGGCGCCCATTGTATAGGACACGAGAGTTTCATCTGTCCACCGTTTTATAGACGCCAAGCATTATTGATGCCTAATAATTAAGGTGAGGTCACGCTATGGAATTAAGGACAGGCGCCCATTGTATAGGACACGAGAATTTCATCTGTCCACTGTTTTATAGACACCAAGCGTTATTGATGCCTAATAATTAAGGTGAGGTCACGCAATGTAATTAAGGACAGGCACCCATTGTATAGGACACGAGAGTTTCATCTGTCCACCGTTTTATAGACACCAAGCGTTATTGATGCCTAATAATTAAGGTGAGGTCACGCTATGGAATTAAGGCCAGGCGCCCATTGTATAGGAGACGAGAGTTTCGCCTGTCCACTGTTTTATAGTCACCAAGCGTTATTGATGCCTAATAATTAAGGTGAGGTCATGATATGTAATTAAGGACAGGCACCCGTTGTATAGGAGACGAGCGTTTCGCCTGTCCACCGTTTTATAGACACCAAGCGTTATTGATGCCTAATAATTAAGGTGAGGTCATGCTATGGAATTAAGGACAGGCGCCCATTGTATAGGAGACGAGAGTTTCGCCTGTCCACTGTTTTATAGTCACCAAGCTTTATTGATGCCTAATAATTAAGGTGAGGTCATGCTATGGAATTAAGGACAGGCACCCATTGTATAGGACACGAGAGTTTCGTCTGTCCACCGTTTTATAGACACAAAGCGTTATTGATGCCTAATAATTAAGGTGAGGTCATGCTATGGAATTAAGGACAGGCACCCATTGTATAGGACACGAGAGTTTCATCTGTCCACCGTTTTATAGACACCAAGCGTTATTGATGCCTAATAATTAAGGTGAGGTCACGCTATGGAATTAAGGACTGGGGCCCATTGTATAGGAGACGAGAGTTTCGTCTGTCCACCGTTTTATAGACACCAAGCGTTATGGATGCCTAATAATTAAGGTGAGGTCACGCTATGGAATTAAGGACAGGCGCCCATTGTATAGCAGACGAGAGTTTCGTCTGTCCACCGTTTTATAGACACCAAGCGTTATTGATGCCTAATAATTAAGGTGAGGTCACGCTATGGAATTAAGGACAGGCGCCTATTATATAGGAGACGAGAGTTTCGTCTGTCCACTCTTTTATAGACACCAAGCGTTATTGATGCCTAATAATTAAGGTGAGGTCACGCTATGGAATTAAGGACAGGCGCCCATTGTATAGGAAACGAGAGTTTCGTCGGTCCACTGTTTTATAGACACCAAGCGTTATTGATGCCTAATAATTAAGGTGAGGTCATTCTATGTAATTAAGGACAGGCACCCATTGTATAGGACACGATAGTTCCGTCTGTCCACTGTTTTATAGACACCAAGCGTTATTGATGCCTAATAATTAAGGTGAGGTCACGCTATGTAATTAAGGACAGGCACCCATTGTATAGGACACGAGAGTTTCGCCTGTCCACCGTTTTATAGACACCAAGCGTTATTGATGCCTAATAATTAAGGTGAGGTCACGGTATGGAATTAAGGACAGGCACCCATTGTATAGGACACGAGAGTTTCGTCTGTCCACCGTTTTATAGACACCAAGCGTTATTGATGCCTAATAATTAAGGTGAGGTCACGCTATGGAATTAAGGACAGGCGCCCATTGTATAGGACACGAGAGTTTCGCCTGTCCACTGTTTTATAGACACCAAGCGTTATTGATGCCTAATAATTAAGGTGAGGTCACGATATGTAATTAAGGACAGGCGCCCATTGTATAGGACACGAGAGTTTCGTCTGTCCACCGTTTTATAGACACCAAGCGTTATTGATGCCTAATAATTAAGGTGAGGTCACGCTATGGAATTAAGGACAGGCACCCATTGTATAGGACACGAGAGTTTCGTATGTCCACCGTTTTATAGACACCAAGCGTTATTGATGCCTAATAATTATGGTGAGGTCATGCTATGGAATTAAGGACAGGCACCCATTGTATAGGACACGAGAGTTTCATCTGTCCACGGTTTTATAGACACCAAGCGTTATTGATGCCTAATAATTAAGGTGAGGTCACGCTATTGAATTAAGGACAGGCACCCATTGTATAGGACACGAGAGTTTCATCTGTCAACCGTTTTATAGACACCAAGCGTTATTGATGCCTAATAATTAAGGTGAGGTCACGCTATGGAATTAAGGACAGGCGCCCATTGTATAGGACACGAGAGTTTCGCCTGTCCACTGTTTTATAGACACCAAGCGTTATTGATGCCTAATAATTAAGGTGAGGTCACGATATGTAATTAAGGACAGGCGCCCATTGTATAGGACACGAGAGTTTCGTCTGTCCAATGTTTTATAGACACCAAGCGTTATTGATGCCTAATAATTAAGGTGAGGTCATGCTATGGAATTAAGGACAGGCACCCATTGTATAGGACACGAGAGTTTCGTCGGTCCACCGTTTTATAGACACCAAGAGTTATTGATGCCTAATAATTAAGGTGAGGTCATGATATGTAATTAAGGACAGGCGACCATTGTATAGGACACGAGAGTTTCGACTGTCCACTGTTTTATAGACACCAAGCGTTATTGATGCCTAATAATTAAGGTGAGGTCATGATATATAATTAAGGACAGGCACCCATTGTATAGGACACGAGAGTTTCGTCTGTCCACCGTTTTATAGACACCAAGCGTTATTGATGCCTAATAATTAAGGTGAGGTCACGCTATGGAATTAAGGATAGGCGCCCATTGTATAGGACACGAGAGTTTCGTCTGTCCACTGTTTTATAGACACCAAGCGTTATTGATGCCTAATAATTAAGGTGAGGTCACGCTATGGAATTAAGGACAGGCGCCCATTGTATAGGACACGAGAGTTTCATCTGTCCACTGTTTTATAGACACCAAGCGTTATTGATGCCTAATAATTAAGGTGAGGTCATGATATGTAATTAAGGACAGGCACCCATTGTATAGGACACGAGAGTTTCATCTGTCCACTGTTTTATAGACACCAAGCGTTATTGATGCCTAATAATTAAGGTGAGGTCAGGCTATGGAATTAAGGACAGGCACCCATTGTATAGGACACGAGAGTTTCGTCTGTCCACTGTTTTATAGACACCAAGCGTTATTGACGCCTAATAATTAAGGTGAGGTCAGGCTATGGAATTAAGGACAGGCACCCATTGCATAGGACACGAGAGTTTCGTCTGTCCACTGTTTTATAGACACCAAGCGTTATTGATGCCTAATAATTAAGGTGAGGTCATGATATGTAATAAAGGACATGCGCCCATTGTATAGGACACGAGAGTTTCGTCTGTCCACTGTTTTATAGACACCAAGCGTTATTGATGCCTAATAATTAAGGTGAGGTCAGGCTATGGAATTAAGGACAGGCACCCATTGTATAGGACACGAGAATTTCGTCGGTCCACTGTTTTATAGACACCAAGCGTTATTGATGCCTAATAATTACGGTGAGTTCACGCTATGGAATTAAGGACAGGCGCCCATTGTATAGGACACGAGAGTTTCGTCGGTCCACTGTTTTATAGACACCAAGCGTTATTGATGCCTAATAATTAAGGTGAGGTCAGGCTATGGAATTAAGGACAGGCACCCATCGTATAGGACACGAGAGTTTCGTCTGTCCACCGTTTTATAGACACCAAGCGTTATTGATGCCTAATAATTAAGGTGAGGTCACGCTATGGAATTAAGGAGAGGCGTCCATTGTATACGACACGAGAGTTTCGCCTGTCCACCGTTTTATAGACACCAAGCGTTATTGATGCCTAATAATTAAAGGTGAGGTCACGCTATGGAATTAAGGACAGGCGCCCATTGTATAGGACACGAGAGTTTCGTCTGTCCACTGTTTTATAGACACCAAGCGTTATTGATGCCTAATAATTAAGGTGAGGTCACGCTATGGAATTAAGGACAGGCACCCATTGTATAGGACACGAGAGTTTCGCCTGTCCACTGTTTTATAGACACCAAGCGTTATTGATGCCTAATAATTAAGGTGAGGTCACGCTATGTAATTAAGGACAGGCACCCATTGTATAGGAGACGGGAGTTTCGTCTGTCCACTGTTTTATAGACACCAAGCGTTATTGATACCTAATAATAAAGGTGAGGTCATGATATGTAATTAAGGACAGGCACCCATTGTATAGGACACGAGAGTTTCGTCTGTCCACCGTTTTATAGACACCAAGCGTTATTGATGCCTAATAATTAAGGTGAGGTCATGATATGTAATTAAGGACAGGCACCCATTGTATAGGACACAAGAGTTTCGTCTGTCCACCGTTTTATAGACACCAAGGGTTATTGATGCCTAATAATTAAGGTGAGGTCACGCTATGTAATAAAGGACAGACGCCCATTGTATAGGACACGAGAGTTTCGCCTGTCCACCGTTTTATAGACACCAAGCGTTATTGATGCCTAATAATTTTGGTGAGGTCACGCTATGGAATTAAGGACAGGCGCCCATTGTATAGGACACGAGAATTTCATCTGTCCACTGTTTTATAGACACCAAGCGTTATTGATGCCTAATAATTAAGGTGAGGTCACGCAATGTAATTAAGGACAGGCACCCATTGTATAGGACACGAGAGTTTCATCTGTCCACCGTTTTATAGACACCAAGCGTTATTGATGCCTAATAATTAAGGTGAGGTCACGCTATGGAATTAAGGCCAGGCGCCCATTGTATAGGAGACGAGAGTTTCGCCTGTCCACTGTTTTATAGTCACCAAGCGTTATTGATGCCTAATAATTAAGGTGAGGTCATGATATGTAATTAAGGACAGGCACCCGTTGTATAGGAGACGAGAGTTTCGCCTGTCCACTGTTTTATAGTCACCAAGCTTTATTGATGCCTAATAATTAAGGTGAGGTCATGCTATGGAATTAAGGACAGGCACCCATTGTATAGGACACGAGAGTTTCGTCTGTCCACCGTTTTATAGACACAAAGCGTTATTGATGCCTAATAATTAAGGTGAGGTCATGCTATGGAATTAAGGACAGGCACCCATAGTATAGGACACGAGAGTTTCATCTGTCCACCGTTTTATAGACACCAAGCGTTATTGATGCCTAATAATTAAGGTGAGGTCACGCTATGGAATTAAGGACTGGGGCCCATTGTATAGGAGACGAGAGTTTCGTCTGTCCACCGTTTTATAGACACCAAGCGTTATGGATGCCTATTAATTAAGGTGAGGTCACGCTATGGAATTAAGGACAGGCGCCCATTGTATAGCAGACGAGAGTTTCGTCTGTCCACCGTTTTATAGACACCAAGCGTTATTGATGCCTAATAATTAAGGTGAGGTCACGCTATGGAATTAAGGACAGGCGCCTATTATATAGGAGACGAGAGTTTCGTCTGTCCACTGTTTTATAGACACCAAGCGTTATTGATGCCTAATAATTAAGGTGAGGTCACGCTATGGAATTAAGGACAGGCACCCATTGTATAGGACACGAGAGTTTCGTCTGTCCACCGTTTTATAGACACCAAGCGTTATTGATGCCTAATAATTAAGGTGAGGTCACGCTATGGAATTAAGGACAGGCGCCCATTGTATAGGACACGAGAGTTTCGCCTGTCCACTGTTTTATAGACACCAAGCGTTATTGATGCCTAATAATTAAGGTGAGGTCACGATATGTAATTAAGGACAGGCGCCCATTGTATAGGACACGAGAGTTTCGTCTGTCCACGGTTTTATAGACACCAAGCGTTATTGATGCCTAATAATTAAGGTGAGGTCACGCTATGGAATTAAGGACAGGCACCCATTGTATAGGACACGAGAGTTTCGTATGTCCACCGTTTTATAGACACCAAGCGTTATTGATGCCTAATAATTATGGTGAGGTCATGCTATGGAATTAAGGACAGGCACCCATTGTATAGGACACGAGAGTTTCGTCTGTCCACTGTTTTATAGACACCAAGGGTTATTGATGCCTAATAATTAAGGTGAGGTCATGCTATGGAATTAAGGACAGGCACCCATTGTATAGGACACGAGAGTTTCGTCGGTCCACCGTTTTATAGACACCAAGCGTTATTGATGCCTAATAATTAAGGTGAGGTCATGATATGTAATTAAGGACAGGCGACCATTGTATAGGACACGAGAGTTTCGACTGTCCACTGTTTTATAGACACCAAGCGTTATTGATGCCTAATAATTAAGGTGAGGTCATGATATATAATTAAGGACAGGCACCCATTGTATAGGACACGAGAGTTTCGTCTGTCCACCGTTTTATAGACACCAAGCGTTATTGATGCCTAATAATTAAGGTGAGGTCACGCTATGGAATTAAGGATAGGCGCCCATTGTAAAGGACACGAGAGTTTCGTCTGTCCACTGTTTTATAGACACCAAGCGTTATTGATGCCTAATAATTAAGGTGAGGTCACGCTATGGAATTAAGGACAGGCGCCCATTGTATAGGACACGAGAGTTTCATCTGTCCACTGTTTTATAGACACCAAGCGTTATTGATGCCTAATAATTAAGGTGAGGTCATGATATGTAATTAAGGACTGGCACCCATTGTATAGGACACGAGAGTTTCATCTGTCCACTGTTTTATAGACACCAAGCGTTATTGATGCCTAATAATTAAGGTGAGGTCAGGCTATGGAATTAAGGACAGGCACCCATTGTATAGGACACGAGAGTTTCGTCTGTCCACTGTTTTATAGACACCAAGCGTTATTGATGCCTAATAATTAAGGTGAGGTCAGGCTATGGAATTAAGGACAGGCACCCATTGTATAGGACACGAGAGTTTCGTCTGTCCACTGTTTTATAGACACCAAGCGTTATTGATGCCTAATAATTAAGGTGAGGTCAGGCTATGGAATTACAGACAGGCACCCGTTGTATAGGACACGAGAGTTTCGTCGGTCCACTGTTTTATAGACACCAAGCGTTATTGATGCCTAATAATTACGGTGAGGTCACGCTATGGAATTAAGGACAGGCGCCCATTGTATAGGACACGAGAGTTTCGTCGGTCCACTGTTTTATAGACACCAAGCGTTATTGATGCCTAATAATTAAGGTGAGGTCAGGCTATGGAATTAACGACAGGCACCCATCGTATAGGACACGAGAGTTTCGTCTGTCCACCGTTTTATAGACACCAAGCGTTATTGATGCCTAATAATTAAGGTGAGGTCATGATATGTAATTAAGGACAGGCACCCATTGCATAGGAAACGAGAGTTTCGTCTGTCCACCGTTTTATAGACACCAAGCGTTATTGATGCCTAATAATTAAGGTGAGGTCACGCTATGGAATTAAGGACAGGCGCCCCTTGTATGGGAGACGAGAGTTTCGCCTGTCCACTGTTTTATAGACACCAAGCGTTGTTGATGCCTAATAATTAAGGTGAGGTCACGCTATGGAATTAAGGAGGGGCGCCCATTGTATAGGACACGAGAGTTTCGCCTGTCCACCGTTTTATAGACACCAAGAGTTATTGATGCCTAATAATTAAGGTGAGGTCACGCTATGGAATTAAGGAGAGGCGCCCATTGTATAGGACACGAGAGTTTCGCCTGTCCACCGTTTTATAGACACCAAGCGTTATTGATGCCTAATAATTAAAGGTGAGGTCACGCTATGGAATTAAGGACAGGCGCCCATTGTATAGGACACGAGAGTTTCGTCTGTCCACTGTTTTATAGACACCAAGCGTTATTGATGCCTAATAATTAAGGTGAGGTCACGCTATGGAATTAAGGACAGGCACCCATTGTATAGGACACGAGAGTTTCGCCTGTCCACTGTTTTATAGACACCAAGCGTTATTGATGCCTAATAATTAAGGTGAGGTCACGCTATGTAATTAAGGACTGGCACCCATTGTATAGGAGACGGGAGTTTCGTCTGTCCACTGTTTTATAGACACCAAGCGTTATTGATACCTAATAATAAAGGTGAGGTCATGATATGTAATTAAGGACAGGCACCCATTGTATAGGACACGAGAGTTTCGTCTGTCCACCGTTTTATAGACACCAAGCGTTATTGATGCCTAATAATTAAGGTGAGGTCATGATATGTAATTAAGGACAGGCACCCATTGTATAGGACACAAGAGTTTCGTCTGTCCACCGTTTTATAGACACCAAGGGTTATTGATGCCTAATAATTAAGGTGAGGTCACGCTATGTAATAAAGGACAGACGCCCATTGTATAGGACACGAGAGTTTCGCCTGTCCACCGTTTTATAGACACCAAGCGTTATTGATGCCTAATAATTATGGTGAGGTCACGCTATGGAATTAAGGACAGGCGCCCATTGTATAGGACACGAGAGTTTCATCTGTCCACCGTTTTATAGACGCCAAGCATTATTGATGCCTAATAATTAAGGTGAGGTCACGCTATGGAATTAAGGACAGGCGCCCATTGTATAGGACACGAGAATTTCATCTGTCCACTGTTTTATAGACACCAAGCGTTATTGATGCCTAATAATTAAGGTGAGGTCACGCAATGTAATTAAGGACAGGCACCCATTGTATAGGACACGAGAGTTTCATCTGTCCACCGTTTTATAGACACCAAGCGTTATTGATGCCTAATAATTAAGGTGAGGTCACGCTATGGAATTAAGGCCAGGCGCCCATTGTATAGGAGACGAGAGTTTCGCCTGTCCACTGTTTTATAGTCACCAAGCGTTATTGATGCCTAATAATTAAGGTGAGGTCATGATATGTAATTAAGGACAGGCACCCGTTGTATAGGAGACGAGCGTTTCGCCTGTCCACCGTTTTATAGACACCAAGCGTTATTGATGCCTAATAATTAAGGTGAGGTCATGCTATGGAATTAAGGACAGGCGCCCATTGTATAGGAGACGAGAGTTTCGCCTGTCCACTGTTTTATAGTCACCAAGCTTTATTGATGCCTAATAATTATGGTGAGGTCATGCTATGGAATTAAGGACAGGCACCCATTGTATAGGACACGAGAGTTTCGTCTGTCCACCGTTTTATAGACACCAAGCGTTATTGATGCCTAATAATTAAGGTGAGGTCATGCTATGGAATTAAGGACAGGCACCCATTGTATAGGACACGAGAGTTTCATCTGTCCACCGTTTTATAGACACCAAGCGTTATTGATGCCTAATAATTAAGGTGAGGTCACGCTATGGAATTAAGGACTGGGGCCCATTGTATAGGAGACGAGAGTTTCGTCTGTCCACCGTTTTATAGACACCAAGCATTATGGATGCCTAATAATTAAGGTGAGGTCACGCTATGGAATTAAGGACAGGCGCCCATTGTATAGCAGACGAGAGTTTCGTCTGTCCACCGTTTTATAGACACCAAGCGTTATTGATGCCTAATAATTAAGGTGAGGTCACGCTATGGAATTAAGGACAGGCGCCTATTATATAGGAGACGAGAGTTTCGTCTGTCCACTGTTTTATAGACACCAAGCGTTATTGATGCCTAATAATTAAGGTGAGGTCACGCTATGGAATTAAGGACAGGCGCCCATTGTATAGGAAACGAGAGTTTCGTCGGTCCACTGTTTTATAGACACCAAGCGTTATTGATGCCTAATAATTAAGGTGAGGTCACGCTATGGAATTAAGAACAGGCACCCATTGTATAGGACACGAGAGTTTCATCTGTCCACCGTTTTATAGACACCAAGCGTTATTGATGCCTAATAATTAAGGTGAGGTCACGCTATGGAATTAAGGAGAGGCACCCATTGTATAGGACACGAGAGTTTCATCTGTCCACTGTTTTATAGACACCAAGCGTTATTGATGACTAATAATTTAGGTGAGGTCACGCTATGGAATTAAGGACAGGCGCCCATTGAATAGGACACGAGAGTTTCGTCTGTCCACTGTTTTATAGACACCAAGCGTTATTGATGCCTAATAATTAAGGTGAGGTCACGCTATGGAATTAAGGACAGGCACCCATTGTATAGGACACGAGAGTTTCATCTGTACACCGTTTTATAGACACCAAGCGTTATTGATGCCTAATAAATAAGGTGAGGTCACGCTATGGAATTAAGGACAGGCACCCATTGTATAGGACACGAGAGTTTCGTCTGTCCACTGTTTTATAGACACCAAGCGTTATTGATGCCTAATAATTAAGGTGAGGTCACGCTATGGAATTAAGGACAGGCACCCATTGTATAGGACACGAGAGTTTCGTCTGTCCATTGTTTTATAGACACCAAGCGTTATTGATGCCTAATAATTAAGGTGAGGTCACGCTATGTAATTAAGGAGAGGCACCCATTGTATAGGAGACGGGAGTTTCGTCTGTCCACTGTTTTATAGACACCAAGCGTTATTGATGCCTAATAATTAAGGTGAGGTCATGATATGAAATAAAGGACAGGCACCCATTGTATAGGACACGAGAGTTTCGTCTGTCCACTGTTTTATAGACACCAAGCGTTATTGATGCCTAATAATTAAGGTGAGGTCATGATATGTAATAAAGGACAGGCACCCATTGTATAGGACACGAGAGTTTCGTCTGTCCACTCTTTTATAGACACCAAGCGTTATTGATGCCTAATAATTAAGGTGAGGTCATGATATGTAATTAAGGACAGGCGCCCATTGTATAGGACACGAGAGTTTCGTCTTTCCACTGTTTTATAGACACCAAGCCTTATTGATGCCTAATAATTAAGGTGAGGTCATGATATGTAATTAAGGACAGGCGCCCATTGTATAGGACACGAGAGTTTCGTCTGTCCACTGTTTTATAGACACCAAGCGTTATTGATACCTAATAATTAAGGTGAGGTCACGCTATGTAATTAAGGACAGGCGCCCATTGTATAGGACACGAGAGTTTCGTCGGTCCACCGTTTTATAGACACCAAGCGTTATTGCTGCCTAATAATTAAGGTGAGGTCACGCTATGTAATTAAGGACAGGCACCCATTGTATAGGACACGAGAGTTTCGTCTGTCCACCGTTTTATAGACACCAAGCGTTATTGATGCCTAATAATTAAGGTGAGGTCACGCTATGGAATTAAGGACAGGCACCCATTGTATAGTACACGAGAGTTTCGTCTGTCCACTGTTTTATAGACACCAAGCGTTATTGATGCCTAATAATTAAGGTGAGGTCATGGTATGTAATTAAGGACAGGCGCCCATTGTATAGGACACGAGAGTTTCGTCTGTCCACCGTTTTATAGACACCAAGCGTTATTGATGCCTAATAATTAAGGTGAAGTCACGCTATGGAATGAAGGACAGGCACCCATTGTATAGGACACGAGAGTTTCGTCTGTCCACCGTTTTATAGACACCAAGCGTTATTGATGCCTAATAATTAAGGTGAGGTCACGCTATGGAATTAAGGACAGGCGCCCATTGTATAGGACACGAGAGTTTCAACTGTCCACTGTTTTACAGACACCAAGCGTTATTGATGCCTAATAATTAAGGTGAGGTCATGATATGTAATTAAGGACAGGCACCCATTGTATAGGACACGAGAGTTTCGTCGGTCCACCGTTTTATAGACACCAAGCGTTATTGATGCCTAATAATTAAGGTGAAGCCACGCTATGGAATTAAGGACAGGCGCCCATTGTATAGGACACGAGAGTTTCGTCTGTCCACTGTTTTATAGTCACCAAGCGTTATTGATGCCTAATAATTAAGGTGAGGTCACGCTATGGAATTAAGGACAGGCACCCATTGTATAGGACACGAGAGTTTCATCTGTCCACTGTTTTATAGTCACCAAGCATTATTGATGCCTAATAATTAAGGTGAGGTCACGCTATGGAATTAAGGACAGGCGCCCATTGTATAGGACACGAGAGTTTCGTCTGTCCACCGTTTTATAGACACCAAGCGTTATTGATGCCTAATAATTAAGGTGAGGTCACGCTACGTAATTAAGGACAGGCACCCATTGTATAGGACACGAGAGTTTCGTCTGTCCACTGTTTTATAGACACCAAGCGTTATTGATGCCTAATAATTAAGGTGAGGTCACGCTATGTAATTAAGGACAGGCACCCATTGTATAGGACACGGGAGTTTCGTCTGTCCACTGTTTTATAGACACCAAGCGTTATTGATGCCTAATAATTAAGGTGAAGTCACGCTATGGAATTAAGGACAGGCGCCCATTGTATAGGACACGAGAGTTTCGTCTGTCCACTGTTTTATAGTCACCAAGCGTTATTGATGCCTAATAATTAAGGTGAGGTCACGCTATGGAATTAAGGACAGGCACCCATTGTATAGGACACGAGAGTTTCATCTGTCCACTGTTTTATAGTCACCAAGCATTATTGATGCCTAATAATTAAGGTGAGGTCACGCTATGGAATTAAGGACAGGCGCCCATTGTATAGGACACGAGAGTTTCGTCTGTCCACCGTTTTATAGACACCAAGCGTTATTGATGCCTAATAATAATGAAGGTGAGGTCACGCTACGTAATTAAGGACAGGCACCCATTGTATAGGACACGAGAGTTTCGTCTGTCCACTGTTTTATAGACACCAAGCGTTATTGATGCCTAATAATTAAGGTGAGGTCACGCTATGTAATTAAGGACAGGCACCCATTGTATAGGACACGCGAGTTTCGTCTGTCCACTGTTTTATAGACACCAAGCGTTATTGATGCCTAATAATTAAGGTGAGGTCACGCTATGTAATTAAGGACAGGCACCCATTGTATAGGACACGGGAGTTTCGTCTGTCCACTGTTTTATAGACACCAAGCGTTATTGATGCCTAATAATTAAGGTGAGGTCACGCTATGTAATTAAGGACAGGCACCCATTGTATAGGACACGAGAGTTTCATCTGTCCACCGTTTTATAGACACCAAGCGTTATTGATGTCTAATAATTAAGGTGAGGTCACGCTATGGAATTAAGGACAGGCACCCATTGTATAGGACACGGGAGTTTCGCCTGTCCACTGTTTTTTGGACACCAAGCGTTATTGATGCCTAATAATTAAGGTGAGGTCATGATATGTAATTAAAGACAGGCACCCATTGTATAGGACACGAGAGTTTCGTCTGTCCACCGTTTTATGGACACCAAGCGTTATTGATGCCTAATAATTAAGGTGAGGTCACGCTATGTAATTAAGGACAGGCACCCATTGTATAGGACACGAGAGTTTCGTCTGTCCACCGTTTTATAGACACCAAGCGTTATTGATGCCTAATAATTAAGGTGAGGTCATGATATGTAAATAAGGACAGGCACCCATTGTATAGGACACGAGAGTTTCGCCTGTCCACTGTTTTATAGACACCAAGCGTTATTGATGCCTAATAATTAAGGTGAGGTCACGCTATGTAATTAAGGACAGGCACCCATTGTATAGGACACGAGAGTTTCGTCTGTCCACCGTTTTATAGACACCAAGCGTTATTGATGCCTAATAATTAAGGTGAGGTCACGCTATGGAATTAAGGACAGGCACCCATTGTATAGGACACGAGAGTTTCGTCTGTCCACTGTTTTATAGACACCAAGCGTTATTGATGCCTAATAATTAAGGTGAGGTCACGCTATGGAATTAAGGACAGGCACCCATTGTATAGGACACGAGAGTTTCATCTGTCCACCGTTTTATAGACACCAAGCGTTATTGATGCCTAATAATTAAGGCGAGGTCACGCTATGGAATTAAGGAGAGGCACCCATTGTATAGGACACGAGAGTTTCATCTGTCCACTGTTTTATAGACACCAAGCGTTATTGATGCCTAATAATTAAGGTGAGGTCACGCTATGTAATTAAGGACAGGCACCCATTGTATAGGAGACGGGAGTTTCGTCTGTCCACTGTTTTATAGACACCAAGCGTTATTGATGCCTAATAATTAAGGTGAGGTCATGATATGTAATTAAGGACAGGCACCCATTGTATAGGACACGAGAGTTTCGCCTGTCCACCGTTTTATAGACACCAAGCGTTATTGATGCCTAATAATTAAGGTGAGGTCACGCTATGGAATTAAGGACAGGCGCCCATTGTATAGGACACGAGAGTTTCGTCTGTCCACTGTTTTATAGACACCAAGCGTTATTGATGCCTAATAATTAAGGTGAGGTCACGCTATGGAATTAAGGACAGGCACCCATTGTATAGGACACGAGAGTTTCATCTGTCCACTGTTTTATAGACACCAAGCGTTATTGATGCCTAATAATTAAGGTGAGGTCATGATATGTAATTAAGGACAGGCACCCATTGTATAGGACACGAGAGTTTCATCTGTCCACTGTTTTATAGACACCAAGCGTTATTGATGCCTAATAATTAAGGTGAGGTCAGGCTATGGAATTAAGGACAGGCACCCATTGTATAGGACACGAGAGTTTCGTCTGTCCACTGTTTTATAGACACCAAGCGTTATTGATGCCTAATAATTAAGGTGAGGTCAGGCTATGGAATTAAGGACAGGCACCCATTGTATAGGACACGAGAGTTTCGTCTGTCCACTGTTTTATAGACACCAAGCGTTATTGATGCCTAATAATTAAGGTGAGGTCAGGCTATGGAATTAAGGACAGGCACCCATTGTATAGGACACGAGAGTTTCGTCGGTCCACTGTTTTATAGACACCAAGCGTTATTGATGCCTAATAATTACGGTGAGGTCACGCTATGGAATTAAGGACAGGCGCCCATTGTATAGGACACGAGAGTTTCGTCGGTCCACTGTTTTATAGACACCAAGCGTTATTGATGCCTAATAATTAAGGTGAGGTCAGGCTATGGAATTAACGACAGGCACCCATCGTATAGGACACGAGAGTTTCGTCTGTCCACCGTTTTATAGACACCAAGCGTTATTGATGCCTAATAATTAAGGTGAGGTCATGATATGTAATTAAGGACAGGCACCCATTGCATAGGAAACGAGAGTTTCGTCTGTCCACCGTTTTATAGACACCAAGCGTTATTGATGCCTAATAATTAAGGTGAGGTCACGCTATGGAATTAAGGACAGGCGCCCCTTGTATGGGAGACGAGAGTTTCGCCTGTCCACTGTTTTATAGACACCAAGCGTTATTGATGCCTAATAATTAAGGTGAGGTCACGCTATGGAATTAAGGAGGGGCGCCCATTGTATAGGACACGAGAGTTTCGCCTGTCCACCGTTTTATAGACACCAAGAGTTATTGATGCCTAATAATTAAGGTGAGGTCACGCTATGGAATTAAGGAGAGGCGCCCATTGTATAGGACACGAGAGTTTCGCCTGTCCACCGTTTTATAGACACCAAGCGTTATTGATGCCTAATAATTAAAGGTGAGGTCACGCTATGGAATTAAGGACAGGCGCCCATTGTATAGGACACGAGAGTTTCGTCTGTCCACTGTTTTATAGACACCAAGCGTTATTGATGCCTAATAATTAAGGTGAGGTCACGCTATGGAATTAAGGACAGGCACCCATTGTATAGGACACGAGAGTTTCGCCTGTCCACTGTTTTATAGACACCAAGCGTTATTGATGCCTAATAATTAAGGTGAGGTCACGCTATGTAATTAAGGACTGGCACCCATTGTATAGGAGACGGGAGTTTCGTCTGTCCACTGTTTTATAGACACCAAGCGTTATTGATACCTAATAATAAAGGTGAGGTCATGATATGTAATTAAGGACAGGCACCCATTGTATAGGACACGAGAGTTTCGTCTGTCCACCGTTTTATAGACACCAAGCGTTATTGATGCCTAATAATTAAGGTGAGGTCATGATATGTAATTAAGGACAGGCACCCATTGTATAGGACACAAGAGTTTCGTCTGTCCACCGTTTTATAGACACCAAGGGTTATTGATGCCTAATAATTAAGGTGAGGTCACGCTATGTAATAAAGGACAGACGCCCATTGTATAGGACACGAGAGTTTCGCCTGTCCACCGTTTTATAGACACCAAGCGTTATTGATGCCTAATAATTATGGTGAGGTCACGCTATGGAATTAAGGACAGGCGCCCATTGTATAGGACACGAGAGTTTCATCCGTCCACCGTTTTATAGACGCCAAGCATTATTGATGCCTAATAATTAAGGTGAGGTCACGCTATGGAATTAAGGACAGGCGCCCATTGTATAGGACACGAGAATTTCATCTGTCCACTGTGTTATAGACACCAAGCGTTATTGATGCCTAATAATTAAGGTGAGGTCACGCAATGTAATTAAGGACAGGCACCCATTGTATAGGACACGAGAGTTTCATCTGTCCACCGTTTTATAGACACCAAGCGTTATTGATGCCTAATAATTAAGGTGAGGTCACGCTATGGAATTAAGGCCAGGCGCCCATTGTATAGGAGACGAGAGTTTCGCCTGTCCACTGTTTTATAGTCACCAAGCGTTATTGATGCCTAATAATTAAGGTGAGGTCATGATATGTAATTAAGGACAGGCACCCGTTGTATAGGAGACGAGCGTTTCGCCTGTCCACCGTTTTATAGACACCAAGCGTTATTGATGCCTAATAATTAAGGTGAGGTCATGCTATGGAATTAAGGACAGGCGCCCATTGTATAGGAGACGAGAGTTTCGCCTGTCCACTGTTTTATAGTCACCAAGCTTTATTGATGCCTAATAATTAAGGTGAGGTCATGCTATGGAATTAAGGACAGGCACCCATTGTATAGGACACGAGAGTTTCGTCTGTCCACCGTTTTATAGACACCAAGCGTTATTGATGCCTAATAATTAAGGTGAGGTCATGCTATGGAATTAAGGACAGGCACCCATTGTATAGGACACGAGAGTTTCATCTGTCCACCGTTTTATAGACACCAAGCGTTATTGATGCCTAATAATTAAGGTGAGGTCACGCTATGGAATTAAGGACTGGGGCCCATTGTATAGGAGACGAGAGTTTCGTCTGTCCACCGTTTTATAGACACCAAGCATTATGGATGCCTAATAATTAAGGTGAGGTCACGCTATGGAATTAAGGACAGGCGCCCATTGTATAGCAGACGAGAGTTTCGTCTGTCCACCGTTTTATAGACACCAAGCGTTATTGATGCCTAATAATTAAGGTGAGGTCACGCTATGGAATTAAGGACAGGCGCCTATTATATAGGAGACGAGAGTTTCGTCTGTCCACTGTTTTATAGACACCAAGCGTTATTGATGCCTAATAATTAAGGTGAGGTCACGCTATGGAATTAAGGACAGGCGCCCATTGTATAGGAAACGAGAGTTTCGTCGGTCCACTGTTTTATAGACACCA
Organism: Meconema thalassinum; assembly: GCA_946902985.2. Classification (NCBI taxonomy): domain Eukaryota; kingdom Metazoa; phylum Arthropoda; class Insecta; order Orthoptera; family Tettigoniidae; genus Meconema; species Meconema thalassinum. The sequence continues at coordinate 213,847,568 of OX336388.2, read as the reverse complement.
AGCGTTATTGATGCCTAATAATTAAGGTAAGGTCACGCTATGGAATTAAGGACAGGCGCCCATTGTATAGGACACGAGAGTTTCGTCTGTCCACTGTTTTATAGACACCAAGCGTTATTGATGCCAAATAATTAAGGTGAGGTCACGCTATGGAATTAAGGCCAGGCACCCATTGTATAGGACACGAGAGTTTCATCTGTCCACCGTTTTACAGACACCAAGCGTTATTGATGCCTAATAATTAAGGTGAGGTCACGCTATGGAATTAAGGACAGGCACCCATTGTATAGGACACGAGAGTTTCGTCTGCCCACTGTTTTATAGACACCAAGCGTTATTGATGCCTAATAATTAAGGTGAGGTCACGCTATGGAATTAAGAACAGGCACCCATTGTATAGGACACGAGAGTTTCATCTGTCCACCGTTTTATAGACACCAAGCGTTATTGATGCCTAATAATTAAGGTGAGGTCACGCTATGGAATTAAGGAGAGGCACCCATTGTATAGGACACGAGAGTTTCATCTGTCCACTGTTTTATAGACACCAAGCGTTATTGATGACTAATAATTTAGGTGAGGTCACGCTATGGAATTAAGGACAGGCGCCCATTGAATAGGACACGAGAGTTTCGTCTGTCCACTGTTTTATAGACACCAAGCGTTATTGATGCCTAATAATTAAGGTGAGGTCACGCTATGGAATTAAGGACAGGCACCCATTGTATAGGACACGAGAGTTTCATCTGTACACCGTTTTATAGACACCAAGCGTTATTGATGCCTAATAAATAAGGTGAGGTCACGCTATGGAATTAAGGACAGGCACCCATTGTATAGGACACGAGAGTTTCGTCTGTCCACTGTTTTATAGACACCAAGCGTTATTGATGCCTAATAATTAAGGTGAGGTCACGCTATGGAATTAAGGACAGGCACCCATTGTATAGGACACGAGAGTTTCGTCTGTCCATTGTTTTATAGACACCAAGCGTTATTGATGCCTAATAATTAAGGTGAGGTCACGCTATGTAATTAAGGAGAGGCACCCATTGTATAGGAGACGGGAGTTTCGTCTGTCCACTGTTTTATAGACACCAAGCGTTATTGATGCCTAATAATTAAGGTGAGGTCATGATATGAAATAAAGGACAGGCACCCATTGTATAGGACACGAGAGTTTCGTCTGTCCACTGTTTTATAGACACCAAGCGTTATTGATGCCTAATAATTAAGGTGAGGTCATGATATGTAATAAAGGACAGGCACCCATTGTATAGGACACGAGAGTTTCGTCTGTCCACTCTTTTATAGACACCAAGCGTTATTGATGCCTAATAATTAAGGTGAGGTCATGATATGTAATTAAGGACAGGCGCCCATTGTATAGGACACGGGAGTTTCGTCTGTCCACTGTTTTATAGACACCAAGCGTTATTGATGCCTAATAATTAAGGTGAGGTCACGATATGTAATTAAGGACAGGCGCCCATTGTATAGGACACGAGAGTTTCGTCTTTCCACTGTTTTATAGACACCAAGCCTTATTGATGCCTAATAATTAAGGTGAGGTCATGATATGTAATTAAGGACAGGCGCCCATTGTATAGGACACGAGAGTTTCGTCTGTCCACTGTTTTATAGACACCAAGCGTTATTGATACCTAATAATTAAGGTGAGGTCACGCTATGTAATTAAGGACAGGCGCCCATTGTATAGGACACGAGAGTTTCGTCTGTCCACTGTTTTATAGACACCAAGCGTTATTGATGCCTAATAATTAAGGTGAGGTCACGCTATGGAATTAAGGACAGGCACCCATTGTATAGGACACGAGAGTTTCGCCTGTCCACTGTTTTATAGACACCAAGCGTTATTGATGCCTAATAATTAAGGTGAGGTCACGCTATGTAATTAAGGACTGGCACCCATTGTATAGGAGACGGGAGTTTCGTCTGTCCACTGTTTTATAGACACCAAGCGTTATTGATACCTAATAATAAAGGTGAGGTCATGATATGTAATTAAGGACAGGCACCCATTGTATAGGACACGAGAGTTTCGTCTGTCCACCGTTTTATAGACACCAAGCGTTATTGATGCCTAATAATTAAGGTGAGGTCATGATATGTAATTAAGGACAGGCACCCATTGTATAGGACACAAGAGTTTCGTCTGTCCACCGTTTTATAGACACCAAGGGTTATTGATGCCTAATAATTAAGGTGAGGTCACGCTATGTAATAAAGGACAGACGCCCATTGTATAGGACACGAGAGTTTCGCCTGTCCACCGTTTTATAGACACCAAGCGTTATTGATGCCTAATAATTATGGTGAGGTCACGCTATGGAATTAAGGACAGGCGCCCATTGTATAGGACACGAGAGTTTCATCCGTCCACCGTTTTATAGACGCCAAGCATTATTGATGCCTAATAATTAAGGTGAGGTCACGCTATGGAATTAAGGACAGGCGCCCATTGTATAGGACACGAGAATTTCATCTGTCCACTGTTTTATAGACACCAAGCGTTATTGATGCCTAATAATTAAGGTGAGGTCACGCAATGTAATTAAGGACAGGCACCCATTGTATAGGACACGAGAGTTTCATCTGTCCACCGTTTTATAGACACCAAGCGTTATTGATGCCTAATAATTAAGGTGAGGTCACGCTATGGAATTAAGGCCAGGCGCCCATTGTATAGGAGACGAGAGTTTCGCCTGTCCACTGTTTTATAGTCACCAAGCGTTATTGATGCCTAATAATTAAGGTGAGGTCATGATATGTAATTAAGGACAGGCACCCGTTGTATAGGAGACGAGCGTTTCGCCTGTCCACCGTTTTATAGACACCAAGCGTTATTGATGCCTAATAATTAAGGTGAGGTCATGCTATGGAATTAAGGACAGGCGCCCATTGTATAGGAGACGAGAGTTTCGCCTGTCCACTGTTTTATAGTCACCAAGCTTTATTGATGCCTAATAATTAAGGTGAGGTCATGCTATGGAATTAAGGACAGGCACCCATTGTATAGGACACGAGAGTTTCGTCTGTCCACCGTTTTATAGACACCAAGCGTTATTGATGCCTAATAATTAAGGTGAGGTCATGCTATGGAATTAAGGACAGGAACCCATTGTATAGGACACGAGAGTTTCATCTGTCCACCGTTTTATAGACACCAAGCGTTATTGATGCCTAATAATTAAGGTGAGGTCACGCTATGGAATTAAGGACTGGGGCCCATTGTATAGGAGACGAGAGTTTCGTCTGTCCACCGTTTTATAGACACCAAGCATTATGGATGCCTAATAATTAAGGTGAGGTCACGCTATGGAATTAAGGACAGGCGCCCATTGTATAGCAGACGAGAGTTTCGTCTGTCCACCGTTTTATAGACACCAAGCGTTATTGATGCCTAATAATTAAGGTGAGGTCACGCTATGGAATTAAGGACAGGCGCCTATTATATAGGAGACGAGAGTTTCGTCTGTCCACTGTTTTATAGACACCAAGCGTTATTGATGCCTAATAATTAAGGTGAGGTCACGCTATGGAATTAAGGACAGGCGCCCATTGTATAGGAAACGAGAGTTTCGTCGGTCCACTGTTTTATAGACACCAAGCGTTATTGATGCCTAATAATTAAGGTAAGGTCACGCTATGGAATTAAGGACAGGCGCCCATTGTATAGGACACGAGAGTTTCGTCTGTCCACTGTTTTATAGACACCAAGCGTTATTGATGCCTAATAATTAAGGTGAGGTCACGCTATGGAATTAAGGCCAGGCACCCATTGTATAGGACACGAGAGTTTCATCTGTCCACCGTTTTACAGACACCAAGCGTTATTGATGCCTAATAATTAAGGTGAGGTCACGCTATGGAATTAAGGACAGGCACCCATTGTATAGGACACGAGAGTTTCGTCTGCCCACTGTTTTATAGACACCAAGCGTTATTGATGCCTAATAATTAAGGTGAGGTCACGCTATGGAATTAAGAACAGGCACCCATTGTATAGGACACGAGAGTTTCATCTGTCCACCGTTTTATAGACACCAAGCGTTATTGATGCCTAATAATTAAGGTGAGGTCACGCTATGGAATTAAGGAGAGGCACCCATTGTATAGGACACGAGAGTTTCATCTGTCCACTGTTTTATAGACACCAAGCGTTATTGATGACTAATAATTTAGGTGAGGTCACGCTATGGAATTAAGGACAGGCGCCCATTGAATAGGACACGAGAGTTTCGTCTGTCCACTGTTTTATAGACACCAAGCGTTATTGATGCCTAATAATTAAGGTGAGGTCACGCTATGGAATTAAGGACAGGCACCCATTGTATAGGACACGAGAGTTTCATCTGTACACCGTTTTATAGACACCAAGCGTTATTGATGCCTAATAAATAAGGTGAGGTCACGCTATGGAATTAAGGACAGGCACCCATTGTATAGGACACGAGAGTTTCGTCTGTCCACTGTTTTATAGACACCAAGCGTTATTGATGCCTAATAATTAAGGTGAGGTCACGCTATGGAATTAAGGACAGGCACCCATTGTATAGGACACGAGAGTTTCGTCTGTCCATTGTTTTATAGACACCAAGCGTTATTGATGCCTAATAATTAAGGTGAGGTCACGCTATGTAATTAAGGAGAGGCACCCATTGTATAGGAGACGGGAGTTTCGTCTGTCCACTGTTTTATAGACACCAAGCGTTATTGATGCCTAATAATTAAGGTGAGGTCATGATATGAAATAAAGGACAGGCACCCATTGTATAGGACACGAGAGTTTCGTCTCTCCACTGTTTTATAGACACCAAGCGTTATTGATGCCTAATAATTAAGGTGAGGTCATGATATGTAATAAAGGACAGGCACCCATTGTATAGGACACGAGAGTTTCGTCTGTCCACTCTTTTATAGACACCAAGCGTTATTGATGCCTAATAATTAAGGTGAGGTCATGATATGTAATTAAGGACAGGCGCCCATTGTATAGGACACGGGAGTTTCGTCTGTCCACTGTTTTATAGACACCAAGCGTTATTGATGCCTAATAATTAAGGTGAGGTCACGATATGTAATTAAGGACAGGCGCCCATTGTATAGGACACGAGAGTTTCGTCTTTCCACTGTTTTATAGACACCAAGCCTTATTGATGCCTAATAATTAAGGTGAGGTCATGATATGTAATTAAGGACAGGCGCCCATTGTATAGGACACGAGAGTTTCGTCTGTCCACTGTTTTATAGACACCAAGCGTTATTGATACCTAATAATTAAGGTGAGGTCACGCTATGTAATTAAGGACAGGCGCCCATTGTATAGGACACGAGAGTTTCGTCGGTCCACCGTTTTATAGACACCAAGCGTTATTGCTGCCTAATAATTAAGGTGAGGTCACGCTATGTAATTAAGGACAGGCACCCATTGTATAGGACACGAGAGTTTCGTCTGTCCACCGTTTTATAGACACCAAGCGTTATTGATGCCTAATAATTAAGGTGAGGTCACGCTATGGAATTAAGGACAGGCACCCATTGTATAGTACACGAGAGTTTCGTCTGTCCACTGTTTTATAGACACCAAGCGTTATTGATGCCTAATAATTAAGGTGAGGTCATGGTATGTAATTAAGGACAGGCGCCCATTGTATAGGACACGAGAGTTTCGTCTGTCCACCGTTTTATAGACACCAAGCGTTATTGATGCCTAATAATTAAGGTGAAGTCACGCTATGGAATGAAGGACAGGCACCCATTGTATAGGACACGAGAGTTTCGTCTGTCCACCGTTTTATAGACACCAAGCGTTATTGATGCCTAATAATTAAGGTGAGGTCACGCTATGGAATTAAGGACAGGCGCCCATTGTATAGGACACGAGAGTTTCAACTGTCCACTGTTTTACAGACACCAAACGTTATTGATGCCTAATAATTAAGGTGAGGTCATGATATGTAATTAAGGACAGGCACCCATTGTATAGGACACGAGAGTTTCGTCGGTCCACCGTTTTATAGACACCAAGCGTTATTGATGCCTAATAATTAAGGTGAAGTCACGCTATGGAATTAAGGACAGGCGCCCATTGTATAGGACACGAGAGTTTCGTCTGTCCACTGTTTTATAGTCACCAAGCGTTATTGATGCCTAATAATTAAGGTGAGGTCACGCTATGGAATTAAGGACAGGCACCCATTGTATAGGACACGAGAGTTTCATCTGTCCACTGTTTTATAGTCACCAAGCATTATTGATGCCTAATAATTAAGGTGAGGTCACGCTATGGAATTAAGGACAGGCGCCCATTGTATAGGACACGAGAGTTTCGTCTGTCCACCGTTTTATGGACACCAAGCGTTATTCATGCCTAATAATTAAGGTGAGGTCACGCTACGTAATTAAGGACAGGCACCCATTGTATAGGACGCGAGAGTTTCGTCTGTCCACTGTTTTATAGACACCAAGCGTTATTGATGCCTAATAATTAAGGTGAGGTCACGCTATGTAATTAAGGACAGGCACCCATTGTATAGGACACGGGAGTTTCGTCTGTCCACTGTTTTATAGACACCAAGCGTTATTGATGCCTAATAATTAAGGTGAAGTCACGCTATGGAATTAAGGACAGGCGCCCATTGTATAGGACACGAGAGTTTCGTCTGTCCACTGTTTTATAGTCACCAAGCGTTATTGATGCCTAATAATTAAGGTGAGGTCACGCTATGGAATTAAGGACAGGCACCCATTGTATAGGACACGAGAGTTTCATCTGTCCACTGTTTTATAGTCACCAAGCATTATTGATGCCTAATAATTAAGGTGAGGTCACGCTATGGAATTAAGGACAGGCGCCCATTGTATAGGACACGAGAGTTTCGTCTGTCCACCGTTTTATAGACACCAAGCGTTATTGATGCCTAATAATTAAGGTGAGGTCACGCTACGTAATTAAGGACAGGCACCCATTGTATAGGACACGAGAGTTTCGTCTGTCCACTGTTTTATAGACACCAAGCGTTATTGATGCCTAATAATTAAGGTGAGGTCACGCTATGTAATTAAGGACAGGCACCCATTGTATAGGACACGCGAGTTTCGTCTGTCCACTGTTTTATAGACACCAAGCGTTATTGATGCCTAATAATTAAGGTGAGGTCACGCTATGTAATTAAGGACAGGCACCCATTGTATAGGACACGGGAGTTTCGTCTGTCCACTGTTTTATAGACACCAAGCGTTATTGATGCCTAATAATTAAGGTGAGGTCACGCTATGTAATTAAGGACAGGCACCCATTGTATAGGACACGAGAGTTTCATCTGTCCACCGTTTTATAGACACCAAGCGTTATTGATGTCTAATAATTAAGGTGAGGTCACGCTATGGAATTAAGGACAGGCACCCATTGTATAGGACACGGGAGTTTCGCCTGTCCACTGTTTTTTGGACACCAAGCGTTATTGATGCCTAATAATTAAGGTGAGGTCATGATATGTAATTAAAGACAGGCACCCATTGTATAGGACACGACAGTTTCGTCTGTCCACCGTTTTATGGACACCAAGCGTTATTGATGCCTAATAATTAAGGTGAGGTCACGCTATGTAATTAAGGACAGGCACCCATTGTATAGGACACGAGAGTTTCGTCTGTCCACCGTTTTATAGACACCAAGCGTTATTGATGCCTAATAATTAAGGTGAGGTCATGATATGTAAATAAGGACAGGCACCCATTGTATAGGACACGAGAGTTTCGCCTGTCCACTGTTTTATAGACACCAAGCGTTATTGATGCCTAATAATTAAGGTGAGGTCACGCTATGTAATTAAGGACAGGCACCCATTGTATAGGACACGAGAGTTTCGTCTGTCCACCGTTTTATAGACACCAAGCGTTATTGATGCCTAATAATTAAGGTGAGGTCACGCTATGGAATTAAGGACAGGCACCCATTGTATAGGACACGAGAGTTTCGTCTGTCCACTGTTTTATAGACACCAAGCGTTATTGATGCCTAATAATTAAGGTGAGGTCACGCTATGGAATTAAGGACAGGCACCCATTGTATAGGACACGAGAGTTTCATCTGTCCACCGTTTTATAGACACCAAGCGTTATTGATGCCTAATAATTAAGGCGAGGTCACGCTATGGAATTAAGGAGAGGCACCCATTGTATAGGACACGAGAGTTTCATCTGTCCACTGTTTTATAGACACCAAGCGTTATTGATGCCTAATAATTAAGGTGAGGTCACGCTATGTAATTAAGGACAGGCACCCATTGTATAGGAGACGGGAGTTTCGTCTGTCCACTGTTTTATAGACACCAAGCGTTATTGATGCCTAATAATTAAGGTGAGGTCATGATATGTAATTAAGGACAGGCACCCATTGTATAGGACACGAGAGTTTCGCCTGTCCACCGTTTTATAGACACCAAGCGTTATTGATGCCTAATAATTAAGGTGAGGTCACGCTATGGAATTAAGGACAGGCACCCATTGTATAGGACACGAGAGTTTCGTCTGTCCACTGTTTTATAGACACCAAGCGTTATTGATGCCTAATAATTAAGGTGAGGTCACGCTATGTAATTAAGGACAGGCACCCATTGTATAGGACACGAGAGTTTCGTCTGTCCACTGTTTTATAGACACCAAGCGTTATTGATGCCTAATAATTAAGGTGAGGTCATTCTATGTAATTAAGGACAGGCACCCATTGAATAGGACACGATAGTTCCGTCTGTCCACTGTTTTATAGACACCAAGCGTTATTGATGCCTAATAATTAAGGTGAGGTCACGCTATGTAATTAAGGACAGGCACCCATTGTATAGGACACGAGAGTTTCGCTTGTCCACCGTTTTATAGACACCAAGCGTTATTGATGCCTAATAATTAAGGTGAGGTCACGCTATGGAATTAAGGACAGGCACCCATTGTATAGGACACGAGAGTTTCGTCTGTCCACCGTTTTATAGACACCAAGCGTTATTGATGCCTAATAATTAAGGTGAGGTCACGCTATGGAATTAAGGACAGGCGCCCATTGTATAGGACACGAGAGTTTCGCCTGTCCACTGTTTTATAGACACCAAGCGTTATTGATGCCTAATAATTAAGGTGAGGTCACGATATGTAATTAAGGACAGGCGCCCATTGTATAGGACACGAGAGTTTCGTCTGTCCACCGTTTTATAGACACCAAGCGTTATTGATGCCTAATAATTAAGGTGAGGTCACGCTATGGAATTAAGGACAGGCACCCATTGTATAGGACACGAGAGTTTCGTCTGTCCACCGTTTTATAGACACCAAGCGTTATTGATGCCTAATAATAATGGTGAGGTCATGCTATGGAATTAAGGACAGGCACCCATTGTATAGGACACGAGAGTTTCATCTGTCCACGGTTTTATAGACACCAAGCGTTATTGATGCCTAATAATTAAGGTGAGGTCACGCTATTGAATTAAGGACAGGCACCCATTGTATAGGACACGAGAGTTTCATCTGTCAACCGTTTTATAGACACCAAGCGTTATTGATGCCTAATAATTAAGGTGAGGTCACGCTATGGAATTAAGGACAGGCGCCCATTGTATAGGACACGAGAGTTTCGCCTGTCCACTGTTTTATAGACACCAAGCGTTATTGATGCCTAATAATTAAGGTGAGGTCACGATATGTAATTAAGGACAGGCGCCCATTGTATAGGACACGAGAGTTTCGTCTGTCCACTGTTTTATAGACACCAAGCGTTATTGATGCCTAATAATTAAGGTGAGGTCATGCTATGGAATTAAGGACAGGCACCCATTGTATAGGACACGAGAGTTTCGTCGGTCCACCGTTTTATAGACACCAAGCGTTATTGATGCCTAATAATTAAGGTGAGGTCATGATATGTAATTAAGGACAGGCGACCATTGTATAGGACACGAGAGTTTCGACTGTCCACTGTTTTATAGACACCAAGCGTTATTGATGCCTAATAATTAAGGTGAGGTCATGATATATAATTAAGGACAGGCACCCATTGTATAGGACACGAGAGTTTCGTCTGTCCACCGTTTTATAGACACGAAGCGTTATTGATGCCTAATAATTAAGGTGAGGTCACGCTATGGAATTAAGGATAGGCGCCCATTGTATAGGACACGAGAGTTTCGTCTGTCCACTGTTTTATAGACACCAAGCGTTATTGATGCCTAATAATTAAGGTGAGGTCACGCTATGGAATTAAGGACAGGCGCCCATTGTATAGGACACGAGAGTTTCATCTGTCCACTGCTTTATAGACACCAAGCGTTATTGATGCCTAATAATTAAGGTGAGGTCATGATATGTAATTAAGGACAGGCACCCATTGTATAGGACACGAGAGTTTCATCTGTCCACTGTTTTATAGACACCAAGCGTTATTGATGCCTAATAATTAAGGTGAGGTCAGGCTATGGAATTAAGGACAGGAACCCATTGTATAGGACACGAGAGTTTCGTCTGTCCACTGTTTTATAGACACCAAGCGTTATTGATGCCTAATAATAAAGGTGAGGTCAGGCTATGGAATTAAGGACAGGCACCCATTGTATAGGACACGAGAGTTTCGTCTGTCCACTGTTTTATAGACACCAAGCGTTATTGATGCCTATTAATTAAGGTGAGGTCATGATATGTAACAAAGGACATGCGCCCATTGTATAGGACACGAGAGTTTCGTCTGTCCACTGTTTTATAGACACCAAGCGTTATTGATGCCTAATAATTAAGGTGAGGTCAGGCTATGGAATTAAGGACAGGCACCCATTGTATAGGACACGAGAGTTTCGTCGGTCCACTGTTTTATAGACACCAAGCGTTATTGATGCCTAATAATTACGGTGAGGTCACGCTATGGAATTAAGGACAGGCGCCCATTGTATAGGACACGAGAGTTTCGTCGGTCCACTGTTTTATAGACACCAAGCGTTATTGATGCCTAATAATTAAGGTGAGGTCAGGCTATGGAATTAAGGACAGACACCCATCGTATAGGACACGAGAGTTTCGTCTGTCCACCGTTTTATAGACACCAAGCGTTATTGATGCCTAATAATTAAGGTGAGGTCATGATATGTAATTAAGGACAGGCACCCATTGCATAGGAAACGAGAGTTTCGTCTGTCCACCGTTTTATAGACACCAAGCGTTATTGATGCCTAATAATTAAGGTGAGGTCACGCTATGGAATTAAGGACAGGCGCCCATTGTATGGGAGACGAGAGTTTCGCCTGTCCACTGTTTTATAGACACCAAGCGTTATTGATGCCTAATAATTAAGGTGAGGTCACGCTATGGAATTAAGGAGAGGCGCCCATTGTATAGGACACGAGAGTTTCGCCTGTCCACCGTTTTATAGACACCAAGAGTTATTGATGCCTAATAATTAAGGTGAGGTCACGCTATGGAATTAAGGAGAGGCGCCCATTGTATAGGAGACGAGAGTTTCGCCTGTCCACTGTTTTATAGTCACCAAGCTTTATTGATGCCTAATAATTAAGGTGAGGTCATGCTATGGAATTAAGGACAGGCACCCATTGTATAGGACACGAGAGTTTCGTCTGTCCACCGTTTTATAGACACCAAGCGTTATTGATGCCTAATAATTAAGGTGAGGTCATGCTATGGAATTAAGGACAGGCACCCATTGTATAGGACACGAGAGTTTCATCCGTCCACCGTTTTATAGACACCAAGCGTTATTGATGCCTAATAATTAAGGTGAGGTCACGCTATGGAATTAAGGACTGGGGCCCATTGTATAGGAGACGAGAGTTTCGTCTGTCCACCGTTTTATAGACACCAAGCGTTATGGATGCCTAATAATTAAGGTGAGGTCACGCTATGGAATTAAGGACAGGCGCCCATTGTATAGCAGACGAGAGTTTCGTCTGTCCACCGTTTTATAGACACCAAGAGTTATTGATGCCTAATAATTAAGGTGAGGTCACGCTATGGAATTAAGGACAGGCGCCTATTATATAGGAGACGAGAGTTTCGTCTGTCCACTGTTTTATAGACACCAAGCGTTATTGATGCCTAATAATTAAGGTGAGGTCACGCTATGGAATTAAGGACAGGCGCCCATTGTATAGGAAACGAGAGTTTCGTCGGTCCACTGTTTTATAGACACCAAGCGTTATTGATGCCTAATAATTAAGGTAAGGTCACGCTATGGAATTAAGGACAGGCGCCCATTGTATAGGACACGAGAGTTTCGTCTGTCCACTGTTTTATAGACACCAAGCGTTATTGATGCCTAATAATTAAGGTGAGGTCACGCTATGGAATTAAGGACAGGCACTCATTGTATAGGAAACGAGAGTTTCATCTGTCCACCGTTTTATAGACACCAAGCGTTATTGATGCCTAATAATTAAGGTGAGGTCACGCTATGGAATTAAGGACAGGCACCCATTGTATAGGACACGAGAGTTTCGTCTGTCCACTGTTTTATAGACACCAAGCGTTATTGATGCCTAATAATTAAGGTGAGGTCACGCTATGGAATTAAGGACAGGCACCCATTGTATAGGACACGAGAGTTTCATCTGTCCACCGTTTTATAGACACCAAGCGTTATTGATGCCTAATAATTAAGGTGAGGTCACGCTATGGAATTAAGGAGAGGCACCCATTGTATAGGACACGAGAGTTTCATCTGTCCACTGTTTTATAGACACCAAGCGTTATTGATGACTAATAATTTAGGTGAGGTCACGCTATTGAATTAAGGACAAGCGCCCATTGTATAGGACACGAGAGTTTCGTCTGTCCACTGTTTTATAGACACCAAGCGTTATTGATGCCTAATAATTAAGGTGAGGTCACGCTATGGAATTAAGGACAGGCACCCATTGTATAGGACACGAGAGTTTCATCTGTCCACCGTTTTATAGACACCAAGCGTTATTGATGCCTAATAATTAAGGTGAGGTCATGCTATGGAATTAAGGACAGGCACCCATTGTATAGGACACGAGAGTTTCATCTGTCCACCGTTTTATAGACACCAAGCGTTATTGATGCCTAATAATTAAGGTGAGGTCACGCTATGGAATTAAGGACAGGCACCCATTGTATAGGACACGAGAGTTTCATCTGTACACCGTTTTATAGACACCAAGCGTTATTGATGCCTAATAAATAAGGTGAGGTCACGCTATGGAATTAAGGACAGGCACCCATTGTATAGGACACGAGAGTTTCGTCTGTCCACTGTTTTATAGACACCAAGCGTTATTGATGCCTAATAATTAAGGTGAGGTCACGCTATGGAATTAAGGACAGGCACCCATTGTATAGGACACGAGAGTTTCGTCTGTCCATTGTTTTATAGACACCAAGCGTTATTGATGCCTAATAATTAAGGTGAGGTCACGCTATGGAATTAAGGAGAGGCGCTCATTGTATAGGACACGAGAGTTTCGCCTGTCCACCGTTTTATAGACACCAAGAGTTATTGATGCCTAATAATTAAGGTGAGGTCACGCTATGGAATTAAGGAGAGGCGCCCATTGTATAGGACACGAGAGTTTCGCCTGTCCACCGTTTTATAGACACCAAGCGTTAATGATGCCTAATAATTAAAGGTGAGGTCACGCTATGGAATTAAGGACAGGCGCCCATTGTATAGGACACGAGAGTTTCGTCTGTCCACTGTTTTATAGACACCAAGCGTTATTGATGCCTAATAATTAAGGTGAGGTCACGCTATGGAATTAAGGACAGGCACCCATTGTATAGGACACGAGAGTTTCGCCTGTCCACTGTTTTATAGACACCAAGCGTTATTGATGCCTAATAATTAAGGTGAGGTCACGCTATGTAATTAAGGACAGGCACCCATTGTATAGGAGACGGGAGTTTCGTCTGTCCACTGTTTTATAGACACCAAGCGTTATTGATACCTAATAATAAAGGTGAGGTCATGATATGTAATTAAGGACAGGCACCCATTGTATAGGACACGAGAGTTTCGTCTGTCCACCGTTTTATAGACACCAAGCGTTATTGATGCCTAATAATTAATTTGAGGTCATGATATGTAATTAAGGACAGGCACCCATTGTATAGGACACAAGAGTTTCGTCTGTCCACCGTTTTATAGACACCAAGGGTTATTGATGCCTAATAATTAAGGTGAGGTCACGCTATGTAATAAAGGACAGACGCCCATTGTATAGGAAACGAGAGTTTCGCCTGTCCACCGTTTTATAGACACCAAGAGTTATTGATGCCTAATAATTATGGTGAGGTCACGCTATGGAATTAAGGACAGGCGCCCATTGTATAGGACACGAGAGTTTCATCTGTCCCCCGTTTTATAGACGCCAAGCGTTATTGATGCCTAATAATTAAGGTGAGGTCACGCTATGGAATTAAGGACAGGCGCCCATTGTATAGGACACGAGAGTTTCATCTGTCCACTGTTTTATAGACACCAAGCGTTATTGATGCCTAATAATTAAGGTGAGGTCACGCAATGTAATTAAGGACAGGCACCCATTGTATAGGACACGAGAGTTTCATCTGTCCACCGTTTTATAGACACCAAGCGTTATTGATGCCTAATAATTAAGGTGAGGTCACGCTATGGAATTAAGGCCAGGCGCCCATTGTATAGGAGACGAGAGTTTCGCCTGTCCACTGTTTTATAGTCACCAAGCGTTATTGATGCCTAATAATTAAGGTGAGGTCATGATATGTAATTAAGGACAGGCACCCGTTGTATAGGAGACGAGCGTTTCGCCTGTCCACCGTTTTATAGACACCAAGCGTTATTGATGCCTAATAATTAAGGTGAGGTCATGCTATGGAATTAAGGACAGGCGCCCATTGTATAGGAGACGAGAGTTTCGCCTGTCCACTGTTTTATAGTCACCAAGCTTTATTGATGCCTAATAATTAAGGTGAGGTCATGCTATGGAATTAAGGACAGGCACCCATTGAATAGGACACGAGAGTTTCGTCTGTCCACCGTTTTATAGACACCAAGCGTTATTGATGCCTAATAATTAAGGTGAGGTCATGCTATGGAATTAAGGACAGGCACCCATTGTATAGGACACGAGAGTTTCATCCGTCCACCGTTTTATAGACACCAAGCGTTATTGATGCCTAATAATTAAGGTGAGGTCACGCTATGGAATTAAGGACTGGGGCCCATTGTATAGGAGACGAGAGTTTCGTCTGTCCACCGTTTTACAGACACCAAGCGTTATGGATGCCTAATAATTAAGGTCAGGTCACGCTATGGAATTAAGGACAGGCGCCCATTGTATAGCAGACGAGAGTTTCGTCTGTCCACCGTTTTATAGACACCAAGCGTTATTGATGCCTAATAATTAAGGTGAGGTCACGCTATGGAATTAAGGACAGGCGCCTATTATATAGGAGACGAGAGTTTCGTCTGTCCACTGTTTTATAGACACCAAGCGTTATTGATGCCTAATAATTAAGGTGAGGTCACGCTATGGAATTAAGGACAGGCGCCCATTGTATAGGAAACGAGAGTTTCGTCGGTCCACTGTTTTATAGACACCAAGCGTTATTGATGCCTAATAATTAAGGTAAGGTCACGCTATGGAATTAAGGACAGGCGCCCATTGTATAGGACACGAGAGTTTCGTCTGTCCACTGTTTTATAGACACCAAGCGTTATTGATGCCTAATAATTAAGGTGAGGTCACGCTATGGAATTAAGGACAGGCACTCATTGTATAGGAAACGAGAGTTTCATCTGTCCACCGTTTTATAGACACCAAGCGTTATTGATGCCTAATAATTAAGGTGAGGTCACGCTATGGAATTAAGGACAGGCACCCATTGTATAGGACACGAGAGTTTCGTCTGTCCACTGTTTTATAGACACCAAGCGTTATTGATGCCTAATAATTAAGGTGAGGTCACGCTATGGAATTAAGGACAGGCACCCATTGTATAGGACACGAGAGTTTCATCTGTCCACCGTTTTATAGACACCAAGCGTTATTGATGCCTAATAATTAAGGTGAGGTCACGCTATGGAATTAAGGAGAGGCACCCATTGTATAGGACACGAGAGTTTCATCTGTCCACTGTTTTATAGACACCAAGCGTTATTGATGACTAATAATTTAGGTGAGGTCACGCTATTGAATTAAGGACAAGCGCCCATTGTATAGGACACGAGAGTTTCGTCTGTCCACTGTTTTATAGACACCAAGCGTTATTGATGCCTAATAATTAAGGTGAGGTCACGCTATGGAATTAAGGACAGGCACCCATTGTATAGGACACGAGAGTTTCATCTGTCCACCGTTTTATAGACACCAAGCGTTATTGATGCCTAATAATTAAGGTGAGGTCATGCTATGGAATTAAGGACAGGCACCCATTGTATAGGACACGAGAGTTTCATCTGTCCACCGTTTTATAGACACCAAGCGTTATTGATGCCTAATAATTAAGGTGAGGTCACGCTATGGAATTAAGGACAGGCACCCATTGTATAGGACACGAGAGTTTCATCTGTACACCGTTTTATAGACACCAAGCGTTATTGATGCCTAATAAATAAGGTGAGGTCACGCTATGGAATTAAGGACAGGCACCCATTGTATAGGACACGAGAGTTTCGTCTGTCCACTGTTTTATAGACACCAAGCGTTATTGATGCCTAATAATTAAGGTGAGGTCACGCTATGGAATTAAGGACAGACACCCATTGTATAGGACACGAGAGTTTCGTCTGTCCATTGTTTTATAGACACCAAGCGTTACTGATGCCTAATAATTAAGGTGAGGTCACGCTATGTAATTAAGGAGAGGCACCCATTGTATAGGAGACGGGAGTTTCGTCTGTCCACTGTTTTATAGACACCAAGCGTTATTGATGCCTAATAATTAAGGTGAGGTCATGATATGAAATAAAGGACAGGCACCCATTGTATAGGACACGAGAGTTTCGTCTGTCCACTGTTTTATAGACACCAAGCGTTATTGATGCCTAATAATTAAGGTGAGGTCATGATATGTAATAAAGGACAGGCACCCATTGTATAGGACACGAGAGTTTCGTCTGTCCACTGTTTTATAGACACCAAGCGTTATTGATGCCTAATAATTAAGGTGAGGTCATGATATGTAATTAAGGACAGGCGCCCATTGTATAGGACACGGGAGTTTCGTCTGTCCACTGTTTTATAGACACCAAGCGTTATTGATGCCTAATAATTAAGGTGAGGTCATGATATGTAATTAAGGACAGGCGCCCATTGTATAGGACACGAGAGTTTCGTCTTTCCACTGTTTTATAGATACCAAGCGTTATTGATGCCTAATAATTAAGGTGAGGTCATGATATGTAATTAAGGACAGGCGCCCATTGTATAGGACACGAGAGTTTCGTCTGTCCACTGTTTTATAGACACCAAGCGTTATTGATACCTAATAATTAAGGTGAGGTCACGCTATGTAATTAAGGACAGGCGCCCATTGTATAGGACACGAGAGTTTCGTCGGTCCACCGTTTTATAGACACCAAGCGTTATTGCTGCCTAATAATTAAGGTGAGGTCACGCTATGTAATTAAGGACAGGCACCCATTGTATAGGACACGAGAGTTTCGTCTGTCCACCGTTTTATAGACACCAAGCGTTATTGATGCCTAATAATTAAGGTGAGGTCACGCTATGGAATTAAGGACAGGCACCCATTGTATAGGACACGAGAGTTTCGTCTGTCCACTGTTTTATAGACACCAAGCGTTATTGATGCCTAATAATTAAGGTGAGGTCATGGTATGTAATTAAGGACAGGCGCCCTTTGTATAGGACACGAGAGTTTCGTCTGTCCACCGTTTTATAGACACCAAGCGTTATTGATGCCTAATAATTAAGGTGAAGTCACGCTATGGAATTAAGGACAGGCACCCATTGTATAGGACACGAGAGTTTCGTCTGTCCACCGTTTTATAGACACCAAGCGTTATTGATGCCTAATAATTAAGGTGAGGTCACGCTATGGAATTAAGGACAGGCGCCCATTGTATAGGACACGAGAGTTTCAACTGTCCACTGTTTTACAGACACCAAGCGTTATTGATGCCTAATAATTAAGGTGAGGTCATGATATGTAATTAAGGACAGGAACCCATTGTATAGGACACGAGAGTTTCGTCGGTCCACCGTTTTATAGACACCAAGCGTTATTGATGCCTAATAATTAAGGTGAAGTCACGCTATGGAATTAAGGACAGGCGCCCATTGTATAGGACACGAGAGTTTCGTCTGACCACTGTTTTATAGTCACCAAGCGTTATTGATGCCTAATAATTAAGGTGAGGTCACGCTATGGAATTAAGGACAGGCACCCATTGTATAGGACACGAGAGTTTCATCTGTCCACTGTTTTATAGTCACCAAGCATTATTGATGCCTAATAATTAAGGTGAGGTCACGCTATGGAATTAAGGACAGGCGCCCATTGTATAGGACACGAGAGTTTCGTCTGTCCACCGTTTTATAGACACCAAGCGTTATTGATGCCTAATAATTAAGGTGAGGTCACGCTACGTAATTAAGGACAGGCACCCATTGTATAGGACACGAGAGTTTCGTCTGTCCACTGTTTTATAGACACCAAGCGTTATTGATGCCTAATAATTAAGGTGAGGTCACGCTATGTAATTAAGGACAGGCACCCATTGTATAGGACACGGGAGTTTCGTCTGTCCACTGTTTTATAGACACCAAGCGTTATTGATGCCTAATAATTAAGGTGAAGTCACGCTATGGAATTAAGGACAGGCGCCCATTGTATAGGACACGAGAGTTTCGTCTGTCCACTGTTTTATAGTCACCAAGCGTTATTGATGCCTAATAATTAAGGTGAGGTCACGCTATGGAATTAAGGACAGGCACCCATTGTATAGGACACGAGAGTTTCATCTGTCCACTGTTTTATAGTCACCAAGCATTATTGATGCCTAATAATTAAGGTGAGGTCACGCTATGGAATTAAGGACAGGCGCCCATTGTATAGGACACGAGAGTTTCGTCTGTCCACCGTTTTATAGACACCAAGCGTTATTGATGCCTAATAATTAAGGTGAGGTCACGCTACGTAATTAAGGACAGGCACCCATTGTATAGGACACGAGAGTTTCGTCTGTCCACTGTTTTATAGACACCAAGCGTTATTGATGCCTAATAATTAAGGTGAGGTCACGCTATGTAATTAAGGACAGGCACCCATTGTATAGGACACGCGAGTTTCGTCTGTCCACTGTTTTATAGACACCAAGCGTTATTGATGCCTAATAATTAAGGTGAGGTCACGCTATGTAATTAAGGACAGGCACCCATTGTATAGGACACGGGAGTTTCGTCTGTCCACTGTTTTATAGACACCAAGCGTTATTGATGCCTAATAATTAAGGTGAGGTCACGCTATGTAATTAAGGACAGGCACCCATTGTATAGGACACGAGAGTTTTATCTGTCCACCGTTTTATAGACACCAAGCGTTATTGATGTCTAATAATTAAGGTGAGGTCACGCTATGGAATTAAGGACAGGCACCCATTGTATAGGACACGGGAGTTTCGCCTGTCCACTGTTTTTTGGACACCAAGCGTTATTGATGCCTAATAATTAAGGTGAGGTCATGATATGTAATTAAAGACAGGCACCCATTGTATAGGGCACGAGAATTTCGTCTGTCCACCGTTTTATGGACACCAAGCGTTATTGATGCCTAATAATTAAGGTGAGGTCACGCTATGTAATTAAGGACAGGCACCCATTGTATAGGACACGAGAGTTTCGTCTGTCCACCGTTTTATAGACACCAAGCGTTATTGATGCCTAATAATTAAGGTGAGGTCATGATATGTAATTAAGGACAGGCACCCATTGTATAGGACACGAGAGTTTCGCCTGTCCACTGTTTTATAGACACCAAGCGTTATTGATGCCTAATAATTAAGGTGAGGTCACGCTATGTAATTAAGGACAGGCACCCATTGTATAGGACACGAGAGTTTCGTCTGTCCACCGTTTTATAGACACCAAGCGTTATTGATGCCTAATAATTAAGGTGAGGTCACGCTATGGAATTAAGGACAGGTACCCATTGTATAGGACACGAGAGTTACGTCTGTCCACCGTTTTATAGACACCAAGCGTTATTGATGCCTAATAATTAAGGTGAGGTCATGCTATGGAATTAAGGACAGGCGCCCATTGTATAGGAGACGAGAGTTTCGTCTGTCCACTGTTTTATAGACACCAAGCGTTATTGATGCCTAATAATTAAGGTGAGGTCACGCTATGGAATTAAGGACAGGCACCCATTGTATAGGACACGGGAGTTTCGTCTGTCCACTGTTTTATAGACACCAAGCGTTATTGATGCCTAATAAATAAGGTGAGGTCATGCTATGGAATTAAGGACAGGCGCCCATTGTATAGGAGACGAGAGATTCGTCTGTCCACTGTTTTATAGACACCAAGCGTTATTGATGCCTAATAACTAAGGTGAGGTCACGCTATGGAATTAAGGACAGGCACCCATTGTATAGGACACGAGAGTTTCGCCTGTCCACTGTTTTATAGACACCAAGCGTTATTGATGCCTAATAATTAAGGTGAGGTCATGCTATGGAATTAAGGACAGGCACCCATTGTATAGGACACGAGAGTTTCGCCTGTCCACCGTTTTATAGACACCAAGCGTTATTGATGCCTAATAATTAAGGTGAGGTCACGCTATGGAATTAAGGACAGGCACCCATTGTAGAGGACACGAGAGTTGCATCTGTCCACCGTTTTATAGACACCAAGCGTTATTGATGCCTAATAATTAAGGTGAGGTCATGCTATGTAATTAAGGACAGGCGCCCATTGTATAGGACACGAGAGTTTCGTCTGTCCATCGTTTTATAGACACCAAGCGTTATTGATGCCTAATAATTAAGGTGAGGTCACGCTATGGAATTAAGGACAGGCACCCATTGTATAGGACACGAGAGTTGCATCTGTCCACCGTTTTATAGACACCAAGCGTTATTGATGCCTAATAATTTAGGTGAGGTCATGCTATGGAATTAAGGACAGGCACCCATTGTATAGGACACGAGAGTTTCGTCTGTCCACTGTTTTATAGACACCAAGCGTTATTGATGCCTAATAATTAAGGTGAGGTCATGCTATGTAATTAAGGACAGGCGCCCATTGTATAGGACACGAGAGTTTCGTCTGTCCACCGATTTATAGACACCAAGCGTTATTGATGCCTAATAATTAAGGTGAGGTCATGCTATGGAATTAAGGACAGGCGCCCATTGTATAGGACACGAGAGTTTCATCTGTCCACTGTTTTATAGACACCAAGCGTTATTGATGCCTAATAATTAAGGTGAGGTCACGCTATGGAATTAAGGACAGGCACCCATTGTATAGGACACGAGAGTTTCGTCTGTCCACTGTTTTATAGACACCAAGCGTTATTGATGCCTAATAATTAAGGTGAGGTCACGCTATGTAATTAAGGACAGGCACCCATTGTATAGGACACGAGAGTTTCGCCTGTCCACTGTTTTATAGACACCAAGCGTTATTGATGCCTAATAATTAAGGTGAAGTCATGCTATGGAATTAAGGACAGGCGCCCATTGTATAGGACACGAGAGTTTCGTCTGTCCACTGTTTTATAGACACCAAGCGTTATTGATGCCTAATAATTAAGGTGAGGTCACGCTATGTAATTAAGGACAGGCACCCATTGTATAGGACACGAGAGTTTCGCCTGTCCACTGTTTTATAGACACCAAGCGTTATTGATGCCTAATAATTAAGGTGAAGTCATGCTATGGAATTAAGGACAGGCGCCCATTGTATAGGACAAGAGAGTTTCGTCTGTCCACTGTTTTATAGACACCAAGCGTTATTGATGCCTAATAATTAAGGTGAAGTCATGCTATGGAATTAAGGACAGGCGCCCATTGTATAGGACACGAGAGTTTCGTCTGTCCACTGTTTTATAGACACCAAGCGTTATTGATGCCTAATAATTAAGGTGAAGTCATGCTATGGAATTAAGGACAGGCGCCCATTGTATAGGACACGAGAGTTTCGTCTGTCCACTGTTTTATAGACACCAAGCGTTATTGATGCCTAATAATTAAGGTGAGGTCATGCTATGTAATTAAGGACAGGCACCCATTGTATAGGACACGAGAGTTTCGCCTGTCCACTGTTTTATAGACACCAAGCGTTATTGATGCCTAATAATTAAGGTGAGGTCATGCTATGGAATTAAGGACAGGCACCCATTGTATAGGACACGAGAGTTTCGCCTGTCCACCGTTTTATAGACACCAAGCGTTATTGATGCCTAATAATTAAGGTGAGGTCACGCTATGGAATTAAGGACAGGCACCCATTGTATAGGACACGAGAGTTGCACCTGTCCACCGTTTTATAGACACCAAGCGTTATTGATGCCTAATAATTAAGGTGAGGTCATGCTATGTAATTAAGGACAGGCGCCCATTGTATAGGACACGAGAGTTTCGTCTGTCCATCGTTTTATAGACACCAAGCGTTATTGATGCCTAATAATTAAGGTGAGGTCACGCTATGGAATTAAGGACAGGCACCCATTGTATAGGACACGAGAGTTGCATCTGTCCACCGTTTTATAGACACCAAGCGTTATTGATGCCTAATAATTAAGGTGAGGTCATGCTATGGAATTAAGGACAGGCACCCATTGTATAGGACACGAGAGTTTCGTCTGTCCACTGTTTTATAGACACCAAGCGTTATTGATGCCTAATAATTAAGGTGAGGTCATGCTATGGTATTAAGGACAGGCACCCATTGTATAGGACACGAGAGTTTCGTCTGTCCACTGTTTTATAGACACCAAGCGTTATTGATGCCTAATAATTAAGGTGAGGTCATGCTATGTAATTAAGGACAGGCGCCCATTGTATAGGACACGAGAGTTTCGTCTGTCCACCGTTTTATAGACACCAAGCGTTATTGATGCCTAATAATTAAGGTGAGGTCATGCTATGGAATTAAGGACAGGCGCCCATTGTATAGGACACGAGAGTTTCATCTGTCCACTGTTTTATAGACACCAAGCGTTATTGATGCCTAATAATTAAGGTGAGGTCACGCTATGGAATTAAGGACAGGCACCCATTGTATAGGACACGAGAGTTTCGTCTGTCCACTGTTTTATAGACACCAAGCGTTATTGATGCCTAATAATTAAGGTGAGGTCACGCTATGTAATTAAGGAAAGGCACCCGTGGTATAGGACACGAGAGTTTCGCCTGTCCACTGTTTTATAGACACCAAGCGTTATTGATGCCTAATAATTAAGGTGAAGTCATGCTATGGAATTAAGGACAGGCGCACATTGTATAGGACACGAGAGTTTCGTCTGTCCACTGTTTTATAGACACCAAGCGTTATTGATGCCTAATAATTAAGGTGAGGTCACGCTATGTAATTAAGGACAGGCACCCATTGTATAGGACACGAGAGTTTCGCCTGTCCACTGTTTTATAGACACCAAGCGTTATTGATGCCTAATAATTAAGGTGAAGTCATGCTATGGAATTAAGGACAGGCGCCCATTGTATAGGACACGAGAGTTTCGTCTGTCCACTGTTTTATAGACACCAAGCGTTATTGATGCCTAATAATTAAGGTGAGGTCACGCTATGTAATTAAGGACAGGCACCCATTGTACAGGACACGAGAGTTTCGCCTGTCCACTGTTTTATAGACACCAAGCGTTATTGATGCCTAATAATTAAGGTGAGGTCACGCTATGGAATTAAGGACAGGCACCCATTGTATAGGACACGAGAGTTTCGCCTGTCCACTGTTTTATAGACACCAAGCGTTATTGATGCCTAATAATTAAGGTGAAGTCATGCTATGGAATTAAGGACAGGCGCCCATTGTATAGGACACGAGAGTTTCGTCTGTCCACTGTTTTATAGACACCAAGCGTTATTGATGCCTAATAATTAAGGTGAGGTCACGCTATGGAATTAAGGACAGGCACCCATTGTATAGGACACGAGAGTTTCGCCTGTCCACCGTTTTATAGACACCAAGCGTTATTGATGCCTAATAATTAAGGTGAGGTCACGCTATGGAATTAAGGACAGGCACCCATTGTATAGGACACGAGAGTTGCATCTGTCCACCGTTTTATAGACACCAAGCGTTATTGATGCCTAATAATTAAGGTGAGGTCATGCTATGTAATTAAGGACAGGCGCCCATTGTATAGGACACGAGAGTTTCGTCTGTCCATCGTTTTATAGACACCAAGCGTTATTGATGCCTAATAATTAAGGTGAGGTCACGCTATGGAATTAAGGACAGGCACCCATTGTATAGGACACGAGAGTTGCATCTGTCCACCGTTTTATAGACACCAAGCGTTATTGATGCCTAATAATTAAGGTGAGGTCATGCTATGGAATTAAGGACAGGCACCCATTGTTTAGGACACGAGAGTTTCGTCTGTCCACTGTTTTATAGACACCAAGCGTTATTGATGCCTAATAATTAAGGTGAGGTCATGCTATGGTATTAAGGACAGGCACCCATTGTATAGGACACGAGAGTTTCGTCTGTCCACTGTTTTATAGACACCAAGCGTTATTGATGCCTAATAATTAAGGTGAGGTCATGCTATGTAATTATGGACAGGCGCCCATTGTATAGGACACGAGAGTTTCGTCTGTCCACCGTTTTATAGACACCAAGCGTTATTGATGCCTAATAATTAAGGTGAGGTCATGCTATGGAATTAAGGACAGGCGCCCATTGTATAGGACACGAGAGTTTCATCAGTCCACTGTTTTATAGACACCAAGCGTTATTGATGCCTAATAATTAAGGTGAGGTCACGCTATGGAATTAAGGACAGGCACCCATTGTATAGGACACGAGAGTTTCGTCTGTCCACTGTTTTATAGACACCAAGCGTTATTGATGCCTAATAATTAAGGTGAGGTCACGCTATGTAATTAAGGACAGGCACCCATTGTATAGGACACGAGATTTTCGCCTGTCCACTGTTTTATAGACACCAAGCGTTATTGATGCCTAATAATTAAGGTGAAGTCATGCTATGGAATTAAGGACAGGCGCCCATTGTATAGGACACGAGAGTTTCGTCTGTCCACTGTTTTATAGACACCAAGCGTTATTGATGCCTAATAATTAAGGTGAGGTCACGCTATGTAATTAAGGACAGGCACCCATTGTATAGGACACGAGAGTTTCGCCTGTCCACTGTTTTATAGACACCAAGCGTTATTGATGCCTAATAATTAAGGTGAGGTCATGCTATGGAATTAAGGACAGGCACCCATTGTATAGGACACGAGAGTTTCGCCTGTCCACCGTTTTATAGACACCAAGCGTTATTGATGCCTAATAATTAAGGTGAGGTCACGCTATGGAATTAAGGACAGGCACCCATTGTATAGGACACGAGATTTGCATCTGTCCACCGTTTTATAGACACCAAGCGTTATTGATGCCTAATAATTAAGGTGAGGTCATGCTATGTAATTAAGGACAGGCGCCCATTGTATAGGACACGAGAGTTTCGTCTGTCCATCGTTTTATAGACACCAAGCGTTATTGATGCCTAATAATTAAGGTGAGGTCACGCTATGGAATTAAGGACAGGCACCCATTGTATAGGACACGAGAGTTGCATTTGTCCACCGTTTTATAGACACCAAGCGTTATTGATGCCTAATAATTAAGGTGAGGTCATGCTATGGAATTAAGGACAGGCACCCATTGTATAGGACACGAGAGTTTCGTCTGTCCACTGTTTTATAGACACCAAGCGTTATTGATGCCTAATAATTAAGGTGAGGTCATGCTATGGTATTAAGGACAGGCACCCATTGTATAGGACACGAGAGTTTCGTCTGTCCACTGTTTTATAGACACCAAGCGTTATTGATGCCTAATAATTAAGGTGAGGTCATGCTATGTAATTAAGGACAGGCGCCCATTGTATAGGACACGAGAGTTTCGTCTGTCCACCGTTTTATAGACACCAAGCGTTATTGATGCCTAATAATTAAGGTTAGGTCATGCTATGGAATTAAGGACAGGCGCCCATTGTATAGGACACGAGAGTTTCATCTGTCCACTGTTTTATAGACACCAGGCGTTATTGATGCCTAATAATTAAGGTGAGGTCACGCTATTGAATTAAGGACAGGCACCCATTGTATAGGACACGAGAGTTTCGTCTGTCCACTGTTTTATAGACACCAAGCGTTATTGATGCCTAATAATTAAGGTGAAGTCACGCTATGTAATTAAGGACAGGCACCCATTGTATAGGACACGAGAGTTTCATCTGTCCACTGTTTTATAGTCACCAAGCGTTATTGATGCCTAATAATTAAGGTGAGGTCACGCTATGTAATTAAGGACAGGCGCCCATTGTATAGGACACGAGAGTTTCGTCTGTCCACTGTTTTATAGACACCAAGCGTTATTCATGCCTAATAATTAAGGTGAGGTCACGCTATGTAATTAAGGACAGGCGCCCATTGTATAGGACACGAGAGTTTCGTCTGTCCACTGTTTTATAGACACCAAGCGTTATTGATGCCTAATAATTAAGGTGAGGTCATGCTATGGAATTAAGGACAGGCGCCCATTGTATAGGACACGGGAGTTTCGTCTGTCCACCTTTTTATAGACACCAAGCGTTATTGATGCCTAATAATTAAGATGAAGTCATGCTATGGAATTAAGGACAGGCGCCCATTTGCCCCGAGAAGCGCAGGTTTCTCACTCTACCATCGATGGATTAAGTCCTAATTCCGTAGTGTAACGTCTTTGTCTTATGACTCCCGACTTATCCCATGTACCTGGCATTTCTTTTTCTAGCTGGGGCCACGAAGAAACTGCGATCCGCCCATCTGGATATTGTTAGGTGGTTTTAAAACAGCACAATATAAATATATGAATCGTTGAGGAATTTGGTACCAAATGAAGGAAATAAAAAAGAGCAGGAAATATTTCCTTTTAAATATGAGAATATACCGGTATGGAACATATTGAAAGATTACATCAGTTTGCCACTTAAATTGCGGGATCGCGAGTAAATCTTTTAAGTGCCGCATTTGTCGACAGATTATCAATGTATGCTTGACATTTCACCATTCCGCTATGACAAATAGCCTAATTAAAAATAAAATTAATCATAATTATAATTATAATGATAAACTTGAGTAATCTGATGCGTAGCACATGCAAATCAGCCAAATCCTGACACAAACGCCTTGGTTAGTGCCAACAAGCAAACTGCTAAATTAACTCCGTTAGAGGGAATTTACTTTTCGTTTGCTGGTATAAAGCCTCGCCTTTACAGGGCTCTGCACGCTCCCTATTAGCTGTCGTCCGCCTGCTTTAGACTATGGAGCCTGGTATCCAGACACAGAAGATAATGTTTCAATGCTACCATTGGAAGTCGTACGATTATTATTCTGTGGTTTCCAGAAGAAATGGTACATTCTAACACGTCACTCATTCAACATGGTTAATAATTGCAAACATTTCTCAATACGTGACAAATGTTAATTACACCATACACCCCTCCACCCACTGTATCAGATATTTGAAAAAAAAATACTGAGAGAATGGCTTCAAATTTTAGATGCATGTCCACCCCATCCGCTGTCGGGGTATCAGCATCAGCGGTAGTTTGTCCAACTGAACCCTTTTATCTGCATAAGAGGCATCGGAAAAGGCACCCAGCCATCCTTTTGCCTTTTCTCCGAACGTATAGAAATGGGAATGTGTGTAAAATACACTCTACCCTTCAGTTGGTGGATATTGGTCGAAAATATCCAGGCTAGCTCAACTTCCTTCCCGACATGACTAATACATCTTAATACAAACGCTCTCTGTGAGCGGTTCCGAGGGCATTAAAGTCGTGCCCTATGTCAAGGTAAATTAAAGTATACATAAAAGCACGTACTACTGTATCCCTCGGGAGTTCGCCTATGCGGTCATAACACAGCACTTGCAACTAATGTTGCAAGACTGTACTAAGATTGCTCAACCTTTCAGTTGTCTTTCGTATTCTTAGACAACTTTCACCGCTACTGGGATGGCCTAGTATGGACACGCTACCAGTAGTATTTGAATTATGACGCAGTTGCCTGTACATTTCTAGTCAAAAACGTATTTGCTAACAAAAATTTACCTGTAAAGAGACGCTTCAAAATAGAAAGAAATCCTACACTGATCTAAAATCTGTTTTTTACATCATAAAACTGTGTTTCTGGTTCGGAAAAGTCGGAGAATATGCTAAAGTATTTGTCTTGAATTCCTTTGTGAGTATAAAAATAAAGACAGCCTTGAAGCCATTCTTCAGTGTTGCCACATTAACAATTAATATTGTATCTCCCAGTTGGTCAACATAACAATAAAGACAGACTTGAAGCCATTCTACAATGTAGCCATATTAACAATTAATATTGTCTTTCAACATAAGAGTCATTCCAATTACTGGAATAAGTGGGAAAAAAACTGAAATAAATTACAAATGATTAATATTTATGTATATTGAAGACTATTGAAGAAAATTCAGGGATGACATGTTTTGCTCGTTAAGCGAGCATCATCAGATCCAAATATACATGACAAATAGCTCTACAAAACACCATGGAGCCTACAGTGACTGCCCTCTGAAAACAAAATACCGTCAGAAAATTTTGTGAGTGTGGTAACTATTACTGAAACATATAAAGGCATTTTAGTGTCGCAAAACTTAGATGACTATACCATCGACAAATATAGTATTGTTACCACAAACTAATCAATCTTCGTAGATTACAGAATCTCACTGCTATGGATTAGCCCTTGTGGTGCCGATATATCGGCTGAGGGAGCATCTGATAAAAATGCCGATCTATCACTTATTTTTTTGTTTTATTTCCAAACACACAGCGATTAAATTATTGTAACGAAGACAACGCGGGAACCACTCCTTCTCAGATTACCTCGATAAGTTTAAGTTCCATGAATAACTGCAATTATAATAGGTATTCCTTGAAAATGCGGCAGTCAACTGACTTCCCGTGAGTGTTATCTTCTGAAGTACATGATCTTGTCTGGAGCTAATTAAGATACGTAAGATAAATAAGGCTAGCTCCTTCAGCGAAGGGGATATAAAAACGGTTCTAGTGCTAAGTGAAGTGTGCGAGAGTGAATTTTCTACTGATGAAGGCGGCTTTGATTTTACTGACGAAAATTCACCTAATGCTGGAGGACTGTAAACGAATATCATTGTAGAAATTGATCGTACTCAAAACCTATTTGATAGAATTACTCTTAGCTTGGGATATTTATAAACAATTCAATAAGTATTAACATTTTTATCACAAAAGATACTATTTAGATTGTGTAGGCAGTCAAATTTACATTAAGATTTCCAATAATTTTCTTTGGCACAGAATTGGTTTTGCAGATTTTATTAATACCCAACAGAAGGAAATTGTAATTATTTAGCTTCTAGTTCGTGAAGATTTGTTTACCTGCTAGAAAAAAAAAATACCTACACACTATCTTGAAAAAATATAGGTTGGAGATAATTTGTAACACTTGTAATTTCACTAAGCTTGGCATGGTAATTTTAGCATATTTACTTATTATTTGCTGGGCAACCAAAGGGATTAGATCTCTGTCATCAAATCTTAACTCATTTGATGACAAGGAATTAATTAATGCCTCTTCTGAATACATTTTGCTAAGCACATGGGTCCATGAAGAAGGTTATTCACCGCTGAGGGTAAGTATGTGTGCCTTGAAAACCACATTGATAGAAGAATTGGGTCCGCATATGCAATAGTTTTTCACCGCTATGGGTGCTCACGTGTGTCTTCAAAAGTTTTCTGTTAACAAATTTGGCTTTTACAGCTATGCGATAACACAAGTGCTTAGATATACCTTCCCTTAAAAAAAGTCCCTTTTAAGTAAGTTTGGCTTCGCATATGCTACACAGGAATGGGTAAAGGTGTATCTTCAAATGTCCCTACAAATTGGTTTTTGGCATACGCTTCTTGGTCTTCTCACCACTATGGGTTAACATGTGGTTCCTCAAAACATTTTTGTGGCCAAATTTAGCTCGGCATGTGCTACTCGATAATAATGGCTTCACCCCAGTATGTGTTAACAAGTGAGTCTACAAAACATTTTTGTGGGCGAATTTGGCTCCGCATGTGTCACATGAGTATCGTTTCTCCCCACTATGGGTTAAATTGTGTGTCTTCAAATATCCTTTGCGGGCAAATTTGGCTCCGCATGTGCTACACGAGAATAGCTTCTCACCAGTATGAGTTAACATGTGTGATTTCAAATTAGCTTTCAGACTACATTTGACTCCGCATGTGCTACATGAGTAACGCTTCTCACCAGTATGGGTTAACATGTGTCTGTTCAAATTGGCCTTCAGACTAAATTTGGTTCCGCATGTGCTACACGAAAAACGCTTCTCCCCGGTGTGGGTTAACAGGTGTGTCCTCAAAACATTCTTGTGAGTGAATTTGCCTCCGCATGTTTTACAGGAGTATCGCTTCTCCCTGCTATGGGTTAACATGTGTTTATTCAAATAATCCAGGAGGGCAAATTTGGCTTCGCATATGATACAAGAGTGACGTTTCTCACCAGTATGGGTTAACATGTGTGTTTTCAAATTAGATTTGTGACTAAATTTGGCTCCGCATATCCAACACGAATATCGCTTCTCCCCACTATGGATCAACAGGTTAGTCTTCAAATTTTGTTGATTTGTAATATTTCTTTCAGATACAGTGCTGGTATTCTGTCCTCTTCTATTACATAATGTGTACAACTTCCTTACAGCCGGATCCGAAGTATCAGAACATCCCACCCTGAAATCATCGGTATTAATACAATGCAGTTCGCTCATGATTATGTTGAATTATCTGAGAATGGTGAATAAAACTTTCAAAATCCAAAAATCCAACTTAAGAAATGATAACTGAACCAACATTCATTAATATCACTATCTGGAATATTGTCCTATCTAATACCTGGAACTGATCTCGTTTTTAATATTCAATGCTATGGTTCTCATACAGTCTGAATATTTTCAAATTACTTATATACTATGCAAACAAAATGGTGCGTCACATCGGAGTATTTGGAGTCATAGGTTTACTTGATAAATATGAAATCCGTATCTAATTCAAAAGTACGGATTATACATGGAAATGGCAATTAATTTTCCAGACACATTCTGTTTGCCAAAAGTAAACTTTGTCCATGATCAGGTAAATAATTGAAATTATTGAATGGTTACGAAAATTGTGTGCTAATTCATACTAGCAGTGAAAGTGTTCAACTTATTTTACAACACATTGGCCGCTTGAAAAACATGCATGTACGGGGATATGACTAATAGAATCTGGATAACTGAAATCCATCTGACTTAGGAAGTGCATGCACGTATAGATGACAGAATAATCCATATTATATTTGGATTTAGGTGGGAATTTTAGATATGCAAATCACGTGATTTCAAAATCATATGGGCTATTATGCTTCACTCTTGAAGAAATCGCAGATGAATGGTTTCTTAGAGCTACATAAATGTTTGGAGGTGAGTGATTAGCTTTAGGTCCAAGAAAATACTATACATAACGGTGGCTTGTTGTGATATACAGAAAGTGGTAAATCTTTAACATTAACCACTCCATATAGCGAACATTTATCCAACTCATTGCTGACCACGATATGACGCCCGTCTAACCACGTACTGTAGCTGGGAACATAAAATAAGCAATTTCCCCCCCCCCCCCCCAAACGATTCAATACCTGGACCTCCTATTTAACCGTCGACATATTCACACTTTGTACACTGTTATTCTAAATTAATAATCAATGTTACATTCTATGTTTCAAAATATCTGACATAAGTATCTTAGAGGTTTGCCAAACCTGGCACAATATATTAAAAGTGATGAAATAGAGTAAGAGATTTCACTTCTTGCACAAATCGTTGCATTTGCTTAAATAAAACCGCATACGCGCGTGCAAAATTGCCTGAGCTTTCGCACGGGCGGCGTATATGTTGAGTGATGTCACTCATTCTTGAGGTTACCATTCTAACTCCGCAGAACCTACACACCCTACATCGGAAGGAATTCGTTCAAAATAAAATAATCTTGGTTATCCCCTCGAGTTCTTGTCCTCCACCCGTCCTTCCTTAACAACTGAAAGGTTTCAATTCCAGTTGCCTTAGTATGTGCCATACCAAGCTATCTCCTTTATTCATAACCACTCGTCAGACTCATTTACCCTCCCCCACTCGTCCTAATACCCTTCATTAAGTGCTATATTTAATCTTTTAATTATCACTGTTTTCCTACGACACCACAATCAAATATGTCTATTTTTATTTATTCTGCAGCAAAAACAATCCAAGTTTCACATCCATATAGCGCCAAGGTTCAGGCAATGGCTTCAAAAATTACTTTTAAATACCTAGATCTACATTTCATTTAAACAGACGTCAACCCAATCTTTATATCTTATTTGCTTTGTCCATTCTGTGCCCAAGTTGGAGTCACCAACGTCTCTTAGTGTTTCAACATCCCATCGATTTCAGTATTTTTATTTTAAATCTTCCCGCTGCATTCCGTTTATTCTGTTTCAAATACAATGATTTTATTATGAAATCATTCCTCAAAAGCTAGTACACACCGTTTAGAAACATGAACAAATCCTCTGGCGATGAGGCTAAGATGGCATTGTCGTTATTAAGTCACCGAGTCAAAATTACTTTATCTTCGACCTCAATTCAACTATAATTTTTTTGGCATTTCCTTTGTTGCATGCCATATCTATAGATTGAAATGTACGAATGATAAAATGCAGTCTTACTTTATATCATTCTAAATACCAGTCTCTCTCTCATGTCTATCGAATCTGATAAAACACCAGCTGTTTGTAGACACACTCAGAATCTTGAATTGTATTCCGAAACTTTTCAAACTGTCAAACAATATCTCCAATCAACATTATACACTGTTTCATTTATACTAAATATGCCACGAACGTTTTCCTCTCGATTTTTATTCTACCAAGAACAGTGTAATACTTAATACAACTACCTTTGTTCATCAGATTCTTGTTCACTGAGCATGTCTTAAGCTAACTCGGCTGTCATCCCATCCATTTGTTTTATCATCATATTCAGCTTCTATAGGTGAGAAGCCTTGTCGTTGCAGCCATTTCTTACGGTCTTCAGCAGTCCTCTTCATATTGGTATACGAGTCACATTCCATCTTCTTGACAATGTTCTTGAGATACGATTGTCTTGGTTGTCCCATTGGTTTTTCCTCAAAAAATTACCTGGCGGAGAGTGTCATGTCTGAGTATGTGTCCCATGGATTTTGCTTTCCTTTTCTTGATCGTGTTTAACAGGCATCGATTCTCCTGAATGTGGTTCAGAACAAGCTCATGGCTTTTTTCCATCCAGCTTGTTCAGGTCATTCGTCTCCAAAACCACAGTTCAGCTGCATCAAATTTTGATTCTTCTCTTTTCGCAAGTGTCCATGTTTCACAATTATATGTCAACACACTCCAAACAAACGTATTGAGAAATGACTTCCTTATCTTCAATTTGAGGTGGCAGCAAGTTCTTCTTATTTTGAAAGGCTTTCTTCCCCAAACCCATTCTTCTCTTAATTTCTGAGATGCATCTGTTGTCATAATTAATCACACTTCACAAATAGCAAAATTCTGTTACTTGTTCAATGGCACTATCATTAAACATTATAGTAACTAAAATTGGTTATTTAGTTTTATCAAACACCATTAATTTTGTCTTCCGAGAATTAACTCTAAGCCCGAATTGTCCTAAGCATTTCTGAAAGACTTTTAACATTCTATTCATTTCATATGCGGAGTTTGCTAAAAGTGCAATATCATCTGCAAAGCGAATGCTATGAACCTGTCATCCATTAAATTGTAATCCTTTTGTTTTCTCTTTTAATTTATTTACTGCAGCTTCTATAAATATATTAAAAAGATATGGTGATAGAGTACAACCCTGCCTTACACCTCTTCTTACTTTTGCTTATCGTTTATTGCCATTAACTGTTATTTCGGTAGTTTGGTTTTTATATAAGTTCAGAATAAGGCGCCTGTCTTTCCAATTAACCCCGACTTTGGCAAATATAAGAAATATGGTTTTACAATTGACATTAACAATTGCCTTTTCTAACTCAATGAATACTATGTAGGTTTTTCGACTAACTTCCAGTCTCCTTTCTAATATCTGACGTAATGCTAGGATAGCCTCTCTAGTCCCTTTCCTTGTTCAAAATCCATACTGATCACTATCCAGATGTTGTTCAATTTTCTTGCTTAGTCTATCTTTGATGATGATCGATACAATATTTGATGCCTGTGAATGAATGGCTAAAGTTCTATAATTAGAACATTCACAAGCATTTCCTTTCTTGGGTAGTGAGATGATTCAAATTCTAATAAAATCAGGAGGTACAATTCCGTCCTCATAGCATTTAGTAATTATTTGAAAAAGGCATTCCTTAATGCTTACATAACAACATTTTATGAGCTCTGCAGGAATATTATCTATACTAGTTGCTTTATTTCCTTTCAGTTTAGTGAGTGCTGCATAAAACTCTGCTTTAGTTATAGTTGGACCTTTTTCATCTTCTTCAATTAGTTCTTCATCTTCTATATAAATACTATTGTCACTAATATCTGGACTATCATACAAATCTTCAAGGTATTCCTTCTATCGCTCACATACCTTTTCATTTTCAAACAATAGCTTCCCTTTGGAATCCTTAACTATGTTGCTTGTGATGCGTTGTTGATAGCTCAAAGATTCCACTTTAAAACAAGCGTTGTCAGGTTTCCCATTCTTCAGGTCATCCTCAATACCTACGCATACCCGCTTCGTCCAATTTTCTTTCTCCTTGCGACATTTCCTTCTTATTTGATTCTTTAGAGATTTATACGCTTGAGTGTCTATATTACTAAATTTGTTCCTGTATTCAATAAGCTATAGGATTTCCGGGGTAACCCATTTCTTTTATGGTTCCAATTTGCTTTTGTCTAGTAATTCCGTTGCAGCTGATTCTAAGCCATTTCTCATATCATCCCATCCTAAAGTCTCATCCTTAACCAATTATCTAACATCTTTAAATTTGTGTACTACATTAGGATCCTGAAGCTTATTTAAACACCATCACTTTTGTCCAAATGTTTCATTCCTCTTGAACCTTATATCACATTTAGCTACAACTAGGATGTGATCACTATCAAATTCTGCCCCCAGGGTAACTATGGCTGGCTTTTACTTGGTTCCTATATCTTTGTTTAACTACGATGTAGTCAATTTGCAACCTTCTTCTATCCTCAGGTGCTATCCAGGTGTAAAGTCTTCTCTTGGGAAGTTCGAAACAGGTATAAGTTATTACCATCTCATGTTGCTCACATAATTCGAATAATCTTTCTCCACTCACATTGACATCACCCATGCCAAACTTACCAGCATACTTAACTTCATTATGAGAGCCAACGGAAGCATTAAAATAACCCATTAAAATAATGTTTGAATTCTTCTTTACTATGTCAAACAATTATCCATTTGATCATACATTTCTTCAATTTCTTCATCATCAGCATTTGTTTATCCTTCTAATAAAAACTTCAAAGCATTAGTCATCACACTCATTGTAGGAGAACCTTCCGATCTGTCAGCTCCTGCTTTCTTCAGTTTAGAGACAATGGCATGCTGTTCCAAACAAGTTTTATAACCCTTCACATACCTGTCAAAGATCCAAAGTATTAATAAGCGAAATAATCTAACCAGATCTTCAGCGTCTATGCATCGTAGCAACTCAGTTGGTCCATAACCGATGTATGGTGGTCCCTAACTACGTAGGTCTTCTAGCGGCCAACCAATTCTGATTCAAATATTAAATATTCTCTTTTATGCTCAGCGTTTTCCCCTCCTCTTTCACTTCATTATTCTTGATATTCTTAGCCCTATACAAACGCTCTATGTGATCATTCTATGAGTCAACCTTCTATTCTATATCTATTAAAGGTTTTCACCTCATTCACTAATATTAGAGCACTTGAGCCATCATTACCAGAAAGAATTCTTAATCTTTCGATAAGCTGCATAAACAATTCCTACTTAGAAACAATTATGTAAATTTGGATATTTCTGTAGTGTCATTTAAGGAGCATGTACTGTACATCTTAGTCATTTAGCCCCGAGTACTTTGGTTGTATTTTGTATGTTTGAATATTTCTGATAACCTGTGTATTCTGATGTCTGTATTAAATTGTGTATTTGGACTGGTGTCTGGGATTGGGAAGGCGGCGGGTGTGGCCTGAAGTTAAAAACAATCACCGTGTTTGCCTGGAGTAAACGTAGGAAATCCAAAATGAACAGTTCGAGGATGGCTGGTGAGGAATTCGAGCCCACCCCTTCTCAATTTTGCCCCCTTGGCAGGACCAACAACCAAATCCAAACCTCCGGGTCGACAGCCAACTATGCTATCCACAACACCTTGAGATAGTTAGTTAGTTAGTTAGTTATTGTTGTTTTAAGGGGCGGAACCACCTTGAAATAGTCATCTAATATACTGTATAAAAGTGAAAGTCTCTATGTATGTATGTGTGTGGGTTTCTTCCGTATACAAATCTACACCGTTCCACCAATCTCAACCAAATTTTGCAAACACATAGTTTGGGACCCAGAAGGAACGGCTGCCTACATGAATTTTCGATAGTCTTTCTCATTCATCTGATATCTGCCTATTTGCACTCGAGCAAAGGCTAATAAATTCAGAAAATTAACTTATGAAGGAACGGCAAGGCCGGCCATCTCTATGGCAACAGTAGCACAATACGAGTCCACCAAGTTTCATTCTAAGCCATGCCACTCAATTTTCTCAACGGCAACACTTCCTCAAGAAGTGATCACCAGGTTTCCACTTGTCTCTGTAAGGGGCCATGCTACTCCATTTTCTCCATAACTACAGTTAAGAAGTAAACACCAGGTCATGGGCCTCCATTTTCTATCAAAACCACGATAAGAACATTAGGAATCTGAACGCCTTAAAATCTGATTACGTTTTTTTTAAATTTTATTAACAGGGGCCGATGTAGGGAATTAAAATAATAATAAAAACAAATACATCGACTAACCCTGCACGCGACCTAACGTAACAACGGCTATAGATATCATCACGAAACTTAGTATTAAGACTAAATGAGCTTAAATGATTCTGTTATTGTTGATTGATTTAGAGGCTTGGCGACATGAGGGCTATATAGCCCCATGAACTTAAGTGTGTATAATTTTTTCAGATAACCAGTGTTACTGTGATGGCTGTAGTAGTGTGTGTATTTGTAATTCAGGTGAGGATTAAAAATGAGGTTGCTGTTGCCTTCAGTTAGAAACTATCCCTGTATTTGCTTCGAGTAGAAGTGGGAAACCACGGAAATCATCTTCCAAGTTCCCTTTCCAGGTCTCAGACCAGAATTAAAATTTCTTGGCAGAGTCGGATTCAAACTCGGACTTCCAAGGCGACATCCGAGAATGTTAGCCGCTAATCCACGTGGTCGTCTAAATGTGACATTTTGGGTCTAATGGCATACTCTTGATGCCGCTGCTGTTATGGGAATTTCGAATCTTTACCTTATGACTGACGGTATCGCGCACAATATATTGTATTGTTGTGTTATACTCTCCGTTAAGGTGTGTTCTACTAGTAATATGTTTATTAATCCTAATGTTTTATGCTGCATTGTTTTAATTGTTGACATTGTTAACCTGTACCGGCTATCTTTTGTATTACAAATCAGGAATACAGTAACTGTGATAAGACTTGACTAAGACATACAGAACCAGAATAATTTGTAGCAACCAAAATGAAACAGTAACCTAAAATGATTAACCACGCAGTGAACACTCCCTCTTTCTACATAAGACATGACTATAAGAGTAAATAATTTGTACAGAACATTACCTCCTTCACTGCCCAAAACAGATACAGTACCGTAGCAAACTCACAGGTAACTGACGTCATCAATAATTCCCATAGTAATCATTAGAAGCCATGACCAGGCTCCTTTTGTACTTAGGCATGGGAGCTTTCAAATTACGCTTTTCGTACATCAAGAAACTACATCCATACTAATATATAAAAGTGAAATGGTATGTGTCTGTGTATTACTCGATCACCAAAGAACCACTGGTCCGATTTACATGAAATTTTACATGGAAGTAGCTGATTTGCTTGGTTAATATATAGGCTACTTTTGATTTCAATACTTTAAAGATGGCGACCATTTAAGTGACATCAGTGCACCCTTTGGTTTCAAACATTCATATTTCAATTTCAAATAAAAATAGAACGCTAAGAAATAGCAAACTTTTGATGGCATACACAAGGTTTAAAAATTAAATTTCTATCAGAATGGTCCTTATCACTTTTCGTGTATCTCCAACTGTTAGCGAGCAAAACCTAATTGTGTGCTAAAAACAAGGTCAATGCCAAGCGATGTAGCTGGACAAAATGTTCCATCCTTACTCTCCGTCCGCGCAGCACCTCGCCTATCCCCTGTTTTAACTGTCACCTTCACATTTCAATTTATTTATGACCAGTAGCGAAGCACGGGTACTTCAGCTAGTTGCTCATATTTATTCGAACCATTGCCTTTAGCTCTATTGTACTTCATCATTTCGTCAATTTTCAGACGCCTGTTTTCTGCTTTCTCTACTTCATGACATATGACCTTGTTCATCCATCTTTCATTCATAATGTAGTATATCCTGAGCGAACCAACATCATTACCTTCTACTCATTCTGCGTCTTCTTTCCTCTCTGACAATATTCTCTTCTACGGATTTCTTTTTCAAAGATTCAAGTTCCTTGCATTCGAGTTCTCGTCTACTTCATAACAACCAGATTGTAGTTAGAATTTGTGTTGCCCCTAGAGTTCGTTTTGTAAACCCAATTCAGATTTCGGAATCTTTCCTTGATCATAATGAAATCAATTTATGAACTGGTCTCATACCAGTATTTATAGTTCTGTTGTGTTAGTTAAAAACGTGTTAGCTGTGCCTTATTAGTGATCGGTGAAGAGTTCTACCAGCCTGCTCAATCGTTCGATATATTTCATGCATTCTACGTTTCGCCGCTATCTTTTCTTGTCTTCCGCTTCTTAACACGGCATTTCAACATTTACAATCTTCAGAATTACACCTTCTGTATTTGTTAGTAGTAATTTATAACTTCTTTATAATCTGATTGGTAGCCTGCTAGACTTATACTACTCTAATGCACGTAGTTTTCGTTTTAATTTTAACTACAATAAGCCTATAATGCTCATAATGTTCTACCCACTGTCCATGTTCCCCAGTCAATATGAGACTTATTCCCCCTAACCATTATTTGATTTAGAGCAAAATATCCTCTAGTCCCCTGGCCAGAAGTCCCATTCTTCCTGCCTGAATACATCACTAATCCAACACAAATCCAACTTCAACCGATCTATTTCCCATTTCATCTTCCTAAACCTTCCTCCGGATAATCACACTTCTAATATCCATGTTTCGACGAGTTGAATGCCAGACATCCCATTTGTCTCCTTTGTGATGTTAACCACCTCTCGAGTAGCCCTTGGCTGGAGATCAGAAAGTAGGATATGTTTACCACAAGATTGGAATTTCACAAAAGAGAAGGGAACATTACGTAGAATTATGCATAGACAGGTGCATTACCTCGGGGAGAACATTATGGTAGTATTTTCCCGTTGCAGTGGGGCAATTGGGGACGAAGTGTGGCTCAGGTAAGCAGAGGGAGTCAAGGGGTGGCAATGTGGGACAAAGTGTGGCACAGGTAAGCAGAGGGAGCCAAGGGGTGGCAATGGGGGACGAAGTGTGGCACAGGTAAGCAGAGGAAGCCAAGGGGTGGCAATGGGGGACGAAGTGTGGCACAGGTAAGCAGAGGAAGCCAAGGGGTGGCAATGGGGGACGAAGTGTGGCACAGGTAAGCAGAGGAAGCCAAGGGGTGGCAATGGGGGACGAAGTGTGGCACAGGTAAGCAGAGGAAGCCAAGGGGTGGCAATGGGGGACGAAGTGTGGTACAGGTAAGCAGAGGAAGCCAAGGGGTGGCAATGGGGGACGAAGTGTGGCACAGGTAAGCAGAGGGCGCCAAGGGGTGACAATTGGGGACAAAGTGTGGCACAGGTAAGCAGAGGAAGCCAAGGGGTGACAATGGGGGACGAAGTGTGGCACAGGTAAGCAGAGGGCGCCAAGGGGTGACAATGGGGGACGAAGTGTGACACAGGTAAGCAGAGGAAGCCAAGGGGTGGCAATGGGGGACGATGTGTGGCACAGGTAAGCAGAGGAAGCCCACGGGTAGCGATGGGAACGAAGTGTGGCACAGGTAAGCAGAGGAAGCCAAGGGGTGGCAATGGGGGACGAAGTGTGGCACAGGCAAGCAGAGGGCGCCAAGGGGTGGCGTTTGGGGGCATTATTAATTATTGTTATAGGTGTCCCCACCATCTATGGGACCAGAAAAGGATGACTACTTCCGTACTGCTACACCCCTTCATAATAAAGTAATATAAACCAATCAATTATGCATCATATCAATTTTCTGCTAGTAGTACACCACAATGTAAATACAAATGTACTGCGAACAGATTTTCATGGACGCTGCCGCACGGCTGAATGAACAATGAACCATATAATATTACATGAAGTATCTGCAATGCTTCTGTACGAAATATTAAGATACTGTCAGTCTTCCGAATAATTGGGTTAGAATAATTAAATTATATGGTGGCAAAACTACCATTTTGTCTTACTTCCGTCTCCTGAACTCATGATGCATCAGTTTGCCCCAACGTCTGATAGAGCGCGGAGGGCATATGACTTGTGGGTGGCCCTCATTCGTAGGTGGTGCTAACGGGGTGAGGTACGGCGTGAGAAGAAGCTCCGAATGGTCTCAAGAGATGGCGTGGGAATCTCAAGAAAGTCCAAAAGCTATTGCTAGGTCTCGTAAAGTTTAACATTTCAGATCGAACAGGAAAAGAAAAGAGGAAAAGACGAGACTATTCCTCCAACTATGTAAGGAATGCCACGCAGCAGATTTCAGTGACTCGTGCACGACGGTGCAGTCATTCAACAAAGTGGGCTAAAGCGAGTCGAATATGACACAACAGTTAAGAACACATATTTGTATGCGAGAAGACAACCGACAGACTTTTAATGTTTCAGCTCTGTGCAGGAAAATTCCGTGAAGGGCAGAAGGCCGAGGCCCTACTTTCGGCGTGGGTAGGATTAGAGGACACGAGAGGCTACCACAGCAGGGTTCCGTGGTTCCAGTGGTGAATCATTATGCGACACAGCGGTAAGTAGTTGCGTTCTACCAGCTCTGCAAGCTTTCACCGGAGCCAGCTACCGCTCTGTGGTGGTCTCCCAGACTCCTCCCTAAGCCAACCTGCGCGTTACCAGCTATGCAAGTTTTCATCGGAGCCAGCGACCGCTCTGTGGTGGTCTCCCGGACTCCTGCGCGTTACCAGCTCTGCAAGTTTTCACCGGAGCCAGCTGCCGCTCTGTGGCGGTCCCCCGGACTCCTCCCTAAGCTAACCTGGTCGATACCAGCTCTGCAAGTTCTCACCGGAGCCAGCTACCGCTCTGTGGCGGTCTCCCGGACTCCTCCCTAAGCAAACCTGCGCGTTGCCAGATCTGCAAGTTTTCACAGGAGCCAGCTACCGCTCTGTGGCGGTCTCCCGGACTCCTCCCTAAGCAAACCTGCGCGTTACCAGCTCTGCAAGTTCTCACCGGAGCCAGCTACCGCTCTGTGGTGGTCTCCCGGACTCCTCCCTAAGCTAACCTGCTCGTTACCAGCTCTGCAAGTTCTCACCGGAGCCAGCTACCGCTCTGTGGCGGTCTCCCGGACTCCTCCCTAAGCTAACCTGCTCGTTACCTGCTCTGCAAAATTTCACCGGAGCTAGCTACCGCTCTGTGGCGGTCTCCCGGACTCCTCCCTAAGCTAACCTGCGCGTTACCGGCTCTGCAAGTTTTCACCGGAGCCAGCTACCGCTCTGTGGTGGTCTCCCGGACTCCTCCCTAAGCTAACCTGCTCGTTACCTGCTCTGCAAAATTTCACCGGAGCCAGCTACCGCTCTGTGGCGGTCTCCCGGACTCCTCCCTAAGCTAACCTGCGCGTTACCTGCTCTGCAAGTTCTCACCGGAGCCAGCTACCGCCCTGTGTCAGTCTCCCGGACTCCTCCCTAAGCTAACCTGCGCGTTACCAGCTCTGTAAGTTCTTACCGGAGCCAGCTATCGCCCTGTGGCGGTCTCCCGGACTCCTCCCTAAGCTAACCTGTGCGTTACCTGCTCTGCAAGTTCTCACCGGAGCCAGCTACCGCCCTGTGGCAGTCTCCCGGACTCCTCCCTAAGCTAACCTGCGCGTTACCAGCTCTGTAAGTTCTCACCGGAGCCAGCTACCGCCCTGTTGCGGTCTCCCGGACTCCTCCCTAAGCTAACCTGCGCGTTACCAGCTCTGTAAGTTCTCACCGGAGCCAGCTACCGCCCTGTGGCGGTCTCCCGGACTCTCCCTAAGCTAACCTGCGCGTTACCAGCTCTGTAAGTTTTCTCCGGAGCCAGCTACCGCTCTGTGGCGGTCTCCCGGACTCCTCCCTAAGCTAACCTGCTCGTTACCTGCTCTGTAAGTTTTCTCCGGAGCCAGCTACCGCTCTGTGGCGGTCTCCCGGACTCTTCCCTAAGCTAACTTGCGCGTTACCTGCTCTGTAAGTTTTCTCCGGAGCCAGCTACCGCTCTGTGGCGGTCTCCCGGACTCCTCCCTAAGCTAACCTGCGCGTTACCTGCTCTGAAAGTTTTCATCGGAGCCAGCTACCGCCCTGTGGCAGTCTCCCGGACCCCTCTCTAAGCAAACCGGCTCGTTACCTGCTCGCAGAGGGCTTTGCGCAGGCACAACCCAGGTATTTTCCAGAACCCCTGTCCTTCAGTTTGCGCCTCTGATTGGACTGGGTCTCAA
This sequence comes from Meconema thalassinum, assembly GCA_946902985.2. NCBI lineage: Eukaryota > Metazoa > Arthropoda > Insecta > Orthoptera > Tettigoniidae > Meconema > Meconema thalassinum. Next base: position 213,804,331 of record OX336388.2, on the reverse strand, counting down.
CAATCACAGCACCGCTCCGCGCTGCCGCAACCCATATTTCAGTTCACGACTTGGTCCCGGGTTATAGACCCCCATAGCCACCTCGGCATGGCTCCTGTACCACCACTGACACAATTTGCTCTAGCGCTACTAACTCATGCCAACTATGTTATCGAGCGATGATAAAACTTTGTTGCTGCCAATAACAATCTTAAACCATGATGCAGCAACAACAACAACAATGTCAAATCTGTCTGCCAATGGTGGGATTCAAACTTCTTACCCCATCACGCCAACAGTAGACCCTCATGGCTGTCACAACACACCAGCAAGCGGTATTTGAAGTTCGCTACATATAGGCAACACGCCTCACACGCCAAGAAATAGGGTGCGCTACATATAGGCTACACGCTTCACATAGCAACAAATAGGGTGCGCTACATATAGGCAACATGCCTCACATGCCAAGAGATAGGGTGCGCTACATATAGGCAACACGCCTCACATGCCAACAGATAGGGTGCGTTAATTCTGAGCGGAATTTACAGCACTGTATCAGCAGCAAAGTAAAGCGCTACATCAAAACTAGCTGTAAATAAAAACGGCAAATGGTCGTTTACGTGACTCACTGGAAATAAAATTAATAAAATATAACGATGCGTCCACTAAGAGTTTCAACTTTTGATGAATGCTTAGCGATGTCGCTGAAAGAACAATATTTCACTATGATTTCACCTTGCTTGTAATTTTTAGCTTAAGCCTAGGCCAAGACATTCGAACTGACTTCTAGGAAGTAATGCCCTTCGTTAGCAATTGAAGTTGAATTAATATGATCGTTTGACGAATGAAGTAGCGTATAGATAAAATTTCCTGAACATAAGGTTACCATATTTATAATAATCACCATAACATTTAATTGGCAAGGAAACTTGGATTTTAAAATTGGACAATGGGACGTCCAAGCTCTTAACCCTTTCGCCTTCTTACAAATATTTCCTAATTAGCGTATTGATATGCTGCTAATGGAAATGAAAGCCTATCATTGTGCAGTCTCATAGCCTACACCAATGTCACTAATGATCTCCCCAGGGCAATCAACTTGTGGGGAAAATAATGAGAAAAATAAGGAGCCTAGTCTTTCATGGCCTTTTTTGATGTGTAACATCTTTCCGCTCGGTTGCTGGATAGTTTTGTGGGAGTGATTTTGAAAATTGGGGACGGAAGTGGATTGAAACAATCGAGCTGGCAGTGGTGGATCGAACGGAAGTATGCACTGCCCGCTTGATCGATGAAACGGAAGTGCACCAGCTGGCAGTGGTGGACAACGGAAGTATGCACTGCCCGCTTGATCAATCGAACGGAAGTATGCACTGCCCGATCGATCGATCAAACGGAAGTGTACTAGCTGGCAGTGGTGGAAAACGGATGTATGCACTGCCCGCTCGATCGATCGAACGGAAGTGTGGCAGATGGCAGTGGTGCCTTTCATGCAAAGGCAGCGTGATTTTTGGACAATTGAAAATGTGTGTATTGGAAACAAGGCAGTGTGTGCTCTGTAGCGCGAGAATGTTATGGTAATACAGTAGGCAATGCATTTAGCGGGCACTGGTTTGACGAGCACAGTGGCAAATGTTTCACCGACTGTCATTTGTCATTGAGCAGTTTATGAAGCTTCACGTTCAAGGTTGAATATCACATGGGTAGGAAGTGAAACTTTGAGACTAATGTTGTTGAGTGTATGATAAAATAAAGACGACAAATGACATTTAAGTAAGCGGCATTATTGTCAAACTGTGGGTGAATAATCAAATATTAAATTCATAACAGAATGTTGTTATGTGAGTGGAATAAAAGCTGTATTTTCATCATTTGTGAGACTAGGTCATTTCATGATTGCAGGAAGCCATGTTTTGATTGTTTACGACGAATTTTATGAGATCCTTGAGAATAATGAATGTTACAGTTACTGGGGAGTGTGCACACAGTATTGCAGAGTACAGTCGACGTTGTGTGTCACTTTGTTATTATGAATTATTCATGTAAAAGGAAGGAAGGAAGCTTGTGGTTTTGTGTGACAGTTAATATCACGATCATGATCCACGGTACCTCCCTTTTACGTGGAATGCGAACCACAGGACATGGCATTTCAATTCGAAAATCTCACATGTATTGACCGGGAATCAAACGCGATCAACCTTGGTGAGAGACTAACAGCTTGACCGCTGCGCCACAAGAGTGACAGTAGCATATCTCCAATTCAATCTATACATTTATCATAGTACCAGTATGAAAACGGAGCGTAAATTAACATTTTAAGAATGTCCAAGCTGTGTATACGTGTAGGATAACATGTCAGATGTTACACATCATATGCGACTACTGTAAGGCTCGTATCTTTGATTCTTTATTCACTACCGTAATTTTTTGAGAAGTCGAAACTCTTCCTTCTGTAGCATAACTATATGTCAACAGGTTCAGGTGACCTCAATGTTACAAACCTTAAAACGTTGAACCCACCACCACCTGTCCAAATGATGCAAAGTGTTATAACACTCGCAACCAGTGAGACACTGGTGATGGCCAAGGGGCTCTTAGTTGTGCCAGAATTCAATTTTCATGTTTCCTATCCTATCATCCTTCATACATACATTTTCATTTGAGATAGTTTTGCGTTTCAGCGACCAGTGTAATCCGCAAGCCTCTAATTGGAAACAAGTCACCTCTATGTTCCCCTATTAGCAGTTAGCCTCCTCTGCTTCTACTCGTCTCAGTTTGAAATCATTAAACACTGAATCAAACCTTCGCCTCCTAGGTCTACCTCTGCTTCTCTTACCCTCTACAGCCAAACTCATTAACCTCTGGGTAATCTCTACTCTCCCATTCTCTACACATAACACCACCATCAGAGTCGGCTCATACAAATAGCTTCATCTAGAATATTCATTTCTAACTTAGCCTTTACCTCTTCATTACTGTCATTGCTCCAATCTATTTGTCCCAGAAATCATTATTGCTACACTGATATCAGTTAACTCTAGCTCATGTACCAGCTCTCGCTTCCATACAGCAAGGTCGGTCTAGATACTGAGCGACGTAGGGAGAGTTTCGTCCCTACACTTTCTTTCTTACAGAATGCTGTTCATCGCAACTGAGAACTCACTGCATTGGCTTTTCTACATCTCGACCCTATTTCCTTCAAGAGTTTAGTGCTTTTCAGTCGGTCAACACGAATGTACCCATTTCCTTCCCCATACAGTACTACAAACCTGAGACATTACACAGCCCAAGTACTTAAAATGTTCGGTAGCACTGAACGAGATACCAACGAACGATACAATTTTCTATAGTACATAAATTAGTCAAAATACCATTTCAAATGATGAAAAATAAATCATGAAATTTATTAATAATGATAACTCCTCAGCTCACCATAACCCACCCTCAGTTCCGTTTTCTATGACGGCATATATGGGTAAAAAGAGCCCAGCTGTGTCCGCCATTAAGCGCGTGAATCATCGTCAAAGACAGTATTGCCAACCCCGCGCATTTGGTAGTATTCCATGTGCAGTATCGTAACACAAATGAGCGCCATCAAGTTAATATGAAAGTGCGCCAAGAGTCAATCTTAAGTTAGACATGGATTGTGCATGTTGCGAGTTAACAATCTCCAATCTCAATCGAGAATAACATAACGCAACAATTCATCCAAAGCAATGGTTTTTGCATAGACCAATTATTGTTAGGCGAAATCGAATCCGAGCCCTCGTTTTGTCTAATCCAATGGGGTTTGACAATGGTTTTAGCCTGTGGGCAGCGTTAGCTACATATACATACTGAACAACCCTGGTTTTTGTCATGCACGAATCTTCGATAAGTGTATTTTGTATCCCACATTTTGGCAACAATGTGTGCGCCTAGGAGTGAGCACCTTGTTGACAGTTGAACGAGATTCAAGCGCGGACGGAAGATGGTTGCTGATGATAAAAGAGCAATAAATAAAAGCACATATTTACGTAGTTGAGCACATATTTCAGGTGCAGTAGTGAAACTGTCTGCTAATTTGAACAGGTCATGTCCCCAAGAAGAGTTCATCATAACAATACCAAGTTAATATGATACATAATAATAGCGACTTGCTGGCATCTATTGTGCTAATAAGTCATGGAATATTTCTGTCATAGTTGGCAGCATGCTGAGCTTCTATACCCAAGATCGCGAACCCGAAGTCGTCGGATTTCTTAAGAGGGTTAAAAATCCCTCAGTATGCCTTCCTTCGGAGGGGAAGTAAAGCCGGCGGTCCCATGTCATAGATTTAAGGCATGTTAAAGAATCTTTCACTAATTACACCTGTGTAAAGCTAAATTATAGGTAAAACATTTGACTAACGCTCTTAGGTTCAAACGTTCGTCGCCAGGAGCCGACTGCGGTGGCATCTGGTAACTAAGTTCTGTAATAGTTGGTCGTTGACGGTGGCGTTTGGCGGCAAAAGTAGGTACTACTTGAAAAAATTCAATGTCTGCAGTCCTTACTTGAATTGAAAACAGATAACAGACACTAATACAGCCATCACAATTAACACCGGTTATCAGAGTGATTCTACACACACCCAAAGTACACGGGGCTATATGACCTCTTTGTTGCAGCCCATAGACTAAGGAACCAACCAACCAACCAACCTAACTTTTCTCAAACACTTCCAGACAGAGAGATTTCCGAATGATAATTTGTGGGCAAGTAAAGAGGAAGTTAATATCAATAATGTATCTACTTTGATGAGCCAAGTAGTAAAATGCGAGATATATATCTGACGATGCAAACAAAGGTTATTCATATCCCAAACATTCAGTTATGCATACACAAAAGTTAAAAAACATGTTTCCTCATATGTTGTACACTTACTCATTTGGATGATTTCCAATTGCTTCACTTTCCCCATCCTGGGTCTCTTCTTGCATGTCCTAGGAATAAAGTGAATTAATTAATTATTTAATTTATTTGGCATCACTAATACTTTTTACACAAATAGCAAACTATGTAATTTTAAATCACAGCCGAGTTGAAGTGAAGCATTACACAGATGTGGTTATGTCTTCCCTAGTTCTAAAACGTATAATACACAATCTCCCCAAGATAACAAGTAAATCTCAGTGCGAGACAAAATGCTGACTCTGTGCCGTAAAGAAAGTACCGGTAATAGCTTTAAGGATTGAGGACAAATGAATATGTATTTCTAATCTTTTTAACTGGAAGGCCGTAAGAGGTGTTAGGATCTAACATGTCCACCTATCATTAAGTAAAAAAGGACTATAGCCTGAATATTTGTACCATCCCATCTTTTGAGAATGAAGGTCAGACATCTTACATTTAGAATATTATACAATTTCATTTCTCACCAAGCACTGCAATTAAAGCAAAATTTCAAAAGAATTTAGCGGAAGTACATAAATTATATGCCTCTAGAGGGAATTTATTGTGGCGTATGTAACCTCAATATCGCTGCTACACAATGCTGGTAATATCAAACATTATAAGTCTACTGGTGAACGGTAGCACATAATTTGCAATGTAGGTACAAGCCCAGGAAGAAATTGGAGTATTAATAGCAAAGTCTATTTCAAATGTATTTATATATGTATAAGTCCACAGTGGGTACCGAATGCAACCATAAGCTAGCTTCACATAATATACCATTTGCCACTCATAATTAAGATGCATGTCCCATTAGCTCAGTGATCAGAACAACATCGTACAATGTCGATGGTCACAGGTTCAAGTCCCAGGTGGATTAGATATCTCAGTTCTTCATACTTACATCAAAATGGCTCGTACTTTCTGTACTATACAAAAGCTAACAGCTAAGCACTTCCATTTGCCATCAATACAGTTGTTAAAATGCAACTCCTAATCCCGAAATGCTAGTAGGTGATAAGGTGATGTCATGGCTTGTAAGGTCGCATGAAGATTCTTAAGTCTTTCAGATCTGAAGATGCTGTTTCTGATTCGATACAGGGTATGATGACCGGAATAGGACATTCTGCAATCTTAATATTCCTAACATGGACCATATGACTTGTTTCACAAATATGTTTCCCTTTGCATATGCAGAATTATGTGTGCACACGACTTGTTAACTTGCACTGAAGGAATCAAAGAATAAATAACTTACTGAAGTTAATCCAACTTCGCATTCGTAGAGTTTTCTTATGTAAACGGAGACAGGGCAAGGACAGAAAAGTTTAGTCAAGTTCAAATCAGAAATAATTTCAGTTCCTATACATATACCAAATGTGGGCCTAGCAGATTGTCTCTAGCAATGAGTGTGTGTGGAGACTTAGTGGTGTGGGTGCAGTAACTTACTGTTAATATCAGTCATAAACAAGTAAAGTTGATGAATGTTGTGTAAAGAAATATTGCATAGTGTGTGGTGCATTTTACTGTATTGAGTTCCTATTAAAGCAATATTGATCTCAAGAATACTCAAGGTAGGGAGAAATATAATGAACTTATAATAGTTGGCACTTTATCAGGATTGTTAGGCAATGTATTAAATATATGGAATCTGAATATGAATATTTTTTTACGAACACAGGGCCTGGGTCTAACAAGTTTTCTTCTGCTTCAACAGTCCGTAACAATATAAGTACCATATTCACATGTAATTGATTTCACGTATTCTTCAAGAGATATGCAGATATCCAGACCTTCTGGATGATTAATTTCCCAAATTCTTTCATAATGGAAGCTTACAACTAGCTGTGACTGTTTAGTAACGTCTGTAGTTTCATCTATGATGATGTAGGGTGCTGCTTTTAAGGGCAGAACAGCGAGGTCATCTGCCCCATCTCCCATGATGGCCACAAACCAAGCTTTCTAGTTATTGCTGTGGTCTTTGCATCATATTGTACAGCGTTGTCAAGATGGTCTCCATCACGCGTCATGCCGCGCCACGCTCGGAAGTGATGGGCTCCATATCAGCAATACTGTACAATATTTCTCGGAGCGGCTAGCTGGTGAACCATGTCTTAATTCCCCGTACAAATACAAACCGATATAATATAACTGAATTAATTTACGCATTTCAAAGTCATACAGCAGAACTTTTTGATGTATAAGAATTAAAACGCAACCAAGAACTACATTTTCCAACGACCCCAGCCGAGAAAAAGTTACCTTACAAAAATGATAACAACTTTTGTTCTTGAACACACAAAATGTTGGCATTAATAAACCAGTTATACAACATTCCAATGTATATTGTTTTAAAATTTGGATTCGATCTGATGACGGGTTTGTGAGATAATAATTCTTAAATGTGACGCATGGTTGAAACACGCTTAAAAACGGGCACTTTTTGTGTTTCAACTGCGATAAAAAATATTAAAATATAAATTAAAAATTCCAAACCTACATGAACTAACGTAAAATAGAACGACGAAAATGATGATGTTATTGGATTTTATGTAGGTCTCTTGGTTACTTCACAAACAACCTTCAAACTCGAGTGCACATCATATCGGGGCCGATAACCTAGATGTTAGGCCCCTTAAAACAACAATTAGCATTATTATTAGCACATAATATTTTGGTCGACAGTAGCTATGGCCACCTTCTTTTATACATATTATATTACAGGGAATCTATATATCTTCATGTCTCTTAGCTCATGCGCAGAATGAAGAGGCTCTACAAGCAATGCAGCACATCAAGTTATAGAATAAACAACACAAAGAAGGTGAGATTGAAGTTTCTGCCTTTGCGTCAGATTACCAGCAGGGCATGGGGCTAAGGAAGCAATCTACACTATCGGCTTTCTACCGATAACAAGGTCAGTACCCTTACTTAACCAAAACAGGGCTCTAAGGCCATTTCACTCAGATCAGTTGTAAATACGAAATAAACTTCATGGAATAATTGTTTTTAATAGGAAAGCTTGTAGTTTTACGTGACTATTCATCTGGCGACCATGAGCTACGGGACCTCCATTTTTATGAGGAATCCCAACCACAAGGCGTGATACTTCACATCGAACGAATGTTAAAGAATTAACAAGAAACATGAAGAGAACCTAAGTCATTTGTCATACACTGTTCCCTTGTTCCATTTGTGAAGTTATTGGTATTGTTCTGTGTAATTGGTTCAGTGCATGATATACTATGCTCAGTTAAAGGACAGGAAATAGCCTGGACCATCTAGCAAAAGCTATCTTACTAAGAAAGAAAACAAAAGGAAGGATACAGGCTGTTTTACAGTGGAGGACAAGAGGCAAAAAATGGAGTAGGAATAATTATAAGAAAGGATGTCCTAGAGTATGTGGAGGAGGTGAAGAAGATCAGTGACACGATAATCATAGGAAGGATACAGTTCCAGACAGAGACAAAAGATCTGTTTCAAGTATATGCTCCACAAACGGGGAATAAAAAAAAGAACTTAGAAGAATTCCTAGAAGATGTGGAAAAATATATAGAGGATAAGGAAATAATAGTAATGGGAGAATTGAATGCACGAGTGGGAAGAGACAGACAAGGAAGAGTGGAGATTTTGGGACCATATGGTTATGGCAGTAAAAATCCAGAAGGGAAATTTTTAATGAACTTCTGTCAGCGGAACCAATTAATTATAGGGAATACGTGGTTCAGAAAGAAAAATAGTCAGAAGATAACGAGGTATGGATGTGGAGATAGAAGAACGAAAACTCAGATAGACTATGTATTAGTCGAAAAAGGACATCGGAAAGAGCTAATGGAAGTCACAGCCATGCCAGAGGAAGCCTTTGGAGGAGACCATAGGGCAGTGATAGCAAAATTAAAAGTAGGAAAGGTCATGAGATTACCAGAAAAAAGGGAAAGAAAAATTAAGGTCTGGAGACTAAAGGAAAACGAGGTTGCAGAAGAGTTTAAGAGAGAAATTCAAGAACAGATACCAAGGATGGATATTACGCATGTGGAACAAGAATGGGAAAAGTTTAAGAGTGCATTTGTAAACAGTGCAAAGAAAACATGTGGTAGAACATCAGGAAAGGCACGGGAAAAGGCGACAAAATGGTGGAATGACAGAGTAAAAGAAAAGGTAAGAGAGAAGAAGAAAGCTTGGAAGGAATGGAAAACAAAAAGACTGAAGAAAGTAGAGCAAAATATATATAAGTAAACAGAGATTGCAAGAATGTAATTGCAGAGGAAGGGGAGAAAAGCTGGGAAAAATTCACTCAGGAAATAAGGGAGGATTTACATTGTGGAAAGAAATTGCTGTTTGGAATTATAAAAAGCAGAAGGAATGAAAAAGTGAACACTGGGTTCGTGAAAAACTAAGAAGGTCAAATATTGACAAAACCAGAAGAGATAACGGACAGATGGAAAGAATATTTCAGCGAGCTGTTGAAGGTGAGACGCCAGGCATGCGGAGAAGTTACGCAAACAGCCAAAACGGTGGAGGAAGATATAGAAGAAGAACCAAACCTTACTATGGCACAAGTGGAATGGGCAGTTAGGAAGATGAAGATGGGGAAGCTGTGGGAGTCGACAAACTGGCAATAGAAATGACAAGGAGGCAGGACCAGTGGGATTGCAGTGGACATACAGACTTCTCAGGAGTGTGTGGAGAGAGAAGAAAGTATCTGAAGCCTGGAAAAAGGGAATAATATTGCCAATATTCAAGAAAGGAGACAGGAAGGTGTGTGGTAACTACCGAGGAATCACCATCATCTCGCATGTTGCTAAAGTAATGGAAATAATCCTAGAAAAAAAATATTAGACTAAAGGTAGAAAGCCAAATAGAGGAGGAGCAGTTTGGATTTAGAGGGGGCAGGTCAACAGTGGAACCCATTTTCATTATGAGACAGAACATTGAAAAGAGTTGGCAATATGGGATGGATATGGTAATGACTTTTATTGAACTAGAAAAGGCCTACGATAGTGTGGAGAACTCCATATTATTTGCTTCTTTTGTTTGTTAGTGCTCTATCTAAAAATAACTTTCTTTGGTCGGCTATACTGGAAAATCGCGCATTACCTTTTGAGAGTAAGAAGGCTGTGAAATATTGTATTCTTGACTGATGTTGATCTTGACGGTGAAAAATATAATAATAAGAAATAAAAGCGAGTGAAGCAGAACCGGTAAAAATTATTGGTGTCTGTAATTTTATAAAAGGATTGCAAAAGGGAACATTGACCGGGTAGGTTAAGAGTGTCTCCCACATTGTGGTGACCCCGACGTGATAGTGGCAAGTAACCTGGGTATGCACTTCGTGATTTCTATTACGTAACTCAGGTGAGCCCTATCATAATTCTTGGTGCGATGGAAATACTTACAAAGAAGAGAAGAGTGACCAGAGCGTCTTTTTTACGCGCTCTTATAACTATTTGAATCTGTTATTTGGTGAAAGTAATCCGGATGAAGAAACTATTAAGGTTAAGTTCAATACATTGATAAGACTTTCAAAAGACTTTAAGTAATAATGAGAGTGAATGGTATGAACTAATCAATCTACAGGACAGGATACGTGATGATTTTGATGCTGAATATGCTGAGTTAGAAGAGCATAAGGAAAAATTCGACGAAGTGGAAGTGAAGTACAATGTGTTTCTCGCCAAGGTTATGGCCAAAGCACAAAGTGAAAATGCTATGTCGTGTTCGTCTTCAACTTCATGGAGGAAACTCAGGCTACTTAAAATAGAGCTTAAACAGTTCAACGGAAATGTTAAGGACTGGCTTGGATTTTGGAGCCAGTTTAGTAGAATCCATGAGAATAAAAATGCCTGGGGAGGACAAGTTTCAGTACTTGATACAGGCGACGGTTAGGGAGTCTAGGGCCAGAGAAATAATTGAGAGTTTTCCCCCAACTGCTGATAACTATCAAAAGGCTATTGTTATTCTGAGGAGCAGATTTTGAAGGGACGAATTACTTACGGAGTATTATGTAAGAGAGCTTTTGGCGTTAGTTATCAAAAATTTCACTTCGAGTAAGAACAGCTTAACTACACCTCAGCTTTATGATATACTTGGGTCATATTTAAGAGCATTGGAATCCATTGGTATGTTTTTTTTTATTGAGTCAATTTACCCTCTAGGTTGGTGGTTCCCACGGACTCAGCGAGGGAACTCACCACTACCGCCTCTATGGGTAGTGTCCTGGAGCTTGGAACATCTGGTCGGGAGGGATATAAATGGGGAGGTGTGATCAGCACTTCGCCCAGGCGGCCTCACCTGCAAAGCGAACAGGGATCTCATGAGGGATGGGAAGGGATGGAAGAATCGGATGGATAGGCTAGGAAGAGGGAAGGAGGCGGCCGTGGCCTTACAGTAGGTACTGAACCCGTATATTGTAGAGGCGGTCTGTTAGATATCCGAAGCACCGCTGGATTTGTAGACCCTGACAACTCCGGCGCAAATACTAGTCAAGAATCCACTCCAACAAGACCCTCACGAATATACGTGGCGGAAATTACGATGAAACTGTGAATTACATATTATGAACTTAGCTCGAAGTAGAGCACCTACCTTTGGTTCTCGGGGATCTCGTGGTCAGCCTCTGGACCTATAATGGGTTTCACAATTGCATCTCCTTATATCTAAAATAAATCGAAACGACGCGGCTTCTAACAAACTAAACAATTTAATAACAATGGTGTAAACTATATCTAAACATTCAAACATTAAATAAAACACACTCCCTTTCTTTCTTCTTCACATTTACGCCACTGACAATATTGCGTTCCACGAACACTTTTGACAAATTTTGGGGCGGCTTGTGTCATTATAACAAGCTATACATCAATTAAAGACCCCTGCGTATTTTACATTCCTTTGACGCGCTCCAGTGAATACCTGGGGGCTAGTAGCACGCGACCCTCGCCACGCGACCGATTATATTACAGACTCCGTTACATTCCCAGAGCTGGCTGATTCATAGCTGCTTGCATGTAGACTCGCAACAACTCCTTACATTTGTATGGCCGAGCGCTGATCTTGGATGGAAACGAGTTTTCACAAACCCTCGCTATTCGAGCCTTGACCACAAATACACCTCTCTATCATATCACAAGCGATGGTAAAATGAAACGGATTCACGCCAGATAAATACGTAAATCATACACACATCCTACACGCTAATGAAACAAAACTTCTACACACTATTCCTTTCATACTCTCGCATTGTGACGTCCCAATGGAGTTCTTTTCATTCACACTGAACACGAAACAAACCACATTCAATCACATCAACACTCATACGCTAACCACTACACTAGAATATCAAAAAACTCCCTATACCTAACACATTATACACTCGATTGGCAATTAAAGAAAGTTAATGATAAATGAATTGAAAATGACACTAATAGCATGAGTTATTATCATTTAAAATAAGTAGTGTCTATATACACATGAGCCTGAGCTCCGATCTCACAGTTATGTCAAATGCAATTAACTAGGATCTTCATAAGCTTCTACAGCTTCAGAAATACTACCACCTTTCTCTCCTTTCTGGTCTGGTGTCATAATAGATCAAATACATTCCACCACTCAAGGTTAAACATATGTCGTTACATACTCGGGTTTAATAATATTAATAATAGTAAAACATAACAGATGTCAATATCCATTTCCCGTTTAAATTTAAATTGTGACACTCCTGTCTTCACTTATCCAAAGCCGTGTATGAAATAAGGAGTACTGTTAACTCACACATTTATGCCTTGCCAAACATAGTCATGCCCATGCAATGACTGTAATATAAAATGCGGAAACACCTTCGCAAGAACCTCGTATGCCAACTGCACACGGAATTACATACATATTTAACCACTATCAATGGGTTATCACCTTCACTTCCTTCAAACTGGCGTTCCTTAAAAAGGGCATAATTCCTCAGCGTTGTCAAACCAACCGCTGGTCTAATAAACAATAACATCAGTTGTTAAGCCATTAATCTATACATGTCAATGACCTCTGGACTAAGCGTGAAAGACCTCCTCACTATTACATTAAAAACGTTACTAAGATAAATCTAAACTGTTGTGTATACATTTAATAAAATTACTGTATCTTAACTTCACATTTCTGGTTTCAACTTTCACCGATGAAGGAATATCATGTCTACAACGTGACATTATATTACTCCTCGTGAATACTTCATCACAAAATTAAATATGTGTCTCCAACAAGAATCGATCACGACGAGGATATCAAACAAGAACTTCCTTAACGTCGGATGATAATAAATCTTCCAAGAAGATTCTAATCTCAAATTATTTTAAATGACTGAAAGTTCATGGCTTTCGTCAATAAAACATACAGTTAGTCATATTCGTATTATCTCCATTCTGAACGAATGTCTATGAGTTCTAACAATAATAATCGATTCCACGTTAAATGTTTCTCTTCCAAACGATGCCGTGATATTTCACAATATACAACTAATAATATCTTCTCTCTTGATGCCTCTTCTCGACGGATAAAATGCCCAAATTAAACTAATAAAAATTAATTTAATCGGAAACATAGACGAAAATGTCTATCACCTGAATTCAAAATGAATTCATAAACGTCGAAAATAAATTACTATTCCTTAAAGGAAATGACAAAAATGCTTGTTCCTCGAACAAGTGAAAATCTCAGTTCAGAAACTGGATTTCAAACAAACAATGCTAAAAGCGTCGAAAGACGATTACTACGAATGATCTCGAAGAATAAAATGTCTATACATGGAGTACATAAATATTGTGTCGAAATATGGATAAAGGATTTGCTCAATAGTGTCACTATAAAGCTCTAACTACAAGTTTAGTGAACACGGCTACCTGGTCTGAAAGTCTAGAAGCTCATGATAGGGTATTACAAAATACTCAGTTGTAACTTTTTCCAAGGATCCGGGTTGGAACTTAGCTCGTCTCCAATAGCTCGTGACCTCAGGAAAGGAACGAATTCCCCTACTGGAAAACAGCAAGCTCCGACCGGGATCGAACTGCGAACCTCCAATCATCATCTTCATTGTGACCGGGTACCCCCTGGAACTCTTGATAATCTTCATGTCTCTTCTTACTCCGTCATAGTACAGTTTCATCAAAACAACGAGAAGTGTCAAAAGTTCAGCTTCCCATTTCGAAAGACATTCGAAAAGGAAGTCCTGGACCTCACTCGCATAACGAATATTCATGTAGATGGAATATGAACATCGTTCTGTAGTCGCTGGTGTTAATGTCGAGCTCATGTCTGACAATAATGCACTAGAATGTAGTTGTACATCAAGTCTCATGTTCGCTCATCAAGTAGACATTCATGAACAAACTCCTTTAAAGAAGCTCCATCGCTGACTATATTACTTCCATCTGCTTATATTCCTGGCGCACATACTAATTTAGTCCATAATTAACTTCATATTAGCAGACTTAATAATGTTCTTCAACATAGAATACATCTTCATCCTACTGGTGATGTTATACAGTTCCACAAAATTAATGCTAACACTCACTCTTACTCACTTGTGTCTCGTGCATTCGCTGTAGTCGCTCGAACAAAAGTGTCTTATCGCGCTGGAAACAAACACCTTCCTCACGCTTCACAAAAACGTTTATATCTTCTGAAATAATCTTCTTAATTTCCTCAATGTTCGTAATATACTAAATACGATTGTACGCTACAATCTGTAGTCGAAATAATGACTCCGAAGTGGATCAGACTGAAATAATTGCTGCATATAAGTACATCGCAACTTCACTTAGTTTCAAGGCGCGGCAATCTCCTAACTCTCGCCTCGCTATACCTTATCTCCACGAGTCAACCTTTCACAAGCTCGGTGGAACACTCGGAACTCCTCTCTCTTCCGGTAAAATACGTCCGACCTCTCCAACATTCAGATAATAAAGAGCCTCGATGCTTGGCATCTCCCCTCCAAGTCCACCGATTCTGGCCGCCTTTTTTCGTTCCCTCTCAAATTCGAGCGGGCTCTAGCAAATCGCTTATTCCTTCCAATTGCAACCTGCAGTCGACTTATAAAATATTTCCAATATTTTATTATCATATTCTTCTCTTTACCATTATATAAATTCACTCTCTTGGGCTTAAATGTATTAAATATCTACAAAAATTTAGTTGCTGGAACTCCCGTCTTCTCTAAAACTTCTTCTTATTGGCTGTAAGCTGATATCCAATCGGATAATTTAGAACAATGTTTAAACAATTCCTGGGATTATTCGCTGTTGCTAGGCTGATTCTAAGCTTCTGGAAAGTTCCATTGCGCAATACAATAACGTGACGGAATTTCCCTCCTGCTCAACGTCGCCTCTAGACTGGTTTCTGCCAACATCCAGCCTGAATACTGCTTGGTTAAATTTTATCATGGGCTTCGAAAAAATATTCCCACTTTCATCCCAAATAATTCATTTTACGGGGGAAGTACTGTCCCCGTAAATTGAATTATTTTGGGACAAAATGAGAGTATTTTCCGTCCCCATGATAAAATTTAACCAGCAAATATAATTTCTGGAAGTGTGACACAAGAGGGTAGTGTTACAAGCTTGAGGCAGTGGGAGAGCCCGATCACGTGATATATTGCACCAGAGACGCTTCTAGAAGGCTATAATTGGCATAGCAACAGCGAGTTTGGAAAGTAATATTATAAATATTGTTATAAATTATGCTATTGGATCCCAGCTCAGAGCCAATGAGAAGAGGTCTTATTGAAGACGGGACCAACTTCAATTACACAATATGATGAAATTATGCATTTAGGCCCTTAGAAGAAGATTTTCTTATTTGGTAATGAAGAGAATATTAAAAGAAATTATGTCTGATACTTTAAAAACCGCAGATCGGTTAATCTACGCAGTAATAAGCATTAGTAATTTACGCGCTAAAATCATGATGGGAGTTTGATATGACCGCCAAAAATTCGACTTGGAGGGGGAGATCCAAGGATCGGGGTTCTTATTCCAGCAGTCTTTGAAGAGCGAGGAAGTGTTTTTACTGGGTTAACGGAGATCCCAAGGCTTAGTCCGAGTGCGACGAATGTCGACTTGTGGAGACGCGAGGATAGCTAGGTGGAACGTAGGAGATCACCGCACGTCCATTTGACGTGAAGTTGCAAGGAACATTGTATTAATTATATCTCTTATATAATTGAGATCTGAATATAACTAAGCGATTATATATAAAGAACAGGTTGAATACTACAGTTTGTGAAAAGTCGAGCGTTTTAAAATTCGCCGTTTCGACAATATAAGCCTGTCAAGTCAGATTTTCAAATGTGTTGGAAATAAAGCTGAATATCATTTTAAATTGCAACGTGAAGTTGGCGAACGCAGTTCAAGTGAACAGTAATGGAGAACTTTTAATATTGGCGCAACACATAAACATTAACAGAATGACTATTATTATTCTTCAAATGTCTTCATTCAACATAAGGAACATTGTTGATATGATGAACTAAAAAGTCATGCACCAGAGACATATTCGATAACAAGAGTTAAGACACAACGATGGAGCTTCGTTAGACAACGTATTCTAGAATACAGACGTAGTGTACGGTCCATCTTGTACATTTTCTTCAGTCTACAAACACTAATATAACATCAATTAGCAATGGAAATATTTCATTCACCATTTATATGAATATTTCTATAAATTATTCAAATGATGAGGCAGATGCATATTTACGACGGAGAATGAAGACTCTACAGAAGAGATTTGTCAAGATGCTAGGGGGTAGCCCAGCAACACAGAAGAATTTGCCAGAAGGATGTCGTTCGAGCCCAGGCGAATGTTGGTGAATTCCAGAGAGGGACGTTTCCTATCTCTGAGGTCGCAGATCCGAGGTTCGAATGCAGATCCATCTCAGTGTCTTGTACTGAGGAAACATCTAAAGTATTGTGGGAATACTTACATAGATCTTCACGTTTTTGTCCAAATAAGTTAGCAGTGTATCTCATTTGTAGTATAGAGCTTGATTAGTGACATCCTGAGCCAACGATCTTATTTCTATATTTTCACATTTCATGTATTTCAGTATTTTCAGGTATTTTACACTTCAGATGTGTGTTAGTTTTTTATGCTTCAATATTATTTAGGAGATGATTGCCTTTCATCTATTTTTCAATTTTATTCTACGAGTCAGTTGTAGAACTGAAATAAAATTTTGTTTGAGGAATTATATTGCCTCATAGAAGACTAGTCGTTTCGACTCTCGAATTTTAATAATTTTATTTTAAACCTAGTATTCTGACATTGTGTCATAGCTTCAAATTAAATTCTTATTAAATTTAATTTGAGCACTTTAACGTAACGACATTAAACTTCAAGAACAGAAGAAACATCGAATGATATTGTTAAATCATTATTGTACATAAACAATCGACGATCTAAGAAATACTAGTCGTTTGATAAGACCGAAGTCTTAATCCCTATGAACATTCTTTGTGTAGAGTGGAAAAACATTACGACGTTGACAAACCTCTTTATTATTTGTAAAGCTACGAGCTTTGTTCATTTAATATGTTAGAGAAAATACCATTTTGATAGAAGATTATTCAAATCATTGGCTGGGAATTCAAAGCTAGTTTATCCCGGTCAAGATTGAATTCTATCTGACACTATAAATAACATGTGTGTTATTTTATTCTATTTGTGTAACATCACGTCATTTGTGGACATGATATTACAACGAGAAACAATTTAAAGCTTGACGAGTGAGGTGAGACAGGAGTATTATTTTTATTACATGTATTTGCGACAGACGAGTTAACAGTTAATTATCTTGTTGTGGAGTAAACTTTAGGAGGTTAATCACGACTGTCTAATATCGTTCATTACAATTGGAAGTTTCGTTTGAAGAACATAAACATGTATAATTGTAGTCCAGTAGTCATGTGGAATGATACTGAGGGTCATGCCATTATTTGAGAGAAGTGCCTACAGAAGATATGTTAATAACAATTAATCCTTCTTGGTTATTGTTTATCATAGTAGATGATAATTGTTTATGCCATATATACTGTTATATGAGGATTTGTAGAGCTATGAAGAGTGCTCATGCGAGGGAGTTCCGCATTTTAAGGAAGTCAAAGTATTGTTGTTCTTTGATAAAAAGGCATGTATCATGATAAGAGCCGTTGTATACAAGTAGTCCAGTTTTTGTGAAGTAACGATTTAGCTGTGTTAACAGGAGGGTTCTAGCGGAAATACAACTTGAGAACGATTGTCAACTCATATCTATAATACTATTATTATATTTTATTAAACCCGAAGTTATGTAATTACGTACAGTTAAGTTTAATTAATCGACTGTATTATACCGACATTGTAATGAAACATATATAAGACGATGTGTAAGCAGTATATCAAAACTACGGAACGTTAGAGAAGGGTTATGTGAAAAACCAGTGTATATATTTAGTTGAGAATTGTATTGTAACCGAGAAGCCAGAATCTCGAAAGCAACGTGTTAGCAGCACTATATAATGGATATTATTATGAACATATTACATGTAAATAATACTTTGAAAATGATTTAATTAGTTAAATAATTTAGAAGGATTTATTAATCAATTGTTTTGAATTGGCGTGTGTTTTATGAGCGGATGTTTTGGTATGAATGATTGTTCACTGTTAAGAGTAAATGAAGAACCGAATTGGTCATGAACAATTGCGGGGTGCGAATGAAAGAGTGTATAAAAATTTTCAGGATGATTGTTTAAGAAACAGAGTAGTTATGTGAACTTTTGTAAGATCTAAATGTTAATGTTACGTGTTATTTTAAACGCACACACAAGAGCAGTCTCAATGTGGGCTGGCTAGAATGATTCACTGTTAGAGTTGGAGTGCGATGACATAATATAAGCAGGTGGACACTCACCGCCTTGTATAAATTGTATAAACCAGTTCCGAGTGCGGCGTGGTGCTGATATGTCATTGATGAAA
Organism: Meconema thalassinum; assembly: GCA_946902985.2. Lineage (NCBI taxonomy): Eukaryota > Metazoa > Arthropoda > Insecta > Orthoptera > Tettigoniidae > Meconema > Meconema thalassinum. Next base: position 213,785,446 of record OX336388.2, on the reverse strand, counting down.
CAAGGCCACTGCACGTGCGTTCTACAAACGCAGGCTATTGAATGAAATCAAGTGTCAGGAATGCCACGAATGTAAGAGCCTTCATTAAGCGGTTTTATTTTTACGCTATGTAGGCCTAGAACAAGCCAAGATTTAATGCTCATAATTTTTATGCACAGCATTGTAGTAAGATGTAGAGTTGAAAGGAAGTGTGAATGATTGCGTGTTTTTATTTTTATTATTTGTTTGTTAAATTAGTTTATAGTTATTTTGTTTATACTAGATTAGTTTACACTATTGTTAATACATTTTACTCAGTATGTTATCCGTTGTTGTTGGAGTGTGATTCATTTTAAATATAAGGAGAAGAGTATTGTGGATGTATTGTAGGCGAAGCTGAATTCCCAGTGCCCGAGAAAGTAAGTAAAGGTAAGTGCCACATGTAGTTGATTGATGATCCACAATATTCTTGTAACTGCTGTCTGTAAATCCCTAAAGGCCATGTTGGAAGCGATTTCTAATGTAGTATTTGCCGGTGCTGTTAGAAATAGGCAATCCAGCTGGGGCAATGGATATTCCAACAGGATCCTTTCCGGATTATCGGGTACAGTACCATCCCGGCATTTGCCCGAAGACGAAGTGGGAAACCACGAAAAACCACTTCGAGGATGGCTGAGGTGGGAATCGAACCCCCTCTACTCATTTGGACCACCCGAGGCTGAGTAGACCCCGTTCCAGTCCTCATACCACTTTTCAAATTTTGTGGCAGAGCCGGGAATCGAACCCAGGACCTCCGGGGCAGCAGTTAACCATGCTGACCGCTACGCAACGGAGGCAACGTCCATAGGTATGACGTCTGATAAATATGCAGCAATGCTGTTCCCCTTGGTGGAATCTTGCATTCCGGAAGAGACTTACGCAATTCCACATCATCCAGTCAGATGTCGACAGGCACGTATAGTGACAAGCTGAGTCTCCTTTTATCTTTCCTCAGATCTGAAGTAGAGGGGGAAGAAAGAATAGCCATGGCAAAGTCAGGATTCCAAGTTTCGACCAAGACATCGAAGCCAGGATGCTTAAGGAAATCTGCTCTCAATCTTCTGACTGGGGAGAAACAAAAGAGGATGGTCAACTGTCTATTCTGTGAAAAAACGCATGAAAGCAAGGAGTGTTTCAGTGCACAGAAAATGTCTCTATTGGAGAAGAGAGAGCTGTTGAAAAGGAAGAAAGCATGCTTTGTATGCTTGAAGCAAGGTCACAGGTCCAGCGACTGTAAAACCGATCTGAAGTGTGCGGTATGTGGCAGAAAGCACTGTGTGATAATGTGCCCAGACTTGCCTATTCATAAAGATGAAACAAAACGTGCAGACTTGAATGTACATGAAGTAGGAAACGTGACCGCCGTGGGAGCGTCGCACTGTGGGTCTCCGGATGTTGTATTTCTCCAAACTTTGTTAGTGAAGCTGAAGACGGGGAATCATGAGAGAACAATCAGGGCGATTATCGACACAGGATCTCAACGTTCTTACATCCTGAAGAAAACTGCCATCGAGACGAAATGCCAGCATGTTGGAACGGAAGCCCAAGTTAAGGTTCTATTTTGAGGTGTGATGTCAGACCGAGAAACGCACCAATGCTACAGGATCTTACTCCAGAGTCTAACAGGAAGTTATTCCTGTGAATTACAAGCGTTAGATCAGACTTCAATCTATGGATCCATCCCAAGAGTCAAGCAGATGTCTTGTATAACAGAATTGAGGAAGAGAAACATACCAGTCACCGACGTTGGGGATGAACAATCTGAGGTTGAGCTGCTCATCGGGTCCGACGCGGCAGGAAGGTTATTTACTGGTCAAGTACAGGAGCTAGACTGTGGTCTAGTTGCAATGACAACTCGACTTGGTTGGGTAGTAATGGGAACCCTATCCAAAGAAAATAAACAGGTTTCTAATGCTGTCCTCACTACCATTATGTTCAGTCACAGTAAGGATCTGTCTGACCTCTGGAACCTGGAAGTGCTTGGCATAACAGACCCCAGTGAGAAGAAATCAAAAGAAGAAATAGAGTGTGACGCCTTGGACCACTTCAAGAAAACGGTTAGGAGGAACACAGAAGGAAGATACGAAGTTTCATTACCATGGACCGAAGAAAAAGAAGAGCTAAGAAATAACAAAGACGTTGCAGAAAAGAGACTAACTTCAAGGACTGCAAAGATCATGAATGAAAATAAATTTCAAGAATATGATGCACTTCTCAATGAATGGGTAAAAGAAGGCATCTTAGAGGAAGTGTGTGGAGACGAGAGGGAGAAGAATGGCTACTTCCTACCTCATAGAGGAGTATTTAAGGACAACGCCACAATGAAACTTAGGCCTGTTTTTGATGCTTCAAGTAAGAGAAAGGGTACTATTTCTCTTAATGACTGTTTAAACAAAGGCCCAAACTTATTAGAGCTCATACCTTCTGTTTTGATGAGGTTTCGAGAGAAACCAGTAGCTGTGATCTCTGACATACGGAAAGCTTTCCTACAAATATCGGTGAACGAGCTGATCGTGAATTCCTGAAGTTCCTATGGTGGGAGGATTATTCCCAAAACAAATTGAAGATATTTCGTCACAGACGCGTTGTTTTTGGTGTAAACTGTAGCCCGTTCATTCTTAGTGCCGTCATCAATCACCACTTGGATGATTTTCAGAAAGAGTTTGAAGGAACAGTTAATAGGCTGAAGAGTTCTTTTTATGTGGATAACTGCGTTACTTCTTTGGACATTCGTGATATCCTGAGGAGATTTGTAGAAGAAGCCTCCAGAATTATGGCAGCTGCAAATTTAGACTTGAGAGGCTGGGAAAGTAACATATGGGCTAATGATGCTGATATCCCTGTAACCCCAGTACTCGGGCTGGTTTGGAATAAAAAGGAATATACGCTATTTTGTACCTTAAAGAACCACAAGGTCTTAAATGAACCTTTGACGAGATGGAGCATCCTATCTGTCTGTCAGAGTGTATTTGACCCTATTGGTTTCACTTGCCCCGTTACGTTGCTACCGAAGATATTGCTACAAGAGAGTTGGGAGCGGGAAATTAGCTGGGATGCAGAGGTATCTCATGAAACTAAAGTGAAGTTCCTCGAATGGACTGAGCAATTGCCTAGACTTGAAATTGTCATAGTTCCTCGTCGTTTTACCTCAGCGGATTGTAGGGTGTCATAATCACATCACACTTTCAGCGACGCCAGCAAATCAGCGTATGCTGCAGCTGTTTTCTTGAGAAGTCAACACGACGAGAGCATAAGTGTACAGTTGCTTATTGCCAAGGAAAGAGTTGTACCACTGAAGCAATCCACCATTCCAAGACTCGAGCTTATGGCATGTTGTAATGGTGTTCGAATGTTAATCAAAGTAAAGGAGAGCCTAGGTTGTGTTGATATACCACAGTATTTTGGACAGATTCTACCACCGCCTTAGTTGGATCTAGAAGGGTGAGAAGTGGGGGATCTTTGTGCGAAACAGAGTAAATGAGATCTTGACCTACTCACAGAAAGAAGAGTGGAATCAAGTACCAGGAATAATCAATCCAGCAGATTTATCTTTACGAGGATGCAACGTTGATGAGCTCAAGGAGTCCAAATGATGGGAAGGTCCTGCCTGGTAGAAGCTGTGTCAAGAATCCTGGCCATGCAACGAAGAAGTAGTTGATGAAGAGGAGATACTCAGGGAAAAGGAAAGGGAAACAGTAACCAGCGTAGCCTCTTCAGTGGAACCTCAGTGGTACCTCAGGTATTTCTCTTCATATACGAAGATTGTCAGGATGCTCGCCTGGATGCGAAGATTCGCTGACAACTCAAGAAAGACGCCAGGGGATGTGGTGCTCATTGGATCTGATGGGAAGTAGAGGATCGAGTGGCACGACTGTTGGAAGTGTATCCTGGAAAAGATGGTGTTGGAAGAGATGCAAGACTGAAGACTGTTTCTGGTGAATCAACTCGACCAATGCAGAGGTTGTTTCAATTGGAGTGCTCTGCATTAGAGACTGTTGACACTGCTGAAAAGGACGATCTATCTGGGGAACTGGGTGCTTCGGAGAATGTTGAGTCTCCTTTTCCGGGACTGGCTGCTTGCGATTCTAACATTCGTCCAGAAATGTCCACAAGGATAGCGGCAACCAGGAGTGTAAGAACGATTAAAATACCAAAAGAACTTTGTTTGTGAATTGTTATTGAACTTTACAGACAATGTGACTTTATTTATATTAGATGTGTACTGTCCAATCAAAAGTGGGGAGGATGTGGAGAACTCCATATTATTTGCTCATTTTGTGTGTTAGTGCTCTATCTAAAAATAACTTTCTTTGGTCGGCCACTGGAAAATCACGCATTACCTTTTGAGAGTAAGAAGGCTGTGAAATATTGTATTATTGGCTGATGGTGATCTTGACGGTGAAAAATATAATAAGAAGAAATAAAAGCGAGTGAAGCAGAACGGGTAAACATTATTGGTGTCTGTAATTTCATAAACGGATTGTAAAAGGGAACATTGACCGGGTAGGTTAAGAGTGTCTCCCACAGATAGCATCCCTAGAATAAAAGTTTGGGAAAGCTTACCAAATAGGGGGAAAGGCAAGGAACTGAGAGACATGATAAAAGGAATGTGCATGGAGTGCTACAGTAGTGTGAAGACTAGAGTCGGGACATCGGAATGGTTTAAAATTGACACTGGACTAAAGCAAGGAAGTGTGTTGTCACCATTATTTTTCGTAATGGTGATGGATGACATCATGAAGGCAGCAATGAAAGAAAATGGTAGTGCAAAGATGATGGTAATGTTGTTTGCAGACGATGTTGTGATCTGGGGCGAGGATGAGATGGAGGTACAAGAACAGTTAGACGTAATAGATGAAAAGATTGAGCAATGGGGATTGAAGATAAATGTGGAGAAGAGTAAAACTGGGGTGATGAGTACAGATAAGAAAGAAGGAAAAAGAGTAATCAAAGTAGGAGATAAGGAATTGGAAGTGGTGAAACACTTGGGAAGTGAACTGACTGAAGATGGAAGACTAGATTTGGAAATTAGCAGAAGAATATAACTCGGGAGTGCTTTCTACCAACAGGTACGGGGACTAGTATGGAGCAAGGATATACCAATTAGGGCTAAAGAAGTTATGTACAAAGCATATTATGTTCCTATAATGACATATTCAGCAGAAACTTGGACAATGACTAAGAGGGATGAGGGCAGAGTACAAGCAGCTGAGATGAGATTCCTGAGAAGTATGGTCCAGAAAACGAGGAGGGACAGAGTGAGAAATGAAGATATACGGAAAGAACTGGGAGTACAGAAACTAAATAACAAACTGGAGCAAAACAGATTGCGATGGTTTGGACATGTCAAACAGATGAATGAAGTAAGGCTGCCAAGACGAGCACTGGAACGACGGATGACAGGGAAGAGAGGACGAGGAAGACCAAGAATGCGTTGGATGGACTCGGTGGAGTATTAGAAAACGGAACCTGGATTGGAACACTGTGTCGGAAGAGGAATGATGAACGACAGAACAAAGTGGAGAGGTACCATATTTGCCCCCACCCAGTGTCAACTGGAAAAGGGGAAATGAAGATGATGACGATGATGATTAATGATTTCGACATTGTTTACTAGCAGCCTCAATTTTGCATTCAAATGTTGGTATTCCATTTTCGTATAGAAGTTATGCAGAAATTAATAAATGTATCACTGTATTCTGGCCAGGTAGTCTGATGCTTTAGAGACTATTTCTGAGTCGCGGAATTGGAAGCCAGATTATAGTATACAGAGAATCTCTTAAATATTATGATCGTACACAAAACTGGAGAACCAAATCATGAATGGAATTTGATAACTTGCAACGAAAAACAACCAGATATTAAAAATCCAAAAAAGGCCTTTTTCAGATGAGCCAGACTCCAAATACAATTTAGGCAGCGAGTCCTATCACGCGCTAGGACAATAATGTGAATGTTTGGCCCTTAATACAACAACTATCATATCAACCTATCCAGCAAACAAATAACAGAGGAAATAATATCTTCCATATACAAAAAAGGAAGGAAGATTGTAGTTTTACGTGACCGTGAATCTTATGATTATGAGCCACGGGACCTCCTTTTTACGTGGAATCCGAACCACAGGACATGGCATTTCACTTCGAAAATCTCACATGCATTGACCGGGAATCGAACCCGGACCGCCTTGGTGAGAGGCATACAGCTAGACCGCTGAGCCACCACGCCCCCTCTTCCATATACACTATGGAGCAAGTACAGTTTATGATCAGCCAGAAATTACTAGAATTACATTCAGGTTTCGTATTAATTCCTAAATATTTATTCAGTGCATATGATCCCCTCACAAACATATCACACTTGGTGGAGGCACATCAGATATCATTAAGCATATAACGTGACTTAATAAACATAAAACTGCTCTCAATATAATTAGGCACTTACAACTCTCGCATCTCCGCCACTTGATGAAGATAGTGCTTCCGTTTTGACATGTGCGACTATCTCTGCAGTCACATTCTCATTAATCGTAACTTCCTTGTTGTCTACAGTTCCTTCCATGATATGTGCTCCCTACAGAGAAACAACAATTTGTTAATAATGTACCTCAGGAGGCATAAGAAATATATTTTATAGATACACAAGCACGCTAGACATTCATCTTATTTTATATGTCTCGGATTAGTTCCAAACTCAATGAATAATTTTAAGAAATTTGACAAGGTTAGAATAGCAACTCTGAAGCTGAAATTTCGCTGTGTTAAGTGCTCTTTAGCTGACTTAAACATTATTTACATTTTTCTGACTTATATTTTCAAGGTTTTGAAAGTTTTACAACACAAAAATATAAAAGAATACCATACCTATTACTTACGATGTATTCGTTGCCATCACAACACTATATACTTTATTTCTGAGAATGAAATTCTTTCATGTAGCGACAGTGTTATAAATTCACCAACAAACTCCATACAATATTATCTTTCATTTTATGAGAAATAAAACAGGTGTTTGATTCAAGATGAAAAGAAATACAAACTTGAATTTATAAAACACACTTGCATTTTGGGACTTTTCTCAAACACGAATTCCACAAGTCACTAACTTAAATGAGAAAAATAAATGTTGATATGATTACCTACAGTTGCACATCATGTGATTGAGTGGTCATGAAGGTAATGTCAATTCAAAACCTCAATACACAGACTCAGAGTTTTACTAGCACACACTTCCTAATATGCCAAGGATTCTTCCATGTTCCTACCTAATTTTGCAGCGCGACTTAACCGTCCAGGTGATGCAAGTTATACCATATAGACTTCAACCAGTTTTACCAAATTGTAAATTTGAGTGGCATTTTGGGTAACATTAGGGCAAATGGGTTATATTTACTAATTCGGACCTGCTGAACAAGAATATCGCTGTTGCCAGGCTGATTTCTCGACCGGAATCCAGAAATCCAAGATGGCGGACTTAGCCTTATATTTGCATTATTTTCGTTTCCTCAGGTTGTATTTTTTATTCTGAAAACGGTTTTGGGGATACATTTGTCCTGCGAAGCGATATAAATGATAGTTATGCGTTACAAAGAGCTACCTAATATAATTCGGACAAAAATTATGACTATTTACAACAAAAAAATAAATAAATGTTCAATAACAATAATTTTTTGTTTCACAACGTAAAATCAGTTAGTCATCCTGTTTCGAGTTATGGCAGATTCCAGAACAGAAAATCATCCTTGTGTCAGCTTCTTCATGGGAAGCTTCCAGAGGGGTGACATTTGAAGACGACACGTTGGAGAATCTTTTCTTTCATCACTGAACCCTAGGGCGATAACTAGTTCAACTTCCGTTATCTCGACAGCACTGATATGTTTTGATACGAACTCTATCAGGTTGGCCTTATTTTCTTCTAAGAACAGAAAATCTTTCCAGTTTTGTGGTAAAGTCACGTTTCCATCGTCTATCACGCGACGCACTGGGCAGTATTCTTGAGCGCCTAGCCAGGCTTTGGACTTTACTGATTTGGATCTGTACCTAAAGAAAGAAATGGAATTTGAATAGTAATAATACTACTACTACTACTAATAATAATGTAAAACAGCTACCGGTCGAAAACAATGTCGATTCTTGAAGAGACAGAAGTGTAGGAACGGATATATATTTCCACTGCCATGGCGTAACCTCCAAACGTGACGAATTTTGCTGGCTTCTGCAGTGCATTGATCATTGCCATGCAGTCAATTAGTAAATGTGAAGATTCTCTCTCCAGAACTATATTATCAGGGCAGTCAATGTCCTTAGTCGTAATCAGGGTAGACTTATCTCCACTTCTTAAATCTCCATCCGTGTTTGTCAGGGATGGAGGACAGGCCATGAGCTCATGTATCAAAATTTCTTGAAGATCAATTTCCCTCCCGGCCCCGTAAGCCATTACTATTCTTTGGAGAACGCTCCTGTCACTACTCAGCACTGTTTTGTGCGCCGTTTTCTTCGTCAAAACTTTCGGCAAGTTGTTCAGTGTGAGAGGGCGATTCTTAGAAATGGGCAAATGGAAGCTCACATGCGGTTTCCCCGTGTCTTCAGATGACACAAGGCGTTCAGAGACGAACTTATTCATTTGTTCAAGCCCCAGTTCTCGTGCGCGTAGAAGCGAATATTGGATCTTGACGGTAGCAATGCGCTTAGTTGCTACATTATGAATATTTGAGAGATCAGCATTGTCTTCTGAGAAAACTTAAAAAGATTTCAAAGTGGACAAGTGTTTTTCTTCGTCCGAGTTGTCTCGCCGGCTCCTACCAGGTTAGACAGATTGTTATTTATATGAGTAGCCTTCTGTTCCTACATTTCAAACGCGGAATTAGTAATATAGCTCCTCCAGTGAAATGATAAGGCCCATCGTTGCAGAGCAGACTCTTCCTGCATGATTCTAACTAGTCCGCCGGCTTTCTTAGAAGTGCCCACTATCAATTCGTGTGCATGATCCGCGTCAACCTGACGAAATTTTCCGTTGCTCCGTTGGACCCCGATGTCTCCCTTCCCAAATGCCATCTCAACTTCTTCAGGGAGCTGATGCATTTCAGCTATATACACTGCCAAGGACTTAAAGTAATTGGTGTGGTCGTATCGTGCAGCAAAAGGAAGTATCTCCTTAAGAGCAGTCAAATACATGTCCCAATTTCCATAACGGATGTCCCTTGGAAATTTAAGTAATGTCGAAACCATCTCTAGATACGCAAAATTTGCACTCGATCGTGATGCCTAAGAAACAGTCTTTGATTTTTTCCCGGTTTTATTGTAAGAGGAAATGCTCGATAGCTATTTCTGCATCATAGGGGAGGTTTTAAAAAATATCGCACCTCTTCTCATTAGCCAGCCTATGCAGTAAAATGCGCCTTAAGCCTGGAACATAAGTTTGCAAATACGAAGACCTTTACCATATGCCCTTCCATCAAGAACTCCAGCGGCCGATCCCTCTCTAGGACTCCGCTTTCCACCCAGATCTCACGAATACCACTTCTGCAATATGCTGTCCAATGGTTTTCAGAAAATTAAGTGCAAGGTGTAAACCTCCCACCTTCAAAACAACGCGATTTCAACAGCAATAGTAGCTATGGTATCAGTAGTATTTGTAATTATACGTATAGAATAACGAACATAAATCAATCTAAACACAAATTTTGTAAAATATTCCAAGGAGAAAATTTATATATTGTATATATTTTTTTTAAGGGAATAATTTATTCAGTGTGATTAAAAACTTAGTAAATCGACAAAACATTGTTTCAACAATGCTTTACAGCATAATTTACCCCTATCGGAATAAAAATACGTGAGGAAACGAAAATAGTGCAGATATAGGGCTTAGTCCGCCATCTTGCATTCCGGGTTTCCGGTGGAGAAATCAGCCAGGCAACAGTGATATTCGTGTTCAGCAGGTCCGAATTAGAAAAAATAAGCCTTTTGCCCAAATGTTACCCAAAATGCCGCTCAAATTGGAAAAGAGACGTCTTTGGAAAAAGGTTGCTTCAAAAAGGACAACAAATAACCAGTTTAAAACTATTATAGACATTTTAAAAAATCATAAATAAACAGCCCTATGAAGCGATCTGACTCAATCCACATTATTAATAAAATAGAGTCAAAAAACATGAACATTTCTATTGTTCGATTTCACAATTGAAATTAAAATTGATTAGACAAACTACATAACTTTAAAAAGGGATTTGCGAATAATCCACGGTGGGAAATAATGTACACAGTCACCTGGCATTCAAGTTCTTCTTTAACAAATGCATCTTCAAATAAATCAACAGGTTCTTCAATTTTCATCCCCACTGGCCTATCAGAGGGCGGCTGCTCATTCAAATCCTGGGAAGTAATGAACAAGCATGACCATATATGATGATGATGATAATTGTTGTTTTAAGGGGCCTAACATCTACTGTCGACCAAAGTATTATGTGTACTCGAGTTTGAAGGTTGTTTGAGACGTAACCAATAGGCATACATAATATCAAATAACATCACCATTTTCGTCGTTCTATGTTACGTGAGCTCATGTAGGTTTGGAATTTTTAGTTTATATTTTATTATTTTTTATCGCAGTTGGAACACAAAAAGTGCCCGTTTTTAAGCGTGTTTCAACCATGCGTCACATTTAAGAATTATTATCTCACAAACCCGTCATCAGATCGAATCCAAATCTTAACACAATATACATTGGAATGTTGTATAACTGGTTTATTAATTTCAAAATTTTGCGTGTCCAAGAAACAAAGTTGTTATCATTTGTGTAAGGTAACGTTTTCTCGGCTTGGGGTGGTTGGAATATGTAGTTCTTGGTCGCGTTGTAATTCTTATACATCAAAAAGTTATGCTGTATGACTTTAAAATACACAATAAATTCACTTATTTTATATCGGTTTATATTTGAACGGGGAAATGCGACCTCGCCTCGCTCGGCAGTGATGGGCTCCATCTCAGCAACGCTGTACAGCTTACCCCGTAGCGGCTGGCTGGTGAATCATGCCTTATTTCCACGAACAAATACAAACCGATATAAAATAAGTGAATTAATTTACGTATTTCACAGTCATACAGCATACCTTCTTGATGTATAAGGATTACAACGCGACCAAGTACTACATTTTCCAACCACCCCGAGCCGAGAAAAAGTTACCTTACAAAAATGATAACAACTTTGTTTCTTGGACATACAAAATTTTGAAATTAATAAACCAGTTATACAACATTTCAGTGTATATTGTGTTAAAATTTGCATTCGATCTGATGACGGGGTTTTGAGATAATAATTCTTAAATGTGACGCATGGTTGAAACACGCTTAAAAACGGGCACATTTTGTGTTCCAACTGCGATAAAAAATATAAAAATATAAATTAAAAATTCCAAACCTACATGAACTAACGTAAAAAAGAACGACGAAAATGATGATGTTATTTGATTTTATATAGGTCTATTGGTTACTGCACAAACAACCTTCAAACTCGAGTGCACATAATACTTTGGTCGACAGTAGGCTATCGGCCCCGATGACTATACATAAACATTAAAGAATATGAGCTAATGATGATAATAGCAATAATAATATTAACAAGAGACTGTTACAAAACATTTGCTGACAAACTATCCCATTACCAAGCACCTAGTATATGTCTTAAGCCTCCTCATTTGGCCTTGGATATAATAGAGAAAACTGTAAAATTCTCACAGATTAATTCCATGACCTTTTAACCTGCGATCATCATGAAGGAAAAATATTAATAATTATTAATACTTATAATAATAATAATTATTATTATTATGAATTTAATGTAAATAAAATAATTATTTACACTGATCAACCTGACAGACCCAAACTCAGAACAGTTAAAATATCCACGAATTGATCTGGAATGTCATAAACAAAATTCAAACATTTTCCTTGCAAATATCTCCAACTTAAATCCTTCCAATCGGAAGGCATTATAAGATACACTATTGGGAGCTTCCCGGATTATTGGGGTTCTTCCTCAAAAACGTTAAAGCAGATGGTTGAACAAGAGCAGCGATAAGGCCATAGACCTTCTAATTCAAATCTTTAAAAAGTGCATTTCCAATGAAATACAAACAATACCTGGCACGAATTCATCAATGCCCAGAAAGAAGCCTCAAGAATCATCAGATCTGAAAAACGCACATTATATCAAAATAGACTGACGGAAATAGATAAAAATTGAAGACTCCGCGGGAAGAACGGGGTAAGCCACATTATGTACATTTTTTCAGGAAAGCCAATTTAAACTTCCAACACTAAAAACAAATACTTACAAACACCACAAATGAGTGTAAGCGATATAGTTACTTGGCCAAATGTATTTCTTATAAAGGAAGGACATGTAAAGAGAGAGGATATGGGACGTTCTTTCTGTTTCCACTAAAAATAAAAACTTCTGTATCTCGCTGACTTACCGCATTAATTGAAGTTAATTACAACTGACCTGTAGTTACGATAGCTGGCCACCAGAATGCGCCATAAACTCTTTTCCGTTAAAAATGGACTTACCCCGTTCTTTCCTTGTGATCTTCTATTACACGGAAAATAGTACAAGAAACTGTAACAAAACATTTGCTGACGAACTATCACATTACTAAGTACCTAGTTCATGTCTTTAACATCCGAATGAGGCCCTGGGAATAATAAAGAAAATTGAAAAATTCTCACAGATAACTTCTATGACCTTTAAACCTGTGACGCTCCTGAAGAAAAATTCTGATTTGACCAACCGATTACAAATCCAGATTCCAAACTCCCTTCATTAAAAGAAATCAAGCAAGTAATCAATGAACTTAAAAATAACAAAGCTCCAAAGGAAGATGAAATGTTGAAATTAAGAGATGAAAGCCTTGCTGAGAAATATCAAGTAATTATTGTAGATTTATGGAGAAAATTCCTGAAGACTGGAATTGCTATCTAATTCACCCACCACTTGAAAAGGGGCAGAGAACAGACATCAATACATACGGAGGAATATCTTTAGTTGCATAAAAAATTATCATTAAAACATTATTCACGAGACTTGAAAACCAAGCTGAACACCTAATTGGCGAATAACAGGCATGAATCATAAATGGTAGGTGCTGTGCAGAACAAATTCACAATCTCAAAACCGTCTTGCAATTCCATAAAGTAAAGCAAACAACGCTCACTTTGGAGACTTCAGGAAAGCGGATGACTCAGTAGACCGACACACACTATTCAATATTCTAGAAGAATTCAAAGTTGACAGAAAAACAAGAGAATTAATTCGACAGACACTGAGAGCCATAACTTCAATAGTTAAATTTCAGTGAACTTTCGGACCATTTTCATATTAGCACAGGACTTCGACAAGGAGACGACAATCTCCGTTATTGTTCAATCGTGTCCTTGAATAAATTACCAGGACAAGGGGAAAAAACAATAGAAATAACTATTGGTCGACGACACAAAAATAAAATTCATCCGCATTGTTAGGCCTTAGCAGATGATCGAGCTATTCCTTTTAACAATAGACAAGAGGCGTTGTGGGGTTTGAAGCCATTTTTCAGTGTTGCCTTAGTAAACAAAGGTTTTGTGCTTTTCAGTCGGTCAACACGAATGTACTCAAAAGAGCTGGGTTATGTCCTAATCCTGAAATAAATTACATGAGATTAATAAATACACGAAACTGCTCATAGCTCAAGCGAGGAAGACAACCATATAAGTAGTAGCCTGTAATATTACACTACAACCATAGTTGACTTTTTACAACCATATAGTCACTCCAAACAGACAAACTCCAGATTTCTACCACCATTCTAGCATTTCACCTAACATCATACACACTACAATTAGCATACATCGACAGTTGCATTACCAATACTGAAGCTAAATAATTGTACATATTGTAAATATTTTCATCTGTATTTTCAATCATAGATTTAAAGCCTAAGTGTAATGGATCTGATGATGATCGCTTGACGATCGAAACTGGTCATCCTAGTGTATTTATTAATCGCATGTAATTTATTTCAGGATTAGGGCATAACCCTGCTCTTTTGGGTACGTTCGTGTTGACCGACTGAGAAGCACTTAACATTTGTTTTGAGACAAGGGGCAACTTAGGTGCTTGAAGGACTTCACGAAATTGCTGCTAAGGCCGGCCAACAAATGCATGGACGAATCCGGTCGTCATCTAGATGAAAAACCTCAAGTAAATGAATTAATACCTCACGGCATAGCCGTTCTCAATAAACCGTGCAACACGGCCTTGAAGGCAGCTGCAGCAATTCGGTTTGAATCCCGCTGGCAGTGCCCATGCTGAGTGATTTTCCCATGGTTTTCCACACTCCCTCCAGCAAAAGACGGGATAGTAATTTACTTCATGTTTGAATCGTGACGCAAACAAAGAGGGAATTTCAAAATTACAGAAAAGCCTGTACCCACAGATGTAATTAATAAATCAACATCTAAGACATGATACCAGAGTAATCAAACCTGAAGCTCTATATGGCTCAGAAACATTGACCATTGAAGGTAGATCTCTTAGTAAGGACATAGAGAAAGAGGAAAGGAAAATCCTTGGTCCAGTCTACTCGGAAGGAATCTGGGTGAAACGGAAGTCTCGGAAGATTTATCAGCATTCTGAAAGGATCACAGACACCTTCAGGAAAAGGCATTTTAAGTTCTATTGTAACATTCTCAGAATGAACCATCACAGGTTCACCAAAAGGATTCTCAACCTTACTCTCTCAGTGGAAGTCAAGAACCATTGGCTTAGTGGAATAGAAGAAGAACTTCAAGAAATTGGAATCACAGAAGAAATTACATAAGATCGACCCCAGTTCAAAACAGTAATTAACAACCACCATTTTGCTGAGAAAATGAATACAAGGACCAATAAATCTTTGACTGAAGAACAGAAGTGTAAACATTATTATTACTAGTAGTAAAACACTAAAGATCCAGATTACTATTTGGTAAGGGGCCGGTAACCTAGATGTTAGGCCCCTTAAAGCAAGAATTATCATCATCACTATTTGGTAGTATTAAGTCACATGGCATATTTCGTATAAATTACACAAAGATTTGTCATGCCCATCAGTAATGGTACACAATATAATTATGTAACAATATATGGAACTAAAATACAACTTACAACCTCAGAGAATTCTTCTGGTTCACATTTGATAGATGGTTGGACGTCCATAATGGTGAGGAATCTACAACACAGGATAATTAAGTAATGTGCTTTAACATTCAGGATACACTGAAACAAGTACAGGTTACATACAGAAAAGTTTAATGGTATATTCCAATACTCTTTCAGGAAATTTTCTTGTGCTTTGCTCTATTTTCTTTAAATGTATGCTACCGTACTTAAAATGCTTCCATTTCAATCTACGTCACGGCTTTGAGGATAAATTGGTATCCCTGTAATTGTCTAACCCTTAGAAACATTCCAGAAGTGTTTCCTTCTTAGTAAACAATAAAGATGATGATGATGATAATTGTCGTTTTAAGGGGCCTAACATCTAGGATAGCGGCCCCTAATGGTTTGGGCGATCGTGAGGATGAAAATGAAATGCAAACTAAAACTAAAAACTAACTACTAACTTATATACTAGAAGAAGAAATTACCCGTCGCATACAAAATTTTCTCCAAAGCCCTGTTAAAACGGATAGAGCCTCAGATAGATCCACAGATAGGAGAATACCAAGGAGGGTTCAGGAAGGGAAGATCGTGCAGTGAGCAGATTTGGTGCCTGAGAACAATACTAGCAACGAGAAAAACCAGGAACACAACAATCACATTCGTCGACTACAAAAAAGCGTACGACACCATAGATAGAGAAACACTTTTTAACACATTAGAAGAAATGAAGGTCGACATTAAGTCCAGAAAACTAATCCAAGAAACATTAACAAATACAATATCCAAAGTTAAATTCATGGGAGAGATCTCGGAACCCTTCAAAATTAATACAGGAGTGCGACAAGGTGATGGTTTATCACACATTCTATTCAACTCAGTTTTGGATAAAATAATCAAGACATGGGAAAAAGGAGTCGAAGGCATAAAAATGGCAAAACACCAGAAAAGGACAGTCAACATTAAGTGTCTGGCCTTAGCCGATGATGTAGCGATTATAACAAATAACAGAAAAGAAGCCAAAGAAGCTCTAGAGACGCTACACGAAATCTCTGCCAAAACAGGGTTACAAATCTCATACGAAAAAACACAGTTCATGGACACAAAATCTACAGACAAGCACCCACTGGAAACCAAGTATGGAAAAATAACACAAGTGGAAAGTTTCAAATATCTAGGAGAGATTATACAGAAAACAGGACTGAACTTGGCATCGAATGAAGACAGGATCGCTAAATTGCATAAAGCATACCGACTTACATGGAACCACTACAATAAAAAAAGTATTTCCATCAATGCCAATTACGACACTACCGTACGGTAGTCTTACCAGAGGCCTTATACGCTTCAGAAACGACAGCAATCAAGGGGCGAACAAAAATCAAGGAATTAGAAAAACAAGAGAGAGAAATTCTGAGAAAGATCTACGGGCCAGTTCAGAAAGAGGGAATATGGATGAAGAGACCGACAATAGAACTGTACAAACAGACAGAGACGATTACAAACAACATAAGGAAAAGAAGGGCAAAATTTTATGGACATATACATAGGATGACCGAAGACAGACTGACCAAGAAAATTTTTAATATAGTTACGAATAGCACACTAAAAACCAATTGGGTAAAGGAAACCGTGGAAGACCTTAAGAAACTAAACATCTCTACAGAAGACATCGCAGACAGGAGCAAATACAGAGAAAAATTTAGACAACAGAAGTTTGAGCAAACTCCCAAAGAGAGACAACCAGCAAAGAGGTGGACAGAAGAGAGAAAGAGGAAACATAGTGTGTATATGAGAGGTTTTTGGGAAAAAAGAAGAAAGGTCCAGAATGAAACATGAAAATTGATTGTGTTGTAACGCTCCCCTTATGGGGAATTAACGAATAAATAAAAAATAGAAGAAGAAATGGAATACACAAGGAGAATAAGGCAAATAAAGGGCAGGAGTAAAAGAAATACCCTCAACCCTTAAAGAATGCGGATTGAGGGACTTGGAAGGAAGGAGAGCCATGAAAGGCAGATAGGAAAGTGAAAGAGAAGAGGGTCCGGCCCACAGGTAAGGGACAAAAGGGGGAAACCGGACCCAGCTCAGGAATCCCTCGGGGTCGCCAACTCCCGAACTCACCAGCCGTGAGCCCCTGAGGGTGTCGCAATATCCAGGGTGCACCATAAGTGGTGGGGCTACATACACCCTGCCGCCTTGAGGGCCTTGAGCAGAAGGCAGGAGATAACAGGAAAAGAAACCCCTCGCAGGAGGAGGGTATCAGAAAAGATGAGACAAGGGCCAATTAAGACGGGAAAGGAAGAGACTCCCTAGGCCCCGGATACACTAATACCGTCGGGCTCGGAAGAGAAAAAGAGTTGACCAAGTGAGGTCGACAGGAAAGAAGACGGAGAGGAGCCTGGCACAAGTAAGTGGAGGCAATGCCGGACTCAGCTGGGGCCCCGTGGTCACCAACCCACGTCCCTCTTAGATGTGAGCCCCTGGGGGGACCAATCAAGAGCCGGAGGTGTTGATTGCTGCTTCAAGGGGCCTAACTATTTGGTTCTGATATGAAATGAATAGCCTTATTTTGGTAAGAAACCTTCCACATGATATGTTTGGATCATCACAATTTAACACGTCAGGGAGGTGTTTGTGTGTTTATCATGATGAAAATTAATAATTGTAAAACAAAAATATTGGAATGCAGCCTCAATAAATCAGAAACCTCTATGCACATCAAATTGGTAGGGGAGAAACTAAAGGAAGTAGGAGACTTCTGTTACTTAGGAAGCAAAATAACCAGTGATGGACGAAGCAAAGAGGATATAAAAAGTAGGTTGACTCAGGCAAGGAAAGCATTTCTACAGAAAAGGAATCTGTTGACATCGAATATAGATTTAGGTATTAGGAATACATTTTTGAAAACCTTTGTCTGGAGCGTCGCAATCTATGGAAGTGAAACTTGGACTATTGGTGCAGCAGAAAAGAGGAGAATTGAAGCGTTTGAAATGTGGTGTTACAGGAGAATTATGAAGATCAGATGGGTAGATTTGGTTACAAACGAAGAGGTATTAAGACGAGTGGGAGGGGAGAGATATTTCTGGCGAATGCTAATGAAGAGGAGAGATAGGTTGGTAGGACACATACTAAGACACCCAGGAATAGCAAGCATAGTTATGGAAGGAAGGGTCGAGGACAAGAACTGGAGGGGTAGACCAAGGTAAGAATATGTTAAACAGATTGTCTCGGATGTAGGGTGTGGTAGCTATGTAGATATGAAACGATTAGCTCAGAACAGGGAGGCATGGAGCGCTGCATCAAACCAGTCAAAAGATTGAAGACTCAAACAACAACATATGAACAGTGCTAGATTGTCTAAATAGGATTGGGGATTCAGAGAGACAGTTTTATTCTACAGGCAGTTGCTGAGGCGCAGTACTAGGAAACCAAGTCAACAGTTTTAATGTCTACATTACTCAGCATAATGTACAGACTTTCAACCCCCAGTCACTTTGATATGAATTGCTAAAGCATAGGGAACAAATTGCAGTATACTGAGCATAGATATTATGTATATTGTGACCGTACACAACTCGAGCCGAGGATTGAAGCAACAACTTTGACGTAGCGTGAGTACAGACTTAATGAGTGAGAAATCTGCGCAGATTAACATCTTTGATCTGCAGCGTGCGTCACACTTCTTGCCAGATAACTTTGAGCATGTGAAAAGTTAAGGGAAGTAGGAGACGTTAGCTATTTCTCTGAGAAAACAAGAAGCGTAAGTTAATTCCAAAAAGTAGCAATTGATTGCAATCAACAGGGTTTGGGCTCGACCTGGTAAAGTATTGCATTTCTAATTGTATTATTGTGGCAGCCACGGCGAGAAATGTGGTGTGGCACCGTAGTTTGGGCTCGAAATGGTATAGTATTGCATTTCTAATTGTAATATTGTGGCAGCCACGGCGAGAAATGTGGTGTGGCACCGTAGTTTGGGCTCGAAATGGTAAAGTATTGCATTTCTAATTGTAATATTGTGGCAGCCACGGCGAGAAATGTGGTGCGGTACCGTAGTTTGGGCTCGACATGGTTAAGAATTGCAGTTCTAATTGTAATATTGCGGCAGATACGGCGAGAAATGTGGTGCGGTACCGTAGTTTGGGCTCGACATGGTTAAGTATTGCAGTTCTAATTGTAATATTGTGGCAGACACAGCGAGAAATGAGGTGCGGTACAGTAGTTTGGGCTCGACATGGTAAAGTATTGCAGTTCTAATTGTAATATTGTGGCAGACACGGCGAGAAATGTGGTGCGGTACCGTAGTTTGGGCTCGAGATGGTAAAGTATTGCATTTTTAATTGTAATATTAAGGCAGGCACGGCGAGAAATGTGGTGTGTTTTAGCGTTACCGGTATCTCATGGTGCTCTCAGAACTATCTGACCTTACAAGTTGTTTCCTAGTTCCCAGCTTATTTCCTTCCTACCGACATCCTGGTGTGTGGCTTCACTGCCTGCCTGTCCTTAGCTGCCCTATAACATTTTCATACCTGCCAACCTTACAAAACCGAAAATCACGAGATTTTCATATGAAAGGCAAATATTAGCTCAATTAATTGGCAAACTAAAATGCAAAATTACTGTTTTTAACTAGCATTCGGCACTTACTACCCCATAACTCCCACTTTTATGAACATTTTTCTTCACTTCTTCCTTCTTTACTACACTTTACAATATCTTGGATCTTCTTTGTTCCCACGTGTTTCGAAATATCACCTTTTCCACCAATGTGATATAAAAACATTACCGTACACTGACAAACAGTAAAAATAACTGACCTTTGCTGGATTCAATCATGCACGGAAATTGTTGCGAGAACTGTCTCAAAAATGACAGAGTTGTATTTTAAGGCATAGTGAAGAATTAAACAACAAGCAAAAACACAAGAATGTAACAATCATTTTGTAGCAAAGTCAATAAGCAACCGCTTACCCTGAAACAAATCCCATTTACGAATTCAGGTAACCCGATAACATTCATTACCTGCCCACAATAAGCACTTCCAAAACATACGGTACTGGAAAATATTAGAAGTTCACCAATAATTTGCAACCATCTGAAAAGTTCAATCGATAGAAACATTATGCATAATATGTACATAACACATAACTTTTTACAAAAGGAAATACGGTACCTTACTTACGTTATAAATATGGTATTTTCCAATGATACGGCAGGTTTACGGTCAAATTAATTTTCGAATAAAGATTTGTAATTAAGTATTCTGCGTTTGTGGATACGTCTTACGACAAATGTTGGCATAATACGCCTAAATAGTATATGACAAATACACGTAGGCCCTATTATTAACTTACCTGAGTGTGATATTGCCGAACAGTGTTCCTTATTGACAGAGCTACAGATTTACATTACGGTATGGTGCATGTAATTTTCTGAGAATTATTTAGAGTTCAGATTTAAACTAAAATATCGAGAGAAGGAAAGACTCTTTATTTTTCATTAGGAAGGACCAGGCGTAACTAGAAGCATAAAAAACCGCACTTCACTCCCAAACAGTCGGCATTCCAGTATAATGTACCCCGAGTTCCATGAGTTTAGCTAAAGTCCCTCCCGCTGGTGTTACAATGCGACCACTTTGGACAAAACTCACATCTTTGTAAGTAGTACTGGCGTCACCAACTGAAAATTTCCAAATGTAGGACATTGCTCAGAAAAGAAAATGACAAGTACAATCGATAGCAAAACGATGCATAACATGTATATTACACATAACTTTTTACAAAATGAAATACCTTACTTAACGATCAGTCCCTGTTGCAGATATTTTCCTTGAAGCTGTGTTTTCCAACAGAACCTACTTCAGAAAGAAGACGCGAATTATTTTCTTGAAGCACACATTTATAGAATTCTTCACACTACGTATCTTTGACATTGATCGTCACAAGTAACATTCTACCAACAAACGGTTCCTCCATTAAGCATAAAAGAGCATTTGTGATGTCCTCGGAAGATCATTTTACTATCTTGTTTCCACGTAAGACGCACCGAATCTGATCTGGAGTGAACCATTTAGAAACTACATTCATTACTTCTTGGCATATGGTTTCACTTGTCTTGCGTGGTGCAAGTATTCTCTTTTAAGACGCTAATTAACTAGACCTCCTTACTGATCATAAAATAGCTTTTTAGCTTATTATTATGAAACAGCAAGGGGTCTAGAATATTGGACATAACAGTCTCTCAGGTTTCAAGTTATTTGCACAACATAATGCCAAACAATTTAAGTGCCTAATGCGATTAGCTTGTACACTGGAAATCTATTACTATTAGAAAACATCTAAACCCACCCAGAGAACCACGCCTAACTCAGAACGACTGCCACCCACCCACCTCATAGCCTACGGATTATGTAAGGGTGTGGCCGGCGTGACGGCACCTTCAGCCGCATGACTTTGGTTTTAGGCCATGGCGTGCCACTTCCCTGATCATGCAGCTTCCTCACGGGGCTTTGTGCACCCCGTTCCAGCCCTCACGTCAGATTCCAAATTTCTAGCGGAGTCGGGAATCAAACTCGGGGCTTCCTGGGTGAGGCAAACTTACTACATTGCTCGCGCTCTGCGTGTTATAATCATTTACCGTACATTAGAATTAAAAATGGATTACAAAACTTCAGCTAGTCTTTTAACTGATCCGATTCACGAAGCAGCCTCGTCAGTAAATATACTGGCACATAGAGATTCTCTTCAGAGCAAAATTCCGAAGTATGACCACAGCAGTTAAAAGGGACTTCAAAACCTACCTAGTAATATAGTTGGTTGGTTCCTCACTTTAGGGGCTGCGACAATGCGGTCATGTAGCTCCGTGTACTTTGGGTGTGTGTAGAATCTGTCTGATAACCGGTGGTAATTGTGATGGCTGTATTACACCTAGTGTGTGCTATCTGTAATTCAGGTAAGGACTGCAGACGATCAATTTCAAGTAGTTCCTACTTTTGCTATCAAATGCTCCCGTCAATGACACCTAGGTGTGAACTTGGCTACTAGATGCCACCGCAACCAGCCCCTGGAGACGAAAGTTGGAACTTAATGAGCGTTAGTCAAATCTAACCTACAAATTAAACTTCACACAATTGTAGTTAGTGAAAGGTTCGTTTACATGCCATAAATCTATGACATGGGACCACCGAAGGAAGGCATACTGAGGGATTTTTGACGCTTTTAAAAAATCCGACGACTTCGGCCGTGTTTAATCCCGGGATCTTGGGCATA
Organism: Meconema thalassinum; assembly: GCA_946902985.2. Classification (NCBI taxonomy): domain Eukaryota; kingdom Metazoa; phylum Arthropoda; class Insecta; order Orthoptera; family Tettigoniidae; genus Meconema; species Meconema thalassinum. The sequence goes on along the minus strand of OX336388.2, from coordinate 213,762,983 downwards.
GAAGCTCAGCATGCTACCAACTACGCCACCGAAGCCGCTTGCCGAGTAATATCACCCGGTCTTGGGTTGATTCTTAGCCGCACAGTGCACAGTTAGCACTTTATTTAATACCATATTTAAAACTACTTTTTATAGTACGGTGCAATTAGACCCAAACCTCAACAACCAAAGTAAAATTTTCCCTTCAGCACCAAATTGTTCTATACAGTCCACATGTTGTTCGGTAAAAAGTCTCATCATTTTGAGCGTCAGGATTGGGGTAGCAGAAGTTGGTAAATTAGTTGTTATTATCAATGTTTCTTAAATATTTCGAAAAATATGCCGTTTAGCGCAAAATGTGTCATATATAAAAATAATTACCATTAAATTGCGAACAAAAAAGGTCCCTTACATAATCTTCCTAAAGTGAACGGTTCCAGAGTTACGGAGGGTGTAAAAGTGGACTTTTTCGTTTTTTTTTTATTTTTTTTATTTTTTTATAATATGACTTTATCACTAAGGAAACTAATTTTGTTTATACAGGATTGTGTTTTGTAAAAGCAAATACCGATTTTATTGACCGGTAGTATACAAAACAAAAGTTTGGTGCTTTTCAGTCGGTCAACACGAATGTACCCAAAATATTTGGGTAATACCCTCATCCTGAAAGAAATTAAATGAGATTAATAAATACCTACCTTCTCATGTAATTGAACTATTTTGGGTACATTCGTGTTCACCGACTGAAAAGCACCAAACTTTTGTTTACCAAGGCAACACTGAAAAATGGCTTCAAACCCCATAATGACCGGTGGTATGTTAGTGATAAGTCCTTGAAGGAACGTCAACTTCACCACCTTCTCAAGGGCGGCTACTTTTTAAGGGAAAAGAGGCTTCCACAGGCCTAAGCATTATAAAGCTACGGTACGGAGAAATCCACTCTGAACTATTAAAACTAATAAAAATGTAGAATGTTAAATTCGACCTTAAATTAATGTAAAGTAGGCTATTCATCAGTATTCAGTCCTCTTAAAACAAAGCACTTTCCTGTTCTAGATCTTCGTCTATGATGTTCGTGTCCCTGTTATCACATCCTAGGCCTGAGCAATTCCCGCATATGCTCGAGCAGTTTAGACCACTCTTTCTGCACTCGCAATTACGGACGCATTCGTCTTTGCAAGCGCACACTATGAGGGAAAGTAATTCCTGGGGAGCTGCAGGACGTGCTGTAGTAATTGGTCTCAGGTGTTCGCCAATCTTCTTTCACCCCCACTCGAGCGGATTCTTCTTCTCTTTCAGTCACTGCTGTACCTGGTGGTAGGTTCTAAATGAATGCTGCCTGGAAGCTGCCGGAGTGGGGGGAAGTACAGCCAAGTTGAACAATGATTGTATAGGCTGCTTTGCAATAGCCTGCAAGTAACACTTGTAGCGAAAACCATCTTGATCTTAAGTGTTCTTGGCTCTAAACATCGCAAGAAGGAAATGATTTCCAACGTCCGCTGGGGTCAGCTTTGGGGATGTTGAAGACTAGAAGTTGATTTCGAAGAGCTTTGTTGGCTTGCACTTTCCCATACGGTGTAATTTTCATTGAACCAAGAAGTTTGTATACAGCGTGTCACCGCCATTTAGATCACTCTTGAATTCCAATCTTTATATCGCATTAGTTCGACAGTAGTCCGTGTCACTACTTTATGCCTTCATTTTTGTCGAAAGCAGTCAAATTACAGCAGATCCAACCTTCAGGTAATCCTTCTGCCGCGTAGACAATCTGAGGGAATCCCATACAAAGGAATAAAATTATATCAATAACCTTCATCTTATACACAGTAGCGATACCTGTTTCGTAATGAGCCCAATCCCATCAGTCAATAGCCTGGCTGTTTTTTGTAATCCCTAACTTGGCACTTTCCGACTAATTTACATCTAAAAATATACATATCCCTTTATAATTAACATAATATATGAGGTAATGGCGCAGACGAAAATAAGTAGCCTAATACTGTGTATTGCTTGATATCAAAATGAGATGATTAAATTAATATAATGATTAATGATGAAGAGTGCCTGTGCATATCCAAGATCTGTCACAGTATAACCACATAGTTGGCAGAGTATTCTAAAGACGAACAATAAAAAATGACAGCAGAACTTCACTAGAAATAACAAACGCATTCAACGGGTCTCCCAATACGAATGAGGGAAAGAGAGTAGATGAGAAAGTGTGTGCGTGGGAGGGGTAGGCGGCCGGTGCAGGATGGAGGTGGTCGACCGGCCCCGTACGCACGGCTTTGTACTGGCGGCCGCGCTTGTACTAAACCGGTTTTTGTTCCCAGTATTTTTAAGCTTCTAACCCTTTGTGCTGCCTCAGCCTCTTTTGGACTACAATACGATTGTACAATATTAGTTTTAATAAAATTGTTTAGTTATTTCTGTTTACATAGTAGTTATAATTTCATTTTTCCAAAAAAATCTAACAAAATACGAAAAATTGCTACTTTCGCACCCACCGTAACTCTGGAACCGTTCACTTTAGCAAGATTATACATGGGACCTTTTTTGTTCGCAATGTAATTTAAATTATTTTTGTAAATGACACATTTTGTGCTAAACCGCATATTTTTCGAATTATTTAAGAAAAACTGATAAAACTTCTAATTTACCAACTTCTGCCCCCCCCCCCCCCAAACCCGATGCTCAAAATGGTGTGAAATTTTACAGAACAACATGTGGACTGTATAGAACAATTTGGGCTTGGAGGGAAACTTTTACTTTGGATGTTGAGGTTCGGCCGTTTTTAGGACTAATGGCCCCGTAATATTAAGGAATAGTAAATCAGTTGAGCGCAGCCCAAAAAATTACATGTTTATTTGGGGAGCTTGGACATCATGGCTATTCAGCCTCGTGTACTTGAGTGGGTGTAGAATTTGTCTGATAACCTGTGTGATTGCGGTGTCTGTGGTAGTGTGTGTATTTGTAAATCAGGTGAGGATTGAGAAGGAGGCGGTCCTAGTCTTTAGTTAGGAACCATCCCAGAATTTGCCTGGAGTAGAAGTGGCAAACCACGGGAAACCACTTCCAGGGTGGCAGAGGTCGGAATCGAACCCACATCTTCTCAGTATTGCCACGGGAAACCACTTCCAGGGAGGCTGAGATCGGAATCAAACCCACATCTTCTCAGTTTTGCCTCACGAGGCATAGTGTGCCCACAGTAGTTAAAAAGGACGTATAGAATAACATTATTATTAAATGAACACTGACCTCCGGGGCGACAGCCAAGAATGCTAACTACTATACCACGAGGTGGCCACACAGTAGTCTGACTTCGGACACCGATAACCGTTTTGTTCTACTGTAGGTCCATTGTTGTCTACCTCAAAACAAACAACCCCAGGCACTATACAGGCCATGAAGGGCCTAGGCCGACCAAGCGACCGCTGCCCAGCCGTTTGGCCTGCAGATATTGGGGTGACGCGTGAGCAGCGCGTCGGGTCCCCTCGGCCTTTTATCTTGGTTTTCGTGATCGGGGCGCTGCCTCACTGCCAGACAGCTACTCAATTGTCCTCACGAGGATGAGTGCACCCCGTTCCAACCCTCACGTCAGTTTTTTTAATCCCTGAGGGAGCCGGGAATCGAACCCGGGGCCTCCGGGTGAGAGGCAGGCACGCTACCTCAACACCACGGGGCCGGCGTTGTTTACCTCACTGTTGTGTATTTACTTGAGATAATGCGAACATTCTAGTTGCTATGCCCAGAACATTCCAATCTGGAACATTCGAATCTGGAACCTTCCATCTACTATGTAACTTATATATGCACCCGCAGACTAAAGACGACAGTTCCGCGCTAGTTCCGATCTGGACCACTCAAGTTAATCCACCTTGTGTATCGTTGTGTATCAACTAGTGTCAAATAAACCGTTGTTTATATCAACAAGTGTGTGTTATTTATCTTGTACCTCACACGATATAACAGTGGTGTCAGAAGTGGGATAAGATAAATAACGTTGTAAAACCGAGTGACTTTCTAACCTCATCGCAAGTGTTTCACCGAACGACGTCCATCGCAGTGCGTGTTGGAAATACTAAACCGAGTGAACTTTCTAACCTCAACGCAAGTGTGTGCACTGAACTAAATTCATCGAAGTGCATGTTAGAAATACTGTTCTCCACTCATCTTCACCATGCCGGACTTAACCTCTGAGCAACTCCAACAATTCTCGGCAATGATCGCCGACGCTATCCGACAGACAATTGTGTCAACAACGTCATCACAGCCTCGACCGCCACAATTCACAATACAACCGTATCGTGACGCCGACGGGACGACTGTAGCCTACTCTTTCACTCGCTTTACCTGGGCGCTCAACCTGTGCAAGGTACCCGCGGATCAGCATGCTCACTTTGCACGGGTTTATATGGGTTCTGAACTCAATGATGCCCTGAAGATCCTGTTGAGTCCTAATGATCCGGAAACTCTGTCATACAATGAGATTCAATCTGGAACATTCCAATCTAGAACCTTCCATATTCTCTGTATATATGCTCCCGCAGACTGTAGACGGCAGTTCCGCGCTAGTTCCGCTCTGGACCGCTCGAGTTAGTCCACCTTTTGTATCGTTGTGTATCAACTAGTGTTTAATAAACCCTTGTTTTATATTAACAAGTGTGTGATATGTATCTTGTATCTCCCACGATATAACACATACTAATTCAGGTGACGGAATCGCTAAGTGGTACCCATCAACAAATGCTTGTATAGCCTAGGATCGTTGTGAGAAAATGACAAGACTGGAAACAGTTCACACTAATCGTGCATTGTCCAAGTGTCATATTATCCAACGTTATCATTAGTAACTGTTTGAAAATACATTAATAATATTCTATATTACAGTACCGTAAATCGTATCCTTGGCAGCGATACCATCGGCACAAAGAGCACAGCCACAGGAGGTTATCAAGCGCTTCTAGGCTGTTAGCGGTTTGAGTTGAATCGCGAGTGCCAACTTAATATCATTTTGATGTGATTTTCGGTGAGATATTACATTCTGAAAATTATTTGATTTACTTCATTGCGGGTCAATGTAAGGTAAGGATATTTCAAATGTTGTGGATGGACAACGTCTATAGTGAGGAAGAGAGCTCAGTTCTCGTAGCAAATAGCGCTTTGATGTGCTACAACTACACACATAAATTCATATACTCAGGCACCACGCCCACTAATTCGGGCAGGATTTTATGAAAATTTTAAATAATTGATTAATACATTAAATTTTGGTTTTGTCCAACAAGGAAATTTATTTTAATTATAATAGGGTAACAGTGGCGCTAATTTAATAAAGAAGGGGCTATCACTTTTTCTAAGTAGGATATACCGTGGGTAGCCTACTACGTAAAATTGCGAACATTTGCAGAACAAATATACTCCGTTGGACTGGACTGTAAATTATTAGATCATGAATTTGTTTTATTCACATAAAAACGATTTATTTCAAACTCGGCTTCCTCCCGAAACATAGGTACGGTAATCCTATATACGCTTAACTTACGCCACAGCGATTATATTTACGCTGTTCTGCCCGATACGGCCATGCGGAGAGAATGGCAGTCGTGTAATAAATAACATTGATGTTCACATAATCAATAAATAACGCAATACAGAGAGCTGTTGTAGGCAATTGCGCCCTAACCATTACACCTGGTGTTTGACCGCTCAACAGTGCGGTCTGCCTGATGGCGTTCTCCACGGCGGCGTCGAACGCGTATGCGGCCATCTCTGTAGGACAGGGTGAAGCGGAACTCGTCCGAAAACACTACATTTCGCCACTCAGCCTGCCAGTGTAGGCGTTCACAAGCCCATTGTAGTCGGAGGCGTCGGTGGTTCCCAGTCAATGGAAGCCGACGCAGTGGCATGCGTGCTACCAGTCTAGCCCTCAAAGGACGACGCCGCACCGTCGACGCAGACATGTCCACCCCCGTTTTAGTTCTCCAACGTCATGCCAACACCGAGGACGACGCTGTTCTGCCCGATACGGCCATGTGGAGAGAATGGCAGTCGTCTCGCGCTGTGGTCACATAGCGTCGTCCTGTACCCTGTCGTCGCTGTGTACGGCCCTCCTCTCTCCATTGGATCCAATGCCCCTTAATGTTGACGCAGCGAGCCCTGTACGAGCCGCAATGTCCCGTAACGAGAGACCCGCCTCCCGGAGCCCAAGCATTCTGCCCCGTTCAACCGCACTCACATGAGGTTAGTCCACCCTGTGATGTCGGCGAGGCATCGTTGCACTTGCTTACACGTTTCCACTTGGTATGACGGCCCCTCGCCAACAGAGCTGTGCGGAACATTGCCCTGTCCGGTCCCACGAGAGAGGGCACTGGTGGACCAGTGTACACGCCATCTCCCTGTGATTTCAATCACTTAGTATGGTACCGCAGGCCTATACGACCCCTGTTCTGGGAGTGTCTCTGACCATTTCTTCTGGGTGTTTCACTTTCTACCGACAGTACTGTAGAAGCCGACCCAACACGTCAAAACACTCGAAGTTGTGAATGCACAAAGATAAATTAGCAAAAGTCTGTACACTCTGGAATGAAATTGAGTGGTTTACAACTTCCTTTCGCAAGTGTTTCCTGTACAATGGAGAGCAAATGGGTTGGAAGGGCAAGATTGATGAGAAACTTAAGCGGCTACATATTTTTCTGTATATTTTCCATTTCCGCTGGCTCATATCCTGGAGACGGTAACACGTAGAGATAAATGTGAATAGGCCATTAATAATCATTAAGTTTGGAAAACATAACAGTTTGTGTGTGCAATATTATCTTATTAAAACCGTCTAGTCAAACACTAAAGACACGTTTAATTACATTATTAATCGTACATGTTTCGGTATTTCATTGATACCTTCCTCAGCGTGATTGGTATTAAATCTTAAAACTAGTTAACAAAGCCAAAACGAAATGGATATCCTTACAAAAATTGTTTTATATCAAAAATGGAGAAGCTTGCCATGTATTAAAAATGATAGTAAAATGATGCTATTAAAATAAGAGATCTACCTTATAAACTGCCTACGTCAACACTCCAATAATTTTTATCAAAATTTCCATTCTTGATTTAAAACAATTTTTGTAAGGATATCCATTTATTTTTGACTTTGTTAACTAGTTTTAAGATTTTATAGCAATCACGCTGAGGAAGGTATCAATGAAATACCGAAACATGTACGTTTAATAATGTAACTAAGCGTTTCTTTAGTGTTTGACTAGGCGGTTTTAATAAGATAATACTATCAGTCAACACCGTTATTAATTATTACCATTGCCAAAATGGTCAATGATTACGCATTTTATTGTGTGTGTAATGCGCAAAACACTTTGAGCCTCCCCCCACCGCCCAATGTTGTCCTCCCCCTACACATTCCTGAATCTTTTGGAACTTCATGAGTCAATATTCAAATTTGACTGGTTTAAATGCATACTTAAGGTACTATAGGTAGTGCCAGGTAGCAACGTAATGATAACTCAAAGTACGGTTTAGGCCCTACATAGAAAGACTTTTCTATAGTATCTATAGTTGAAATCTATCACATAGAGATTCCGTCATAGGAATTTCAGCAAGATGTTTGTGTAAGAATTTTTGTTTTAAATATACGTAAGTAACAAGTCCCTGCTGGAAGAATTGAAATGTTTAGTAGTGACATGACAAAGCTTGGGTTATGGCTTACCGTAAGTGTCCAGTTCAGGTGGGTGAAATCCTTATGGAGCTTTTGATTCCATCACTAGCTTGGCTTGTAGTAGTTCGTAACTGGGCTCTGTACGCCATTGTATGCTAATAATAGTTCACCCCAGATCCAATAGATGGCAGGGAACTTATAGATTTGTATAGAAGCTTTATTTAATGCGTCGAATTCAACCCTCCCGAAGGTTACGAAGATATTTCCACCGATAGAATAACAATTACTGTAGTTTCAAGAGAGCGGAACAGCTAGGTCATCTGCCCCTAAGGAGCGAGATATAGGAATATAACATGAAACTCGCCGTTCAGTGAAGCGTTTGGGTGTCAATTCATAGTTTGGATTAAACTTTGTACCCAATTTATTATATATCGATCTTTTTTTTTTACGTTCTCGTCTTCTTTGGAATTGCGAGGGACTTTTCAAATTGCATTTTTAGTAGCCTGTAATTCAAACATAAAAACGCTCCGAATGGCGGCTGGCAGCAGTTATTTCTGCCGTTAAAAATGACGCAATGGCAGAGATTATCAGCTAATAGCACACGTAGGAAGAAGGCCGTTCAATTCGCGAGAAATAAACCGCATATAACTCTTATAAACTGAAACCTGAGCGCTCAGTTTGAATTCTAGCACGTCAGATCCTAGGCAACGGTTTTAATAACACCCGGTACAACAATGCGGTCCGTGTCTAAGATACTTTTGTCGTTTTCTATCGCCTTGTTCGGCATAAATTAAACTCTCGCATTGTACGAATTCTTCCTATGAGGCTTGTAGGAACCTTCGATGTAGCCTCCCCTCTCATGGTGAGTTGAAAGATCCTCTAAATAATTTCCCATTCGCTTAGAATTGAACGTAGTAAAGCAAGGAAGAAGCAGAGACCTTGTTACAGCCCTGCCATATGTTATGCAACCTGAAAGCAAGATCTGACTTTTGTTTTGCTATGTACTTGTATGTTGATTGGGACAGCTGCATCTAAATTACAGATTTCGAGACAACTACTCTCCTGAAGAATCAGTCGAGTTTTATGGATTATACACAATTCAACCTGACATGGACTCCAATATTAACTATATGAAAGTTTGGGTGTGGTTGTGAGCTGTCTGATAACCTGAAGGCTTTACTAGACTATAACAGGAGACAGGTGCCACAAAGTACTTGCATTTGGGGATATGATTTTATTTATATTAATAAAGATATGACTAGAGAGTTAAAAGAAAGAGGAATTGGGGAAGGGGGAGAGGGTAGAGAGGGGGTGGGGGGGACTGAGGAGGAAAAATTCACACACCGTTTACAAACTAAGCTGGTAGGAATAATATAAATTAGACAGTTCTTAATCACCCTTTCTCACTCATTCGGTCAGCCTTCTACTTAGTGTTCGCTTTTGCGAATCGTTTTTTAGTTTTTGTTTCCCGTACGGTTTGAAACATTTGTTCAATCTTTCTGCCCCATTATTTTACTTCGCTATAATTGCAGTAGGAACGCCGTGTTCTGATTATTTATTGTTTAGTTAACTTATGTTTCAATTGAATTGTTGTTCTTTATTATTTCTTGTCTACTCACCTTTATCTGCAGTGTGTTTATCCAGACGCACCGAACTGTCACACTTTCTCTCAAGTACTGTGCTTGAATCAGCGGTAACCATCGCAATGTGTATGGAGCTATGCGCTGATGGTTGTTGACACCCCCTCCTCCCATCTGGAATGTTCGGCGCACTATGACGTCATTTCCACTATATATTGCCTTCATCGCCGATCTACTGTGCCTGTCTACATCTGTCTACGCCTGACCACGGCTGCCTGCCTGACCACAACAATGCCCTTATTGGGTCAGCACTGTTGGTAAACATCGTGCAGCTGGAACCACTCTAAGCGGCATGCCTCATTGTTTGGACTTTGTCGTGCTGGGCAAGTTCTGTGTCAACGGCCTTCATCTTATCAATTCCTTCAGCCCGCCAGCTCACTACAACTCTGCAATGTGAAATTGTAACTGCTCGTAACCCGCCAGCCTAGTCACTACCAAGAGATCTGTTACTGCTGGTTACACTTCGTCGAAGGAGCTACAATCTATTTTTTTCGGAAGCCATGCCGAGACTTCCTGGAGGAAGCCATTTTTATTTTATTTTATGACCCGCTCCCTGCGGGCCAGCTAACCCATGGCCGTGTTCCAGCACTGCACATGAAACTTTGGATCGTGCTGAACCAACGCATCGATTCTGCCCTGTCCGGGCAAAACAATACCACTTCCTGCTACTGTCTGAGCGAGTCTCCTGCAGGATGATTTTATTGAAAGATACTCTGTATCAAGTATCCAACCATTGGTAACGCCAACTTTAATCAGGCTTGTTAAATATATTTACAAGGCCAAGCCTTTGTTTCTTCTATTTTTTTGATCTTTTCTTGAAAGGACTTCTTTATTCGCCTGTTATTAGGCTTTTTATGCATTCGTATTGTAATTCATATTTTCTAGTCAATGTTGATTCTGAGTTTCCTGGAGAAACAATACATTTTGAATTGCCTTCCTTTAACTATCATTCTAATGAAAATATGTGTTATTGATTCAAAAAATCAAATAAATGCATTAACTCTAGTCATCAACGTTTGGTCTCTTCCTTGTCGCTCTATTTACATTCCACTGTGTGCCCGAAACCTAATCCTCTGCTAATTCCCAGATGGGGTGTGCTACTCCAACCTCCCCTTACCATGGTACCTGAAACCCGGGATCCAATCCGTTACCTTTACCCTGAGACCACATATTTATAATTTAAAAAATCTGTGTAATCTAATATTTACTAAATATTTCAGTTTACCGTGGCCAAACGCGGGAGCTCTGCCGGGGAACACGAACAGTCCCATCATACCATACGCAGCTTCATTCCTGGAAAGTGGCTCTCTGCCTGGCGTTTCAAGGAGAGTGGTGAGTTATTTTAAACTTCCAGCGATGCCAGTAACAATTGACGACAAGTTGTTAAATTCACGGGCGGCTTATAAGGACCAACACCGTTTCCAAAAATATCTAGCTTCCTTACCTAAGGATGAACAAAATCTTGACATCATTTCTCAGAGCTCGAAAGCTTACGAGTAAGCTTACGAGAAGTATGATCTCGTACAGCTTGAAATTGAAATTAAAAGTCCAGAGCAAGAAGTAGATAGAGAAGATTTGAAAATAATTATTTTGAAGAACACGCTCAGGCCGTAGCTCTAGTTCGCGCTTTAACCATGCAGTTAAGGGCAGAAGAAACTAGGGAGAATTAATAATGGGAACAATAGAAAACCATTATTAGGTAAAATTGAAATTCCACGCTTCGTTGGGAAAGAAGACAGGTGGCAATCATTTTTGTAATTACTCTGTTCACTAGTGAATGAAAACACGGCAATTCCAGAAATTCAAAAATTCTATTATTTGAATTCTGTGTTAGAAGTTCCTCCCCTTCAGCTTATTAAAGAACTTCCCTTAACAGCAGAAAATTATAATATAGCCATAGATTTACTTAAAGGTCGTTATGGCAATGAAAGATTATGCATTCAAAGACACATACAGGCTTTATTTATCCTACCTTACTTACGTGCTGACAATCTGTCAACATTATGTGCCTTAGGGGATACTGCTCAGCTACATGTTAGAGCGTTGGCAAGACTGAACCAGCCAGTCGAGCACTGTGATTTATTCTTAATTCATTTAATTACTTCCAAGTTTGATCCTGCAAGCTTAAAAGCATGGGAGATTGAAACAGCAAACAATTCGTCATATACCTATGATTCTTTGCTTGCATTCATAAACAGCAGATGTCAAGTTCTCTCGGCCGTAGTCTGTCATACGTCAAGTGGTGCAGATAACAAATCTAATGTTGTCAAACTAGTTGGTACTAAAATAAACAAATCTGCTGTCTTTACTGTTCAACCTAACTCAACAGATTGTATTCTCTGCAAAGCACCTCACAGGTTATATTCCTGTGTTGCCTTTAAAGCTCTTTCTACCGATGAAAGACGCAAATTAATAGCCCAAAACAGATATTGCTACAACTGTCTGTCAGCTAGGCATATGTTGCCTGATTGCTTATCTAAAAATACTTGTTCACATTGCAAGGCGCAACATCATACCTTGCTTCACAGGTTTGAAAGGCCACGTCAGGCTCCTTCCCCTGGAAGTTCCAAAGATACATACCCAGGAGCCAATGCGCAATCTTATACCCAGAGCTCTAACTCGAATCGCAGTTCCCAGGTGCTGCTGTCAACCGTGTTATTGAAAGTTCAAGATTCTTCTGGTAGATGGATTGAAGCACGTGCCTTATTGGACAATGCCGCCACCCATGCTTTATAAGTGAGCGCCTTATTAAAAAACTTGATCTTTCAAAGCAACCTACATTAATTCAGGTTACCGGTATCAACAATAGCAATGTTAAATCTTTGCATTTTGTTAAAATTCATCCTAAAGATGCTGTTAATTGTAATACAACATTACAGATGAATTGTCTTGCCATTGATACTATTGGCAGTAATACCCCTAGCACTTCTTTTGAAATTAGAAATTGGCAATTTCCTCATGACATTCAGTTGGCAGATCCAGCATTGAATACAAGCACTCCAGTAGACATACTTCTTAGTGCCCATGTATTTTGGTAATGTCTCCTTACTTCTAAAGTCAAAATATCACCAGGAGTGTTCGCTCATCATACGAAATTAGGCTGGTTAGTGACGGATCAAGTCCCTCGTAAATCATTTCAAAATTTCTCACAATGTCATTTTGTTACTACAAGTCCTGATCAAAACTTAGAAAGATTTTGGAAAATTGAAACTATAGATTCAGTTTTACCTTCCTCAGTTGAAAATGAAATGTGTGAAAAACTGTTTTACGAAACAACTACACGCACTTCAGAGGGTAGATTTGTTGTAAACATGCCCCGCGTGGATAATCCACCTCTTCTTATTGAAACACACCCTAGAGCTCTACGAGCACTCTATGCTGTTGAAAGCAAATTTAAACGTGACCCTGTTGTCAAAACTCAATATTCTGCATTTATGGAAGAATATGAGGCGCTTGATCATATGGAGGTTGTTACCAGGAGAGATGATGCTTCATATAACCCACTTGAAGTCATTTATCTTAATCACCATCCTGTTTGGAAGAACGAAATATTCAAGGAAAACATAAGAGTGGTCTTCAATGGCTCTGCTTTGGATGCCAACGGAACTTCTCTGAATGATACTTTATCACCTGCCCCTCCATTTCAATCTAACATCTCTTCTGCTTTAACAAATTTTCCTCTTCCATAGTTATCAGACTTGCCGGATGCTGGGAAGATTACAGGATCCTCTCTAATCGTTTCCGACTCTCCCCTTCTCTTACAGCGATATCATTCCTCTTTCCATAAATTGGTAATGTTTATGGCTTATCTCCCTCTATGGATATATTTTGTAGTGAATCAATCTCTATTTTCTAAACCATATTTAACCCTTTCTGAGCTAGGTTTAGAGACTATAAACATCTTACGGCTTGCTCAACGGGAAATATTCTCTGAAGAACGTCAGACCTTTTCTCAAGGTCAATCCCTTAAGAAGTCGAGTAGGCTTTCCTCTCTCGTCCCTTTTTTTGGATGCTGATGGCTTGCTGAGAGTAGGAGGACGTTTATCTTAGTCTGAACTTTCTGAGGTTAAGAAACATCCAATTATTCTTACCTCAAAACATCATGTCACCTCCTTAATTATTCGCCAATATCATTACCAGCATCTTCATGCTGGCACTCGCACATTACTTTCTTTCATTCGTGAATGGTATTGGCCCATGAACGGAGTACATGAAGTCCCCTCTGTTATCCGGAAGTGCATTCCATGTTTTAAATCCAACTCTAAGATTACCACTCAGCTCATGGGTGATCTTCCCACGTTTAGATCTGCGCCTGCCAGATATTTTACTTTTATGGGGTGCATTATTCCTGTCCGATTGTCCATAAAAAATCCCCTGAGGCTAAAGAGTGTATTTCTGGAAAACTATATATTTCTCTTTTTGTATGCATGGTTACCGGAGCAGTTCACTTAGAACTTGTTACCAATGCCTCTACTGCTTACTTTTTGGCAGCTTTTGCCAGATTTTCTGCCCGCCGAGGTCTTCCTTCAGAAGGGTTCTCGGATAGTACTAAAAATTTTGTCCGAGCCTCTGAGAAAATTAAGAGAGCTCTTACTTATAATTCGCGTTAGAAAAGATTACTGATTATGCTCACCACGGTGGGTGAGTGGATAGCGTATCGGTCTACTAACCCCAAGATTGCAGGTTCGCTCCTGGCCGTGGTAAGTGATTATTTTTAAAGGCGGCAAAATACGACACGCATGTCATACGATGTTGGCATGTCAAATAACCCATTTGAATTCAGTAGGCCGTGTTCAAAATGGCAAAATTAATCTCGGGAGTTTCCGCCAACACAAAGTTCCTCATTGCTCTACTAGAAAGCGCTATAGTGTTCAAGGAGCTTAGATATCTAACCTCCTTGACTTTCATAGTGATTCAAGGAACAACGAAATTCGACATGCAAGCTACCCTCTGGGTGTCAAATTACAAAGCTTGCACCCGGCATCCGAGGCCATAGGATATTATTATTATTATTATTATTATTATTATTATTATTATTATTATTATTATTATTACCAGAGAAATTTCAAGTGGCACTTTGTCCCCCTTATGCACCTCATCAAGGTGGGCGTTGGGATCTTGTGTTAAACTCACCAAGAAGCACCTTAGACGAGTTTGTGGTCCCACCCTCCTTTCTCATGAAGAATTTAATTCCTTAATTATTTTTATTGAGGGCCCTTATCTAATGGCCCTTCAGATCTTCTGCCGTTAACGCCGGGTCATTTTCTTATTGGTGGCCCATTAACTGCCTCCCCCCCCCCCCTTTGTTATATTCTAATTCTGAATCTTCTTTAGCCATTTCTTGGAGCAAAATTGAAAGCTTGCGCAATAATTTTTGGCGTCGCTGGAGGTTGGAATACTTCGGTTTGCTTCAGCAGCGTGTTAAATGGCGAATGTCCTGCCCTAACCTTCAGGTAGGGGACTTGGTGCTTATTAAAGGTCCCAGTCCCCCTCTTGTGTGGAATTCAGATAGGGTTGTTGAGTGCTTTCCTGGCAGAGATGGTATGGTCCGCGTGGTAAAACTAAAAACTTATGTTGGTCATTTCCTCAGGCCTATCACCATGCTTGCTCCTTTACCACGCGAAGCCCAACTCTTGCGCTTTCTTCTTGAAATGTTTTCTCTCGCCCCTCCCAGCATGTTTGCTTTTGCGAATCGTTTTGTAGTTTTTGTTTCCCGTACGGTTTGAAACATCCCATTATTATACTTCGCTATAATTGCAGTATGAATGCGGTGTTCTGTTTATTTATTGTTTAGTTAACTTATGTTTCAATTGAATTGTTGTTCTTTATTATTTCTTGTCTACTCACCATTTTCTGAAGCGTGTTTATCTAGACGCACCGCACTGTCACACTTTCTCACAAGTACTGTGATTGCATCAGCGGTAACCCTCGCAATGTGTATGGAGCTATGCGCTGATTGGCTGTTGACACCCCTCCTCCCATCTGGAATATTCGGCGCACTATGATGTCATTTCCACTATATATTGCCTTCATCGCCGTTCTACTGTGCCTGTCTACATCTGTCTACGCCTGACCACGGCTGTCTGCCTGACCACAACAAGGCCCTTATTGGGTCAGCACTGTTGGTAAACATCGTGCAGCTGGAACCACTCTAAGCGGCATGCCTCATTGTTTGGACTTTGTCATGCTGGGCAAGTTCTGAGTCAACGACCTTCATCTCATCAACTCCTTCAGCCCGCCATCTCACTACAACTCTGCAATGTGAAATTGTAACTGCTCGTTACCCGCCAGCCAGGTCACTACCAAGAGCTCTGTCACTGCTGGTTACACTTCGTCGAAGGAGCTACAATCTTTGGAACTCATGCCGAGACTTCCTGGGGGAACCCTTTTTTTATGACCCGCTCCCTGCGGTCCAGCTAACCCATGGCCATGTTCGAGCACTCCACTTGAAACTTTGGATCGTGTTGAACCAACGCTTCGATTCTGCCCTGTCCGGGCAAAACAATACCACTTCCTGCTACTGTCTGAGCGAGTCTCCTGCAGGATGATTTTATGGGAAGGTACTCTGTATCAAGTATCCAACCATTGGTAACGCCAACATTAATCAAGCTTGTTTAATACACTGAAGAAAATGGAAATTGCAACACCGAGAAGGAGTGGTGCTACATTGCTGCAATTGAACATGCAGGACACTTTCAGGTCCCTCTGACCTCAAGTTTGGACAACAGTCAATACAGGATATGCCCACCACGAGCTGTAATACATTGATGAATTCCTCGAGGCATGGAGTCAATAAGGCCCTGGATCACTTCCTGAGGAATTGTGGCCCATGCTTGCTGCACAGCATGCGTCATTTATTCCAGAGTTGTGGGTGGCTGGGGACGGTTGGCCAGTTGTCGACCCATCATGTCCCACACATGCTCAATAGGACTGAGGTCCGGGGATCTGGCGGGCCATTCTAAGGTTGTGATGTCGTGGAGAGTTTCTCTGGAGATGCGTGCAGTGCGAACCCGGGCATTGTCCGGCTGAAACATCCCATTAGCAATGTTCGCCATCATAGGGACAACCACTGGATTGAGTACCCTATCAACTTACTGTCGAGCAGTCATAGTGCCCTCATCAAGCACTAATTGTGATTTCACATTAAAGCCAAGACCTTCCCAGACCATAATGCTTGGTGTTGGCCCTGTGTGCTTCTCGACAATAAGGTCAGGGCAGCCCCTCTCCCCAGTACGTCGGCGCACACGATTCCGGCGATCACTGTGGGCAAGACAGAAGCGCGATTCATCACTAAAGACGACCCTATGCCATTCGTCGACCCACGTCGATCGTTCTCGACACCAGGCCAGCCTTACACGTCGCTGTTGTGAGGTCAATAGAACACCTTCTGCAGGTTCATGGGATCGTAAGCCACCTGCACGCAGGCGATTACCAACTGTTTGTTATGTAACGTGGGGTGCCACAACTGCTCGAATTGGCGCTGCTGTTGCATGGGGTTCCATCCGGGCCATCCGAATGATGCGGCGATCCTCTCTCACAGTTTTCTGTCGCGCTGGGCCTGTGCCAGGTCTACGAGTGTGGGTACTTTCATTTGACCACTGCTGCCATACAAGTTGTACCTTAGATGCCTGTCGGCCAACAAGTGCAGCGACAGTCCTTAGCGATAATCCAGCCTCACACAGCCCAATTATCTGAGTCCTCTCAAACGGCGACAATTGTTGATAGCGTGCTCTTCTCTGTCATCGAGGCATGTTTGACGGGGAACACTTCACTGCACAGACTGCAAGTCAACTACGCTACACCCGAGTCCGTATACTGGAGTTGATTCCTCCGCGACCAATCAAGTGGGGAGACCTGTAGCAACAATCCAATGGGTCTGAAACTTTGATCGTTTACATACCTACTTGGCAGCGTTCCGTATCTTGAAAATCAACACAAACAACCAATGTCTTCATGGTATTGCCTTTTCCATTTTCTTCAGTGTATATTTACAAGGCCAAGCCTATTTTTCTTCTAGCTTTTTTTGGATCTTTTCTTGAAAGGACTTCTTTAGTCGCCTGTTATTAGGCTTTTTATGCATTCGTATTATAATTCATATTTTCTAGTCAATGTTGATTCTGAGATTCCTGGAGAAACAATACATTTTGAATTGCCTTCCTTTAACTATCATTCTAATGAAAATATTTGTTATTGATTCAAAAAATCAAATAAATGTATTAACTCTAGTCATCAACGTTTGGTCTCTTCCTTGTCGCTCTATTTACATTTCACTGTGTGCCCGAAACCTAATCCTCTGCTAATTCCCAGTTGGGGTGCTACTCCAACCACCCCTTACCACTTAGTAATACATTTTCTCATTTCATGTGCTTACTAACTTTACACTTAACTATATTTACAGAAATATACTTCATACACCATATCAGTGTTCTTAGGACAAACAAACAACGAGTAGAGAAGTGTTTTCACACTTAGGGTCCTCTTTAAAGGGCCTTAGCTTTCAAGGAGGATGGCTGTAGGTTCGTTACCCGGGAGTTACAGATGCAGGTTGAAACTTCTCCTTTACAGCTGCTCGAGAGGCTCACAGGCCTCTCGTTGCAGTGTAACATCCTGAATGTTAAGCTATTCATCTCACTCTTTCAGGACCTGGTTCGAATATTTATTCGGTGTCTCTGCATCGGACCTGTGAGGAGTCTCTCTAAAGAAGGCGAAGAAGGTTTTTTATTTTCCATAAGACCTTACCTCTTTTCTTTTAGTCTGCTACTAAGGGTTTCTCTTCATGGCGGTCCGACCTGCCATTAGGTTGTATTTGAGCCTTGAACATATTGTTTACAAACTCGTATAAACGACTATTCAACGTTCCAAAGCACAGATCAGAACTTTATACCCCCTGATCAATACCAAGAATAAACTAAACACCAGAAATGTCTTACACATATACACTGCACTCATCTGTCTGATCACCATTTACGCATTCCCATCAATAGGCGTTCTTTCATTCTCCAAGCTCATATGATTACAATCTATCCAAAGCTTGTTTTACTCCTAGCAGTAAAATCCGAATATAAACTGCGTATTACAAACATGCACAGAAACACTAAAATCGCGTACCTCCTCGACTTTATTGCCAACCTCAATCGTAAATTCTACATCAAAACCGCCCTCAACACCAATTCACTCATATGCTGACTTGGCAGATATGAATCTGATCCCACCACAACCAGAGAACGAAAACCAAAATACAGACTTATACTCAAACAGATGCTACAAAACGCAGAATCACAATACACCTAGTCAACAAAAATAGTAATTAACAATAACTCAACCTCACTTCACCGACCAAAATCACTACCAGTACAAAACAACAGTTAAGGCCCACTGGCTGAATTTGGACGTGACTGTCCAACGTCAGACTAAACTTTTCCCCAAGCGTTAAAGTCATGAGCTCAAAAACAATAAATACACAATATACAACCCTCATTATTCATAATATCAATAAAAAACATTTCCCACGCCACCCAATCACCCACAAATAACACTAAAACATCAGCCAATCACAGCGCTGCATTCTCGCCAGACCTCACTCAATGTAGCCAGTAGCGAAAGCAGAGCTTACTACTAGCTTTTTACATTACAAGCACTACAATTACGAACCTGATAAGGAACCCCTAAGATAAATTACCAACAATTACTCTTCCCCTGGTTTTATTTATTTAATCGTGTCAGAAACATACATTATAACTTACAAGATATAACTTCAAACCTGGTACTATAAGCATTAATCATTTTTGATGGCAGGTAGCAATGCGATTAAGCTCTACACAAGTACAAATTTAATCAAATGTGGCTTGACCAATATGCAGCTAGTTCACATGCTTCTTTAGTAGCGTCAATCACGTTCTGGGGAGAGCATGTAGTTGGACACAAGTTGCATACAAGGAGATGGTTCATTGTCTGTTCTTCACCGCATTCGCATAGTGTAGATTCGCAGACAAATCCCCACTTTCTCATGTTGGTCTTCGTTGTTCCAACTCCTGAGCGCAACCTGTTGAGTGTCTTCCATGTTGACCAAATTTCCTCGTGGCCTGAAGGAAGGCTTTCGAAAGGCATCATCCATCCTGCAAGGTGGCTGGATCTTGAACGCCATGAATTCATTCTAAAGTTCGATGGTGGTTCAGTGAGGCTTTCTGTTGCATGAAGAAAGCTTCTTCTTGACTTTAGCCTTTGGGTTGTTGATTGATACCCATATAAAGTATGGGTCCTCAGGTTCAGTGCTTTAGATTTCTCCAGTCTGGATGCACACTCACGGCGAATAACTGGGGGTGGGATACCTGCTAGACAATAAACTTTATCAAGTGGTGTAGATCTCAAACATCCTGTAATGAATCTGCAGGTCTCATTTAAGGCAACATCCACTTGATTACCATGACTAGATCTACACCAGACAGGGCAGGCGTATTCTGCAGCTGAATAACAAAGGGCAATTGCCGAAGTTCTCAAGAGGGAAGGATGCTTCCCCCAGGTTGAACCCGATAATTTCCGGAGAATATTGTTCCGTGCAGATACTTTTCTTTTGGTGTTCAGACAGTGTGTTCTATAGGTTAGTGATCGGTCAAGAGTTACTCCTAGATATTTGGGAGTGAAGCAGTGTTCTAATTGTTTACCTTCCCAAATTACTTGCAATTTTCTAGCTGCCTGTCGATTTTTGAGGTGGAAGGCACAGACTTGTGTTTTTGATGGATTTGGCTGTAGTTGGTTCTCTTGGTAATAACCACTTAGAATTTGTAAAGCATGGGAGAGCTTTTCTTCAGCAAGTTCAAACGTTTCCTCTTGAGCTGCTAGAGCGACATCATCTGCATAAATGTCTCTTTGTCCCTTGCGGGTGAGGCTGATCATTGGTGTAGATGTTGAAAAGTATAGGAGCTAGCACACTCCCTTGTGGAAGGCCGTTCTTCAAATTCCTCCATCTACTCCTCTGACCTTGGTACAACTATGGGAATACTCTTAGCCAAATAACACCGTATTGGCAACGTTTAAGCTTCAATTAGCAACTTCTCCTCTCTACTCGCTACCACCCTGAGATGCTGCTGCTGTTTCACCACTGCAGTCTTACGTCAGATGGTTAGCTAAATGGACAGTCTAATTCTAGACTCATTTGCCCACGAAGCTGAATATCTAGGCCATGTCTCAACTGACAGGAGGGTAATCTCAATTTCATGAATACGCTTTACGCCATTCTACGCCCGCTGTAAGTAATATAAATTCCTAGCAGTGGGCGTATATATACTGAGCCCGTATGAGCTCATGCAAGTGATTATTTCTTAACAAACATATTTGTCACACCACTGATGCACAGAACGCCCTTCGGAAGCTCTGAGCTAATTCCAAGTACTCTTTTGACACTGGTACTGCATTCCAATGTCATTTCTGGATGCACTTATTTATTTCTTAATTTTCGGACATTTGATAATTCACGTATAGTAATTCTGCATAATTTACCACGTTATTGTGGCTTTAAAATACGTTAAACCCCTAGTACGGTATTTTTCCTCGCAGATATGCGAATTAGGGTTAAATAGTCGCTGCACGACTTATGAAGTTCTTCTAGAACACGGAACATCGTCCAACGTGACGACACAAACCTATCGAGTTTGTCATGTCTACTTGACGCACTTTTGGGAAGAGTCCCTATGGTTGAATCAGGGAGTGTAAAACAGCACGCTATACTTTGCGTGAGTATCATTGTAAGACGCCGTGTAGGCGCGTGAATTGAAAACAAGTGTAATAATTGTGAAAGCGTAATTTTTATACCAGCACGTGGTCAGATTTTGTGATACCACGTTGCGCTGCTTTGTTCCACGAGGAGTGGAGAATTTATGTATAAAATTGTGATTACAGTACAATCACGCTAATATCTTGGATATTTCAAATACTGAACAGTGATATTTATTATCACATTATTAAATCAACGATTACGACGATTCATGAAGATTGTGTTTGCAAGTCTTAGATTCTGAGAGCTGAACACCATCTGCTGTGTTCTTAACACCTGTGGCAGACACGAGAGACATTTTTAAACAAGTCTTCAATATATGTGTAAAATCAGTGTTACATCTAGAACAAGTACCACGGTAGCTAACTTCAGTGTAAAATTTAACCTACCACGAATTACCATGAATTTCTACAATCACTGCGTGGACGACATGTACAACCTTTACTGTAAGATGTCCATGATGGAGTAAATCATACCATGAGGGGATGTCGAGAGGAACAGCTCTTCCAAGAGGAGGAAACGGAAAGGACGCAGGATCCAATAAATGACGGACGAGGAGAACCCTCTTACCAATGGAGATAAATCCCTAATCCAGGGTAACATGAGGTCCAATACGTCGTAATGTGAGTCCTGTACTTCTTTTCATTGTTAAGGTTTATTGCTTCAGTATAGTAGTCTAGAACCGTATCCGATGGCAACCATTTAGGTAGGATTTTTTATAATATTAATTACCACTGTGTTTTTCTTACGTAGCCTTGAAAAGCCTGGTCTGAAAGTAACCTGTTAGACACCCTATGAAATTGCTATGCCGGTGCACTGATGAAACCTTCAAACCCACTATTGAATATCTACCCAATAATTTGGCTTAGCTCCGTGAGCTCTTTTCTTCAGCAGTAGTAGCTGAATTCAATTTTTTGGAGGATGACCGTCACATCCCATGGTCAATTTTAGACACCCTATCTATGATTTTCTTTTGTCTACGTAATTTATGGGCGTATCATTTGGTGCAATGTTGGCACAATCACCACCTTTGTGAAGGCTTCATTTTGACATTTAAATGTGCAGCTCAGACGCCACATTATTCCAAGTTGGAATCCCATGAGTAAAAGTACAAGCGTTTAGGTAACCCTGTACTAAGCTTTAATACACTGACGTATCGTTTTGTACAACACGAGAAGTGTGAGTGTCGTCAAGTTTAATCTTCAGTTGTGTCGAAGGTTGACACTAACATTTTTCAACGCTAAAGAAAGCTTCTATATAATTGTGAGAAGTGTAGGCATATGTTTGTAAAGCAAAGAACTCAGAGAGAAGTATTATCTCTGTCAATTAGTATTATCTGATTTAATTATTAATTTATATCCCTATGGATTGAATTTAACTGTACAGATCAGTGTTATGGACACGTTAACCTACGTACAAGTATTAGAGGCCGCAGATTAGACTGTAATTGTGTAATCCCAGTGTATTTTTTATTCCGAGAGAGCATAGTTTTGTGTGCACTATGTCATGCGCGTACGGCAGTTAGAAGGCTCGACAAATTCAAGATCGTGCCTCCCTTACGAACTAACATTACTCACAAAGCCCAGTGTTTTTATGTTAGATTAGACTGTGAATCAACAATCAAAGACGACACATTCCAAATGGAATGTTGGTTACTATCCTAAAATGACCCTACTGAATATAGATCACAGCTGATTGCTGTAATTTTGTTAGGATGACAATGATGTCATGATTATGAAGTCTGCTATGAGAGCGACTTTTGGAAATGCTATTTCATGATTTACGTAACTTATGAGGGGATTATCCCAGTTATTTTATTGACCAGACAAATTGTATAAGAATAACAAATAATGTTATTGTTGTGTCCGTAGAGGGACAAGTTGAAGGGTGGAATGAATACCTTCAACCATTGTACGTATATTCCGGCGTTGGTGATTCGCTTTTGGTCACTTTGAAGCGAGATATTATGCGCAACTGGTGAGCCGCTAATTATTGTTGTTGTTGTTGGAGCTTTTTGATAGCGGATGGTATTATGCTGACTGTTAAGAGTCATGAGCTTTGTAAGCATCTCTTCTGAAGAGACTTACAGTTTTATGCAGCCTGTGTCATTAAGGTCATCTGTGAATTTAAATGATAATACAGAAAGGGAATTAACCAACGAACTAAACATAAAATAAATCAAGAAACCTAATTATTATAAACCGATATTATAAATATGATAAATTAATCTGTTAATAGACTAAATTTTAACCTATTTTTTGATTGCTTACCGACACATTCCGACTGGAAATGGAATTAGGACAGCTGACACTTTTGAGACGACGAAAATCACTGGCACGCTTTAGTTCGTAACTTGTGGGCTGCTGTGATTTTAAGCGATGTTAGCCGCAGTTATTACTGCGCTATCGCCAACCTAAATACGTGCTTGATATGACGATTAAGGGCAAACAGCATCATAATCGGCGTATGTAGGCCTTGAAAATAATAACATTGTGGGTTCAATTTCATTTTCTTGAGTGTATATTCTGCATATCCTGTACTATTGTGTGTTATCAATTTTAGCTTTGTTGTTTCTTTATCGGTTAGGATATTGGTTGCTATTCTAGTCTAATGTAAATTGTTTCCTACGGACGTTTCTCGCCGTAATTTGATGTAAAAGTGGTTTTAGCTAGACGATTTAAATTTAAATGACTAAATGCGGAAGTGGTACCAACGTAACTTAGATTATACTTATTGTGGCTATTAAATGTAAATTCTGTTCTTGACATGTTGACGATTAAATAACTTCGCTTTGCTGTAAATTCTACTGATGTCACTATTTGTATTATCAACTATTTCACCTGTATTTCAGTAGGGATTTCTTCACGTGCCACGTTTCAAGCTTTGTTGCTTTTTTCGATTTCTGTAATAAGGACAGTCGAGAGGGTTAACTTAGCTTCAGATAGGACCTGGTTATTTATTTATATATTTTATAATTATTGACTTTGCGGACTAGCCGACTTCAAACCCTCCGAAGTAGGATAGGGGTTTATTTTTAATGAATAAATTGTTCACGAATTTTACTTAAGCCCCGAACTTTTTATTTGCCAGCTTTGTGTTTACGGTGAACTTCTTTGGGCATTTTTGACGCTTTCCCTCGTTACAGCCCAATACATCCGGGTTATTGGTCTCATGCCGGAGCTAGCCTAAAGAAGTGCATCTGATCCTCTCAGGTTGTTGGTTTGGAGGTTGGGGCTGTCTGGAATGCCATTTATGGTTGATGGTACCCCGGTAATCTCCTCTGAAGGGCACAATACGTCACTCAAAAGATCATTATTTATATTAAAAATTTCATACAAATTTTAAGAAATTACGGGGCAAATGGAGCAGCAATCGGATGTTATATACGACATCAGTGACGATCTAAGACATTTTAGGCAACCGAAAGACGGAAAGTAAGGAAGCTAGGACTATACAAGAAGATGAAGAAGAAATTAGAAATGATAGGAGTCAAGAAACATTAAGGCAAGATCGACTGTCTAGATTAGAAATGCCTGGGTTTGAATTGGACAGCGATATATAATTCTGTGACCCAGAAATAGATAGACCTTGTAATCAAAATGTAATTTTGTTGATACATTTTGATGATAACCCTTTTACGCTCTCAGGCATTGTTAATCTTACTGCAATCGAACGTTTGCGTGATATGCGATGTTATCTTGATGAAAATAGAATAGAATAGAATAGAATAGAGGGTTTGGCAGACGCAATCCAACAGAGATTTGGTCAATTGAGGACCAACAGGACATAAGGGCTGAGATATACTTGAAGAAGTATGCTTCATCAACACCAACTAGGTATGCGGAGTACTTCACGGCACAATTAGCTACGTTACAATACCATCAACCGCCACTTGCTGAAGAAGAATTAGTGCAAGCTATTTCGCATCAGTTACCCACGGATGTGCGCAGATATTTAATTGCAGCAGGAGTGGAGACATTAAAAGCAATGAAGATTTTTCTAAGCTCGTAATTTTGAATCCTATACAGAAGGCTGCATCTAAAGCAGTTCTAAGACACCTTGAAAAGAGCATTATTCCAAGAGCAGGAAAATCTGACATTTTATTAACGGATCATCGAAGTCAATATACTACTCTTGAGTTGCATGATGCCAGGGAAAGACTAGGTATCAGGCGTATCATTAGTTCTATAAGATACCCTGAATCGAATCCTACAGAAAGAAAGATGTCAGGGTTGGCAAATTCTGTCGTCTGTATTGTTCCGAAGACCACCACAGTTGGACTAAGGTTGTGCCGTTATCGTCTTTTGTAAATGACGTAAGACACGAGAGCTCCAATGATATTCCTGTCACTTTTCATCTCAACCAGACCCCTATACGACCATGAGATGGGATGTTTTCACATTCCATTAGATATCGAACCACCGATGGAACGAAGAATTCAATTAGCTAGAGATCACCTGAACATGCAAGCAGATAAGCGATTAAAGCGAGTGATAGGAATATGGTACAGTTTACAATTGCAGGAAGGCGAGCTCGTTTTAGTACGTAAACCAACAGCATCAAACCTACCACTCAAGGTATATTCAAATTTCAAAAACTCTATATTGTGCCGTTCAAAGTTCATAGAGTTTACACCAATAATTGTTATAAAATTGTAGGGGTTGACAACAACCAAGTTCTGAGAAAGTTCAACCACACGCATTTAAAGATATATTACCCTAAGTCGCAATAGATTGAAGAAAATACAGTTCAGAATGCTAGTGGAACAATAAGGTTAATAAGAGTATTTGCTATACTTCATTAATTGAGTCCACGAGTAATTGAACCCGTTGTTTGTGAACTTGAATACTTGTCACACGGCGAGAGTCGAACTGCAACTTACGTGGCATTTTACGTATCAATTAAAGGGAAATTTATACTAACAGCTATACAGCATTTAGGCAACGCACTCAACATGAGGGACGGAGAAAATAATAATTGAAAAGAGAGACAGAAAAATATAACAGGGTTATAATGGATTGTAAAACCACGGCTAACATTGGAAACGACAAAAATGAAGTCGTGAGCAG
Source organism: Meconema thalassinum (assembly GCA_946902985.2). Lineage (NCBI taxonomy): Eukaryota > Metazoa > Arthropoda > Insecta > Orthoptera > Tettigoniidae > Meconema > Meconema thalassinum. The sequence goes on along the minus strand of OX336388.2, from coordinate 213,736,853 downwards.
AGAGGGTCACAAAAACTGGTTTATAAGAGAGTTCCCCACGGCAAAGGAAATCCCGCCGATACCTTATATATACAAATGTATATCTGTCCGAGATTAATGGACTCCCACACAGTTTTTCTGATTGCATTGAAATTTTGTTCCACTGGGCTGATATTCTTTCAAGCAAATATTATATCTTACAGGGACGGACTGGAAGCCGAATGGTACCTCATGATATGGCGTTGCCATAGTAACGTTCATTAAATTTCGCAGACAGGTAATAGTTTTCTGGCAATATCTCAAAAACCGTTCGTTTTAGGGCCTTTAAACGTGGGGTCAGTGGTTAAAACCAATATTGCTCCTCGCATTGACATGCGTACAACGAGCCACGTCCCATCTTTCTAAAGGCAACTCGACAAGTCTCATCCTATCCCTATCCTCTTCTTAGAAATAAAAATGGAAATGTATATTTGCCCGACGTCAATGGACTCCGACACCGCTTAACCGATTGCATTGAAATTTTGTAGGGTTGTAGTGCACATCCCAAGGATGTGTTATGGCAACAAAAATATTTGATAGCCCTGTCCATTCCCATCATTTGGGCCCTTTGGCACAAATCCACACCGTTCCACCGGGCTCAAATCTACATCTTTTCACCGATTTGAACCGAATTTTACGTACTTACCATTTCGAACAAGACGAGTAACATTATCTTCTTGAAATTTCGGACAGCCCTCTCCATTCCCTTCATTTAGGCCCTTTGGCACAAACACTCCATTTCCATGCCCCACAAGCTTCACAATTTTATTTAAGGGTGTCATCACGGGAATGGGGACTTACAGCATTGGTGAGGATTCATTATTTTACAGTATGAGCGGAAAAGTATTATTTTCGTTGCATCTATATATACTTTATTTGTATTTCTCTTTGTTTTGCCGACCAAATCCATACCATATTTCAGAGTCTTATTTTATACAGGTGGCGACACAGTGTGTACGGATGGTCTCGACACTGGCGTCTATCTTCTTAACAGTCTGTTATTCCTTCATGTAAATATTATCTCTTACAGAGACAGAATGAAAGCAGAATGGCACCTCATGATATGGCGTTGCCATGGAAACGTTCATCAATTTCGCATACCGGGAATAGTTTCCTGGCATACTTCTGCTTATGTGCATACCTTAATTGATTATTTTTGGTTTTTGGGTGTTTTTAATACGACGTGTGTTGTTTTTAGTCTACGAGTGTTTCAGTATTGATTTTATCAGAAGAAGGAGAGGTTTGGTAAATACAGTTTCACAGTTGATTTGTTACTAATCTTCTACTTATTGTGAACAGAGTTCGTCATCATATAGAACATGGGTCATTTCGGTGTATTGCTTTCACCTCCAGATTTGGTCATCTGGGTGATATGGTGTTCTGAACAGGGTTAGTTTGTCTCGTGTTCACATGGTGTCTCTGCACTCCTATGTGAGGCTCTTATTTAAGTGTGGGTGGACATACAGATTTTAGATGATATTTACTATGTATTGTCTTTTAGTATTCGTTATTTCCCTAAGCAAATGCATATATTATTATGAAGCTGGGATTCTAAGAGTTTATCAGCAGACTGCCATTATCATCTTTTAGTGTTGCTATACGAGAATACACGCAAGGCTAATGCAATGAAGAAATGTAATAGATAGGTAAATAATGCATACTAAGATTAAAGTAGGCTCCATAAATATTCATTTATATTAGCGAAATTTCAGGAGTAATCTATTATAAGCTACAATCAGTATAGTGCCGTCGTACATACCTACTTAACAATTTCAACACAATTTTTGATCAGATAAAAAGCAGGCACAACGACTTTGAGTGGCAAAATATTGCTCATTATAAAAACGACCTTCCTCCGGGTTGCACACATTATGTCACAGCGAGCAAAGCTTCGATACCCCAATATCCAATTGTTATCCCGAGCAACGAGGGGCTTAAGAGCTAGTAAAATATATACCTATAGATATATCTTATATACAGAGTGGTTGACCAGCCCCTTATTATTTAGTTTTATGAAACACAACTAACGTTAAATTTCTCCCTATGGTCGATATTCTCCTGCGCTCTGCCTGCTCGACAGCAATGTAATTGAGCCATGGGTCTAGCAAAGAAAAAATGACCATGAAGATTTCCGCGCCAAATGCTAGGGACCATTCTACTAACATGTGATTTATTGGTCTTTTAAAAAACACACAAGTAATTCGATAGTGATCTCTAATAGTAGAATTAAATGAACATCATAAACCTTAATTGAAGACTTTGACTTTGAGGTGGGATGGCCACTGTAACTAGTGCACGTGCAGCGCGTGTTTTCCACGTTGCATTTGTGTCTGAATCGGTAAAGTTCCTGCCGGAAACGGTGGGTGAGATCGGGTGGAATGGTACTTCGAATCAAGACGCAGGCTTAATTTTTTGAACGACAGCCGGTGCTCTATTTTGGTGGGGATGTAATATTGAGCCACACCTACAAAGTCACATTGCCTCATTTATTAACCTACGATGTAGTCTATTCCTGTGAAGAGCAAGTTGAATTTTGCTGATTTATAAAGAGAATTTGACCGAATCATCAATTTATGCTACGTGTCCTGTAATGGCAGAATGTTAAGACATCTTAAATGGATATTAACATAACATATCGACGTGTCACTCCAGAGGTCCGATCCCGGCTCTGACAAGAAATATAATGCTATATTGAGGGGTGAAACGGGGTACACTAAACTTCGTGGGGCAAAACTGAGAAGGGGTGAGATTGATTCCCACCTTAGCCACCCTGGAAGTGGTTTTCTGAAGTTTCCCACATCTACTCCAGACTAATGCCAGGATGGCTTCTAACTTGCCTCCTTCCCAATCCTCATCTTAATTGCTAATACACACATTAGTACAGACACCGCTATAACACAGATTATCAGAGAATTTCTACACATCGAATTAAACAACAACATATCGAAGGAGATTCTGATTGCCAGTTTACGTGTTCCTGAGAATTTTCCTTGGTATTATTTTGTTATTAAATTCTAACAAAAAGAAGACAACTCTATTTGAGGTGCTCATATTAAGATGATTCGTGTAATACCGGATTCGAACACTATGCATCGTTCACGGAATCCAACCTGAAAATAGATCTACTCGCTATATTACTAGTGCCCCATTTGCTATAATTACGGTGCCTGTGACCTCTTGTATCATTTTTGCCCTAAGACATTGCTAAAACGGTCAACACAGACGATAAAACCTAGCGAAATAAATTATAAACCTTTCCTCTAAAAATGATCGAACCCCAACTCTTTCTATCCTCAGTCCAACACGTTAACATTCAGCAACGCATGCTTACACACTATAGAAAGATAGAAAGTAATTTTTTTGCGTTGGACATTTGGCTTTCTTTATCTAAAACGTTCTTATCGGTTCGAATACTATTCTTTAGTCGACGGGCATAAGAAAAAGAAATGCTTATGTTCTTTTCTTTTGTTGTGATTGCTATAAAATGTGCAGCCACCGTCACCTCAATCGCATGCACTTGACACCTGAGCATCATGGGTACCATAGCGGAAATAACATTTGGTCATGGAGTAATGAGAATTAGGAATAATGTGATATTCTCGTGGTATATTATCTGGAATAGAGGAGGGATGCCACAGAAAACCGCTTCCAGGATGATTTAGGTTGGTGTCGAGAAGATGATAAAGATTTGAAAATCAATTCCACAAGCATGCCAACACACTTTAGTTTGGTTGTATAAAAATAATCCAACCCGAAAATTAATTCAGCAGGCTCATTCAGTTCGTAGCTTTCTTTTCTCATAACGTCAGATTCTCTCAGCATACCTTTAGTGACAAAAGTCATGTTAAGGAACACTAGGACTGAATTTTTCAACTTCCACATTTAGGTAGATTTCATTAGAAAGCTAACTATTGCATTGGGTCCCATGTTTCGACTTCCGGAAAATTTCGACATATCTTCGCGTTTCACATCCCCCAGACCCCAAAACCACCGTCAGTTCAAAAGTTTATATATAATTTATGTGTGTATATGTATATCAGTTTCTTGTGGACACGATAACTGCCGTAATTTTGCACCAATCACTTTGAAATTTTTACCGAATATGTATACCCATAAATTCTCGGTCGAGTTCGTTACTGGGCTAAATCGGTCGAAGGGGATGAAAATGGGGGACTTTTTTCGAAAAAATGAAATATTGCTATAACTCTCTTAATATGTGAAATATCGAATCCGTTCAAAGTTCATACTATGTGCCGGATAAAGCTCAAAAATGTATGTGTGAAGAGTTCTTTTATAGTACCAACCATTGACCAAAGGGGTGGGAAAAAATGTTTTTTTCGGGAAACAGTAATCATATCTCTCTTAATAGGCACAATATCAAAACCGTACAAAATGGACAATATTCCCCTAATAATTACCTAAAACTTTTGGCTGAAAGAATTTTTGATATGACCCACCATTACGCCAAGGGATGAGAAAAATAATTTCGGAATTATAAGAAAATGCCAAGAGCTATCAGTGGTTGCCATGGCAACACTACTAAATTGATGAGGGATGAGCCATCAGACGTTGCCATGACAACGCACTTGCGCGAGATAAGATTCAGATTTCCATCTGACTAAGTGTGAAGCGGCTTCGGTGACGTAACTGGTAGCATGCCCAATGTCGCGGGTTCAAAGCCGGCCAAAGTCGTCGGATTTTCTAAGAGCGTTAAAAATACCTCAGTATGCTTTCCTTTGGAGGGGAGGTTCCAACGTTCTTTGCGAGTTGCTGATTGCGGTGGCATCTAGTAGCCAAGTTCACAGCTAGGTGTCGTTGACGGTAGTATCTGGTAGCAACATTAGGAACTACTGCTTGAAATTGAGCGTCTGCATTCCTTACCTGAATTACAGACTAATACAGCCATCACAATTCACACCGTTTATCAGACAGATTCTACACTCACCCAAAGTACACGGGGTTACATGACCGCGTTGTCGCAGCCCCTAAACTGAGGAACCAACCAACACCTCTGCGGGAGGTATAATTTTGCGTGAAGAAGTAACAGACCGTTACATAGTTACACAACAGTGTCGAAACCTTGCATAAGGACAGTGTGACACAAGTATAACAAGATGTTCAGTAAAGAACATATAGCCTACTTTCTCCTAAATGCATGGGTATTGTTATAACTCTTTGTCCTTTTCAAGGAGTATGATCGAATGTTGGTTGTAGTAGCTTGTTGAAATACAACGTGCTATAGGGATATTAAACATGAATATGAGGTACCCTTTGCTAGTGCTACCTCTGTACCAAATTTCGTTCAATTCGGTTTCACCGTGTTTGAATTGTTAGGGGGAATCGATTTGCACACATACTTGGCCACCATCTGCAAACTATTGGGCTGATGTTCTTGCAGTTTGGTCTGAATATGTTTCCCACATAAAGATATGGTGTTGCAAAATTTGGTAGAGACTAGATTATTAGGTTGGTCGTAATTACATTTTAGCTTTTAACATTTGGGTGGCCACGATTACGTTTCCGTCAAGATAGCGGTGATATAAAACATGACACTGAGGTGCCCTTTGCTAGTGCTACCTCTGTAACAAATGTCGTTCCATTCGGTTTCACCGTGTTCGAATTGATAAGGGGAATCGATTTTCACAGAACGATGGCCGCCATCCGCAAAATATCAGGCTGATGACCTATTAGTTTGGTCAAAGGATGCTCCCTCCAAAAAGGTATGTTGTTGCTAAATTTGCTAGAGATCGGATGATTAGGCTAATCGTAATTTGATTTAAGCTTTGAACATTTGTGTGGCCGCCATCACGTTTCCGTCAAGATGGTGGCGATATAAAACATGACACTGAGGTGCCCTTTGCCAGTGCTACCTCTGTACCAAATTTCGTTCATTCGGTTCCACCGTGTTCGAATTAATAGGGGGAATCAATTTTGACATAAAGATGGCCGTCATCCGCAAACTATTAGGCTAATGACCTATTAGATTTGTCAAAGGATGCTCCCTCTATAAAGGTATGTTGTTGCAAAATTTGGTAGAGATCGGATGATTAGGTTAGTCGTAATTTGATTTAAGCTTTGAACATTTATGTGGCCGCCATTACGTTTCCGTCAAGATGGCGGCGATATAAAACATGACACTGAGGTGCCTATTGTTAGTACTACCTCTGTACCAAATTTCGTTCCATTCGGTTGCACCGTGTTCGAATTAATACGGGGAATCGATTTTCACACAAAGATGGCCGCCATCCGCAAACTATTACGCTGATGACCTATTAGTTTGGTCAAAGGATGCTCCCCCTATAAAGGTATGTTGTTGCAAAATTTGGTAGAGATTGTTGATTAGGTTAGTCGTAATTTGATTTAAGCTTTGAACATTTGTGTGGCCGCCATTACGTTTCCGTCAAGATGGCGGCGATATAAAACATGACACTGAGGTGCCCTTTGCTAGTGCTACCTCTGTACCAAATTTCGTTCATTCGGTTCCACCGTGTTCGAATTAATAGGGGGAATCAATTTTGACATAAAGATGGCCGCCATCCGCAAACTATTAGGCTAATGACCTATTAGATTTGTCAAAGGATGCTCCCTCTATAAAGGTATGTTGTTGCAAAATTTGGTAGAGATCGGATGATTAGGTTAGTCGTAATTTGATTTAAGCTTTGAACATTTATGTGGCCGCCATTACGTTTCCGTCAAGATGGCGGCGATATAAAACATGACACTGAGGTGCCTTTTGTTAGTACTACCTCTGTACCAAATTTCGTTCCATTCGGTTGCACCGTGTTCGAATTAATGCGGGGAATCGATTTTCACACAAAGATGGCCGCCATCCGTAAACTATTACGCTGATGACCTATTAGTTTCGTCAAAGGATGCTCCCCCTATAAAGGTATGTTGTTGCAAAATTTAGTAGAGATCGGATGATTAGGTTAGTCGTAATTTGATTTAAGCTTTGAACATTTGTGTGGCCGCCATTACGTTTCCGTCATGATGGCGGCGATATAAAATATGACACTGAGGTGTCCTTTGCTAGTGCTACCTTTGTACCAAATTTCGTTCAATTCGCATTCACCGTGTTCGAATTGATAGGGGGGGACAGACATTCAGAGTACACACAGTCACACACACACAGACACACACACACACATACACACACACAGACAGACACACTTTTTTCGCCCTGTGTTGATCTCATAAGTCTACTTTCATTTTTTGCAAAAATCGAAAGTAGGCTAAAAATGGACTCCAAATGACAAGAAGGTTACCGTCATCATAAGACAATAAAATGTTTAAAATATGCATAAAATGACGAAAAACAAAGTTAATTAATCTCCAATTATAACATACTTTCACGCAATAAATGAGGTCTGATCCTTCTACGAAAACCTGCATATTCTGCCTATTTTCGCCTATCCCCAAGTTTGTCCGGTGAAATCTACCTCCGCCTTCCGGCGTGCCGAGAGTACTTTTTTTTTATCAGAATGAGTCAAAATTTAATCTGCAGACTTATAATAGTAACACTAAGCCACATACCAAATTTGATAACAATTGGATGAAATGTAATTGATTTTTTACTAATTATTTTATTAAAATATACCGTGTGATCAAAATGCTCCATACGCATTAGAAATTGTGTAAACCGCTTGATATGTTCATTACATATACATAAGACTATTCTAAATATTATAACATTGAGACATTGCAGAAAAGTGATACATGTATGCTGTCAGATTAATTTTTTCTTGATGTGCCATCATGTTTTATGAATTTTGATAATTTTTCATAGTTTTTTATTTATTTTTGGTCTGTAATTTACAAAGTGACTGGAGATATTGCAATGTTATCTTACAACACATGTTTTTCTGAATACCCAGTGATTTTTTAGTAAAATTGGTGAATATCTCATGCACATGGAGCATTTTGATTACCTAAAAATGTTGGTTGGAGATAAAGGCATATTTATAAAATCGCATACTATATTAACCTGTTTGGCTCACACAATGAAACTTTTTTGAAATCAAATGTGCAAATACAATGTTTTGTTGTAGAAATAAAGAGCATAGAGACATTTCGTTTGAGTTAACCTATGACTTTCTAGGATTTCTAGTTTTAAAAGTGTAGCCTAATTTCTATGATTTGCCGTCCATCTTGATTTTATGCAGAGGAGATTAAAAAATGTCGCTGAGCCTTTAAAAATGCCAGTGCAGGAAAACTTTCTTACTGAAATGATCCACAGGGGTCCATAAGATATATATAAGGGAAAAACCAAAGAAAAGCTTTTTTGTCATTTTTGCTTAAAAACTCAGTCCTAGTGTCCCTTAACAGTTTAATGAACTCAATACACTCTAATGAGTGGATCAATAATTACTATAATTACTATTTTATATTTGTCAAAGGTAGGAGTGAGGACTGGTTAACATTCCGGGGTTAAGGAGGGCTTTGGAACGACACAGCGTTAAGATGAGGAATGGTTTACAACCTGTTTTTTCAGGGGGGTTTGATTTGACATGTGCGGTGGCCTGAGTGAGTCTGAGTTTTCCTTTAAATTATGGTGGTCCACATTTTGAACACTTCATACCCTGAAAGAACCGAGTATCTTGCATTCTTTCTACTCTGTCGACATCCAACCTTGCTACGTACCATCGGATAAAATGGTTATTTTCATCTCCAAATGAAAACTAATTTGTTGGAACAGATAGATATGCACACATAATACATCCAATATAAACGGCATTAAGCAAAAAAAAATAATGAACTAGCTTGGGTTCGAACATTCTACCTTACAGCTTACCTGACGATATTTCAGCAATGCTTGATTTAGCCACCTTAGCTACTGAGAGTCATGGTGCACCGCTTGCACGTATACAGTATAATCTATTCGTAGACAAACCCTGTCCAAAGGTAAGGTGATGTTATTCGGATCTGTGATCGTGGATTTTACTTGAGATCATTGAAATAACACTGCTACTAATAATTTCTACTGTATTCTCGAGTATAAACTCAACGGTTAAGTAGTACTTAGGCTGAAAGGATGCAGAAACTAATGTTTTAGGATGAATATGTAAATACACGATAGTTGGGTTGCCTCTCTCCGAATAAAATAAGGGGCTGGTGAATCACTCTGATTATTAGAATAATGTATGAAAGACGGAACAGCAAGAATGCAAGAGATGAAATAGGGAAACCAGAATACAGACGTCAGAAAATTGTCTGAAGGAAGGAAAAGTAGTTAAAGCGTATCAAAAGACTCACCATCAGATGGAGAACAGAGAGAGAATAATAGGTTTAGAGACAAAAAGCTTACATAGAGAATTTGTATGACGGTAACGGGATTGAGAATCATGTTCCGAAAGGGGATGTGAAAGTTGATGACGATACGAAAGGATATTTATTATGGAGATCTACATTTGATAGAACACTGAGAGACTTTAAGCAGCAAATAAACACCGGGAATTGATAAACGAAATGAGTTGCTACATTGCTTGGGTACTATAGGTGGGCGCAGATAATTTCGTTTGGATGTAGGATTTATGAGACAGGTGAGGTATTCCCTGATTTTAAGGAGAATGTTTATCATCCCCTTTCCGTAGGGAACAGAACCTGATTTATGGGATGTTAAACGTACAATCAGCAAGATCGCACATGCTTTAAAGAACCAGACTAGAATAATTTACAAGAAGATGTAAAGACAGAGAGAAAGCGAGTTTGGTGAAGAGCAATTTTGTGTGCGGAGAAACGTAGGAACTACAGAATCTGTAGCAAGTCTTAGGTTGAACTTGGAAGGTAGAATAAAGAAATATAAAATATCATTAACGGCATTTGGAGACAGTGAAAAGGCTTTTAGTAAGGCTGATTGGAGTAAGTTGTTTGACGTACTGAAAAGGATTGGATAAAATTCAGGGAAAGGTGGGTGATCTTCAATATAAACAGCAATCAGACGGCAGTTATATAAGTTGAAGAACATAAGAGAGCATCTGGTATTAATAAAGGTGTAAGGCATAGCCGCAGCTAATCACCCATAACGTTTAAATACTAAACATCGAACAAGCTATGAAGAAGATCAGAAAAAAAATATCTTGAAGAACGAAAAATTTAACGAGAAATTTAAAAAATTAGTTTTAAAATTTCCGGGTGGTGGCACTTTTAAGGAATTGAAACTTGAACTGATGCCCCAGTACAAAATAAGAGAAAAGAAGCCATGGGAGTGTGGTGTAACATGATAATGATGAATATAAGATGAGTAGATAGAGTTACAAATTAAGAGGTAGTAAGGAGAGTTTTATCTGAAAACAGCCAAAGTACAGAGGAATTTGGAAAATAGGAAACATCATTATAATGATCATGAGTAAAAATGTATTAATTCAAACATCATATGCTCATTTAATGAAGCTTCTCACGCGCTACATGACTATGGCCTTTCGCCAATATGGATAAGCTTGTGTCGATTCAAATGTCCTTTTTGGATAAATTTGGCATTGCACACACTACATGAATGTGCTTTTTTGCCACCATGGATTCGCATATGTAAATTCAAACCATGTCGCTGAGTAAATTTGGCTTCGCATACGGTACATGAATAAGGCTTCTCACCACTGTGAATTAGCAAGTGTTCTTTCAAATCCTCTCTCCGCTTGAAATTGGCTTCGCACTCATTACATGAAAATGATTTATCTCCTCTGTGGATTAGCAAGTGGTTTTTTAAATATCCTCTTCGTTTGAACTTGGCTTCGCACAGATTACAGGAATAAGATTTCTCGCTACTATGAATTAGCATGTGTTCCTTCATCTGTTCTTTTCGGTTAAACTTGGCTTCGCAAACGTTGCATGAATATAATTTGTCGCCACTGTGGATTAGCATATGTCTTTTCAAATATACTCCCAACTTAAACTTGGCATCGCACACGTTACATGAATAAGGCTTCTCGCTTCTATGGATAAGCATGTGTCTGATCAAATTTCTTCTTAAGTGAAATTTGGCTTCGCACACGCTACATGAAAATGCTATCCCATTGCTGTGGAAAAGCATGTGTTTATCATAAGATTTTCTAAGTGCAAAATTTTTTTTGCATAATTTACATGTATATGGAGTATTAGCACTATGAGTTAAAATATGCGTTTCAAAAGTGTGTTTGATAGAACATTCTTCTCTAGAGGCAGTGTCAGTGTATTGTCTTCCATAATTACCAACGTCATATATCTTCATTGCAGGTGGATTCAACGTATCAGGACATATCAGCCTGAAATAGTTAGTATTAACAGTTTAAAATACGTTACATTATAATAGGAAGTGAAATAATAGTCAAGGTATAGAGATCAAGACATTATAATTGAAGCAACTTTTAATATCACTACCAGGAAATATGTCGAAGAATAATGGGGACCTGATTCCGTTTCCATTGCTCAATAATATGCTTTTCATACAGTCTGAATGTTTTGCAATTGATTTTATATTTAACAAATAATATAGTTTGACTTGTGTGGAAACTTTGGAGTCACAGCTCTGTGAGCATGAGTGTGTTGGGATTGTTTCTTAGCCACCACATTCTTGCGATCCAAAGGCGTCAAATTTCTACATGCCGGATGCAATTAAGGACAAGGTGTTTAAATAGGAATCTCTGTTTCGCGGGCTTATAGGCCGTGTTCTAAGGACATTTTGTCGTCCTGAAGTTTCGCTGAAGACTGCGTTCAGCATGTTCACATGATACATTAAACGACGTTTATAAGCCCGCGAAGCAGAGATTCCAATTTCTACCTCGGTCGTTAAAGTCTGAATATTTACAAGGTGTTTAAGTTTACACCCTTCGCATCCCTGCTGTCCTTCGCCTATGGACCAACGATGAGCATATTTATGTAGTAACGTCCCCTCCTGCGCATAACTAAGCTGAACATTCGCAATGTGACTAAAATGCTGAGTGATCAATGCTGCACTCGAATTCTCCCATTGTAAAGGTACATAATTCGTCTTTACGTAGCCACTAAACCCTACAACCGGAATAATCTATTATTCTTATTCTAGCCTTGCTTAACAGCTATATACCCTTTTTACTTGCTTCCATAATTACTTAACATTTGCTATTCCTGGTGACTAAATATGTGCCCTACCAATCTCTTCCTTTCATTACCACTTACCAGAAGCATCTAACCCCCATTCATCTCATTATCCTTTATTTGTTACTTTATCTAGCTACCCAATCTTCAACATTCTCCAATAACACCACTTTGAAATGCTTCTATTCTTCTATTTAACATAAATATAGCACCACGCTCCAGACCATGGCTTCAAAAATTACTTCGTACTAGCTGCATTTAAATAAATGATGTTAGCATATGTCAACCAATCTTTAATGCATCTTCTTCGCTCGGTCGATATTGCTTCCTAAGAACCAAGAGTCACCAACTTCCTTTAGCGCTTCATCTGACAATCTATATATATTCCTTGAATATACGCTTTACGTAGTTTGAACCTATATTGGGATTTCTCTGTATTTTTGCTCTATCTTATCTTTCTATGAAGTAGAAACCACCAACATTGATTGCTGTGTGTTTTCGCTCTCCCCTTGTGCTTTTGCTCATGCCTGTCTTAAGTATGTTTTAGCGAACGAGATTCATTACCCCTCTTTCAACAGAATCATACAGCTTCTCCTTAGTGTGCCATCACGCGGCACTTCGCTGAACTTGCTCATCTCCGGCGGTCAACTTGAGAACTCGCTGTCACCAACGACTAATGATGCTTGGAAGTTCGACTCGACCTCTACAGATGGCGACCTACACACTTCTACATTATTAGGATTCTGCCTCAAGAAAAGAAATTTATGTGCTTTATAGATTTATGTTTTTCTACGTTTGTGACCTTTATGTCCTCCTCTTCCTCTCCTTTCTCCCCCTCGATTGCCTCGCTAGTCGGAAGCCTTCTCAGTCGTCACGGTTCTAAGGGCAGCTGGCAGACTCGCTCGGCTTACATACAATGAACTGCCGTCACTCGACCGACATTTTGTGAAAGCCATGTAGTGGTAATTGCTCTATCAGTACCGCCAGTCAGCCAACCAATATGCAAAGATAAGTTACACAATATTTTAACCTAGCTATGAAGCTATTTTAAAACTTGCAAGTAATCAAATCTGCTATATTTTTATCATGCCGGTAGGGTATCATTCACTTAAAGTCAAACATCAATTAAACCACCGAGGGATTCTATGCTAAATGAAGAAGTACAAATATTGTCTAGTCGCAACGGGGTATTTACTCTCTTTTCATCCATACTCTGTCAAAGTCAATAACTTGACACATCGTGGGAATTTTGTAACTTCGTATCTAATTGTCTAATGGGTCAACTCTGCTCGTATCACGGGACTCTCAACCTCAAGCAATTATATCAATATTCAAGATTGAAATAACGTTGAATGATGCAAATTCTCAACCGGGAAATATTCACCATGTTAATCAATGACATTCTTTAAAGAGAAAATCTATGCACAATTTCAAAACTGAAAAGTACATCGCGCCAAAAAATAACCTGGTTTGCCGTAAAATAGGTTCCAGTGTTGGGTACCCATACACAAACAAACAGTGAGAAACCCCTAATTTCCTTTCCTCCCCTTTTAACCCTCTATTGACAGATTGAAATTGAGTATATTCAATAATCATTGCTGTGTATTTTAGGCTAATCTGAGGTTCTACCCTAGATATGTCCTCCCCATTTTTGAATTTGTAATTAACTGCCATTTCTGCATACAGTCAGTGGTATTTGTCATCCACGTCCCAAGGTCCAACTAATGGTTAGTTGGAGCTTTTAAATTCTTTAAATTTATTTTAACTTGACAAACATGAAAGCTCTCATCATTCTTTTACCATCTAGGCCCTCTTTCATCCTTGTACCCTCTAGGCACAAGTTCATCATCCTTTTGCCATCTAGGCCCTGTTTCATCCTTGTATCCTCTAGGCACGAGTTCATCATCTTTATGCCTTCTAGGCCCTCTTTCATCCTTGTACCCTCTAGGCACAAGTTCATCATCCTTTAGCCATCTAGGCCCTGTTTCATCCTTGTACCCTCTAGGCACGAGTTCATCATCTTTATGCCTTCTAGGCCCTGTTTCATCCTTGTACCCTCTAGGCACAAGTTCATCATCCTTTTGCCATCTAGGCCCTATTTCAACTTTGTACGCTCTAGGCTCGAGTTCACCATCCTTTTGCCATCCAGGCCCGGTTTCATCCTTGTGCCCTCTAGGCACAAGTTCATCATTCTTTTGCCATCCAGGCCCTGTTTCACCCTTGTGCCCTCTAGGCACGAGTTCATCATCCTTTTGCCATCCAGGCCCTGTTTCATTCTTTTGCCATCCAGGCCCTGTTTCATCCTTGTGCCCTCTAGGCACGAGTTCATCATCCTTTTGCCATCCAGGCCCTGTTTCATCCTTGTGCCCTCCAGGCACGAGTTCATCATCCTTTTGCCATCCAGGCCCTGTTTCATCCTTGTACCCTATAGGCACGAGTTCATCATCCTTTTGCCATCCAGGCCCTGTTTCACCCTTGTACCCTCAAGGCACAAGTTCATCATCCTTTTGCCATCCAGGCCCTGTTTCATCCTTGTGCCCTCTAGGCACGAGTTCACCATCCTTTTGCCATCCAGGCCCTGTTTCATCCTTGTGCCCTCTAGACACAAGTTCATCATCCTTTTGCCATCAAGGCACAAGTTCATCATTCTTTTGCCATCCAGGCCCTGTTTCATCCTTTACCCTCTAGGCCATGTTTCAACCTTGTACCGTCTAGGCCCTGTTGCAAGCCCTTTTTCCCTTTATAAACGGCATTTCAAGTTTTCACGGAGACTCCTGCTTTACCCAAGTTGTTGGGATTAGCAAATTTTCGACAATCGTAACCCTAGTCAAACTTCATTATATATAATGGGGTCCGTTTATTTGCGATATTCTCACTTATCTAATCTAGTCTATGCAATAATTGCAATAGTTTCATAATTTGCCTTTCAGTCAAATCTTAGACTGACTCCAGCAACTTGCTAGCAACTGCTACATTTTGTGTTGTGACAAAATCAGCAATCAAATTGCTTCAAACTTATATCAGTGACATAGCTTTAAATTATAAGCCACGACAGCCCCCTGTTCCGTACTTTAAATCGTTTCTAGTTATTTAGTGTTTGAGCGTTTATTCTCAATATTTACCCCCAACTAATTACTATTCTAGCTATTCTTGAACTTGATCTTCACTTATGGCAGCAACTTGAGATGCGCCTCGCGAACTTCGGCAATTATTTCTTTCGATTGTAGTGCTCTTACCAAAACTTGCTAAGCTACTTATTGTCAGATTTATGATTTTTCACAGATCTCTCTCCAGGTGAGTGTCGCTGGTATAGCTCGCTCAGCTATCCTCCTTCCTAGGGTCGTTCTTAACCTATGCATTTTTGGTAATTGTTTTTTCTAATTCAAGACTGTATCTAATTTCGCTTAACCTCCTATTAGTGATTTTCATGTGCGAGATTTAGTTTTTTTTCGAGCACAACTACTCTATTATTTTATTCTGAAGGGGAGTAGCAGCCTTTCAGAAAAATCAATTCTTTACTCGTCTTATAGACTGTAAATATATTGATAGCATTAGCCAACTAGTGGCTATACTACGTTCTGCTGCACGGCTGAAAGCAATGGGAAACTACAGCCGTAATGCTTCTCCCGAGGATATGCACCTCACTATGCATAATTACATGTGACGATGGCTTCCTCTCTTGTAAATTGGCAATCCGGAGGTAAAGTAGTTCCCCGTTCGGATCTCTGGATGGGGACTACTCGAGATGGGATTAGTATCACTGCAGTGACAAAGAGGAAATCTGGCATTTTACAGATCGGAGCGTGGAATGTCAGAAGTCAGCTTGGCAGTGGATGGTTAGAACACGTAGAGAGGAAATGGATAGGTTGAGGTTGGATTTGGTTGGGATTAGTGAAATGCACTGGCAGGAAGAACAGGACTTTTGGTCAGGAGACTTAGGGTCATTAGCATTAAATCAAGCAATGGCGATGCGGGGGTAGGCCTGACATTAAGTAGGAAACTTGGACAGCAGGTGGAATAATATGAGCAATATAGTGTACGGATTATTGCAGCTAAAATCAATACAAAACCTACATTCACCAACGTGGTACAAGTCTATATGCCTACAAGTCAAGCTGATGATGAAGATGTTAAAAAGATCTAGGAAGCAATAGATGAAATTCGGAGGTATGTCCAGGGTGATGGATATATTATAATAATGGGAGATTGGAATGCTGTGGTAGGAAAAGAAAGAGAAGGGAAGATAGCAGGAGATTTCGGATTAGGTGAAAGGAATATTCGAGGAAGCAGGCTGATGGAATTTTGCACCGAACAAGAGTTGGTCACAGCTCACACCTTAATCAACAAACACAATAGAAGAATATACATATGGATGACACCAGGAGATACAGGGCGTTACCATATCGACTTCGTTATGGTCAAATAGAGATTTCGAAACCAAATTTTGGATGGTAAAACATATCCCGGTACCGACATAAACTCTGACCATAATCAGGTTGTAATGAAATGCAGATTAAAGTTGAAGAAACTGACAAAAAAAGTCAAAAGCCAAAAAGGTGGACAATAGACAGACTGAAAGAGAAGGAATGTAAACGAAAGATTCAAGAAAAATATAAAGGAAGGACTAATGAAAAACCCTAAACAAACTTAAATTGCAGGCGAATGGGCAATTTTGAAGAATGAAATAACAAAATCCACAGAAGAAAACATTGGTAGGATAGAAGGAATAGGAAGAATACCGTGGATCACTCAGGATATACTAGAACTAATGGATGAAAGTCGGAAACACAAGACTGTAAGAAATGAAAAGGGAAAAGTAGAACACAGACGTCTGAGAATTGAGGTTAACAAGAAGAGAAATCTGCAAGTACAGAAAATTGTCAGAAATTAGGAAAGGTAGACCTACTGTAGCTTATCGAAGAATTACGAACACTTCTGGGGAAAATAATACTAAGTTTTGTAATATTAAGGACACAGATGGAAAGTCTCTAACAGATAGGGAAGAAAAGGTTGAGAGATGGAAAGTTTACATTGAGTGTTTGTATTTGGGAAAGGAGATTGAGAATCAGTTATTGGAAAGGGAAGTGGAAATTGATGAGGATTCGAACGGATATATAACATTGAGATCACAATTTGACAGAGCATTGGGAGACTTAAGCAGGAACAAAGCACCATGCATACATGATATACCGATTGAGTTGCTACGCTGCATAGGCGATGATGGTCTGATCAGGTTATTTTACTTGGTGTATAGAATTAATGAGACATGTGAGGTACCCCCTGATTTCAAGAAAAATGCTTACGTCCCCGTACTGAAGAAAGTAAGAGCTGACAGATGTGAAGATTGCCGTATTATCCCCTTGCTTACTCACGCTTCAAAGATCCTGTCCAGAATAATTTACAGGAGGATGAATACCAGATAGAAACGGAGTTGGGTGAAGACCAGTTTGGTTTCAGGACAAACGTACCCGTTCGTCCTGGGGATGCGATGACCCATCTGCTATAACATCGCATTCCTGGAGTTCCGGGACAGAGCGGAGTTAAATGAACATCTAGTCAAATAAGGAAATTCAGCTGAGTTATCGAAAAAAGCAGTGGGTATCACGAGACAAAGTATCTCTAGGGTCGTTACGGGCTTAAGTTTAATAGAAATAATGCAAATATAAATGGGCGCCATCAACTGAATTCCTAGCAAACCACTTCCTTTCCGGATAAGCCTTACTCAAGACAAGGAAAGAAAAGGGAACATCACACCATCATCAGATCACAACTAAGATAAAAACAAATTAATTTTACTTTGATAGTCAGACAGACATTTTAAATATAACTCCTACCTAAGAGTATGGTCGAATGCCAAAGTTAAATTGTCATTGTCCAAAAATCGAACCATCTCTTTTCTAATCCAAAATTATTTCTATCCACATAACAAGAAAATCTCTAAAGTTCTCTTGGGTTCTCAGGATCACTGTAGCACTATGTCTTTCGTCACTGACATTTGTGAAACCTGAGACCTACTTTCTCTTTAATTTAACATCATAAATGTGGATTTAAAATAGTTATTAATCTGTCTAAACATACACATATTATAATCACATATATTAAACATCACGTAATTTATGGTTTGCATGGCATAATTTGAATGTTGAACATGTTAGTCAAATGCTCCTAAACATCGAATAATTAATTTACACTATTTACATCGTCATTAATAATTGTTGAACATGTTAGTCAAATGCTCCTAAACATTGAATAATTACTTATCTGTGAATTACAGAAAATTCATGGCTCATTGGTCATCGTTATCGTCATCATCAAAATTAAATATTTCTCACATTAATTCTCACTTCAAAATTCTACATATTCCTGTCAGAATCCTTAATTCATCACCATTAAATCATTTAAATCCTCAACTCAAATTGCAATTCCTCAAATTATATCTCAATTAAATTTATTTTAATTCCATATAAATTCATTAATCATCAGCTTCTTTGAATAATTATCACCTTCTAATTCAGTTATTCATCGTCATTACAATCGTCTATTAATTTATTTCAATCAGTTTATTTTATCCAATCTTTAATTCATCCATCTATTTAATTCATTGATTTATTCCAAAATTTAATTTATCAAATTATTTAAATTTCAATCATCTGGTTATTTAGTTTTTCATTATTTCATCTAGTCATTCTGATTTTTATTTCATTAGGTCAGATCGTTAATATGCTTAAATCTCAGATTATTATTTCGTTAATTATTATTTTCAGAAAATCTTGTATTATCAACTTCATTTATTTGTTTAATTTCCTAACAAATTGTTTAATATGGTTTATAGAACGTTGTCTTACAGTTTTATCACTTCCAAGTTAAATCTCGTATTTAATTTATCATGCCAAAAATATTATTTTTTCCACGACATCACGTTGGATCTAACTATCCACAACGACATTACATTTCCTCAATACTTCAAATATCACATTTGAATACAATAATTATTCCACAAAACTCCATAAATATTCAGCACATACAGCATGAATCTCAACAATTACGCTAGACTGGGTACGACGACCTCATATCTGCTTCAAAATACATTATCAACGTCGCAACTATCACATGGCAACTTCCACAAAATGCCTATCATAAACTCCACTTAACCATGTTGCATGATCTACAAAAAATATATAACTGGCTTCAAATTATCAACGCACACAATCTCCTATAACTGTAATTAATCTGATCACATCTAGACAACTTCTTAAACAATTGGAAAAAAATATATTACCTCAGTAATTTAAGATCTGCTTTCAAATAGCATAAATTTTCTTACAATTTTCATAACTCACATCACAGAAAAACACCAATATGCTATAATCTCTCATATCAAAATCTGCAATACTGATCTGCCTTAAAATAATTTTGACCATTAATGATTCGTCTTACAAGATTCAATTACTTTAAATCCTTCTCAAAGGTATCAAACACAATTATAAAAATCATCAAAAGCATCAGCTGTAACAGCTGTTAAACTGAAATTACTCTCAAAAGAGTATAGCAACAAAATATTGGATTGGCAAACAAGAATTACTAAATGCAATCCTGTTGACATTTATCGTTACTTTATTTAACAAAATTTCGACTGATATGTGACTAGTAGTTCCTTGTTTGATTCACTTACAATCTCGTGTACACTCGGATGATAAAAATGAGTCCCTCAATGGCGAGTAAGATGTGTAACCACCGTACAGTCGTATAAATACGAAAGACCTCGCCCCGTCGACTTGGATGATATTGCCCTGAACGATGGGTAAGATGAGTACCACCATACAATCGTATAAATACGAAAGACCCCATCTCGTAGACTATATGAGTGAATGTACCAGATATGAATCAACAAGTCTCTAGTTGTCATATAAAAGCGATGTTCATTCACTAAAGTGAATAACTTCTTAATATCTCCAAACAATCCAATGGAAAAAATCCCTACTGATGAATAATACACACTCGCTAGTATGCAATGAACTGACGAAGTATTTTTAGATAATCAATTGCAGGTCACGAGTTCGAAATACTCGTTACACAAAAAAAACTATTCATGAAAAATATCCTAGCTGGAAAAATGTCTAAAAGACCAAACATCTGCTTAATAAAGCCAACCAATGGTGAGAATATCGTATAATGATGCCTGCCATATCATATGGTCACTCCATATTCTAGCAAATTCGAAGTATATAAAGTCAAACCATGTCTTAATAATCGTATCACTCCTATTAGAAAAATATACATGTGTGCCCAGTATTCATGAAAATAATCGTATCAGGTAGATATAACACTTACAGTGCCTTTCATAATCAGCTGTAATTAAATTTCCAAGATCGTCGATTTTCCCTACATAATGAATTTCTCGAAAGATCGGCGTGAATATCATTCCATCCATGAAATGACGATTGCATTCGAAATCCCAAGTGAATCAGCTGGTGGACCTCCTCTCGTCAGGAATCGAATCCATCGCTCGGCGGTGCCATCTTGTCTCTATCTGCGTCTACTCTGACATGTTGAACTTCGGATTACCCATAGCGGATATTGTCCAACTCCTCTCAAAAATGTTCATGGAAAGAGCGGACCCCCTATTCCTCTTCTAAGTTACGCCACTGTTCCATTAAACGTTCAGTTTGAGTATTGAAAGATCAATCTCCGACAACTGCTAAGTCTCACTTTCGTAAAATATAATTTTACATGAGAGTGTTCAAGTTTATTAAACACCCTGTAGTTGTCTGTATTTGGTAATTCATGAAACTGCATAAAAAAAATTTCATTAATGCACGATCTAATGTTCATCAGTGCCTATGCTAACAACATTCCGCTTGCTTGAAATTGTTAAAGTAACTTTGAATGCGTTATGAAAAAGCATAGTCATAAAGTTGTTCAAAAGAACTGTGTTCAAACTGCGTTGAAATGTAGCTTGTAATAAAGTCTCCTACTACTTGCAGTGCTGTTCTAACATATCCCGGCCGTCTGTGATTGCTTGCTCGGCAAGTCTGCCTGGATCAATGACCTGCTTGGCGTTCGCTGCTCGGCGATGCTGAAACTGTCGCCTACACTCTGCCGTGACAGTTTCGGTACGCTACGCGACCTTCACCGTGCGTCTCGCTTGCGCTACAGAGCTCGACCCTACTTGCTCGACTGACAGAGCTCCACTGAATGTGCTGGCACTGTCTTCACTCTTATCTGCCTGGCGCAGACACGTGGTGTTGTCCCCCACCACTGTGCTCTCGCGTCACGATTTTAGCCTCGAACCCTCATCATCTCGGCTATTCCGTTATAAAATAACTTAAGGGTTATCTAACTTCCTTACAATTATTTCCACATATAATGCATGTTATATATCCTCTTCTAAGATGTTTAATTACCATATTCCATACATATCTTAATAAAGCTTCACATCTCTATCCATAATTCCATCTTCTTACAGATGTCAGTGCCTCCTTGATCCTAGACCTCCTACGTCATCTTGACATTCTTCTTGACTCGATCGGTGCGCTATCTTTTCCTAACTCTTCTCAAAACCTCAACTACGGCTTAATGTCTGCTGGCGTAGCCGATAGCCTAAACTAGGTATCGGGTACAGTAGGAACAAGGGAAGCTGTACTGAATCTTAGGCTGATTTTGGAAGGCAGAATAAGGAAAGATAAGAGAACGTTCATGACATTCGTAGACTCAGAAGAGGCTTTTGATAACATTGATTTGGCTAAATTGACATTTTGAAATCGATTGGAATAAGGAACAGGGATAAGAGGGCGATCAACAATCTAAAGAGAAACCAGACAGCAGTCAATCGTGCTGCAGGATATGAGAGAGGAGCTGGTATTCAGAAAGGTGTAAGTCAAGGCTGCAACTTATCACCCATACTTTTCAATCTTTACATTGAAGAAGCAATGAAGGAAAGTGGGTGTGAAGATTCAAGGAGAAATAATTTCAACTCTGAGATTTGCTGAACACATCATCATCTTGGCCGACACGCCAGTAGATTTAAATGAGTTTTTAAATGGTATGGACTCTCGTCTTGAGGAAAGAATTCATTATGAAAATTAATAAATGTAAAACAAAAATATTTGAATGCAGCCGAATAAAATCAGAAACCTCTATGGACATCAAATTGGCAGGTGAAAAGCAAAAGAAAGAAGGACACTTCAGTTACTTTGGAAGCAAAGTAACCAAAGATGGACGAAGAAAACAGGATATAAAAAGAAGGTTGGCTCAGGCAAAGAAAGTATTTCTACAAAGAAAGAAAGAAAGAAAGAAAGAAAGAAAGAAAGAAAGAAAGAATCTGTTGACATCGAATATAGATTTAGTTATTAGGAAGTCATATTTGAAAGCCTTAGTCTGGAACGTCGCACTCTATGGAAGAGAAACTTGGACTATTGGTGCAGCAGAACATAGGAGAATTGAAGCGTTTTAAATGTGGTGTTAAAGGAGAATGATTAAGAACAGATGAGTTGATAGGGTTGCAAACGAAGAGGTATTAAGACGAAAGGGAGAGGAGAGTTGTTTTTGGCGACTGCTAATGAGGAGAAGAGATAGGTTGGTAGGAAACATACTAAGACACCCACGAATAGCAAGCTTAGTTGTGGAAGGAAGGGTCGAGTACAAGAACTGTATGGGTACACCAAGGTTAGAATATGTTAAACAGATTGCCTCGGATGAAGAGTGTTGTCTACGTAGAGATGAAACGATTAGCTCAGGACGGGGAGGCATGATGGGCTGCATCAAACCAGTAAAAAAAACTCAAACAACAACATAAACCTTGAGCATGATGATATTTATAACTACTGCCAATGATTGTAAATGGTCACCCTTTCCCACACACTGCTCTGCTTTGAGAGTCCCTGCTTATTGATGTCACCACTAAATTAGTATATTTTTATAAAATTCTTTTATCATTGTTTACACAGTTTGTTAATAAATATATTCTTGTTTTGGGTCTTTCCCGTTTGATCAAAGTGTTCTGATTTCTCTCAATAACCCGTTTCCTTATTCTTACTACATCTTCTCTGTGGTGGCGATTGGAATCTTCCAATTGCTCCAAAACTTGATACCGAAACCCGTGGAAACCAATTTGTCAATACGTCTCCAAATACAGGCCGGACGTTTGTTTTAGACGAGCGAAAAATCTTAATGGAAGCCTGGAGGCGAGTTACTAGAGTACCTGTGTTGTTATCAGCTTCCCCAAGCGGTCCGATGATTGACAAGCTGTCTCACACTGCTGCTGAAGTACAGTCATTGGCAAATATAATGACGTTCTGTTTGTAACTACGTAACGTGTATTTCCGCGTCACACAATACTTCGACGTTGACTGTACTGTCTGCAAGTCGATGTCGCCACATGCTCAAGTCTGGAATTCCATTACATCAGATCGGTGGTGACAAATGTGAAGCGATAGAGTGAGAGAGTGACTGTGTACAGGCTCACCCGCAGGCTTCAAGGTCAATGGCAATCGTCTAAAACAAACGTCCGGCCTGTACTAATATTCAGTTGGAACTGTCAGCTTTAATTTTGAACGAGATCTCAGCAGAGAGGTGTTGGAACGACGCCACTACTTGCAGTCCAACACTACGGTACTCACTCTTCCTTGCTACCAACTTGACAGCTTGTACATCCTTTTCTACCAGAAGCGTAAGTTGGTGTCCAACTTCCATTCTTTAAAATGGCACCCCTAGATAACAAACTTGTCAACAACCGCGCTTCGTAGAAAGAGCAACTTACCCGTTTCAGAAAATTTCTTGAAGATTTAATTCCTCAAGAATATAACTTGGACATAGTTTCTCAGCGCTTGAAAAATAATGAACAGTCTTACGAACGTTATGACGCATGCCAAACAGAGATCAAATCCGTCGCTCCTGACCAGGTGATGTGATGATGATGATGATGATGATGATGATAATTGTTGTTTTAAGGGGCCTAACATCTAGGTTATCGGCCCCTGATGTGATGAGGTGGAAGGCTTGTATTATCAGGGTTTTGTAACGGATCATGCTTTTATCACGAAACTCCCGGAAGATCAGGGAAAGGACATTCTAGCTCCTAGTCCGGCTCAATCTCAACAAACTGCGTCACGTGATAGCACTCTCAGGCCTAGACCGTTGCCCCGAAAATTGAACTGCCCCATTTTACCGGCGATGAAAACCAATGGGATTACTTTTACGACCCTTTCTGTCATCAATTCGATAATAATGACTCCATTCTGGCACTTCCTCAGTTAGACTACACTATTTGCAGTAATATCCTCTCTTCACAACCGAGCGTTACAACTGGTTGAAGCTCATCAATTAGGCACTGAATACTACACTATTGCTTTTAATCTACTTAACGAAATGTTTCGTAACACTCGTCTTCGAATACAGCGTCACATGAAATCACTTTTCAACTTACCGGCTACTCGTCCTAATGACGTCAATTCTTTGAAAGCTCTTCTGGACACCTCTCAGCTTCATGTCAAAGCTCTATACCAACCTGAACAACCCACCCAACATGGGGATACCTACCTCTTCCATCTCATTTCTTCTAGATTTGACGTCGCAACCTTAAAACATGGGAAGTCGAGTTCTCCCTCAAGCATGTGGTCACTATAATTTACAGTAGATGTCAACGTTTGACTGCACTATCAAGCACTCAACGGCATGTTTCTTTCGCTCCTAAATCTAGCGCCCCATCAAGTGGCTATAGGCTCAGGTCTTCAGAAAAACGACAAGGCAGCTCCACAGCATTCAAGAGTCAAGGCGCAATGCATAAAATGCCCAATGATATTCCGAAAAGTATACTATGTCCGAAATTCCACGCTTTGTATTTTTTTGATTCCTTTCAAGCGCTCACTCTCGACGATAGGAGTAAGCTCATTGCCCAACGTCATTGTTGCTTTTATTGCCCTTCGTCTAAACATTCTGCGTCTAATATACCATCCACTAGACTTTGTTTCCATTGCCAAAAGCCGCAACATACGTTGCTGCATTGTCACGAGAAACCGAAATCATTAGCAACTTCACCTTCTACCAGGAAACAAAGTGATAACGTTGAAAAGGCTAATGCTTCCTTCTTCGTCTAGAATTCTAAATCTTGATGCAGTTCTCTGGTACCTTTATCCACAGTTCAAGTCGGCATTCAAGAAAGACGTGGTAATTGGATTCGAGCCAGAGGTATTCAGGATTCCGCCGCCACACAAGAATTCGTGTCAAGGTCATTACTTGAAAAAACTTGGTCTTCCCGTAATATTTACCTCCATAGAGGTATCTGGCATTAATAATTCTAAACGTCAAGCTCTACAAGTTTCAAAGTTCCAACTGCAAAACACATGTCAGAGAAACACTACCTTAAAATTAAATTGTCTCATACTGAAAAACATAGGCGAGGATACCCGAAGTCGCTCTGTCGATACTACCCGCTTAAACTTCCCTGCTCATTTGAGGCTTGCTTTTCAATATTAAAGGTCGTAATGAAATTCTGTTCAGTGCCAGCGTACTTTGGAACAGCCTATGTAAGCAAAGGTGCCATCTAGCTGCCGATGTTTTCGCTCATGATACCAAATTCGGTGGGATCATCACTGATCAACTTCCTCATTTCAGCCGTCAGTCCACTTCTCAATGCCATTTCGTCAGCACCGACTCAGAACAGTTTTGGAAATTGGAAACTATTGACTCCTCTAGTCCAATTACATTCGAAAACAAATTCCGTAAGCAGCTCTTTGTCTCTAATACCACTCGCAGTCCAGAGGGTAGGTTTGTTGTGCACATGTGTAGGCCACCCAATCTCCCAAAATTTTTAATTCTCAACCCAAGGCCTGTAAGACCCTCCTTGCCACTGAGAGCAAATTTAAAAAAGAACACACCATCAGGGAACAGTACACCAGCTTTCTTGAAGAATACGATAGTCTAGGTCATATCGAGGTCGTCAAAAAGTCGATGACGAACCCCATGCTCCGGTCGAAACCGTCTCTTTGAATCATCACCCTGTATGGAGAATAATACTCATTCGCGACAAAATTCGTGTAGTCCTCAATGGATGCTAATGGCAATAGTCTTAATGCCACACTTTACTCTGGACTCGCTATTCAAGCCGATTTGTCCGCTATTCTTTTGAACTTTCGACCTTTCCCATAACCTTCATCGCTGATATCAAGCAAATGTATCGTCTTTAATCAATTCGCATCAACAGGATCTCAAACGCATCTTATGGCGTGATGAACCCAGTAAGCCAATCAAAATAGTTTGTTAGAGAACTGTCAGCTACGGGCTTAAGCCTTCAGCATTTCTTGCTATCCGCTCGTTGCATTTGCTCGCAGCTCAGGACGGCCACTTGTCTCACACGCAAGCTTCAGAAGCTTTGACCTCGTCTTTCTATGTCGAACATTATCTTCAGTCTTTCGAATTCCTTGAAGAAGCTTCTCTTGTTTCCAGTGAATTAAAGGCACTTCTTAGTAATGGAGGATTTCACTTCACAAATGTAACTCGAATTCCTCAGAGTTCCTTTCTCAATTTCCTATCGAAGAAGTCGACTCCTCTTCGGTTGAAATTTGCAGTGATTCCGATTCGATTAAAACATTGGGTGTGCACTGGTGAACTCGCAGCGACACGCTCACCTGCAAAGTGTCTCTTTCTGAATATCTTCCTAATACTAAGAGGAATGTATTGACCGAAATAGCTAAACTTTTCGACACCCTTCCATTTCTAGCTCCAGGAGTGACTCTGGATAGGACTCTATCCTTCAAGAAACATTTGGAAATTTCATTTCAAAAAGTAAGCACACGAAATAACCTCATCCAAAAACTATGCAACACTAGTTGGGGAGGTTCAACAGATACGCTTCGAACTTCTGCGCTAAGTTTAGTATATTCTACAGCTGAATAATGTGCGCCTGTATGGATGAACAGCGCCCACATAAAGAAGGTAGACACTCAGCTCAACACAGCCAGGAAAACCATTTCCACTCTACTGGCTTCCAACACTCAGCCACATAGCCTCTCGGTGATAAGAAAACAAGATGCAGTGAGGAAGGAATATTCTAAAATAATGAACAACCCAGTACTTCTAATCCCACTCTGGCAATAAACCGACTCCGGTCTATGAATCCACCCCTGCGACTGGCTCAACAGCTTGCTGATAGTAATTTTAAAATAGCAGCTTAATGACGTGAAACATGGACTAGAAATGACCCACCCGAAGTACTTGACCTCATTGATCCTGTAAAGAAAACCAAGGGCTTTGAACAACCGCGAAATATATGGAAGACCATTAACCGCATCCGTACAGGATAAGGAGTTTGTGCATACAACCTGCACAAAAGGGGAAAGCGGCCAGACTCCTGCTGTGATTGTGGTACATCGAACCAGGCACATTGTGGAAGATTGTAAACTAAGAGCGTACCGAGGTGACCCTAACGACATTTTCAGTGCTACACCATCGAGCCTGGACTGGATAAATAGACTGGACCTAAGGTCGATATCTGTGCTTGTATGTAATTATTATTATTATTATTGTATTATTATTGTGTTTCATGTGCAATGCCATATGCTAAATAAATAAATTAGATTTTCATACAAGAAAGTGTGTTTCCACACATCACAATTGCAGTACATCATAAATATTCATACTGGATATCATTAACTGATCAGCGCACTCTTCATATACAGTATACCACTGATAGTGACAACTCCCGTGCAGCTAGTGTAACTCATTAAATACTTCGAGCAGTGGGAACTCGGAGAATGAATATTTTTGGGCTGCTAAATAACAAGTGAATATCAATATGCACTGAAGACAGGCAATAACATAAACAATTCCATTCAATGACAGATATAATAAAGAGGATATATGACTTTATCAACAAACCTAATTTACATCCAACATTTTTAGTTGACATGCATGAAACAGATGAAATGCTATTCCTAAATATGTTGTCTACTTACTCATTTGGATGGTTTCCACTCTCATCACTCCCTTCTTTCTGGGTTTCTTCTGTTATATCCTAGTAAAAAGAATGAACCATTAACTTCTCCTGCGCTTCTGCACAACAAATAACAAATAATGTAACTTTACAGCAAAGTTCAACTGAGAGTAAGGAAATTCTTACTCTCCATACTATTTAACTGGGATATACAATTCTTCCCTTGATCTGAAACATCACACACATCAGTAATTCTAAGTGTGATTGAATACGCACAGAACGGTACTTTAAAGGAAGTAATAGGCGTGTGGACTGATGATAAACATTATTTTGAAATTTATAGCAACAGATTATAAACGGATTTTACCTTGCCAGTCCAACCTTTTGTTCTATTTCAGTCACAGAATCGACCTGCTCATATCATTAATGACTGACTTAGAACTCACAGCTTTTAACATTGTACATTTAAGTCACTCATATATGGTAGATAATCAATGTTAGACAAGAACTTTTCAAAAAGCACTGCACAGTTTTTGATTAAGGCAATTAATTCTTATTTTAAACTACAGTAAGACAATTTAAGTGTATCGGGAGAGAGTGTATTTTAGACTATAACACAATTATTGCCACTATATCTGCAGGTAGTAGGCTCACTATATTCATATTATAGCTCAACGGCAGTCATTAAAGCGAGTGTGGCAGGGAGAAACAGGGATTCCTTTCTTCTAAAAATAAGCCCCTTTCCTTTTATCCGCGCTGCCAACTAAGGTAAACTGTAATGCTACAAGCCTACATGAATTATCATGCGTTTTCTTCTTAAGGCTCACCTAGATGCTGTTCTCACCTGCTGGTTGGATTTATTAGGACGCCGTTCTTGTAAGCAATCATGTCCTGAATATGCCTATATACATAAAATATCCGGAATCAGGAAGGAGGATGATCACTGCTTTAAGTTAGAACTATTCCTGCAATTGTCTGCAGTTCAAGTGACAAGCCAAGGAAGACCACTTAAAAGGATTGTAGAAGTAGTCAAGACCTTCTACCCTCTAATTCCCTCATGATGGGATCTAGTACCTGTCATCTGTTAGGAACTATTCTCCATTTGCTCAATGTATAGTGCAACGACATGCATAGAGGAAGATCTTTGGTTCGAGACCAGTTTTGGTCAGACATGATTTGCACTTTCCGTAAAATACACAACCTACCAGACGGCAGCTTCCATTTGTCAGCAGTATGGACTGCATACACACATCTGGAACCTCTGAACAATATTTGTGTAGAGATGATCAGGTCAAGTCCTCTAGAACATTCAAGTAATAACACTCTAAGGCACTTACCTCTTTTAAATCTCCACCACTCACTGCCGATGGTGTTTCTATTTTGATCACTGGCATTAAGATGTCTTCAAAATTAATATATCCACTGACATCAGTATCATCCTGCAGAGAAATTACTTGTTTCATATACACGTCCCTTTAAATTGTTCAAATTGCATATATGACATAACTTGTAACCTTGCTCTTCGGAAATCAAATAAGAATGTGACCTTTTATCAAGTTTCCATTACCTTGAAATCCTTCTAAACAAAATGCAGTCGTGTAGATTTTATTAGGGAGACACACTCACGGACACACGGACAAAAGGTGATCTAATAAAACTTTTTTTTTTCATGAATAAAAATAGGCTCAGAATAGACTAATGACATCAACTTTTGCCCGTGTGTGTGTGTGTATATGTGTGTGAGTCCCCCTAATAAAATCTAAACGGCTGGAGTGAGCTCAATGAAACTGGGTGAGGTTATACCACAATTTTGGTCGACACAAACCGTGCCCTTCAAATTTTATTACGTCTCATCAATCCAACATGGCGGCTGTGCGAAATACTTCACCGGCATTCAATATCTCCGAAACTATTACCAATATCACCTTGAAATTTTGTACGATGATAAAGGTTGCCAATAGAAATTCACCTATGAGTCTTTCAAAAACCTATTAGCTTCAATACGAACACGGCAGCCAAAGATATTTGCAACATGTAAATAGACTTTTCTCGCGATTTAAACATCCAAACGCAATGAAACTTGGTATAACATGTATATACACATTGTAATGCACTGGCATCAAAGTTAGTTCAATTGTTTACATGACCTCAAGATCGCGAAATACTTCACCGGCATACTATATCTCCGAAACTATTACCGATATCACCCTGAAAATTTCTACGGTGATAATGGGCACTACTAGAAGTTCATTTATGTATTTTTCAAAAACCTGTAGAAAACAAAACGAACAAGGCGGCCAAGCGAAGTTGAAATATTTTAATAAGATTTTCTCGCAATTTAATCATCTGAGCGCAGTGAAATATGGTACTGTAAATGTTTATACACATTGTACTGCACTGGCATCTAATTTAGTTCAATTTTTGACATAACCTCAACATGGCGGTTGTGCGAAATATTTAAATAAGTTTTTATCTCTTGTGTATTAATCTTGCGATCGAAGTGAACGCTTGAACATTGAACCTACACAATAATCGTCATCTAATAGTACATAACTCAATGGCCTACATATAACAAAATCCAACATGGCGACCATCCGAAATATTTAGATGCTTCTCAATATCTATTATTCTATGAGAGGAATCAAACTGAAATTTTGTGTGTTGATAAAGGCTATGAACATAAGTTCACCTATGGAACTTTCAATAACCTGGTGAGCACAAATCCAACATGGCGCCGACATGAGATATAAATATTTTAATGGACGTTTCTCGCTATATAACCAGCCGAGCGCAGTGAAACTTGGCACGGTAAATGCTTATACAAATGGCATATAATTTATTTCAATTGTTTTCATAACCACAAGATGGCAGCTGTGCGAAATTTTATATACTCACTTTTATTTCTTGTGTCCTAATCATGCGATTGAAGTTTGAATACTAAACCTAAACGAGAA
This sequence comes from Meconema thalassinum, assembly GCA_946902985.2. NCBI lineage: Eukaryota > Metazoa > Arthropoda > Insecta > Orthoptera > Tettigoniidae > Meconema > Meconema thalassinum. The sequence continues at coordinate 213,705,905 of OX336388.2, read as the reverse complement.
TCTTAATGTAAAAGTACATAACTCTTAAACCTACATATATAAAAATTCAACATAGCGACCATCCGAAATATTTTGACGGTTGTCAATATCTACGAATCTATTGTAGCAATGCAACTGAAATTTTGTATGTTGATAGAGACAATTAACATAAGTAGGATATCTGACAATGGGCTGTATAATTCTTCACGGAACTACTCGTTTACATCGTAATTCACACGACCCTTCCCTGGGATGGATGAAAATGTACTCATTAGAAACACACGCTAGACATGGAGCAGCGCATGTGAAGTGTTTTCACCTATTGTCCTACTTCTACCATGTACCATTCCAGTCCATTCCATGTACATAGTTAGAGGGCAGCATAACATATCGGGGACTGTACCTGTGGCAATGTACTTGGTACAAGAGGATATGAGAACTCTATCACGTGCCCATTCAAGCCTTCCATATATTGCCTTTCGTAGAGATCACCCAAGTGGATATGGAAACTCAATAACATCACAGATGTATTATTTCAGAGCTAATCAATATTTATGCATTGCTTCAATGGGATAGGGAAAAAACATTCGCGATTTTATCTTGTGGGTGTTACCCAGTATGCACCAATAAATGTGGGCTACACACCGCCCTTTTAGTCATAATTTATGAAAGGAAGAGAATATCTTTAAGTGAATGAATTAGGGTTAGTTATGAGGTACAAAGGGAACAGTCAATTAAGGTTGGAAAAGGGATGAATACCTCGGCATCGAAGTTGAGGAAGAGTTGGCCAAGGGAGGTCAAAATAAATGATGGAAAAAAGGAGCCCGGCACGAGTAAGCAGATGCAGTGTCACGCTCTAATGAGGTCTAGTGGGTCTCAAACAACTTCCTACTACTGTGGATGTGGCCAATTCATATTAACTCGAGCGTTCTAAAACAAGTATTTACACAAATTATTCCCAAGAGCGTGGCCCTCAACAAACTAATCCTTTACATGAAATTTAAAATGAGCCCCCACAGGCAAAGACCATAATTGCTGAGCACAACTGCCTGGAATCGAAGGTATTCCGTTTCGAGTTAAGTTGTCGGTCTCGTCATTAGGAAATCAAACAGAAACATCTGGTGATGAAGATTATTATTCATTTGAATTTGATTGCTTTCGGTCAAGTTAGAAACCAAACATTGCTTTTAGCTGGTACTGAGCTTGCTTTTCTGTGGGGATCTTCCCTTTAACCCGCTAACCTATAAGATACACAAATCGCACCGCATTCACTTAACCGCAAACATAACTTAAATATTTTATATGATTTAGTTTTTACATGGCACTTGATAGTCAAAGAGGACCCAGGTGGCAGGAACAGTCAGCTAATCTTGTAGGAATCAAGACTGGGTGACCCGAACTTCCAAATAATATTCCATCTAAAAATAATTCGTATTATTATAAGAGAGGTAATGCAGAACACATAATTACCTGTAATTGATGTTCCTTTTTAACATCTACCCTTTCAGCTTCAAATACATCACAAGGCTCATCCTGCAGATTATCAGAGGACAACTGCTCACTGGACTCCTGGAAGTATTATACATATATGACCCAATGTAAAATACACAGACACAACATAACTACTGAGTTAGGTCTAACATGGAAAATAAAAGTTAACAAATCCTGGTTAGTCCTTCATTAAAGGGCAAACAACATGATTTGTGCCCACCTTACATATTACCATATTGAGCAGTTAGTACACACTGACAACACCAGTTTCTCTTCACGGGCAGCGACTGTTAACTGTAACCACTCCCTTGGTTGTTTGGCCAGAGCACGTGTAGAGGGCAGGAGCAGTCAGATCCAACTTGAAGCGCTCACACATGTTTCTATCCGATACCAACAAAGAGCTCCGACTGTTTGCTGGTGCCCAATACTTTGTTGTTCTTTAACATAATAGTTGTGAACTGTTTCAATATTCACTTGTTCAAAATTATTGACAGTAAATCTACATTTTATGTGAAGTGCATCTTTGTGTAATTGTAATATTACCGACTGTATGTTTGCTTCTTTAAAGGGTGATCACGGTAACAGTTTAGTCGCATAATCCTAGTTTGTGGCAGTTTGGTGTGCATGACCTGATGTGTAGTGAGCACGATTGCAAGGCTTGAATGAAAGGCAAATCTTGGATTCACAAAGAAATACCTTATTCTGTACAGCACTCAAATTGGAAAGCCGTTCACTCCAACTAGTGCCGAGGAAATTAGGAATATTTGGGGATTAATATCTACATGGGTATTACAACAAGTCGCGGCTACAGGTGTTCGCTTTCGCGAATGTTTTTTTTTGTGGCTATGTTTCCCGCACGGTTTGAAACACTCGTTCAATTTTGCCCCATTATTTTTTGCCGTTATAATTGCAGTATGAACACGGTGTTCTGATTATTTACTTAACTTACGTTTCATTTGAATTGTTGTTCTTTATTATTCTTGTCAACTCACCTTTTTCTGAAGTGTCTTTCTAGACGCACCATACTGTCACACTTTTTCATGAGGTACTGTGCTCATCTCAGCGGCAACCGTCGCAATGTGCTTGGGCTGTGCGCTGATTGGCTGTTTGACGCCCCGCCTTCATTCTGGATTGTTCGACGCGCTGTCGTCATTTCCACTATAAATTCTCCGCTTCGCCGTTCTGCGGCCTTGTCTACATCTACCTGCTTGAACCAGTCTGACCACGGCTGCCTGCCGTTCCACAGCAAGGCCCTTCTTGGGAAGGCCCTGTTTGTAAACATTGAGTGGCTGGAACCTTGCCAGGCGGCATGCTTCATCACTCGGACTCTGTCATGCTGGGTGAGGCATGAGTCAACGACCTTCACCTCAGCAACTAAGTCAGCCCGCTAACTCACTACAACTCGGCGATGAGAAACTACAATTGATTGTAAACCGCCAGACAGATCATTACCAAGAGGTCTGTTCCGGCGGGGTGCAATTCGCCAATGGAGCCACCATCCCTCTTTCTCGCAAGGCATGCCGAGGCAGCTTAGAGGAACCCTTCGTTTGGATCACAACCCGCTTCCTGCGGGCCAAATACTAAGTACAAAAGTATCGAATTATTGGTAACGTGAACTACCTTCACTTGGTTTATACATTTTTTCAAGGCTAAGCCTTTTTCCTTGCTTCTTGCTTGTTTTTAGATATTTTTCTTAAACATACTTTTTTAATCGCCTTTATATGGCCTTTTTATGCATTTTTATTATAATTCTTCTTTATTCTAAGTTTCCTGGAGAAACCTTGCATTTTTATTAGCTTCTTTTAATTATTCTTCTAAATGAAAATGTTTGTTATTACTTCACAAATCAAATAAATGTATCAAACCTTGGTTATCAATATTTGGTCTCTTCCTCATCGCTCTATTTAATTTTCACTGTGTGCCCGAATCCCAATCCCCCTTTTCCCAGTTGGGGTGCTAACTACTCACACCCTTTTCCATGGTACCTCAAACCCGGGATCGAACCCAGAACCTTTATTCTGAGACCACAAATTCTATTCCAAAAAAACAGAACTTGTGTAATCTAATATTTGCCTTATACATTTCAGTATATCGTGGCTAGCGCAGGAGATCTGCGGGAAAGCGGAGACAATCCCAGCTTACTCCATAACTGGTTTCTTTCTGGAAAGCAGGTCCGTCTGGTGCCGCAAGCAGCTTTGGTAGGTGAGTTATTCCAACTTCCCAGCCATGCCAGTAATAATAGACGATAAACTGTTAAACTCTCGGGCGGCCTACAAAGGTCAACTTACCCGTTTTCAAAAATATCTAGCCACTCTACCGAAAGAGGAACAAAATCTTGATATTATATCTCAGCGTTTAAAAGCTTTTGAACAGGCGTACGAGAAATATGATCTCGTTCAACTTGAAATTGAAATCAAAAGTCCAGAACATCAATCAGATAGGGAAGAAGTAGAGAGTAATTACTTTGATACACACGCTCAGGCTGTGGCATTAGTAAGAACTTTGACCCTGGCGTTGAAGGTAGAGGAAACTCAAGGAAGAATTAGCGACCATGGGAATGGTATCAAACCATTGCTACCTAAAATTGAAATTCCGCATTTTTCAGGAAAGGAAGAGATGTGGCAATCATTCTTTGAATTGTTCAGTTCATTAGTACATAATAATGCCACACTTCCGGAAATTCAGAAATTTCATTACTTAAAATCCATTTTGCAGGGGCCACCCCTTCAACTTATAAGAGAACTTCCCTTAACAGGAGAAAACTATAACATTGCTATCGAGCTTCTTAAAGGCCGTTATGGCAATGAAAAATTATGTTTACAGAGGCACATTCAAGCCTTATTTAACCTGCCCGCATTGCGAGCTGACAGCTTGTCAACACTGCGAGCCTTAAGTGACACGGTCCAACTACACGTCAGAGCATTGGCACGGTTGAATCAACCGGTCGAGCACTGGGATCTATTCTTAGTTCACTTGGTTACTTCTAAATTTGATTCATCAACTTTAAAGGCATGGGAAAGGGAATTAACAAATGACACTTCATATACTTATGACTCATTGCTTACGTTTATGAATAATAGATGTCAGGTTTTGTCAGCTGTAGCCTGTCATATGTCAGGAAGTGCAGATACCAAATCTAATGTTGTGAAACCAGTCGGTGCCAAAATAAACAAATCTGCTGTCTTTACTGTTCAGCATAACTCAACGGATTGTATTCTCTGTAAAGCACCTCACAGGTTATATTCCTGCGTTGCCTTTAAAGCCCTTTCTACCGATGAAAGACGCAAATTAATAGCTCAAAAAAGATATTGCTATAACTGTTTGTCAACTAGGCATATGGTGCCTGATTGCTTATCTAAAAATACTTGCTCCCATTGCAAGGCTCAACATCATACCTTGCTTCATAGGTTTGAAAAGCCACGTCAGGCTCCTTCCCCTGGATGTTCTAAAGATGCATCCCCAGGAGCTAATGCGCAATCTTATACTCAGAGCTCTAGCTCAATTCGTAGTTCCCAGGTGCTACTATCAACCGTGTTAATAAAAGTTCAAGACTCTTCTGGTAGATGGCTTGAAGCACGTGCCCTATTGGATAATGCCGCCACCCATGACTTCATAAGTGAGCGTCTCATTAAGAAACTTGGTCTTCCCAAGCAACCTACATTAATTCAGGTTACCGGTATTAACAATAGCAATGTTAAATCTTTGCATTTTGTTCGTGTTCACATCAAAGATGCTGTTAATTCTAACACAACATTTCAGTTGAATTGCCTTGCCATTGATACTATTGGCAGTAATACCCCTAGTACTTCTTTTGAAATTAGAAAGTGGCAATTTCCTCATAACATTCAGTTGGCGGACCCAACATTTAATACGAGCGCCCCGGTAGACATACTTCTCAGTGCCCAAGTATTTTGGCAATGTCTCCTTAGCTCTAAGGTTAAAATATCACCTGGAGTGTTTGTTCATCATACCAAGCTAGGTTGGTTAGTAACGGGTCAGGTCCCTCGTAAGTCGTTTCAAAATTTCTCTCAATGTCATTTTGTCAATACAAGTCTCGATTACAACTTAGAAAGATTTTGGAAAATCGAAACTATAGATTCAGTTTCACCTTCCTCGGTTGAAAATGAAATGTGTGAAAAACTGTTTCGTGAAACAACCAAACGCAATTCAGAGGGTAGATTTGTTGTAACAATGCCCCGAGTGGATAATCCACCTCTTTTATTTGAAACACACCCTAGGGCTCTTAGAGCACTCTATGCTGTGGAAAACAAATTTAAACGTGACCCTGTTGTTAAAGCTCAATACTCCACGTTTATGGAGGAATATGAGGCACTTGATCACATGGAGGTTGTTACCAAGAAAGATGAGGCTTCTTATACCCCATCTGAAGTCATTTACCTCAATCATCATCCAGTTTGGAAGAATGAGATTTTAAAGGAAAACATAAGGGTGGTCTTTAATGGCTCTGCTTTGGATGCCAATGGAACTTCTCTGAATGACACATTATTATCAGGCCCTCCTATTCAATCTGACATTTCTTCTGTTTTAATGAATTTTCGCTTGTTCCCTATCGCAGTGATATCTGATATCAAGCAAATGTATAGGCAGATTTTGGTCGATCAACAACAGTGCGACCTTCAGAGAATTCTTTGGCGCGACGAGCCTACTAAACCTGTCAAGATTTTTCGGCTAAAAACCTTAACCTATGGACTAAAGCCCTCTGCTTTTCTAGCCATACGTACGTTGAAATTACTTGCTGAACAGGATGGCCCGTTGTATTCTCCTAAGGCTTCTGAAGTGTTAAAATCATCATTCTACGTTGACGATTTTCTTCATTCATTTGAGTCAGTATCTGAAGCACTACAGGTCTCTAAAGATTTGACAGCTTTGCTTTTGGGAGGCGGATTTTCCTTGTGCAAGTGGAACTCTAATTCGGAAGAATTTCTTTCTAAATTTCCATTAACTTCAGTCTACAACGACTCAGTAGAGCTTCTTCATGAAAATAATTCTATCAAAACTCTAGGCATCTATTGGAGTCCTCAAAAGGATTTTTTCTTTTTCAAAATTAATCTCAGTGACATCAAACCGCAAACTAAGCGGCAAATTTTGTCTGAGATTGCAAAAATATTTGATCCTCTCCAATTTTTGGCGCCAATTATCGTCACAGCAAAACTTTTCATGCAAGACCTTTGGTCCTTGAAAACTGGTTGGGATGAACCAGTTCCTTCCGAGTTGCAAAAAAATTGGATTTCTTATAGAAATAGCTTGGAAGATCTCTCCAATGTCATTATCCCGCGAGTGATTATTCCCTTTCCCTCCTGTGGAGGATATGAACTTCACATCTTTGCCGATAGCTCATTGAAAGCTTATGGGTGTTGTGCGTATATTGTTTGCCGCGATTTTGACCAGTCATATTTCTTTTCCAATTTAATTTGCGCTAAGTCAAAGGTGGCTCCTCTTAAATCCTTATCCTTGCCACGACTGGAACTTTGTGCTGCTCTTCTGGCGGTTGAATTATCGGTTAAAATCCGCCAATCTTTGAAAATCCGATTTAGCAAAACTTACTTTTGGAGTGACTCAGCCATCACGTTGGCATGGATTGCCAAACCCTCCTCGCATTGGCAGGTGTTTGTAGCTAATAGAGTGTCCAAAATACAACAATTGTCTAACTTTGAACAATGGCATCATGTATCTGGCAAGGAGAATCCTGCAGATGTCATCTCTCGGGGATGTTCCCCTCTTATGTTGGCTAACCTGACATTATACTGGCACGGTCCTTCTTGGCTTCTACAAGAACCTTCCGCTTGGCCAAATTTTCCTCTTCCGGAATTATCAGACTTGCCAGATGTTGGTAAGATTACTGGATCTTCTCTTTTCGTTTCTGACTCTCCCCTTCTCTTGCAGCGATATTCCTCTTTTCACAAATTGGTGAGGGTTATGGCTTATCTCCTTCGTTGGAAATATTTTGTGGTAGAACAACCTCTTTTTCCTAAGCCATATTTAACCCTTTCTGAATTAGGTTTAGCCACTACAAAAATCTTATGGCTTACTCAACAAGAAATATTCTCTGAAGAATGTCAGGTGTTGTCTCAAGGTCAATCCCTCAAGAAATCGAGTAGGCTTTCCTCACTCGCCCCCTTTTTGGATGCTGATGGTTTATTAAGAGTGGGAGGACGTTTATCTTTGGCTGATCTTTCTGAGGATAAAAAACACCCAATTATTCTTCCTTCAAAGCATCATGTCACTTCTCTAATCATTCGTCAGTATCATTACCAGCATCTTCATGCTGGAACCCGTACATTACTTTCCATCATTCGGGAAAGGTATTGGCCTATAAACGGAGTCCATGAAGTTACCTCTGTTATCCGGAAGTGCATTCCATGTTTTAAATCCAACCCTAAAATTACCACTCAGCTCATGGGTGATCTTCCTAACTTTAGATCTGCGCCTGCTAGACCTTTTGCCTTTACGGGGGTGGATTATTCCGGGCCTTTTGTTTACAGAAAAAATTCTCCTGAGGCCAAAAGATGTATTTGTGGAAAACTCTATATTTCGCTGTTTGTATGTATGGTCACCGGAGCAGTACACTTAGAACTAGTTACCAACGCCTCTACTGCTTATTTTTTGGCAGCTTTTGCCAGATTTTCTGCTCGCCGAGGGCTTCCTTCGGAAGTATTCTCCGACAATGCTAAAAATTTTATCGGAGCTTCTGAGCAAATTAAGAGAGCTCTTACTCAAAATGCAGCGCTGGAAAGGATTACTGATTATGCTCACCAGAGAAATTTCAAGTGGCACTTCATCCCCCCTTATGCGCCCCATCAAGGTGGACGGTGGGAGTCTTGTGTGAAACTCACCAAGAAACACCTTAGACGTGTTTGTGGCCACACCCCCCTATCTCATGAAGAGTTTAACTCCTTAATTATTTTTATTGAGGGCATAATTAATTCTCGTCCTTTATCACCCTTATCTAATGACCCTTCAGATCTTCTACCATTAACGCCGGGCCATTTTCTTATCGGTGGTCCATTGACTGCCTCCCCATCTTTATTATATTCTAATTCTCCATCTTCTTTAGCCATTTCTTGGCGCAAAATTGAAAGTTTGCGCAACAATTTTTGGCGCCGCTGGAGGTTGGAATACCTCGGTTTGCTTCAGCAGCGTGGCAAATGGCGTGCTTCCTGCTCTAACCTTCAGATTGGGGACTTGGTCCTTTTGAAAGACCCTAGTCCCCCTCTTGTCTGGAATTTGGGTAGGATTGTTGAGTGCTTTCCTGGCAGAGATGGTAGGATTCGCGTGGTAAAATTGCAGACTTCTGCTGGCCAGTTTCTCAGGCCAATCACTATGATTGCTCCTTTGCCACGCGAGACCTAACTTCTGCGACTTCTTACTGCAATTTTTTTTCTCGCCCCTCCCAGCATGTTCGCTTTCGCGAATGTTTTTTTTTGTGGCTATGTTTCCCGCACGGTTTGAAACACTCGTTCAATTTTGCCCCATTATTTTTTGCCGTTATAATTGCAGTATGAACACGGTGTTCTGATTATTTACTTAACTTACGTTTCATTTGAATTGTTGTTCTTTATTATTCTTGTCAACTCACCTTTTTCTGAAGTGTCTTTCTAGACGCACCATACTGTCACACTTTTTCATGAGGTACTGTGCTCATCTCAGCGGCAACCGTCGCAATGTGCTTGGGCTGTGCGCTGATTGGCTGTTTGACGCCCCGCCTTCATTCTGGATTGTTCGACGCGCTGTCGTCATTTCCACTATAAATTCTCCGCTTCGCCGTTCTGTGGCCTTGTCTACATCTACCTGCTTGAACCAGTCTGACCACGGCTGCCTGCCGTTCCACAGCAAGGCCCTTCTTGGGAAGGCCCTGTTTGTAAACATTGAGTGGCTGGAACCTTGCCAGGCGGCATGCTTCATCACTCGGACTCTGTCATGCTGGGCGAGGCATGAGTCAACGACCTTCACCTCAGCAACTAAGTCAGCCCGCTAACTCACTACAACTCGGCGATGAGAAACTACAATTGATTGTAAACCGCCAGACAGATCATTACCAAGAGGTCTGTTCCGGCGGGGTGCAATTCGCCAATGGAGCCACCATCCCTCTTTCTCGCAAGGCATGCCGAGGCAGCTTAGAGGAACCCTTCGTTTGGATCACAACCCGCTTCCTGCGGGCCAAATACTAAGTACAAAAGTATCGAATTATTGGTAACGTGAACTACCTTCACTTGGTTTATACATTTTTTCAAGGCTAAGCCTTTTTCCTTGCTTCTTGCTTGTTTTTAGATATTTTTCTTAAACATACTTTTTTAATCGCCTTTATATGGCCTTTTTATGCATTTTTATTATAATTCTTCTTTATTCTAAGTTTCCTGGAGAAACCTTGCATTTTTTATTAGCTTCTTTTAATTATTCTTCTAAATGAAAATGTTTGTTATTACTTCACAAATCAAATAAATGTATCAAACCTTGGTTATCAATATTTGGTCTCTTCCTCATCGCTCTATTTAATTTTCACTGTGTGCCCGAATCCCAATCCCCCTTTTCCCAGTTGGGGTGCTAACTACTCACACCCTTTTCCAACAGGGATTAATGGTCAATTGAGCCAGACCTTCATGGCAGTTATTTGTCACCGCTCATGCCTGTGAAAAGATTCAGGATTTTCTGCTCAGTCATATTCCCCTCGACGATATCTCTGTTCAGCCTGCTAAAGACTAACCTAACTATGACTAGCGTTAAAATTGTCTCTATCTAAATCTTTCTAAGAATGCTACAAACCACATCAAGCTATGGTATAATTCAAGGAATTATCTTCCTTGAAACAGTACAATATAGACAAGCCTGTGAAGTGGGGTTACAAGATCTGGATGTTATGCGATGGCACCTAACTGAAAGAGTTCACAGGAAGTGGGTAAGGAAACAGAGACTGGACTTGGACAAAGGGTAGTTTCAGATTTGCTGAGTGGGATGGAGAGAGTGAATCACATTGTTTACATTGACAACTATTTCACGTCCCATGAATTGTTCAAACAATTCAAATACAGGAACATTTTTGCATGTGGCACAATAAATCCCTAAGCTCAGAGATGACAATAGCTTGAAAAGAGGCGAGTTAGATTTCAGTGTCAGTGGTTGTATAGTTTGTGTAAATAGGTGGAAAGCCAAAGGGGAGACAGTTAAATTTCTTCTGTGAATAAACCAATGCATGTGTCCAATGTTCAAAGGAAGGATAAGGAAAGCACTCTTGTCGACTAGGCCTGAAGGGCTACAATAGTGAGGTGAATTTAGTTGACAATTATGATCGGTTAAGTGGAGACCATCAGCTAGAAAGGAAAAGCAAGAAATGGTGATTAAGGTTTATCTCCATTTTATTGACTGCCGTGCCATAATGCACAAAGAGCAGGATATGCCGCGCTTGCGCAACGAGAATTTGAGACGTGAAAATTTCGAAGGTTTTCATTCTTCTCGCATTGTACATGTGAAGAGAAAATCAGGAAAAAACAAATGTAGGAGATCACCTTTTATTTCTATGGAGCAAGGTAAACCTTGTATACACAGAACAATACGATTCGAGAGCAGCATCTTTAATCACCAAGACAATGTGCAATACAAAGAAGACACCGGTCCGTACAAGGTGGTTGTGAGAATTTGTGATGTCTACTCTGTCGTAGGAATGGAACACCTTGTTTCCAAGACTTCCACACTTAGCGTTTGTACACAGTGGTCCTTTGTAAGTAAACTCATGAATCTATTCCTGAATCGTGTATAGTAACCCCCTCGTTACGTACCCACTGGTAACAATAATGGAGGGTAGTTTCTCGTGCCTGTTAATCTCACGAGCACGAACCACGGGACCTTCTTTAACGTTGAATCCGAACCACAAGACAAGTCATTTCACTTTCAAAATTGACCGGGAGTTGAACCCAGTCCTCGACGGTGAGAGCTAACAGCTCAACCGCTGCACCACCAGGGCCCTTATAACAATAATGAATACATCACATCTTCATTGTTGTTAATTTGGTCTAATCTAAACATAAAATAATAAACTGTATACAAAATTAAGAGTTATATTTCTCTGCCCCTCAGGGGTATATTTAGTAGACTTTCACTTGACCCACAAATAGTTAAGACACTAAACCTTGCCTGTCATACACATAACCAACGTTTCAATATCGCACATACATTTTGCTCGAGAGCATTTGCTCTCGGAAATTATATGTTTTTCATACCTTGTTTCATATTCGGAGGGACATTACTAGGGCCCGGATGTTGATGACATGTCATCTTTTCACTGAGCTGTCGAAAACAATACTGAAGTACATAGAAACTCCAGACGGGCCACCCCGTCTTCAAATATGTCATTTTTAATTTGCATCTTTTTGCATTATTTGCTATTTTTCCATTTTAAGAGCCTTTTTTAAGATTGGTAGATTATTTGGTCATATTTTAGAGAAATTGGCCTTTTAAGGTATTTTTTGCCCCAATTTAGTAATGTCACAGCTTTATGTGAGGGAGTTACGTCTCTCAGAGTTAAGAAGAAGCTAGTAGCAGATACAAGATAGTTTAGTCATGTCACAGCTTTATATGAGGGAGTTACGTCTCTCAGAGTTAAGAAGAAGCTAGTAGCTGATACAAGATAGTTTATAGTAATGTCACAGCTTTATATGAGGGAGTTACATCTCTCAGAGTTAAGAAGAAGCTAGTAGCTGATACAGGATAGTTTATAGTAATGTCACAGCTTTATATGAGGGAGTTACGTCTCTCAGAGTTAAGATGAAGCTAGTAGCTGATACAAGATAGTTTAGTCATGTCACAGCTTTATATGAGGGAGTTACGTCTCTCGGAGTTAAGAAGAAGCTAGCAGCTGATACAAGATAGTTTAGTCATGTCACAGCTTTATATGAGGGAGTTACGTCTCTCAGAGTTAAGAAGAAGCTAGCAGCAGATACAAGATAGTTTAGTCATGTCACAGCTTTATATGAGGGAGTTACGTCTCTCGGAGTTAAGAAGAAGCTAGCAGCTGATACAAGATAGTTTATAGTAATGTCACAGCTTTATATGAGGGAGTTACGTCTCTCAGAGTTAAGAAGAAGCTAGTAGCTGATACAAGATAGTTTATAGTAATGTCACAGCTTTATATGAGGCAGTTACGTCTCTCAGAGTTAAGAAGAAGCTAGCAGCTGATACAAGATAGTTTATAGTAATGTCACAGCTTTATATGAGGGAGTTACGTCTCTCAGAGTTAAGATGAAGCTAGTAGCTGATACAAGATAATTTAGTCATGTCACAGCTTTATGTGAGGGAGTTACGTCTCTCAGAGTTAAGAAGAAGCTAGCAGCTGATACAAGATAGTTTAGTAATGTCACAGCTTTATATGAGGGAGTTACGTCTCTCGGAGTTAAGAAGAAGCTAGCAGCTGATACAAGATAGTTTATAGTAATGTCACAGCTTTATATGAGGGAGTTACGTCTCTCAGAGTTAAGAAGAAGCTAGTAGCTGATACAAGATAGTTTATAGTAATGTCACAGCTTTATATGAGGCAGTTACGTCTCTCAGAGTTAAGAAGAAGCTAGCAGCTGATGCAAGATAGTTTATAGTAATGTCACAGCTTTATATGAGGGAGTTACGTCTCTCAGAGTTAAGAAGAAGCTAGTAGCTGATACAAGATAGTTTGTAGTAATGTCACAGCTTTATATGAGGGAGTTACGTCTCTCAGAGTTAAGAAGAAGCTAGTAGCTGATACAAGATAGTTTATAGTAATGTCACAGCTTTATGTGAGGGAGTTACGTCTCTCGGAGTTAAGAAGAAGCTAGTAGCTGATACAAGATAGTTTATAGTAATGTCACAGCTTTATATGAGGGAGTTACGTCTCTCAGAGTTAAGAAGAAGCTAGTAGCTGATACAAGATAGTTTATAGTAATGTCACAGCTTTATGTGAGGGAGTTACGTCTCTCGGAGTTAAGAAGAAGCTAGTAGCTGATACAAGATAGTTTATAGTAATGTCACAGCTTTATATGAGGGAGTTACGTCTCTCAGAGTTAAGAAGAAGCTAGTAGCTGATACAAGATAGTTTATAGTAATGTCACAGCTTTATATGAGGCAGTTACGTCTCTCAGAGTTAAGAAGAAGCTAGCAGCTGATACAAGATAGTTTATAGTAATGTCACAGCTTTATATGAGGGAGTTACGTCTCTCAGAGTTAAGAAGAAGCTAGTAGCTGATACAAGATAGTTTATAGTAATGTCACAGCTTTATATGAGGGAGTTACGTCTCTCAGAGTTAAGAAGAAGCTAGTAGCTGATACAAGATAGTTTATAGTAATGTCACAGCTTTATATGAGGGAGTTACGTCTCTCAGAGTTAAGAAGAAGCTAGTAGCTGATACAAGATAGTTTATAGTAATGTCACAGCTTTATATGAGGGAGTTACGTCTCTCAGAGTTAAGATGAAGCTAGTAGCTGATACAAGATAGTTTAGTCATGTCACAGCTTTATATGAGGGAGTTACGTCTCTCAGAGATAAGAAGAAGCTAGTAGCTGATACAAGATAGTTTAGTAATGTCACAGCTTTATATGAGGGAGTTACGTCTCTCAGAGTTAAGAAGAAGCTAGTAGCTGATACAAGATAGTTTAGTAATGTCACAGCTTTATATGAGGGAGTTACGTCTCTCAGAGTTAAGAAGAAGCTAGTAGCTGATACAAGATAGTTTAGTAATGTCACAGCTTTATATGAGGGAGTTACGTCTCTCAGAGTTAAGATGAAGCCAGTAGCTGATACAAGATAGTTTATAGTAATGTCACAGCTTTATGTGAGGGAGTTACGTCTCTCAGAGTTAAGAAGAAGCTAGTAGCTGATACAAGATAGTTTATAGTAATGTCACGGCTTTATGTGAGGGAGTTACGTCTCTCAGAGTTAAGAAGAAGCTAGTAGCTGATACAAGATAGTTTATAGTAATGTCACAGCTTTATATGAGGGAGTTACGTCTCTCAGAGTTAAGAAGAAGCTAGTAGCTGATACAAGATAGTTTATAGTAATGTCACAGCTTTATGTGAGGGAGTTACGTCTCTCAGAGTTAAGAAGAAGCTAGTAGCTGATACAAGATAGTTTATAGTAATGTCACAGCTTTATGTGAGGGAGTTACGTCTCTCAGAGTTAAGAAGAAGCTAGTAGCTGATACAAGATAGTTTATAGTAATGTCACGGCTTTATGTGAGGGAGTTACGTCTCTCAGAGTTAAGAAGAAGCTAGTAGCTGATACAAGATAGTTTATAGTAATGTCACAGCTTTATGTGAGGGAGTTACGTCTCTCAGAGTTGAGAAGAAGCTAGTAGCTGATACAAGATAGTTTATAGTAATGTCACGGCTTTATGTGAGGGAGTTACGACTCTCAGAGTTAAGAAGAAGCTAGTAGCTGATACAAGATAGTTTATAGTAATGTCACAGCTTTATGTGAGGGAGTTACGTCTCTCAGAGTTAAGATGAAGCTAGTAGCTGATACAAGATAGTTTATAGTAATGTCACGGCTTTATGTGAGGGAGTTACGACTCTCAGAGTTAAGAAGAAGCTAGTAGCTGATACAAGATAGTTTATAGTAATGTCACAGCTTTATGTGAGGGAGTTACGTCTCTCAGAGTTAAGAAGAAGCTAGTAGCTGATACAAGATAATTTAGTAATGTCACCGCTTTATATGAGGGAGTTACGTCTCTCATAGTTAAGAAGAAGCTAGTAGCTGATACAAGATAATTTAGTAATGTCACAGCTTTATATGAGGGAGTTACGTCTCTCGAGTTAAGATGAAGCTAGTAGCTGATACAAGATAGTTTATAGTAATGTCACAGCTTTATGTGAGGGAGTTAGGTCTCTCAGAGTTAAGAAGAAGCTAGCAGCTGATACAAGATAATTTAGTAATGTCACAGCTTTATGTGAGGGAGTTACGTCTCTCAGAGTTAAGAAGAAGCTAGTAGCTGATACAAGATAGTTTATAGTAATGTCACGGCTTTATGTGAGGGAGTTACGACTCTCAGAGTTAAGAAGAAGCTAGTAGCTGATACAAGATAGTTTATAGTAATGTCACAGCTTCGTGTGAGGGAGTTACGTCTCTCAGAGTTAAGAAGAAGCTAGTAGCTGATACAAGATAATTTAGTAATGTCACCGCTTTATATGAGGGAGTTACGTCTCTCATAGTTAAGAAGAAGCTAGTAGCTGATACAAGATAATTTAGTAATGTCACAGCTTTATATGAGGGAGTTACGTCTCTCGAGTTAAGATGAAGCTAGTAGCTGATACAAGATAGTTTATAGTAATGTCACAGCTTTATGTGAGGGAGTTAGGTCTCTCAGAGTTAAGAAGAAGCTAGTAGCTGATACAAGGTAGTTTATAGTAATGTCACAGCTTTATATGAGGGAGTTACGTCTCTCAGAGTTAAGAAGAAGCTAGGAGCTGATACAAGGTAATTTAAAATATTGAAATAAAATATTTCGGTATTGCTATTAGTAGAAAAATATATATCTTGGGTGCAGAAGAACGGTACCGTAGGTATACAGATGCTCTTGTTTTCGTCGCAAACCAGTTATTAGCGGAATAGAATGTTACCTGCTCTGTTGACCAAGGTCAGCTGTGGTGGGGTAGAAAGGGGAAGGGGTGTATATTCTTGCCTCAGTAAATTTTCTACATTTTATAGAGCATTTTTCGAATTTTTGACATATTGTTGACTTTATTATTATAAGATCATTTTCTACATTTTATAGAGCATTTTTCTAATTTTTAGGTCTTTTATTACAGTCATTTTTGAAAATTTTAAGTGCATTTTATGAACTTTCTTACGGCATCAACATCCAGGCCCTGGACATTACCAATTGAAATTACTAACCAAGGTTAGTACTGCTCACAAGGGGAGGATACGATGCATGGGTCAGCTTTAGTACACGTATAGGGCATGACCCTGGGGCGTATACCAGGTGCAAGTAGTAAGGTGCGCTTCTCAGCCGCTTCCGAGAAATTAATTAATTGCAATTTCAATGTGGCGTCTATGTACGTTGTACGCTAGCAAGAAGCTAACGAATGTGTGATGGAGTGGTAAGAGCTCTGCTTCGTAAGCTCGGGATCGCTGGATCGAATCCCACCTGTGAGCTTTTGCAGTGTGTTGTGTTATTTTATGTTGTAAACATTGGCAATTCATAACAATGAAGGTGTCGTTAAAAATGTTTATTTAGCAGTGAATTGTAATAACGCGTTATGTGCGCGGAAAAAGAGATTCTGAAATCATCGTATGGGGGTCAACTGCTGTGAACCATCAGACCATACCGTACCCCGCAAGCAATGACTCATGCTATGCACATTGGTAAGAAATTGCCAATGGTTAAAAAGAAAAAAAGAAAAAACACACACTGCAATGGCTCCGAGGTGGGATTCGATCCAGGGATCCCGTGCTTACGAAGCAGGACTCTTACCGCTGCACCACGCGCTCGTTGGATTCTTGCTAGCGTACAACGCACATGTACTCCACACTGAAATTGCGAATAATTAATTTCTCGGAAACGGCTGAGAAGCGCACCTTACTACTTGCCCCTGGCATACGACTGGTCAGGCCCTACACGTGAACTAAAGATGGTTCGAATCGATGACCCATGCATCGTATCCTCGCCTTGTCAGGAAATATGTACTAAGTGACGTAAATACGTGTTTGATTTCTTGCCCATACAACGACGGCAGCCATGTTTGTAGGCGCCAAATGTCTCTTCAACTATTTACCGAGCAAAACACATTGACGTCACATTACTGTTACCAACATGAGGGTTAAAAAATTCAGCTCACAGATCATGCTAAAGACATAGGTAAAATTGTAATTATGCGATAATGCTTCATTTGGAAAAACGGTTGGTCTGAATAAAGATTATTACTCTCACTAAGTGTGACAAGAAACAGGGTTGCATTCACAGCTAACGCGGCCTGCAGGATCCGGTAGCTAGTAGTTATTGGTCTATCCAAATCCTAAGTTTTCTTGTTGGAAGATGCGGTCTAGAGTGCCGTACTTGTGGGGTTGGCAATAAACTATTGTTTGTCTCATAATTCAGCCGGATGATGGCAGACAGAGCTGGAATTATACTATATAAGTCGTTATCTAGAAAGGGGATAGTGGGTGGGTAGACAGTGGAGGAACAAACACATATTTCTACAGCATTTCCAGATTTAATTTACTGTACATCATTACAAAAGGTACTTTGACTAATTCCTGTGGTTTAGCAAATTTTCCCTCCCAAGTTCTGCAATCTTGCAGTATTACTACTCGAACCAAATACGAATTAAAATGTAACTTACAAAGTTAGAAAATTCATCTGTGTGCGCCGACCATTCTGGCTCACGCTTAATGTTCTCCATTATGTTGAGGAAACTAGAACAAAGAAAGAACACTTAAAGACCGTACTTATACCAGTACGCAAATCAGTCTCATAATTAATAAATCAATAATGAGGTAATAACAGATTTCTTAAAGTATATTAATACTCGTATCCTCGAGGTACAAAGTGATAAGGAAACGTTACGGTATGTTTGCCAATAACAAGTAAACCTTATAAGACTAAGACGCTCAACTTGAAAACATTTACCGTTACTCTAAGTCATATGATTTGAAATTGAGCGTCAGAGTTATATATTTATTATTGCGATTGAATAGATTAAATGAGTAATTAATGGTGCCTGGTAGTACAGCAGTGAGTTAAGCATCCTACGGTACTTGGCATTCATCTGTTCCTAAGTACAACTATGGACATACAAATCTGATTTGGAGTAAACATAGTATTGTAAGATGATCAAGGGTACATCACAAACCAACCAACACGTTTAAATATGCTACGCGAAGCTGACGTGAGGTTAATGCAAGTGTATTATAAATCGGCACCAGCTGCATACAGGCTTTCAGAAACCTCATAATAAACCTCCGAACGTTACTGGACGCCCAGTTCAACCAAAAACCGTAACCACCATACCGATGAGACGAACATAAGCGTAACTTGTATATTGTCATCATACGGCTGTTCCTAGTTACCTCTGAATCCTCGGCATAACAATATTGTGAATTACGTGCCACTGATAATCTGCACTGGGAACTTAGCCCGCTGTAAACCACGTTATCAAATGCCCAAGTTTTGGCATGCACCTATTATTTAAATATTTTTTTAAAATCCTTAGAATGATATCTCGAGAAGACTGCAGCCAATATCAATCAAAGAGGATATAGGAGAGCTCCCGTGTTAAATATGGCTTGGACTATTGATATAAAATTTACTGACTTCGCGTTCGCTTGGGTAAAAGCGGTGGCTTGCCGTTTAAAATCGGATGAAAATATATTTTGAGTTTGTGGCTGAAGTTTTATATGTGTAGGCTACATGTGATTTTATATTGAACGGATATTCCAGGATATCCAGCAGAGTTGTGTGTGAAATTTTGATGAGGTTATGGTCAAGGAATAATAAGCACTATAGCATGCGGATAGGGTGACCGGACGTCCTCTTTTTCGCGGACATGTCCTCCAATTTACGTCTCTGTCCTCTGTCTGCGAACAATTTTTAAAATTTTCTAAATGTCCTCCATTTTAGTAATTTACTATATTATCGTATTAATGTATGCAGGCCTATATATTAGTTTTTCACAGTCTATATTGGCGCCATGGCAATAGTTTAATTCTTTACCGATGTGCAGCGCTACTATTTTTGTTTCCGGTCTACGCTGGGTTTGGAAATGTGTTTCTGCGTTTGTGCTCCGTTGAATGGCAGTCTTGTGGCGTGGTTGTGTGATGGCCAGTTTAAAATTTGGACGCATTCAAGATGCCTAAATGAAAGTGCAAGTTTACAGATGCTTTGAAAACCAAATATCCTGCTTTCAAGCTTGGACGTAATGATTTTGAGGCAGAATGTAAAATTTGCCCAATTGCAACTTTCGTCTCGGTAGCAAATGATGGTAAGTTCTATAATTTATTGTTTTAGTTAATAAATTACAAATATTAAAACAGCTTTATTTATATAAAATTTTCATTTAATTTCGTAGGTTTTCAAGATTTGGATAGCCACATTTCTTCAAATAGGCTAAACACAAAAACAGTGTAGAAGGTTGCGGCAGTTCGCAAACTATAGACAAGCTTTTTTTCGAATCTTATATGGTTTTATTACTTTTAGATTTGTCCTCTTTTTTTCCCTCAATGCCCTCAATTTTTTCCTTTGTTGTCCTCTATTTCACAGTACTGGATCTGGTCACCCTACATGCGGAGCGTTGAAGCTCTAACCACGCCCCCATACTTGCTCGGTTCCAGCGTTAAAAGGAGCCTACCGTAGACTTATAAATTAGTGGGATTTAACTATGATTACCACTAAAAGTATCGAGAGTACGAATAGTACGAAGTTGTACGATATGTCGTTGGAAATCAAGGGATATTTGTTGTTCTTTGCTGACTACCGTGAAAAGTACACCAGTCGCAATAATTTTCGTCCCACCCGAAAATCGTGTAGGCTAGGCCTACTTGCCGTAAAACTTTTAATTTTACATCGTTCCCATACTACTATCGAAAGCACTGTGGGCTGCATCGCATCCCTCCTGGCTGCTTTAAACTGCCTGCCCATTCAACACTCACAGGCGTACCAGATAATATATTAATTCACCGCTTGGTTGCAGCACTAACCCACTGAGATCACCGCGGCTTTTTAAAGGAGAAGATACCTGAAACGAAGGATTCCTAAGTTTGGAGGCTTAATATCGAGATTGACGGACGTGAAAACATTGCACTAAGTTAGTTCTTTTGTGATTCAATCATCTAAAAGTATTCAGACAATTACTTACGGGCACATTTTCAGTATAAAGGAAAGAAAAATACATGGCGGTGGAAGTGAATGTTTTTAAGGGGAGAAATGTCTAGCTCATTTTCCCGTAATTATACAGATGATAATAAAAATACAACTCCTTCCAACTAACGTAAATCTAACCTACATACTGGGCGAGATGAAAAGAATAAGGACAATAAAAGACAGGGAAAAGATTTGCCTCCGGTACCCGAAAAATGGGATGTTGATTTATTTAGGGTCTTTGCGGCATCGTGGTCATGTAGCCCCATGTACTTGGGTGTGAGTTGAATTTGTCTGATAACCCGTCTTATTGTGATAGCTGTGTTATAAATTTGGACATTCTATTACAGCAATCGTGGCTACAGGAGGGTTCATTTTAATTCTGAAAAATCTGATACATACAGTATATTGATGTGAGCAGCAAAGTGAGAATTTCATACAGTTGAGAATGTCTACAGGGTACGATGTTACATTATGTGAACACATTTGAAAATTACGTTTTTGGTTTTGCCATCTTCTGCTGAGACATAACGCTTTTGTTGTCCAGATACTCGTGAGCACGCCACATACAGTTGCCCATCGGAAAGAATGGTTTTGTCTAAATGTACACCTGCTGCTGTTAAGTGTGTGTCATTGCGCTTTGTTAATAGAAATTGCGAATATTGGTTGAAGAGGGAACTGCACTCTTGCACACTGGAATGGCAAATCTATCGGAATATGGGGGATTAAAATTATTTTTACCCAAGCTATTCAGGGTGTAATTTTGCCCCGATTATTGATGATTTGAACGTCAACGTGTCGCTATTAATAGACCTACGGTATAGTAAAATATCTCTCACCTTGGCCGCTGACGTACATTATGCATTCTCTTCCTGTGTTACATCAAGGGATTGAAATTCTCCATCAATACTCTTGCCTCGCATGCCTCTATAAGTAATTAAAAGTCCTGATTGTTGATGTTGTTTGAGCCTTCAGTCTTTTAGCTGGTTTAACGCAGCCCTCCATGCCTCCCTCTCCTGAGCTAATCGTTTCATCTCTACATAGCTACCACACCCTACATCCAAGGCAATCTTTTTAACCTTGGTCTGCCCCTACAGTTCTTGTCCTCGACCCTCCCATCCATAAATAACCTTGCTATTCCTGGGTGTCTTAATATGTGTCCTACCAGCCTATCTATTCTCTTCATTAGTAGTCGCCAGAAACGTCTCTCCTCTCCCACTCGTCTTAATACCTCTTCATTTGTTACCTTATCTACTCATCTTATCTTCATCGTTCTCCTGCAACACCTCATTTTAAACGCTTCAATTCTCCTCTTTTCTGCATCACCAATAGTCCAAGTTTTACTTCATATTGTGCCACGCTCCAGACAAATGCTTTCAAAAAAGACTTACTAATACCTAAATGTATATTCGATGTCAACAGATTCCTTCTCTGTAGAAATGCTTTCTTTGCCTGAGCCAACCTACTTTTTATATCCTTTTGCTCCGTCCTTCCCTGGTTAATTTGCTTCCTAAGTAACAGAAGTCTCCAACTTCCCGTAGCGTTTCACCTTCCAATATGATGTCCATAGAAGTTTCTGATTTATTTCGGCTGCATTCCTATATATTTGTTTTACATTTTATTGATTTTCATCATGAATTCTTTCTTCAAGACGGAGTCCATACCATTCAAAAACTCATTCAAATCCTCTGGCGTATTGGCCTAGATGACGATGTCATCAGCAAATCTCAGAGTTGAAATTAGTTCTCCTTGAATTTTCACTTCCACTTTAAATTTTTCTCCAATTTCCCGATTATTGTGTGGTTAGAGATCTTGGAAATGCGTTGCCCTCGAACATGGTGTATATGCATTGTCAAAGAGAAAAATTCCATGTTACGAACATTGGTCGCATAACCTGTACCGAAAGCTTCTGCAGATTTAACACAAGGCCTATTCTGTACAGCAGTATCTTGAACTCAGATTTGCCAACATTTTATTGTATCTTTCCATATGGTATATCTCTGCACCTCAGCATACAAAAGAGTGCTTTCAAAATCACGTCTTGTGTACATTTTGGAAATGGTAGTGATTGTGGTTTTGGCGGAGTGGATACTCGCTCGAAGAAATTATTTTCAGTAAAATAGACTAATTCACAATTTTGTAAGTGCACATTGAGGTATGTGACGGCTGGATGCCTTTAGTGTTACGGAAACGGCAATGGCCGCCACTGAGCTTCGTTGATACTGACATAACGACCAGACTGATATGTGTGTACTTAATTTTACGGGATTTGTGAGCCAGTGTTTATGAAATTGAACGTAGCTTGATCGCTACCTTTATTTAGTAGCCGCTACTGTAGTGTTTAAAAATTAAAGGTGATATTGGAAGGCGCTATCTCACACTAATTTTCGTTATTGTAGTTCTAAACCATAAAAGTTATTTATTTATAAATTATGATATAGATATATCTTGAAAGAGGGATGACCGTTTAGATTTGTAGTGCTCGTATAGTGTTTAGATATACCTTGAGAAAGGGATGACCGTTTAGATTTCTTATGTTCTTATCGTGATTTAATAATAATGTTATTGGATTTACGTTCCTATTAATTAATCTGGCCTTTATAAACGCTGGGGTGCTAAAATTGTGCCCCGAATGGGATCCTTAACGTGCCAGTAAATTTACTGACCCGGCTCCATTGCATTTGCGCACCCTCAAATTCCAGCTGACTACTCCATGATACGAACCTGCAACCTTGGGCCCAGCAAGCGAGAACGTTACCGCTGAGCCTCGCAGCCAGTCTATCGTGTTTTAGATCATAAATGGAATGGCATTGCCTCTTACAGGGATAGATAGAAAATTGGATGCCATGTCTTGAGCCAATGTTGCCATGCATATGGACTTGCGATTCGTTCATCAGTTTATCAGAGCGTACTGTTGCCATTGAAACGGACTTGCGATTAGTTCATAGGTCAGACCGAAAATAGTTTTCTGGGAATATCTTTGAAACTGTTGGCTTTAGGACCATAAAATGTGGTTTATTTCTTGATGAAAGGCAGCCTATATGTTAATCCAGGGTAGCTATAAGCTACCTCCATTTCAAATGTTATCCAAATCCGCCCAGCCGTTTCAGTATCAAGAGGTAATTTTTACTTATTTATTTACTTACATGTTTATTTACTCACTTATTTATTTACTCACTCATTCATTCATTCATGCATTTATTTTTTTTCCTCTTCGTCACCTTCTCCGGAAAATGCACGTAACCACATCTCACGCAGTGAATTGTCCGATGGTATCTCATGAAATGAGATTCCCCGGTTTTCTAACTTGCCCTGTTCTGATTTACAAAAGGGCACGCAGCAGTACATCATTATGATATATTTCAGAATACATTCCAAACACAACTTCGACATTAACATAAATACAAATTCTATGTCTGCCACAGTGTCTTGGTGCTGCTTCTTAGCGCCTTTATTTGGAAACGAGGTTGTACGCTCAAACCAATGCTGTAATCGTTGAAAGGGCAGGCAGTTTAAAGCAGCCAGGAGGGATGCGATCCAGCTGGCAGTGATCGAAAGTACCTGCAATAATGACGCATGAAGGTTACTTAAATCGATAAAAGCAATTTCTGTGCAACGTGATTCAGTTTTGGCGAACGTTAAACTGAAACAAAAAATGTATTCTCATATCGGTACCCCGAGAATACGCAGACAGTAGAAATGTCAATTCAGACTTAATTTGCCAAAATGCTATTTCTCCACTGTAGGTAAATTGTAGACCAACCTATTTCGAGTCCTAGGGGACCAACTATATCATAACTCACCTTTTCAGATAGAACTCACATGCTACACAAAGTACACAGGACTGATGACCAACCATGTCTTAAGCAACAACAACAAAAACAAGAATTAATGATTATATATTCAAAACCTCAGTGTATGGGCAGAATGATTGTTTCATTTAATGGACCAGGGACAATGTGGCAATCAGTCACATGTACATGCGATGGGGGCTAGAATTGGAAAGCAAGAGACTGTACTTAAATATC
The DNA here is from genome assembly GCA_946902985.2 of Meconema thalassinum. Classification (NCBI taxonomy): domain Eukaryota; kingdom Metazoa; phylum Arthropoda; class Insecta; order Orthoptera; family Tettigoniidae; genus Meconema; species Meconema thalassinum. The sequence continues at coordinate 213,681,577 of OX336388.2, read as the reverse complement.
ATCCTAACATTATTCTAGAGCTAAAGTGGGGAACCTCAGAAAACCATTCTATAATAGCTTACTGTACGTGGGATTCAAACCCACCTCCGCTCACTGTTCCTCATGAAGCAGTGTGCATGTTCAAACTAATAAACTACCATCATAAGCCACATGGTCTCTTCTTACGTGGAATTTGAACCACTTACCACGCTTTGAATTTTGAAAACCTAATGTATTGGTTGGGAAATGAACAAACTTTGGGGATAAGTAAACTTTCACTCCATCCGGTACCCAATATTAGTGCTGTAGTACAATACAGCTTAAGGTTTTCATATTCATTAAGACAAGAAGAAATAGAGGAATTCAGTAAAATATGTGGTAGTTATTGTTGTTTTAAGGGATGGAACTACAAGGTCATTTGCTCCAAAATATGTGCCACTCACGTTGGAAGTAGAGTAGGCTACACTATATAATAGCTTCTTAACTGAGACTTCCACAACACAGAATATTAGGCATGATTTTTGTTTGCCCGCTCTTTCTCTTAATCGGACTTATAATGTAGGCATAGTAGTACATGTTTCTGTGCATTATGCCCTGATGGCAGGTTAAAAGAAAGATCAAAATTGTGTTTTAGATAACACTGTACCAGATGTTTAGCTGAACATCACACAACCTATTTTTTGTAAGGAAAAGGCATTGTAGGAATCACAGACCCGAAAAAACTATAAGAAACTTTTATTTCACAATTACAACACACTGAAAAGGTTACTTCAAAATTATAGGTTAACCATGACAGCAAGTTCTAATTAAATTAAGAAGAAATGAGTGATGACTTAAAGTAAATATAATTTGAAATACAATAACACAGTAACATTCATTGTATTCTACCGCCAAATTATGGCTATTTCCAATTTGTTGATCTAGGCCCTGAAACTGTATCCTAGGTATCTTTTCTATCTTGGAATTTTAAAAAAGAAATAAGAAAATTGTTAAACCCTCCAAGGAATTTGACAAGAATTTTACAGAAATTGTGGCAATATTAACAGAACTTTTTTTTCTTTCACAATAACAACAAGTAGTTCCGTGAAGAACTATACAGCCTATTATCATATATCCTACTTATGTTAATTGCCTCTATCAACATACACAATTTCTGTTTGATTGCTGTAATAGATTCGTAGATATTGAGAACCAACTAAATATTTCGGATGGTCGCCATGTTGGATTTTATATATGTAGGTCCTAGCGTTATGTACTGTTACATGCAGATTATTGTGAACGTGTAGTATTCAAACTTCAGTCGCATAATTAGGACACAAGAAAAATTTTGCACAGCTGCCATCTTGAGGTTATGGAAACAATTGAAATAAATTAGATGCCAGTGGATTAACATTCGTATAAGGATTTACTGTACCAAGTTCCACTGAACGCGGATGGTTAAATTGCGAGAAACGTCCATGTGAATATTTATAATTCGCGTCACCGCCATGTTGGATTTGTGATCACCAGGTTATTTAAAGTCCTATTGGTGAACTTACGTTCATAGCCCCTATGGACATTAAACAAGTAGTTCCGTGAAGAAATATACAGCCTATTTTCATATATCCTACTTATGTTAATTGCCACTATCAACATACACAATTTCTGTTTGATTGCTGTAATAGATTCGTAGATATTGAGAACCGACTAAATATTTCGGATGGTCGCCATGTTGGATTTTATATATGTAGGTCCTAGAGTTATGTACTGTTACATGCAGATTATTGTGAACGTGTAGTATTCAAACTTCAATCGCATAATTAGGACACAAGAAAATTTTTGCACAGCTGCCATCTTGAGGTTATGGAAACAATTGAAATAAATTAGATGCCAGTGGATTAACATTCGTATAAGGATTTACTGTACCAAGTTCCACTGAACGCGGATGGTTAAATTGCGAGAAACGTCCGTGTGAATATTTATAATTCGCGTCACCGCCATGTTGGATTTGTGATCACCAGGTTATTTAAAGTCCTATAGGTGAACTTAAGTTCATAGCCCCTATGAACATTAAAAATTGCAGTTTGATTGCTAAAATAGATTCGTAGATATTCAGTATCGTCTAAATATTTCGGATGGTCGCCATGTTGGATTGTTAAATGTATAGGCCATAGAGTCATGTACCATTAAAGGAAAAGTATTGCGTAGGTTCATTATTCAAACTTTCACTTCGATCGCATGACTACATCACAAGAAATAAAAACTTAATTTTAAAATTCGCACTGCCGCCATCTTGAGGTTATGTAAACAATTGAACTAAATTAGATACCAGTGGATTACAATGTGTATAAATATTTCCTGTACCAGGTTTCATTGCGCTTGGAACATTAAATCGCGAGAAAGGTCTATTTAAAATTTTCAAATTCGCTTGGCCGCCATGTTCGTTTTGTAGTTAACCGGTTTTTGAAAGTCTTATAGATGGACTTCCGGTAGTGCCCTTTATCTCCGTACAAAATTTTAGGGAGATACCGCTAATAGTTTCAGAGATATAGAATGCCAGTGAAATATTTCGCACATCCGCCATCTTGTGATTATGTGAACAATTGAACGAAGTTTGATGTCGATGCATTACAATGTATATAAACATATACTGTACCAAGTTTCATTGCGTTTGGTTGGTCAAATCGCGAGAAACGTCTATTTAAAAGTCGCAAATTCGCTATGCCTCCATGTTGGTTTTGTAGCTACTAGGTTTTCAAAAGTCAAATAAGTGAACTTATAGTGGTTCCCTCTATCACATTAGAAAATGTCAGGGTAATATCGGTAATAGTTTCGGTGATATTGAATGCTGGTGAAATATTTCGCACAGCCGCCATGTTGGATTGGTGAGTCGTAACAAAATTTGAAGGGCACGGTCGAGGTCGCCGGGAATAGTGTTATGAACTTTCCGAGTTTCATTGAAATCGCTCCTGCCGTTTAGATTTTATTAGGGGGGGACACACACACGAATCACACACACACACACACACACGCACACACACACACACACGGACAAAAGGTGATCTCATAAGCCTATTTTTTCAAAATTGAAAATAGGCTAAAAATGCAGTTTGATTGCTAAAATAGATTCGTAGATATTCAGTATCGTCTAAATAATTCGGATGGTCGCCATGTTGGATTGTTAAATGTATAGGCCATAGAGTCATGTACCATTAAAGAAAATTATTGCGTAGGTTCATTATTCAAACTTTCACTTCGATCGCATGACTACATCACAAGAAATAAAAACTTAATTTTAAAATTCGCACTGCCGCCATCTTGAGGTTATGTAAACAATTGAACTAAATTAGATACCAGTGGATTACAATGTGTATATATATTTAATGTACCAGGTTTCAGTGCGCTTGGAACATTAAATCGCGAGAAAGGTCTATTTAAAATTTTCAAATTCGCTTGGCCGCCATGTTTGTTTTGTAGTTAACCGGTTTTTGAAAGTCTTATAGATGGACTTCCATTAGTGCCCTTTATCTCCGTACAAAATTTTAGGGAGATACTGCTAATAGTTTCAGAGATATAGAATGCCGGTGAAATATTTCGCACATCCGCCATCTTGTGATTATGTGAACAATTGAACGAAGTTAGATGTCGGTGCATTACAATGTATATAAACATATACTGTACCAAGTTTCATTGCGTTTGGTTGGTCAAATCGCGAGAAACGTCTATTTAAAAGTTGCAAATTCGCTTGGCCTCCTTGTTGGTTTTGTAGTTACCAGGTTTTCAAAAGTCACATAAGTGAACTTATAGTAGTTCCCTCTATAACATTATAAAAAGTCAGGGTAATATCGGTAATAGTTTCAGAGATATTGAATGCTGGTGAAATATTTCGCATAGCCGCCATGTTGGATTGGTGAGTCGTAACAAAATTTGAAGGGCACGGTCGAGGTCGCGGGGAATAGTGCTATGAACATTCCGAGTTTCATTGAAATCGCTCGTGCCGTTTAGATTTTATTAGGGGGGGACACACACACGAATCACACACACACACGCACGCACACACACACACGGACAAAAGGTGATCTCATAAGCCTATTTTTTCAAAATTGAAAATAGGCTAAAAATGCAGTTTGATTGCTAAAATAGATTCGTAGATATTCAGTATCGTCTAAATAATTCGGATGGTCGCTATGTTGGATTGTTAAATGTATAGGCCATAGAGTCATGTACCATTAAATAAAATTATTGCGTAGGTTCATTATTCAAACTTTCACTTCGATCGCATGACTACATCACAAGAAATAAAAACTTAATTTTAAAATTCGCACTGCCGCCATCTTGAGGTTATGTAAACAATTGAACTAAATTAGATACCAGTGGATTACAATGTGTATAAATATTTCATGTACCATGTTTCAGTGCGCTTGGAACATTAAATCGCGAGAAAGGTCTATTTAAAATTTTCAAATTCGCTTGGCCGCCATGTTTGTTTTGTAGTTAACCGGTTTTTGAAAGTCTTATAGATGGACTTCCAGTAGTGCCCTTTATCTCCGTACAAAATTTTAGGGAGATACCGCTAATAGTTTCAGAGATATAGAATGCCGGTGAAATATTTCGCACATCCGCCATCTTGTGATTATGTGAACAATTGAACGAAGTTAGATGTCGGTGCATTACAATGTATATAAACATATACTGTACCAAGTTTCATTGCGTTTGGTTGGTCAAATCGCGAGAAACGTCTATTTAAAAGTCGCAAATTCGCTTGGCCTCCATGTTGGTTTTGTAGTTACCAAGTTTTCAAAAGTCACATAAGTGAACTTATAGTAGTTCCCTCTATCACATTAGAAAATGTCAGGGTAATATCGGTAATAGTTTCAGAGATATTGAATGCTGGTGAAATATTTCGCACAGCCGCCATGTTGGATTGGTGAGTCGTAACAAAATTTGAAGGGCACGGTCGAGGTCGCCGGGAATAGTGCTATGAACATTCCGAGTTTCATTGAAATCGCTCCTGCCGTTTAGATTTTATTAGGGGGGGGGGGGCACACACACGAATCACACACACACACACACACACGCGCGCACACACACACGCACACACACACGGACAAAAGGTGATCTCATAAGCCTATTTTTTCAAAATTGAAAATAGGCTAAAAATGCAGTTTGATTGCTAAAATAGATTCGTAGATATTCAGTATCGTCTAAATAATTCGGATGGTCGCCATGTTGGATTGTTAAATGTATAGGCCATAGATTCATGTACCATTAAAGAAAATTATTGCGTAGGTTCATTATTCAAACTTTCACTTCGATCGCATGACTACATCACAAGAAATAAAAACTTAATTTTAAAATTCGCACTGCCGCCATCTTGAGGTTATGTAAACAATTGAACTAAATTAGATACCAGTGGATTACAATGTGTATAAATATTTCATGTACCAGGTTTCAGTGCGCTTGGAACATTAAATCGCGAGAAAGGTCTATTTAAAATTTTCAAATTCGCTTGGCCGCCATGTTTGTTTTGTAGTTAACCGGTTTTTGAAAGTCTTATAGATGGACTTCCAATAGTGCCCTTTATCTCCGTACAAAATTTTAGGGAGATACCGCTAATAGTTTCAGAGATATAGAATGCCGGTGAAATATTTTGCACATCCGCCATCTTTTGATTATGTGAACAATTGAACGAAGTTAGATGTCGGTGCATTACAATGTATATAAACATATACTGTACCAAGTTTCATTGCGTTTGGTTGGTCAAATCACGAGAAACGTCTATTTAAAAGTCGCAAATTCGCTTGGCCTCCATGTTGGTTTTGTAGTTACCAGGTTTTCAAAAGTCACATAAGTGAACTTATAGTAGTTCCCTCCATCACATTAGAATATGTCAGGGTAATATCGGTAATAGTTTCAGAGATATTGAATGCTGGTGAAATATTTCGCACAGCCGCCATATTGGATTGGTGAGTCGTAACAAAATTTGAAGGGCACGGTCGAGGTCGCCGGGAATAGTGCTATGAACATTCCGAGTTTCATTGAAATCGCTCCTGCCGTTTAGATTTTATTAGGGGGACACACACACACGAATCACACACACACGCACACACACACGGACAAACGGTGATCTCATAAGCCTATTTTTTTTTTTTTCAAAATTGAAAATAGGCTAAAAATTAGTATGATTCCTTCCAATTTTTGTAAAGTTTGGTAATGTACATCAAATAATATATAAATTAGCTTTAAAACAATGGCAAGACTACAATTAACTCATTAGTACAAAACATCACAGAAACAAACTTCAAATGAAGCACCCAACCTTGCTAAAATGAGTCCAAAATCTACTTTAAAAATTACTATTGATAAAATGACGGTAATCTGGCTGTTCGGTTTGAATAGCCATAGTGATGAATTATGCACTCACTTCTCCGAAGGAAATTTAAAACTAATAACTCTTGTGGGCTTTCTTCAATTTTTAGTTTTATAGTCTGAAAGGCTTCAGATGTAAATCCAGGTGTGCCATTAATGTGTCTGTACCATTTTGAAATGGTACGTGAACGTGGCAAGCAAATATTGAAAGCATCCTAACAAAACTCAATTCAGAAGGTGAATAAAAATGAAGAGTTAAAGCAAATGCCCGTAATTCTGGTTTATATTTTCTTGCGACAGTTTCTCCTTTGGCCTTATCTAATTGTCGGACCAGAAGTTCATTATTCAGGCTGGATGCAGCACCAAATATTTCTAGGGTATCTTCGGACATGAGATTATTTTCTCTGATTGCTTTAATAACATCATTGAGGCTATTCACCTTCTTTTTCAGCCTTCTGTTTGTTTGCTGAAGGACTTTTATCTTCTTCGTGTTCCTTTCATTTCTTTCACGAGAGACTTCCAATAATCTCTTGTATGTTTCCTTTGGTGGAGATTTAGCAGAGGTACAAGGAATACATTCCATAGGCAGACTCTTTTCCTTTGAATGCTTTCTTGGAGCTTTCTGTGAAAAGAAAGCAAACACTGATATTTTTCTTTTCTTACATAGAATGGTAGGCTACAATATGCAGACTGTTTCCTTGTGTCAGCCAGATTTTACTGTTATGCTAAAATAAAGTGTAACCTGTCTACTCGTGGACATTAAATGTTTTTCTTCAGGGGAAAACCTTTTCTGTGGAGGGGTGGCAAACAAAGAAAATAGTCTCAGTATTTGACATACTGGTAAGGCACTAGTCTCCTAGTAATAGGGTTACATCAGCCTCCTTCCCAATTCTATCCCCAATTTACAAATACACACTAGTACAGCCATTCCACACACACATACACAACCAACCACGATGTCACAGACGCTAAAATAAGCAACAACAAAACTGAATCTCCAAACAATTGCCTAGCAATTGAGGGTACTTCTAAGTGGGAGAACTGTCCCTACTCAAGCAAAAATTCCAGTACCCTGGTAACTCTGAAGCTGCAGTAATTAAAAGGAACACGAAATTTATAAAATTATCATAACACATTCATTACCATAACTATAGCATTGCAAGCCTGAAGGTTACACGTAGTGGATGCAGTGTTTTCCTGTACGTTCTCGCATCCAGCACGCGACTGAAGGTACGGTGCAGTAGCATGGCAACACTTCCGTGCGCGGGGAGGAGAGCGGAGGACCGGTAGATCTTCAGGCCTGCAATGATGTGTCCCGCACTTTAGTCAATGCTCATTACCGGTACCATCATCTCTTATCAGATCACTTTCCAAATGAACAATGTTAAACCATCTTAACACACCACACACCTGCAGTTAATCCAAACAATGTCTACTGAAGGCTAATAATTATCGGCAACTGGAAATTCATGTTTTATATCAGCCTCTTGTTTAATTTTTTAATTATTTCATTACAAAAGTGGTAGTCGAAGGTTTAACTGGCCGTATTTTAAATGACTGAGCGGCTCTAACGAAAAAACCTTGGCCTGCATGTTACATTCAATCTCACATCAGCCGAGATTGCCTGCGTGGCTCAGCGGTAACATTGTCGCTTGCTGTGTCCAAGCTTGCAGCATCAAATCCTGGCGCAGTTACTGGCATTTGAGGGTGCGCAAATGCAAGGAAGCCATGGTAGTAGATTTACTGGCATGTTAAAGAACCCCTTTGGGGCAAAATTACGGCACTCCGAAGTCTCTAAAAGCCGCAGTAGTTAAAAGGGACGTAAAGCCAATAACATTATTTTTATCACAATAGACTACCTGATGTTCATGTCACCAGCTTTAGGAGAGAAAATGATTCATCTACATTTTCCAGTGTGATTATAGGATTATAGAACAGTTTTGGCTCTCGTGCAGTGAACGGTGGCCCGTTTCAAATCGGCTATTTTTGATAGTATCACTCTGAAACTTGTTTGAACTTATTGCTATTGCGGCTAATAATTGCTTTTAAGAGAGAACAAGATAAATAAAAAACTCTCACACTTCAATAAGGAAATTATCAACATTTTCACTCTGCAGTAACAAACTGACCAAAAGTCACCGTGTTCAATGAGGCTTGTATCAGGCAATGCTGCCAACTTGACTTCACTTCTCAGTGGCGAGGTTAGACGACGGTTTGCATTAAAAAGGGTAAGACGAAAGCCATTGGTCGCTACTAAGTTAGACGACTGTCCGGATGAAAGTTACTGATTGTACTACAGCAAGGGGGTTTGGGGCGTAAGCCTTAGGTTAGGATTGCATGTAAAGCCTTATTTCGTGTTTACCACTGCAATTCCATGTTTCGAGCTCTAAGTGACAAAGCCAGCTCCAAAAAGTAGGCCTAATGGTAAACTCTTGTACATTAACTATTTCTATAGAAAACTTTCCAGATTTTGATGGCGACGGCCACCATATACTGTCACTGACGCGCATCAATAATCTGTATCCAGGCCAGTGATTTTACTAATTATTGCCTTTTCACTGCACATAATGACAACATTACGTGTGTCGAGTGGTTTATTTTGTGTCAGACATGTTGGCAACAGTGATAGAACGTGATATGACGTCAATGTGTGTCCCTCGAACATGGCTGGCGTCGTTGAATGAGCAAGAAAGAAAAACATTTATTTACGTTACATAGCAAATATTTCCGGTGCAGCAGTGATAATTGACAGTAATTTCAATTTAAAATACTCCGAGGAAGGTAGGTTATGTGAATCATGCACTTTCAGTAATGTGTCAGGTAACGTGTGAAAGCAAGGAGTAGGTGTTCTAGAGAATTAATGAAATTAATGTAATTAATTAAATCAATGAAATGAATTAATTTACGGTAGACTACTTGCCCACCTTCCCTCTAAGTGCCCAAGTATTTAGGCAGGGTTGTTACATTCACCATGAAAGTCTTGGGCATTGCTTGCTATATAGGCCAAACATGGCAACTGGAACTATGGCACTATCTCCACGTGAAATATTGTGGGTCATGAAGGGCGGGTGGAAGAGTTGTGGAACATGTCCACAATATGCAAGCATTGTTAAGATTATACAGGGTCTTCATATAAAGTAAGAACGGCGAGCGGTGGTTTTGTTATCCGCTGAAACAATGGCCTTGGCCGAGCTTGTGGCGTGCCACGGTCCTGTGCTGTAGTATTGAAAGCGCGTGCATAGTACATACATGGCCTTGCAATAAGCGTGCAGGTGTTCAGTCGCCAGTCTGAACCTCAGATGCTAACATGGTGAAGCATTTATCATCACAACGTCGTATTTTTGTATTTAAGACTTATTATAAGTACGTGATGAATTTGTTCAGCAATTTCCTGATGAAGTGCCACATTCACTAGCCCATATTCACGCAATTGTAAATAAGTTTGACACTACTGGCTCAGTGCTCAATAAAAAAATAAAATAAAACAATACAGTGGCTGAACTCACTCTCGTCAGTCAGAATGTGGTTACCAGATACAATGCCTGTATAACCCAGGAAGGACGACTCTATCACGATCTTCGATAAGGTAAAGTATCGTATAGGATTGTACACACGTTTAAGACAGGGGGCCACGTCACCGCACAAGCTCGGCCAAGGCCATCACAGCAGCGGATAACAAAACCGCCGCTTACCGTTCTTACTTTACATGAAAGACCCTGTATACAGGAGGGAACAGAGCAGCCACTGTTACTTGAAGAGCAATTCTTGGTAGATCCTAACCTAACACTATTAACTTAGTTTTTCTTAATGTATATATAACAGTGGTTTCGGTTCCTATTTCAAACGTATGGGGATAATAGCAAGCATAGTTGCCACATTTCGCATAGGTCCAACCCAGTAGCGGCTGGTGAAGAAAAATTGTGGGTGTGCACTCTTAAGAAAACATCTAAATATGATATAAATAGATGCATATCTAAGCATACAAAATAACTGTCTCATCACAATATTGCTCTATTTTCTCCAAGTTCACTAGTGGCACTTGGAGTCGGTTTGTCGACACCTCGATATTTTGCTGTTCCATGTTCCCTCATGAATGCACAATGAAGCTGTTGTCTGATTTGTTACTTTCCTAGAACTTGTAATTCCAATTCTGCATTCATATACACTTTTGATTGTTCACATTTGTCGATTTTAGTTAGATTTCATTAGAAAGCTACCTGTTGCAAAGGGTATCATTGCTACTTCCGGAAAAAATTGACATATCTTCGCGTTCCACATCCCCCAGATCCCAAAACCACCGTCAGTACAAGAGTTAATATATAATGAATATGTATAGGCCTACATAACATATAACCATTCAAAATCCCGGTCGAGTTCGCTAAGGGCAGGACCGGACCAAGGGGTTGGGAATGGGGGAAAAGTGAAATATTGCTATAACTTTCTTAGTATGTTAAAAACTGAATCAATTCAAAGTTCGTACTATTTTTCGAATAAGGGCCAAGTGCTTATGTTCGTAACTTTTACCAAAGGGGTGGGAAAAATGGGGTTTTTAGAGAAAAGAAATCATACCACCCTTAACACTACGTTACCCGCGCTAACAAAGTTACACCAATGCCCACGCACGGACTCAGAGACCGTGTTTTCTTTTCATTATTAAAATTTGGTTATAATGAACAAATTTTGATGTTTTTGGCAAAGTCTAATTTACATAAGAAGTACAGAAGAATGCTAGTGGTAATTACGTGTTTTACGTAAGTACAAGCCTATAATATGTGTAATTATCAACTAAAAACTTATAATTGAATAACTAATAACTGATAAAACTTTTTACTGGAAATAACTTATCAAACAACATTGCTTTTAGAAAATGACATGTTAGAAAACGTGAATGTAAAGAAATCTGTTTGGTTAGCATAATGTCAACTCTGTAATCATCTGACACTTTTACACATACACACTGACACTTTGGAGTCTAAATCTGTTTCTTCCAGAAGATCATCAAATATATCAGGTTCACTTGACACTTCAGTTAGTAGACGAAGAATCCTATTCTCCTCATTATGATTCATTTTGTTTACGATTTAGACATAACAGTCTATACTAAAAAGTTGAAAAAGCGCAAACACATTTACTCACGCACGGAATGACAGACCGGGTTTGGAGAAAACAGCACTGTTACAACTCAAGGTCACACCACAGCTTGATCGAAAGAGTAGGGGTGGGGTTGGGGGTTGTAAACGGAAGCTATACCGGGTCGCTGCACTTCTAGCCAACTTATAGCTATGTAATAACAAAAACAACCTACGCCCGGACCGTAACGCAGGGTTAATATGCACAATATCAAAACAGTTAAAATGGCCAATACCCCTCTAAAATGTAACAACATTTTTTGTCTGAAAGAATATTTGATATGACCCACCCTTGCACCAAGGGAAGAGCAAAATGATTCAGGTATTATAAGAGATGGTGTATGCTAAACTAGTGGAACTTTCATAGGTATACTGTACAACAATTGGCAAATTTATGGAATTCGAAGCATTTTCTTTGCCCGGTGAAATCTACCTCCGCTTCCGGTGTGCAGAGAGGGATTTGTGCACGAAGCACGACATTAAGCACGGAAAACAATACATCCTGTTGGTTAGATCACTGCCACAAGCCCACGCATACTAACTTGCTATAACTTCATCATGGAATAAGCGATTCCTAGCCTTCACTTAGCACAGGGATGTTTGAATTAAATTCAGGTTTGGAATAGGTCTTCCCATTTCTAATTATATGGCCACCTTTTCGTGCAGAGTAAGTAAGTTGAGACGATATATTTTTTTTTAAATCCTGAACAGTAGCCACAATAATCCCGAATCCCACCTCGGCCGTTCTGAAAATGATTTTCGTGGTTTTCCATTTTTATCACTAGGCAAATACTGGGACGGTTCCTTTCAGGCCAACGACCAAAATCCCTTCTTTGACCCTAAATTTGACCCAGGTTTGCAGTCACCTATCACCATCCCCAGTTGCATCTGCTGAAAAAGTGTGTTTGGGTCCCAGACACCATCCTTCCGACAGTAGAGGAATGATCCTCGCTATGTCCGGGGCTGAAGCCAAGCTGGGAGGATAAGCTATTAAATACTTAATTATGCACACGCACTCAAATATTCCACACTTTAGAAACACACTTGTGACAAATACTTGCCACGGCCAAGATCAACAAGTTATATATTATACGCTGCGTTAATCCTCCAAATACAATCATACTGGACCTTAAAAATCTGCAAATTACAAAGGAAAGTTATGAAACTGAATTCACTGTAACAACTGTAGACTATATAATATCATACAGTTGGCTGTAGCCTATGGATGTGGTCTTTAAATGCACATTGCAAATCAAATGGTAGTGGCACTATTATAGAAGCTGCGTAAAGACACATCCTTTCAAACTGCGCATAAAACTCTACTTGGTACAACAATTCACCAACAGATAGTGCGGTAGCTCCTGCGCACTAGCGGTCATCGCTTCTTCGTCTGTCAATCAGTTGCGACAGAAGGAGAAGGAAAATAAAACGTAGCATGCGCAGTTCTTTTCGCCAGGCAAGGATTTGTCTCCGATTCTGTTATAATAAACACATATCCCCTCTTGCCCCCCTCCGCTTCTGCCGTCAAGCCTAAACGCTGGCTACAAAGCTGCGAGTGGTGAACGGCGATCTTTGATGATACCCGAGCCAGCACACAAGCAACGTACAATGAGGCGCAACGAACGCGGTACATTTAATTGTTAAAAAGCCGGCATCCTGGACATTTGTTGACGCTTTATAATACCATAAAATCTTATACGGTATTAATTTTTATATTAATAAAATCGAAATGTGAACGACAATTTTGCATGAATGGGTGTGCACTGGCTCCAGGGCGAATACCCAGAAACCGCCACTGGTCCAACCAATTATGCTCAGATTTCTCCACATATTGGAACACTGATACACCCATGGTTTTAGTATCCAGCAGACCTAACTGAATGACAAGGTTTAAAAATACACGTTTCATTCCATCGAGTTCGGAAATACATATTATAGATAACGACACTGGACCACTTGTTAACGTGTTTTTCTCGACTTGCAATATAAGCATGGCTCACCGCCCAATATCATCCGTGCAGGTTAATGTAGCAGTTCACTGTTGTCAATCAGAGGTTGTTAGAATAAAAGGAGGCAGTCCTCTGGCTACACTGGTTGCCTTATATATTTACCATGTGGCAGCAGGTGGCGGAATAACAATAATGCAACATTTGACAGAACAGAACTGAAGCATTTCAGGGCGCCTGCATCTAACTGGTAGTACTTTCTTATATCGATCATTAAATGAGAAGTCGGTCAGTCACTATAATAGGTGACAAGCAGACTAACAAGTGCTAGTTGTGATTTATTTAATATGTTCCTTGTATCACACTAAAAACAACAAAATGTCTAACTCGACATAAAATAATATATAAGATAGACTTCTGTCTATTAAATTACAATGGTCTCTGAGTAATCTATTACTCTACTGAACTTTCTTCTCCACTTAAAATCTGTACATCGAAATTGTACAACACATTTACATTTCTAAGATTTAAGTTGCAAAAACTTTTTATACATCGTGTGGTTCTAGTTAACTCACTCGAAATAATTAAAATGTTGGACGTAGCTCTTTACAAAACGTCCCCTATTTAATATATAACGTTTATTTGCCTTGAACTTCAGTTCCAAATTTAAATTTACGTAATTTAAATAAATATTATAAATATTAAAATATTTACATTAATTACGTATCGCGTCCAGTACGATATATTTCTCTAATCTGCTTCAGTTTTTACAGTTCCTCCCCTCGTCTACGTTTTCTCTATCCTTCCTCCAATCGCAAATACCTATTGGGTTTGTGAGCATAAATACTCTGTCATGTCAATGTGAACGATCGTAACGAACGATTCAGTTAATCACAGTTCCAAAATTGTACATCAATTAATAAATTCGATAAATATGAAAACTATGCAAGACTGACTCACTTACAATAATAATAATCGTTCTAGGTGCGTGGCATAGGACCTCCAAAAATCTTAATAACTTCTCTGAAACACTGTACATCACTTTGCCTTGTAGCAATAACTTTCTACTTCCATTTAATTGTGAACAAGCTTAAATGTGCGTCTCAAATACGCTTACATTCCCTCTAATATATTTCTTCCACATCACGTCGTTGCACGGAATATCAAAATCCTAATGATCATCTCGAATACACTCTCCAAGGGTAAGAGAATCAGTGACTTTATTTAATACACACCGCTATGTGTAGTATCTTTCAAGTAACAACTTTCATCTCGTCTATCGCTTAAACACACATCGTGAAAATTCTTCCGATCTTTTGGCAGTGGAATGGCTGCACTTGTGATGTCCCTTCTGACTGCAGCAGCTCCCCTGCTCCGTCTGCAGCTGGTCCCAATTTTAATTGATTTGGGACGATACCGGTCGAAAAGGATGTCGTCTCTGGCATACGGTCTTTCAAGGTGAACTATCCAGTCGATGAAGATAGCAGCAAGGTCTCCAAAAGTAGTGGCATTTTCTTGCACTGGGAGAAAACAAGGCCGACCTAGCCCGCTTTCTCTCTCAGGAAGTTCTTCAACATGGCTTTGAGGACATCGAAGTTGTTGTTTCCGGAGGGCTCATACACGAAGACGATGTGCGATCAACCATCACCCAATTTCACGTCAGTGGTCTAGCAGTGACACAAGAAGAGGCCGATACACGCGTTGTACTACATGCTGTCCACTCTGATGCTGACAACATCGTCGTCATGGCCAGGGATACCGACATTTGTTTGCTGTTGATCCATCACTTTGCCAAAATGACCAGTTGTAAAGTGTGGATGATGAGTAGCACAGCAAAAGAAAAGAAGTATCTCCCAGTACATGAGAATTGCAAAATTCTTCCTAATGCTCAAAAGAAGAACATCTTAGCGTTCCATGCAGTCACGGGTTGCGACTCGACGTCTCACCTTGCAACGATAACGAAGAAAGCGGCGTGGAAAGTCTTCAATGGAACCGTCTGCCAACTTCTGGACAACCTTGGGCACTCTCCGCTAACTCCCTCATCAAGGGCGAATGCAGAAGAGTTCCTCGTACAGCTCTATAAGGTTGGTAAAGTTTTTTCAGGAGTTTCAGTCAAGATTTATTTACAAGTCCAAAGATTAATTTAATGTTACAACGTTTCTTTTTCACTGAACAGGTGGCCAAAGATGTAACTTGCGGGGATGAAGCCAGACATCAGCTTTTCGGTGCTGTGAAAAACCCAGAAGCCTTGCCTCCAACAAGCGATGCTCTGCGACTACACCCAGAGGCGGATCTAGGGGTGGGCGAGGAGGGCAACCGCCCAGGGCCCCGGGCCATGAATTTTTTTAAAAATGTTATTCATTAATTAATTATACTTTTCAAACTAATTTATAATTCATATTCCTTTTTTCCGGTGCAGCTATGACCTCCTGTGACCGTTTAGCAAATTTAGATTTCTGTGAAATAATAGAAGACCTCAGCTGGGAAAAAGGTCGCAAAGTAATATTTTAATATTTCATAGTTTACATAATCTTCTTCAAGGGGACTTACAGGTTTTCTTCATATTATTAAAAAATATACTGTAGTGTATTCGAAATATTGTAACTATTCTTTATTTTATTATTATTACCAAATTATTTTCCGTTTGATTTGATATGTTTTATTTCCTATTGTTGTGGGCCCCGCCTTATCATATCGCCCAGGGCCCCGCAAGGCCTAGATCCACCACTGACTTCACCTCCTAAGATGCCATTACCAGGTAAAGAAATAAAATAATAGGAAGCATAAGTATAACTAGTTGCTTTTCGGTAATTATAAATTAAAAAACAATTCAGGTGAATGTGTGGGTAAATGCTCATCATGCCCGACCGGTGGTGATGAATCTGGAGTCATATTGGTGGAGGCTTCACCAAGATGAGTACATTCCCATCCTTATGACCCTTGAGCCCGTCCCCAAAGCCTGCACGGATATTCTAACCTGCAATTGTTCGTCTCATTGCCTGACTTCAATGTGCACGTGCAAAAAGAATGGACTGACTTGCACCAAGTTGTGCCACCGCTCTCACCAATGTCTTAACTCGTTAAAGCGCTTGATTTATGGCTGATTTATTATCTTTCTTTTGTTATGGACTTCAGCTAACGACACTAGAATGTTTTATTATCTTTTTTACAATCCTGCAATAAACAATGTTTGAACTCTAGAATGGTCGTTTTCTTCACTTCCTTCGGCGGCCAACTTGGATCCCATGCACTCCAAACTTAAGGTAAGTAATTTCTGAGCATGCCAATATGATAAGAATCCGAGAAAACCACTAACCCGGCGTTTAAATAAATATTTTACGCCAACGGACAAGAGAGATATAGGGCAACAGAGTTTTGACGACCATCTTGGCCGCCATCTTGGATACCAGACTTCCGGTCCAAATTTCGCTTTGGCAACCGGCAGATTCGTATTCAGCGGGGTCGATATACCCTAAAACGTTGTTTCCCCAATTGTTACATGAAATGCTTCTTGCACTTTATAGAGCTGGATTTCCTAAATATCTGAACTATATTACTTCTTGCACTCTCCATGATTCCTAAGAGAGTACGCACTGGTTCGTTACTATTAGGCTACCCATTTAAGATTTGATTGCCGCTGAGCTTGGCTGCGCCAGTGTTTGTTGATTATTGTAGCAGGAGCCCCGCGCGGTACAGCGGAGGAGACAGAATGAGATCCGCACATAAGTCAGATAGGCGTCTCAGGAGCTCATGTCACCACGGACAGTTGTTAAACGATGACCAGGGCAGTGGCGGCCAGTAATAAGGTTGCAGTGTTGCACAACGACCAGATTAATTCATGAAAAACAATTAATACCGTAATAATATTTTTAGTAATAAAAGTTGTATGTTTCCTCTTATATGTACAGGAATTCATAATTCAGTTCTTTAATAATTTAGGAAATATTATAGTAAGTAACTGTGAAATGACTGAGAAAGCGAAGCGTGCCAGCCGTCTAGGGCCCAAGCACCGACCAGATCTCAATAGTGAAGTGTGTGGCAGAGATGCTAGACAGGGTAAGCCCTATCCCAACTGTTAACTGGGCTGGTCGTTGCCCGCTAACTGCAACCAGGCAGCCGAGGTGCAGGCGCGGACGGAGACATTAGAGATGCTTCGTCGACTGCCGAGACCATGTCTTGCAATGTTGCGCGTAGCCTACTTGTGACACTCGCAGTTCTCGCCCTCGTACAGTATACAGGGTCTTTCATATAAAGTAAGAACTACGAGCGGATTTATTATCCGATGCTGCAGTGGCCTTGGACGAGCTTGTGGCGGGCCACGGCCCCCTGCTGTAGTATTGAAAGCGCATAGTACATACATGACCTTGAAATAAGTATGCAGGTGTTCAGTCGCCAGTCTGAACCTCAGCTGCTAACATGGTGTGACAGTTATCATTACAATATCGCATTTTTGCATGTAAAACTTATTTTAAGTACGAGTCGGCTCGGCGGTTACGTGATGCATTTTTTCATCAACTTCCTGATGAAGTGCTACCTTCACTAGCATAGATTCCGGTATTTGAAAATAATTTTGACACCACTGGCTCAGTTCTCAATAAAAGACATAAAATAAAATAAAAGATCAGAAATATTACACTGGCAGAACTCACTTGCGTCAGCCAGAATGTAGTTACCAGATACAATGCCTGCAAAACCCAGGAAGGACGACACTTCCAGCATATTCTATAAGGCAATATTTCATACAGGATTGTACACACGCTTAAAGCAGGGGACCACGGTACGCCACAAGCTCGGCCAAGGCCAGCGCAACAGCAGATAACAAAACCGCCGCTTGGCGTTCTTACTTTATATGAAAGACCCTGTAGTATAACCTACGTTGTATTGTTCTCGTGAAGGTTTTCATGTAGACTAACTTATATTCCATTTCATCCGATGAAAATATGATGTCTCTGAAATGCGGCATTCGTTGTGAATGAGGTACATCCGTTTTACCGCGCTTTTTTTTTAAATGCAGCCAATGGCCATGCATTTTTCTTTTCAAGATGGGTCAGGGAAGAGGTTATGAAAAGAAATTGACCTTGGACTTATTGAAAGGAACCGTCCCGACATTTGCCTGGTAGTGAAAATGGGAAACCACGAAAACCATGAACAGGGCGGCTGAGGTGGGATTCGAACCCACGTTCTCCCATTGCCAGCGAGACACGAGGTAGCGCTTTAGCGCTCTCGGCCACCGCGCAATTGAGTACAGTTTTCTCCGATATTAAGTAGTCATTCACCCTATCACCTCATGGGCGCAGGAGGTGGGGTGGGGGCAAGGAGGGGCCGTACCCACAAATTGAAGTTACTGCTGGTTAACTGATTTAGATGTAGGGATAATTCCACAGTTTTATTTAACTTCGTAATTTGGGATTATTTGAGAATATCTTCAGTTATTAAAAAATCGGTGGACTACTTTTAGCATGTCTTTTAAATATGAACATGATTCACAAAGAAAAGCAAACTCCTATGGACAAACATTCTGGACTAAAAAAATAATCCACCCATTCATGCCATAAAGACCATGTATCCAACGGTTTAAGAGCAGCCAAAACAATGAATGTCACGAAGCAAGTAAGAAATGAAACGAAAATTACCTCTCAATACCACCTAGTGACATGTAGGTAATGAAATAAAAAATAATACATGCCCCCCTCATCCTCGAAAAAATCCTGCGTGTGCCCATGTACCACATTAATGAAAACAGTGCAACACCCAAAACAACTATCCGCCAGCCGCCACTGGACCGGGATACTGGATCTGAGTCATATCCTATTCGCGCAACTGTACCTGTCAACTAAGCAGGCTGACGTGTGACACAAGTAAATACAGAATGATTCCCAACTCGACCACCGGCAATCAATTCGTGAAAGGGTAATAATGGGAAGAAATCGGACATGTTTAACAGAAAATTTTTATGTTTTGCATTCGAAGTGAGTTTCATGTATCCCCTAACACTCGCAGTATCCAATTACTGCACTGCCAATCTCGACAAACTGATGCAGTGTCTTGCGGTATGTTATTCAATGTGATGATAGGTTTGTAATGTAATTTAGCTTCTGATACCGTAATTATATTTACTCGTCCCGCCCCATTTGTAATAGAAAATCAGAATGTAGGATGTTTGATTTCAATGTTGCCCAGGCGTGCACCAGTGATTCTTAATTCTCATCGCAACATTAATTTAGTACGGTACTTCTCTCGATATTATACACTATCTTATCAAGTCGAATACGTTTTTCCGTGGAGCTGGAGGTTACATGTTTTACTCAAAATCGGAGGCCTAAAATTACCGCATTTGATATAATTGCATATGAGAATGATTTGGAGTACCGGTTTAAGTGTGGCCTCTAATAATCCAATCTGTGTGTTCCAGTTTCCTGCACATCATGGAGGATCGTCCATTTATCAAGAGTGAGCCAGAATGGTTCAACATTGTAAGTTGTATTTTAATCCTTTTATCGTGTAACATTCCAATCTTAGTAATGTGCAGGACAGGCAAGGGTTAGTGACTTACTGCCAAATAGTAGGCTAAGCAGCTTTTTAAGTTACATGCAACTCAGGCTGTGCCCCAATAGTACGATTTCAGCCGTAGTGAACTAGATAGTCGACTACTTTACCGGATGTGACGTCAGAAGTCGTGATCCAATACTGCTTAGCACATAGCAATCAAGTCTGTAGTAGCTAGTGAACGAAAGTGTTTGCTAGATTGGCCGACTTGTACAAGGAAGTTATAGAAATTGTAGCTTATCGGAATTGTAGGTTGTCTTTGACTTTAATCCAGTTTATGCTTGGCCTATATTCTTTGCCAAACGCAACGCTTCAAACCACAACCCACGGGGGAATCATAATATCTTGTTCTGTTGTGATAATTATTTTCACGCGAATATGTTGTTTGGTTCTGTGGTAATAAAGACAACTCGGTTCATGGTCTCCAACGCACAATAAGTGCCTCGTCTCAAATTGTCAATTTGCATCTGCCTTATTATCATGATTGCCCTTCTTCTCTTCCTCCTGAACTGTATTCTCTTAATCAGCCAAACACAAACCATAATTAGGGCTCGGCTAGAAAGTGATCTTCTTGGCGCATCCATGAACGTATCTTTCAGGTATTGTTCATTTAAAACAGCTGATGAAAGTGCAAAGAGCTTACAAGGAGCAGCAGATCACCGCCATCTTGAGTGTTGGTTGGGTTGGTACCAGCATGTAAGTCCAGTGTGTTTCAGAACACAAATTTATGAAGGAGGCTGTGATCAAGCAGACATGTCCCAAAGCTCCGTAGTGCATAGCACATAGCATATAGTAGCTAGCAGCTAGTCAATAGCAGACAACTTTAGTATTGGGACACAGCCTTAGTAGTTTACTCGTCAGTATATTTTACATTGGGTCACACTTTCTAGGAATCAAAAGAGCAGTTGCTCACTGCTGACCTGCTGGATGAGGCTGGTGATGAGTTTGAAGATAAAACCACAGCTGTCAAAGTGGAACATGAAATACAGGTGGTCATACGTTTTACATTTCCTCTGTTATAATAATGTGTTTTGTTTTCATATAAAACATAACTTGGAAGTTTGGATTATGCTGTGTTGTTTCTTATTTAAATAGCTAATGTTATTGTATTGATAATGTGGGTTTACTCTGCTGGTCCCCACTCTGGACAGCCCGATATTGCTTCTACCCACTTGGGCAGGGCTCGTCTTGACCTCTCTTGGTCAACTCTACTTCAGTTCTGATCCCGACAGAGTCGGGTAATATTTCATTAACCCATCTTAAAGAACTGTGCCATATTTATTGAGGTGTTAGAGTGTTTCTTCTCATCAGGATGTCTCATACTTTTCATAAGAGGTAACTAAAAGGGCAGAGGATGTGCAGCCATCTTGAACGGTACACCCTGGGTAACACTAATGAGAGAACATCGCCAATATAAATATCCTGATCTCGCTGAAACATGGTACAATTGTAAATAAATTCATATTTGATGTTAAATAGTCCCCAAATATATAGGGGTGCTCTATACAGAGGGCGTCATGTGGCGCAGTCTTGCGGTAACCACTCCCACCTGTTACACTGCTGAGAGAATGCCTGAACTTGGTCTGGCGAGTGTACAGCTTTACCCTCTCTAGTGATGATTCAATATGAGAGCGGAACGTGGCTTTTACACCACCACTTTGATAATGTACCGTAATAATTTTCGATTCATTCTGAATGAAATATCAGTCATGTCTATTTCACTTTCATTTCGATAATATATGATTCTCATACTACTTGGGAGGGGGATAACATCACAGAAGTGACAAAGAGAAAATATGGCATTGTACGGATCAGAGCGAGGAATGTTAGAATTACTCTAGGCAGTGGAAGGTTAGAAAACTTAAGAATGGGAAATGGAGAGGCTGAGGTTGGATTGGGTTGGGATTAGTGAAATATGCTCGCAGGAAGAAAAGGACTTTTGGTCAGGAGACTACAAAATCATTAGCACTAAATCAAGCATCGGCTATGTAGGGGTAGGTTTCATATTAAGTAGGAAATTTGGACAGCGGGTGGAATAGTATGAGCAATATAGTGTACGGTTTATTGTAGCCAAAATCAGTACGATACCTACGTGCACCACGGTGGTAGAAGTCTATATGCCTACCTGTCAAGCTGATGATGAATATGTTGAAAGGGTCAACGAAGAAATAGGTACATTTCTGAGTTATGTCAAGGGTGCCGAAAATGTTATAGTAATGGGAGATTGGGATGCTGTGGTAGGAAAAGGAAGAGAAGGGAAGATAGTAGGAGATTTTGGATTAGATGAAAGGAATGATCGAGGAAGCTGGCTGATGGAATTCTGCTCCGAGCATGAGTTGGTCGTAGCTAAAACCCTATTCAATTACCACAATAGAAGAATATACACATGGATCAGACCAGGAGATGCAGAGCGTTGCCAAATTGATTTCATTATGATCAAGCAGAGATTTCGAAACCAGATTTCGGATTGTAAAACATATCCCAATGCTAACAAAAACTCTGACCACAATCTGGTTGTTAGAAATACAGATTAAAGTTGAAGAAACTGAAGAAAAGTCAAAAGCCAAAAAGGTGGGCAATAGACAGACTGAAAGAGGAAGATGTAAACAAAAGATTCAAGAAGAGTATATTGGTAGGAAGGAAAGAATAGGTAGAAAACCGTGGATCACTCAGGATATACTAGAATTGATGGACGAAAGGCGGAAACACAAGAATGTAACAGATGAAAAGGGGAAAGCAGAATATAGACGTCTGAGAAATGAGGTTAGTAAGAAGTGCAAGGAAGCGAAACAAGATTGATTGAAAGAGAAAGGTGCAAGTATAGAAAATTGTCTGGAATTAGAAAAAAAAGACACTGCTTATCGAAGGATTAAGAATATTTTTGGGGAAAAGGAGACTAAGTGCTGTAATAATAATGACACAGATGGAAAGCCTCTAACAAATAGGGAAGAAAAGGTTGAGAGATGGGAAGCTTGCATAGAGTGTTTGTATAAGGGAAAGGAGAGTGAGAATCATGTAATTGAAAGGGAAGAGGAAATTAATGAGGATGCAAAAGGAGATTTAATATTGAGATCAGATTTTGAAAGAGCATTGGAAGACTTAAGCAGGAACAATGCACTAGGCATAGATGATATACCGATTGAGTTGCAACGCTGTATAGGAGGTGATGGTCTGATCAGGTTATTTCACTTGGTGTGTATGATTTATGAGACAGGTGAGGTACCCTCTGATTTCAAGAAGAATGTTATCATCCCTATACCGAAGTAAGTAGGAATTGACAGATGTGAAGATTACCGTGCAATCAGCCTGATAACTCATGCTTCGAAGGTCCTGTCTAGAATAATTTAAAAGAGGTTGGAAAGTCAAATAGAAACAGAGTTGGGCGAAGACCAGTTTGTTTTCAGGAGAAATGTAGAAACAAGGGAATCTGTACTAAGTCTTAGGCTGATTTTGGAGGGTAAAATAAGGAAAGATAAGAGAACGTTCATGGCATTTGAAGACTAAGAAAAGGCTTTTGATCACGTTGATTGGGCTAAATTGTTTGTCATTTTGAAAACGTTGGGAATAAAGTACAGGGATAAGAGGGTGATCTACAACCCATACAGAAACCCGACAGCAGTCATTCGAGCTGAAGAACATGAGAGATAAGCTGGCATTCAGAAAGGTGTAAGGCAAGGCTGCAACTTATCACCCATACCTTTCAATCTTTACATTGTAAAAGCAATGAAGGAAATTGGAGAAAAATTTAAAGTGGGAGTGATGATTCAAGGAAAAATAATTTCAACTCTGAGGTTTGCTGATGACATCGGTATTTGGCCAACACGCGAGAGGATTTGAATGAGTTTTTGAATGGTATGGACTCCGTCTTGAGGAAATAATTCATGATGAAAATTAATAAATGTATAACAAAAATATTGGAATGCACCCGAAATAAATCAGAAACCTATATGGACATAAAATTGGCTGGTGAAAAGCTACAGGAAGTAGGAGACTTCTCTTACTTAGGAAGCAAAATAACCAGTAATGGACGAAACAAAGAGGATATAAAAAGTAGGTTGGCTCAGGCAAGGAAAGCATTTCTACAAAAAAGGAATTTGTTGACATCGAATATAGATTTAGGTATTAGGAAGTCATTTATGGAAGTCTTTGTATGGAGCGTGGCGCTCTATTGAAGTGAAACTTGGACTGTTGGAGCAGCAGAAAAGAGGAGAATTGAAGCGTTTAAAATGTGGTGTTACAGGAGAATGATGTAGATCGTTTGGGTAGATAGGGTATCAAACGAAGAGGTATTAAGACGAGTGGGAGAGGAGAGATGTTGCTGGTCACCGCAAATGAGAAGAAGAGATAGGTTGGTAGGACACATACTAAGACACCCTGGAATAGTAAGCTTTGTTATGGAAGGAAGGGTCGAGGACAAGAAATGTCGGGGTAGACCAAGATTAAAATATGTTTCACAGATTGCTTCAGATCTAGGGTGTTATAGCTATGTAGAGATGAAACGATTATCTCTGGAGAGGGATACATGGAGGCCTGTTGGTCCACCCTTGATAACTGTCTACTCTGTTAGCTGTGACTATGAATATGGTATTGGTCCACCCTTAATAACAGTTTCCGCTCTTCGCTTTGACTATGAATGTGGTATTGGTCCACCCTTATTAACAGTTTCCGCTCTTAGCTGTGACTATAAGTATGGTATTGGTCCACCCTTGAGACAGTCACCGCTGTTAACTGTGACTATGATTCCATCCTTGATGACAATGTCTGCTGTTAGGTGTGGCTATGAATATGGTATTGGTGCACCCTTGATGACAATCTACGCTGTTAGCAGTGACTATGAATATGGTATTGAACCACCCTTGATGACAGATTCCGCTGAAAGCTGTTACTGTCAATATGGTGTTGTTCCACTTTTGAATATAGACTCTGCAGCTATGTGACACTATATGGTGTTGGTGTTGGCACAGTCTTGATGACAGGTTTATTTTGGATTATTACGAATTCACCGAGTGATAACACCCCAGGAATGGTATATGTCTCAGCTTTTGTTAGACCGCGGTAGAAATCGTTTTGAAAATCTCTGCGGCCTGTGTCTGTAAAAATATTCATATTCAGTTCCTCATTCTTTAGTACTGTGCTGAAATAACCTCTGTAGGTCCGAAGGACAAGTATTATGTTTTATAAGTGAATTGTGTTATAATAGCTGTAACTGTATCTATGATCACTCAATGTTATTTTTCGTTCCCATTAAATATCACCTACTTTGAGTCTCCTTGATTTCAATACTGCTTTAACGTGTCCTCAAGAGTGTAAAACACACAACGCTCGGTACGATATTTCTTTATCACCGTTGCTCGAGTCTTAATCATTATAGTGATAGAAATTAACAAATGGTAACTGGGAGTAAAGCGATAACGCCAACACTAGTCGAGGAGCGGTGTACATACTCACAAATACGTTAATGCGGATAATACAACCTTCCTAGGGGGCAGTTGCCGTCTATTACCACAAGTGAACTGGAAATATGTGCTAAATTACGTTAATATGTGTTTGTTTCTTGCTCATTGAACAACGTAGCCATGTTGCTCAAGCGCTGAGCATTCGTCAACTGTTACATCGGTGGAGACATTGACGACACATTCACGTCATGGCAATGCTGCCAACGTGTAAGGAATAAAATACACCACCACATGAGGTCGTTCATATGCGTGACTAAAGTCATTGGTCTAGAGAAAGATTGTGCGTGACAATTTCCACTTTGAGTTACAAATGCTAACGTGGCCCAAAACCTTACACCATTGTCAAACCCATTGGATTGGACAAAACGAAGGTTAGTATGGTCAGGTTGAGGTGCGGCTTTGGCCACACGAAGCCAGTGAGGAACTGCTGACGTGAGGTTAGGTGGAACCATTGCCAAAACCATTGATCTGGAAGAGTTACGCTAGAAATATAATTATCAAAAGAAAGCATTGGATTGAACGTGTTAGGCAGTAACCTTTCTCAAAACCACTGTTCTTTTCAATTTCACCCCTTCACAGTACACTTCATAGACCTCCTATACGATTGGTACCGAATGGATGGGATGATCTCGGGGTTGGCAATACTGTGCTTGTGCATATGCCACACAGATAATGGCCGGCACAGCTGGAATTTTCCCTATACAAGTTGTGATATAATTTGGGAAGGCGGGTGGGTTGTAGATAGAGCCCTGCGCGGATAAACAAAACGTTATCCGCCCCGCATCCGCACGACTGTTATCCACAACCGCCCCGTATCCGCATGACTGTTATCCG
The DNA here is from genome assembly GCA_946902985.2 of Meconema thalassinum. NCBI lineage: Eukaryota > Metazoa > Arthropoda > Insecta > Orthoptera > Tettigoniidae > Meconema > Meconema thalassinum. The sequence continues at coordinate 213,655,339 of OX336388.2, read as the reverse complement.
CATCCGCATGACTGTTATCCACAACCGCCCCGCATCCGCATGACTGTTATCCACATCCGCACGACTATTATCCACAACCGCCCCGCATCCACACGACTGTTATCCGCATCCGCGTGACTTTCATCCAAATCCGCTGATATTTTCAATATTATGTTTAATTTGTTAGACAAATCATAAAGTGTTAAACCAACTCATTTAGACATTTGAGGAGAAAGTCGTTCCTGACAATGTGCTTCATTGCTAGGGACTTCAAGTAGGATGACACTTCTGGTTCCTTGACCTCCGCTTTAGAAAAAAAACTGGCTATACTTTAATGGCTACTTTCGCACTTGTGCCTCAGTAAGTTAGATGTGCCTGATTTGTGTCCTGAGTATGAATACACCTTTTACAGGTAAAACATCCTACTATATCATTCACCTCTTCGTTTCCATTGAAAACGTAACCAATTGTCTGCTATATCGTTGACTTGAGCTTTGTTTAACGCGCTATTGAATATTCCCCTTGTTTTATTTTAATAGATAGTTTATCCATGTTGGTGAAATGATGTTCATACTCACGGCCTGCTCACGGTCGCGGTAACATTCACTAGGTGACTTTCTCTTTACGCTAGGAGAAAGGGATTGACATTTGGCCGGAAATTCCAAGTCAGTCATCAACCTTCTGCTTCTTGACCCATCCAGGTTGGCATAGTTGATGTCATAACTCTCCGTTGCAATATCACAGCCAACGTGCTTCAGTGCCAAGTTGGAAATAAATCTACATATAAACCTGGAACCAAATCTTCCAGAACAGATTATGTCAACACGATGAACTAACAAGTTTAATAACAGCATTATATCTCGTACGTATTGTAATAATGGCAGTGAGAATTGATGAAGATGATGAGATGTCAAGACCATCTACTACAAACATACGGTACTTAATAAAATGTTGTTGAAATCATAATGAGTAAAATAATCTTCTCGTGTATAAGTGTAATACGTGTCTGAATATTTCGTACTGAACCCATGTACCATGGCCTCAAAGAGAGTCGAATCCATGTACTTTGAGAAAGGAATGAAAGAATCATACAGTTTCTAAGGGAACGGAGAGAGATTTCAAGCCAGGATTATAGCTTAACATTGTGAAAGCGTTAGGGCCAGGTGTTCCTAAGATGAGCTCATGCCTCTTGACATTTATAAGGAGCCAGTCATGGATATTATTAGAACGAGTGGAAAGTTTTGACTGTAAGACGAAGAAGCTGGACTCGGAAATTGCTCTTACGTTGCAGGAATATGGCAACCTCGCTGCTGAGTCAGAACAGGAATAATTAAATTTAACCCGTTTACGAGTATAAAAATAAGTAAACAGATACAGTACGGTGAATCATTTTGGATTAGAGATTTTTGTGTAAAGAAAAACCTTGTAAAAATTGCACAGGAGAAAACTGCAAACGCAAGTAGACGTCATTGGGGGTTCACCGAGACCTAAGGAGTGGGAGAATAAAAAAAGAACAGCACCACCCACACAGTTGAGGACGAGAAATTAATTAATATCTCGGAAATGCACGATCGATTTCCATGCACAGGAAGATTATTTTACGTTTGGAAGACGAGCTTTCTGGATATATAATTTTTATAATTGTGCGACAATTAGTTCAAAAGTTGGTCACGAAAAGGACTAGGATTTTATCTTTTTGTGACTGAAAGGTATAAAACTCCTGGCCTCACCAAGCCAATCATGCAGTTACTCTGACAGCCCGTCAGGGAGTGTTACTCTGCATCAGTGCATGCAGTCTACGAGAGCCCGTGAGGGGAACGACACGCTGTATCAGTACATGCAGTATTAGTCCGTCCAGGGGGGCGTTACGCTGGAGCATCATAATCATTCAGTCTACGAGCATTCCGTGAGCGGAAGTGCTGCACCACATCGTATACGCAGTATTCAAGAGCCCGTGAGGGGGACGTTAAGCTGTATCAGACATTGATCCAGAGCCTGTGGGAGGCTATGCTACAAGTTCACCGAGTGTAGACCAGTTACGATATAAGTACGCTACGCTGAGGGTTAGCAGTTCGAGACTTTGAAGAGTCCTAAATTATAAAGAACATTAAATATACGGACTTTAAAGCAATATCGCCAAAGTAAGACACAGCGATCAGTAGGGAACTTCGAGTTCCAGAAGAATACTAGTTCAATACAGTTACGAAGTTATAAGAACTCCAACAAATAAACGGCGTTACGTCTAGTAAAGACATTGTTAAAGACATTAAGTCCTATAAAGGACAAGAATAAACAGTAATTACGATCGCGAAAGATAGAAGTTCAAGCGAAAGGAACTTAGGAACTCAGGTTCGAAACCAGAGGGAAAACGTACTCTAGTGAGAAAACGTCAAAAATATACGATAGGCAGTATACGGTCCTCGAAGGGAGGCCAAGATATAGAAACTAAACGGTACGATAGACAGTATACGGTCCTCGAAGGGAGGCCAAGATATAGAAACTATAGGGTGCGATAGACCACCATATATAAATAGAGGTGACGGCAAAGTAAAGCCATTTATCGCCTAGTTAAAGCAGATAAAGTAAAGCCGAGTAATAGACAATAGAAGCGGTTTTGAGAGACTGAAACCAGTAGTTTCCATTGTAGGAGAGAGAAACTTTGAACGAGTAAAATCACACGTCCAATGCAGGTCGATAGGATTCACATCAGGGATCGTCAACAGCCGATAGAAATCGTCAAGATCGTTGAGATACGCCCGTGTGAGAGGAGTGAAGTGTAAATATTGTAGGAAAAGAAATAGGAGTATCATTTTAAGTGTTTTAGGTAAAGTGAAAGCGTTTTATGCACAGTGATATGTGTTAGAATATGTACCAGAGTAATATTTTTTAGTGTTTTAATGTGTGTTCAAAACGGATACACCAGTGTATAAAAAAAAAAATGTTGTCAGTGTTAAATATAGTGAATATGTGTCAAGAAATTTCTGTACATAAGATGAGATTGTACAATATGGAGTAGGTCAAGAAGGTGGGCCAAAATGTCACATCAAACGAGAATAAAGGTCAGAAAGCGACCTTAAACATGTAAGTAAAGATTTTCATTATGTTTTGGTGTGGGGAAAAAATTTGTGTACAATTCCACCGGAGTTTTGAGTAGAAGGGATGTTTTTAAATGAATAATAACTAAATAAGAACGCGATCTGAACGAAAATAAAGTTTGAAGAAATAATAAATAAGTATATGAAATAATAAATCCTGTAGAGGAAATGCATGGAATAAAATGTCAGTATTTAATGAATGTTCTAAAAGTAAGCGTGATAATAATAATTATAACAAAGATATTTACATAAAGGTAAATTTGAATTATATGAAAGAAATAGCTTTTGAGCTTTTGTAAGGAATGAAAACATGAGGTGAATAACAAGGTAAAGAAATCTAAATAAAGATTAAATTGAATGATATAAAAATATAGAGCGTTGAAGCCTTAACAAATGTATAAGACATGATGTGAATGCATGTTCTTAAAAAGGGAGCGATTTATTGTCAACGGAAAAGATTAATATAAGAATTAAGATATGTATCAATTGTTACTATGAAATTTATCAGTTCTTTGGAAGACATTCGGCCGTAAAGTAATGTGTAGCGTAATGGAACGCAATTAAATAAAAAGTCACGCTAGGAACGCGTAAAAGTTAAAGTACTTGGTAAATTACTTATGGAGGGTAGTTGATCGCAGTGAATTGAGATATGTTGTAAGTCCTCTAATTGTGACGTAGATCACGAGGCCATGTGTGTATTATTTAAAAGGGAGCTAATGTATGGTATTATTGAGCGTAGGTCCTGTAAGCTACGGCTTGACCCTAAATCGCGTTTTGTATAAGTCCTCTGATGTGGAAATGTTCCCGAGGCATGTTAAGAGATTCGAACCTAGAATCCTTTTGTTGTTAAAGCCCCTAATTATTCGTCGTAGAATGTGTATTAATCTTCCCAATCAATGAGGACCCTCTCATAATTAATAAATGCCAAGGTTACGAAAGTGGTCTATGAGCCAAAGAATATTGTTGAATGAAAATAAGTGAAGTAAAAGCCAGGTCTCTCCACAGAACTGAGAATAATGTGAAGGTTTGTTTTAAAGCATTGAAGAGAGCTGCCACCGTAGGTTAGGCAGAGAGTCGCTTTCCTTGTCATAAATCACGCCCGAGTATAATGGCCTGACCCTCATCGAGCGAGGGTGGGTAAAAACCGTCTTGTAAGATGTGTTAAATACACCGTGAGTGTTTAAAGTTGTTAATGACCCGGACGTTGAACCGAGGTCCTTGTAGATTGATATTATCGCTTGCCAATTCAGATCGTAGTTTTCTTATGTGATAATGGTCTTATAAGACAAATGAATTAAATAAAATCCCTATTGTAATATTGTATGGAAAAGAAGGAATCCACGAGTTTTGTGAAGATAACTAGGTTTCGGGAGTGATCATAGTTTTTGACTTTGTCAAGTAATCTTTATAACTCTGGAGTACACAAATAGTTTTCCCGATCACCGTAGTGAATTTGTAAAACTTGAGAGAGATAGTAAATATGGAGAACATGTGATATGCCCAAATATTGAAGTGAATAATTAACATGTAATTTTAAATGTAATTATATATTTGTTTTGATGATAAGAAAAGATAAAAATAATCCTTGAGGTGTACAAAAATATGACACCATTATTATGGGAAAGTATCGAGCCAAAGGAGCTCGTAGTTATTTGGAACTTTAAGATAAGTACTTTATGGAAGTGAAAATAATCGTGAATTGTTGGTTTTAAAGAAAACCATGTGTTTTAATCTAATATTTGTTTTATTTTTATGCTATTCCTTGTTCACTTTGGACAAGTAGAATGATATTGGTCAGTAGTTTATGTGTTTATTTGTTTGTAGCGCCATAATTTTTGATTAATTAAATGTGTTAAAATAGGAGTTGATTTTGTTGTTATTTTTGCAAGTGTATCCTCTATTTAATCCAAAATATGTAAGTCACAGAGTGGGAGAACTTACCGCAGCCCCGAAAAATCCCGAATTGAGCAATGCTGGCATACTGTGATTTGCATATTTCTTGCTGCAAGGGCACAGGGGTGTGAATAGAAGTACTGTGCTTGGATTAATAATTAGAGGAACACTAAAGACGGTCGATTCATGTAAAAGTAACGTAATGATAGGAGTAGCTGCAACGTATAATGTTAACTGACCGCTTGGGTCCCTAGAAATTCACACCGAGCAGCCCTGGATTTAAACAACCCCCCCAGTAAAACAAATAAAATTGCGCCCAACGTGGGGCTGAGCTTTCCTAGGGAAAACCCGAGTTTTCTCGAAAAATCAAAATTTTCATTTTTTTTTGGAAAAAATGGTTTTTCGAAATTTTGAATTTTAAATACTTCCATAAAGGTCTTTGAGTTTGAAGAAGAGTATCAAAAGGGTACGGTGTAGTAAACACCCGTACCAAAGTAAATTTTTAAAGAAATTGGGACACAATGGTTCAGATTACTATCTCTCAAGCAAGTTCTAGCGATGTGGCATTAGTAGCCCACTATATTCTAATAAGATGGCATTGAGTGAAGAGATGCAACGGCTTTTGGAGGCTATAAAAGCCGATAACAATGAGAAGTTGGAGGCTATAAACAATACATTGGGCCTCCAAAAGGATGAAAATAACAAAGTGTTCGAATCCATGAATGAGAGTTTGAATAAGTTGGACAGCCAACAGGAGGAAAATAACCAAAAGTTTGGATCCATGAATCAAAGTTTAGTAGATATCGAAGCTAAAAGTGATAACATGGGAACTAAATTAGTAGATATCGAAGCTAAAAGTGATAACATGGGAACTAAATTAGAAGCTATCGAGGTTAACTGTATAAAAATGAACGATGAAGTGAAGGCTGAAATTGAGGGAATAAAAAGGGGGTCAAATGGACTCAGAGAGGTTTTAGAAGAAACAATGAATTCCAAATTTCAAGATTTTGACACTAAGTTTGGGGACAAGTTAAATGAGTTAAAAGGGGAAATCGCAAGTGAGATTAAAGAGGAAAATAAAGAATTTCATTCAGGATTGCAAGCCCAAATACAGGCTTTGAACGAAAGTATGGGAGAGTCCCAAACTAAATGTCAAGAAAATTTTGGAAATTTAATTAAAAGTTTGATTTCCATGGAAACTAAATTAAGTAACATGGAAAAGAAGGGTGATGAGTGCGAAAAGAAACTTGTAACCCAGATTCAAGGTGTGCAGAAAAAGTTAGAAGATCAGATAAAATCTAACAGCGATATCTGTAAAACATCCCGGGATGAAATAAAACAAAGTGTGAATGAGCTAGGAACCCGATTTGGAAAGGTTGAGGAGAAAGTAGGAACCCTCGAGAACAAAATCGGTGTAGTTCAGACCGAAGTAACTGAGATGAAAAACCAAAATCAAAAAGAAATCACGGTGCCAGAGGAGCCCAAGATTGATATTAGAGAAGAAAAACAAGAAGAAGAAGAAATCGTAATAACTCTAGTGGAAACTGAGAACAACCTTGAGATCCTTCCTGAAGAAGATATGGAGACTCAAGAGGAAATAGTAAGTCCAGACCAGGAGGATAGCCAAAATGGAAACGAGCTGCGAAGTGAAGAGAATCATTTTGATAAAAAGGTTGAGCTGGAAGAGCCAGAAATAATCTCCGAACAGGAAATAATGAAAGGAGCGGAAGTTGAAGAGATGGAAATAATAATTCCTGAAGAAATGGAGAAAGTAAATGAAACCATAATAGAAACTATCGTCGATGCACCGATAGAAACAGAGGTTCAAGATGTCATGGAAATTGAAGAAGAAAACTCAGAAGAAATTCCTGAGGATAAGGAAAATAAGATACGAATCAATAAAGAAAAGGAACAGTTGAAAGCACAGATTCTTGAGTTAATGAGGAAATATCAAGAGTATCAACAAAAGGAAAGAGAAATGGAAAGAGGTCCAAACACGAGCCAAGAAAACCTCAAAGGAAAAGATGAGATTGCTGGAGATAATGAAAAGAAGGAAGGAGATGCCTTTGAAGAAAATCAGGAAAGAGGAAAACCGCAATTGGTAGTCGGTTTACAGGAAAACAGATACCCCATGAAAACTAGGAAAGTAGGAGAGACAATGTACAATGCCTTGGAGGAAGAGGACGCTCAGGCATATTTCAGTTGGAAACTTCGTAAAAAGAAAGGGAAGGATAAAAAGAAGAGAAAGACGGGAGATCTGAAGGATCTAAAGAATTGGAAGAGTCGAAAAAAGAAATACTCTTTCGAAATGCCATCTCGATGCGAGATGAAGAAAAGAATTATTCCATTGGAACCAACGGGTTAAGCCAGATGCAACCGTTGAAGAATAAAAGGAATAAAATTAATTTTGTTTGAAATACCATCGCAAAAAGAGATGAGGAAGGTGGTAGAAAACCGAAAAGTGTCAGGTGAGGTTAGACCGAGCACTTAAGAATTAAATGAAATTTTACAGACTTGAGGAGTCTGACAATAATAATGATGATGTTACGGGTAAAGCCAGTTGCACCCGCTAGGTAACTTAAAGAAGGTCATTAAGTTGACAATATGTAATGTGGAAAGAGAAACAGACCGGCAGGATGTCCGTCTTATAAAAGAAGAAAAGAAACAAACTGTTCGAGTCAAGTTTGGAGAATACACCAGACTAGAGGAAGACTAACAAAACACCCGAACGTGACAAGAAATTTATGACCCTGAAGTGTAGACGTCCACTAGGGGAATGAATGAATGAATGGGACCTTTAAGAAAGATCCAAATACAAACCAGAGAGGAAGGGAACTTTAAAGAAATAATTGATTTTATTGAAGAAGAAAATTTCAATTTAAGGAAGGAGAATGATGAAATAAGGGAACGGGTAGGGATAGACCACACCCGTAAAGAAGAATGAGGTTCTGGACACCTAATATCAAGACAAATAAAAAGGAGAAAGAAAGGGTAGGGACAGAGTGTACCCAACCGACACAATTACCGGATATGACTTAAAAAGATGAAAGAAATCAAATAATCGTGGGATTTTTAAGGAAGAAAAATCAGAAGGTACTGATAACGTTATGATGGCTTCGACAGTTAAAAAGGAAAAATAATATATTTTTTTGGATAATTAAAATAAATTTCCTCAAAATTTTTCGAAAATTTATTTACCTAAGGAGGGGAGAGATGAACCCATGTAACCATGGCCTCAAAGAGAGTCGAAAGGAATGAAAGAATCATAGAGTTTCTAAGGGAACGGAGAGAGATTTCAAGCCAGGATTATAGCTTAACATTGTGCAAGCGTTAGGGCCAGGTGTTCCTTAGATGAGCTCATGCCTCTTGACATTTATAAGGAGCCAGTCATGGATATTATTAGAACGAGTGGAAAGTTTTGACTGTAAGACGAAGAAGCTGGACTCGGAAATTGCTCTTACGTTGCAGGAATATGGCAACCTCGCTGCTGAGTCAGAACAGGAATAATTAAATTTAACCCGTTTACGAGTATAAAAATAAGTAAACAGATACAGTACGGTGAATCATTTTGGATTAGAGATTTTTGTGTAAAGAAAAACCTTGTAAAAATTGCACAGGAGAAAACTGCAAACGCAAGTAGACGTCATTGGGGGTTCACCGAGACCTAAGGAGTGGGAGAATAAAAAAAGAACAGCACAACCCACACAGTTGAGGACGAAAAATTAATTAATATCTCGGAAATGCACGATCGATTTCCATGCACAGGAAGATTATTTTACGTTTGGAAGACGAGCTTTCTGGATATATAATTTTTATAATTGTGCGACAATTAGTTCAAAAGTTGGTCACGAAAAGGACTAGGATTTTATCTTTTTGTGACTGAAAGGTTTAAAACTCCTGGCCTCACCAAGCCAATCATGCAGTTACTCTGACAGCCCGTCAGGGGGTGTTACTCTGCATCAGTGCATGCAGTCTACGAGAGCCCGTGAGGGGAACGACACGCTGTATCAGTACATGCAGTATTAGTCCGTCCAGGGGGGCGTTACGCTGGAGCATCATAATCATTCAGTCTACGAGCATTCCGTGAGCGGAAGTGCTGCACCACATCGTATACGCAGTATTCAAGAGCCCGTGAGGGGGACGTTAAGCTGTATCAGACATTGATCCAGAGCCTGTGGGAGGCTATGCTACAAGTTCACCGAGTGTAGACCAGTTACGATATAAGTAAGCTACTCTGAGGGTTAGCAGTTCGAGACTTTGAAGAGTCCTAAATTATAAAGAACATTAAATATACGGACTTTAAAGCAATATCGCCAAAGTAAGACACAGCGATCAGTAGGGAACTTCGAGTTCCAGAAGAATACTAGTTCAATACAGTTACGAAGTTATAAGAACTCCAACAAATAAACGGCGTTACGTCTAGTAAAGACATTGTTAAAGACATTAAGTCCTATAAAGGACAAGAATAAAGAATAATATGGAGTAGGTCAAGAAGGTGGGCCAAAATGTCACATCAAACGAGAATAAAGGTCAGAAAGCGACCTTAAACATGTAAGTAAAGATTTTCATTATGTTTTGGTGTCGGGAAAAATTTTGTGTACAATTCCACCGGAGTTTTGAGTAGAAGGGATGTTTTTAAATGAATAATAACTAAATAAGAACGCGATCTGAACGAAAATAAAGTTTGAAGAAATAATAAATAAGTATGTGAAATAATAAATCCTGTAGAGGAAATGCATGGAATAAAATGTCAGTATTTAATGAACGTTATAAAAGCAAGCGTGATAATAATAATTATAACAAAGATATTTACATAAAGGTAAATTTGAATTATATGAAAGAAATAGCTTTTGAGCTTTTGTAAGGAATGAAAACATGAGGTGAATAACAAGGTAAAGAAATCTAAATAAAGATTAAATTGAATGATATAAAAATATAGAGCGTTGAAGCCTTAACAAATGTATAAGACATGATGTGAATGCATGTTCTTAAAAAGGGAGCGATTTATTGTCAACGGAAAAGATTAATATAAGAATTAAGATATGTATCAATTGTTACTATGAAATTTATCAGTTCTTTGGAAGACATTCGGCCGTAAAGTAATGTGTAGCGTAATGGAACGCAATTAAATAAAAAGTCACGCTAGGAACGCGTAAAAGTTAAAGTACTTGGTAAATTACCTATGGAGGGTAGTTGATTGCAGTGAATTGAGATATGTTGTAAGTCCTCTAATTGTGACGTAGATCACGAGGCCATATGTGTATTATTTAAAAGGGAGCTAATGTATGGTATTATTGATCGTAGGTCCTGTAAGCTACGGCTTGACCCTAAATCGCGTTTTGTATAAGTCCTCTGATGTGGAAATGTTCCCGAGGCATGTTAAGAGATTCGAACCTAGAATCCTTTTGTTGTTAAAGCCCCTAATTATTCGTCGTAGAATGTGTATTAATCTTCCCAATCAATGAGGACCCTCTCATAATTAATAAATGCCAAGGTTACGAAAGTGGTTTATGAGCCAAAGAATATTGTTGAATGAAAATAAGTGAAGTAAAAGCCAGGTCTCTCCACAGAACTGAGAATAATGTGAAGGTTTGTTTTAAAGCATTGAAGAGAGCTGCCACCGTAGGTTAGGCAGAGAGTCGCTTTCCTTGTCATAAATCACGCCCGAGTATAATGGCCTGACCCTCATCGAGCGAGGGTGGGTAAAACCGTCTTGTAAGATGTGTTAAATACACCGTGAGTGTTTAAAGTTGTTAATGACCCGGGCGTTGAACCGAGGTCCTTGTAGATTGATATTATCGCTTGCCAATTCAGATCGTAGTTTTCTTATGTGATAATAGTCTTATAAGACAAATGAATTAAATAAAATCCCTATTGTAATATTGTATGGAAAAGAAGGAATCCACGAGTTTTGTGAAGATAACTAGGTTTCGGGAGTGATCATAGTTTTTGACTTTGTCAAGTAATCTTTATAACTCTGGAGTACACAAATAGTTTTCCCGATCATCGTAGTGAATTTGTAAAACTTGAGAGAGATAGTAAATATGGAGAACATGTGATATGCCCAAATATTGAAGTGAATAATTAACATGTAATTTTAAATGTAATTATATATTTGTTTTGATGATAAAAAAAGATAAAAATAATCCTTGAGGTGTACAAAAATATGACACCATTATTATGGGAAAGTATCGAGCCAAAGGAGCTCGTAGTTATTTGGAACTTTAAGATAAGTACTTTATGGAAGTGAAAATAATCGTGAATTGTTGGTTTTAAAGAAAACCATGTGTTTTAATCTAATATTTGTTTTAATTTTATGCTATTCCTTGTTCACTTTGGACAAGTAGAATGATATTGGTCAGTAGTTTATGTGTTTATTTGTTTGTAGCGCCATAATTTTTGATTAATTAAATGTGTTAAAATAGGAGTTGATTTTGTTGTTATTTTTGCAAGTGTATCCTCTATTTAATCCAAAATATGTAAGTCACAGAGTGGGAGAACTTACCGCAGCCCCGAAAAATCCCGAATTGAGCAATGCTGGCATACTGTGATTTGCATATTTCTTGCTGCAAGGGCACAGTACGCAATAGGCTATAGGAGTATTCCTCTTTTAAGTATGAATCAGTAGATAGGCATATCAAATATGTAATATTATCGTAAGTTTGTATTCTAAAATCTATCCGCAAATTTACTCGAAACATTATCCGCAGCGTATCCGCTATCCGCACAGCCATGCAAACTATATCCGCGCAGGGCTTTAGTTATAGACAGCGGATGAGTGAGCTACATCCTTCTCACCTATTTTGAATCATTACGGAAGGTGCGTATGGCCAATATCAATAGCTAAGTAAGTTTTTCCGTAAATTTTCGTCTCCTCATCTGTTATCAATAATTCCACATATGCCATGGGACATATTTATGAAAACGTCATCTCTCTGCAGGACGATACTGACGATACTAAGGATATTAAAATTGAAGAATGTTCGATACCGGAGATCGTCCCATGCTTCAAATCAGAAGCACCATCATCTTCACATCTGAAAGAGGTAAGTTCATTTATGCCTGTTTACTAGACATGACGTCTCTTTATCACCTAATAGCATTTCAGGATGAAAAGTAGCATTGATGACAAATTGAAGTGTTAGGTTGTGTATGGCACAGAAAGTTCAAGCTATTATGATTGACGGATGAAGAATTAAAATATCTGACCCATACGGGACTTGTGTTGCTCCGATTACTGAGCTAATGGTGGATGCATTCTGGCAAAAGGTATATTATGTGAAGCGGTAGTTCTTCGGATGTAATGAACCAAGATGATACACTTTCACTTGGCTAATGTATATGATTTTCACACCTTATTTGGTATGCCATGAGTCATTACCAATTGAAATTACTCTCCATTAACACTACTGCACAGGATGTGCTAAAAGATGTAAATATGTGACAAGTTATCATTTACTGTTCATTACACGACGACAATTGTCGTTGCTCAACTGCTACACATTAGGCGTGTTGAATTGTTATCGAGACGACATTCCACTGTTGCCAATGTATGGTACTGTACACAAAATACACGACACAGGTCATGCGTAGTGAGACACTATTGGCTTAGGAAGCAGAGCGAGACACTCTTCTGTCTGGCCAAAAATTACTGTAGCTACTAGATTAGACATTGTCTGGCCGAAAAATAATGCTTGGACTACAATTAAGGGGGTAAGGGCATTAGCCCCAGATAGGTAGTTTTTGTATGTAAAGCCCTATTAACACACAGAATTTAACATGATTGCAACGTTTGAACCTTAGAAACACAATGAAACGAACGAATCGACCGGAGCAAGTGCAGCATTTAATTTTTCCTATAAATCACGGGCACAATCGCATTCAAGTGATATTTCACTAAATAAGTCTTGTCATAAAAAGAGGATGGCAGGTGGGTTACAGACAGCGGAGGAGAGAACATATATTAAGACATCATTTCCAAAATTATGATTCATCATTACACCTGTTATTTCGGCTAATTTAAGTAGCTTTGTACTTGGTTCCTCACTCCCGAAATGTTACCTGTGAAGCTAGCATATGTTTGACACAATCACTGTGCACTTGAGGTCTAGGTATACCAATTGATTTAGGATTTCTGTATTCTGGTCAGAGATGATGGAGCTGGGTTTGACTACCCTCAACAGTGGTCTTCTGTGGCTTCTTACTTTAACTCCAGGCAATTACTGGGATAGGTCAACCTTCCCAATCATGAGCATTGCAAGTTCAATCCTTTGCCCTTAAGCCTAAAGAAAATAAATAATGGAAGATATGGGATAAGAGAATTTTCTAGAATCATGCGGAGAAAGTAGTTGTTAATACTTAAATTCACTTAATTTTACTTGCAAGTACGTTCTGAAAACCCTTCTTTCCCGAATTTTTGTGATAGATTTTATGTCGTATTCTTCTACCCCTCAGTGTTCCCATTTTTGCTGTGGCAGACAGTGGTTTCAACAGCCGTTCGCCCTTTTGTCCACCCTTACTAGGTTTTAATGAGAATTGTATATGGTAAGGAGTTAGAATGGCCCCTGTTACTGTGCCAGCATTTTCCTGGAGATGAAAATAGGGAACCTTGAAATACCATTTGAAGGATGGTTGAAGCTGGGGACCATAACCTCTTGTCTCCTGAGACTGATCACATGACCGGCACATTTAAGCTGTGTAATATCTGTTCTGAGATGGGAACTCTAAAGGGTGGATTCGATATACGAATTCAACCTTGCATGTATATATTGCTGAATGTCAGATGGTAGGAAATATTCCTCCATTGTAAACTACTGTATGTGCTCCCGTTCACCAGTAGGCATATGCTTGTAGTTACTAGCAATATTGATGGTACACACAGCTTTAAAGTTAGAGTGTTTTGTGAAGACTGTCTTCAATAATATTCCATATCGAATTGATGTATACCCATTTGCTAGTTACTCAATGAACGAGTTAGGATTTATGACCTCTTATACTCGTCATGGATTATTTTTAATGACTATTAATTACTTTCTCTGCATGATTCTAGTAAATTCTCTTATATCATATCTTCAATTATTTCTGATTTCGTCACTGCTTTTTTGTCCTATAGACTGTGAAGTTATTAGTTAACTAACGTCCTCAATCCTTATAGCTATTACTTACATTAAGGCACTGATCTCAGCATTTTCTCTCACTCTAGAATCCACTTGGTCTCTAAAGAAGACGGGGTATTATAACTTTTAGAAGCAGGGAGGACATAATCATTTATCTGTATAATATTTATCGCTAGCATTACGATGTGATGGACAGAGGGAATGTTGTTCAGTGAATATATCTTCACTTCAACAGAGTAGTTATTGATGTTTAAAGGAGCGGAACAGCGAGGTCATCTGCTCGTGACACACTTCAACTGTTCTGTACAATTACATAGTCGTTATTTGTGTACAAATTATAAGGTGATAAAGAAATACATTTTTCCATTTTATCCCTAGGATAAGGAAAAAGGAACCCAGGATAAAGAAAGTGAAGCAAGTGGAAACCATCTCAATGAGTAAGTGTACGCACGTTCTTTCACTTTTATGGTGGCACAACAGAAAGTTTTCGATAGGAATAGGTTTTGTTTGCAACGTCAGGTATGTTTCTTATTGCATTTAAGTAGATAATGATACTAATTTTCTATTTAGCAGCCCTCAACTTCTCCATTCTCATGTAGAGTTCTCACTGTCTGGGAGTATTTAATAAACGTCACGGGCAGTCTAGTTGTAACACTGAATGAGACATCATCGTACCATAAAATTTTCCAAGGTACTAAAATTAGCCAAAATAGCTTTTCAAATAATGATAAATAAATTAGGAAGTGATGTAGTAGTAGACGCTGACCATAACCCGCCCGCCATCCGCTTTTTAGATCACGACTTATACAGTAATATTCCAGCTGTGTCCCCCATTATGCGCGTGAATTATCGTCGAATGCAGCATTGCCAATCCTGCGCTTATGGTGCTATTGTAAAATGTGCTAAATCCAGACCAATGGCCTTTGCCTAACCAATGATAATTGTACGTTACTATCGCGTGCATAAATAACGGGCCACCTTGCCGAGCGGGATTTGAGTTTTCGAGTCATCAGGTTGCCATCACATAGGGTGTTCTCGGGAGGGGAATGCTGAGAGCCGTGATTTGGCAGCTGTCCTTGTCGGCAAGGGGGGAGAGGAGGAGGACAGATATAGGAGCGCAGCGCCAACTTTGCTTTTTTTAGTTTCGCGCTTGGAGGATTGTTACAGATAACGAGACGGTTTTGAAAAATCTAAATTGAAATGCCAAGTAACCCATTAATTGTTAAATCTCGTTAGAAATGCACTGTTGAGTTTTACTTTGAGGGAATTCTTTTGATAATCGCGTTTTCACAGTTAGGGACTAAACGCATATTAATATGAAGAAAAAGAAGGAAATAGCAAACGTCCTAAACTAATTATATTTTTAACAACTTTCGTAAAACAAAAAATATTTTTTTGATAAGGAAAAGATAAACTGAAGGGCATGAAAACCTTAGTAATTTTGAAAGCACTCACGTTAACAGCAGGTTTGTTAGATTAAATATCAGAACTTGAAGCGATGCTTGTGTAGCAGAGAATCTTTAAAATGATTCAACATCCGTAAGCTTCTGCTTCGTTTATCTTGGATAAAATCAGAGGAGGCAATTGTTAGCAGAAAAATGTATTTTTTACTATTCAACATCCATAAAATATTAAGCAACAAAAAAACAGTTCATTAACTTTATTCCCACATCAGTTTGTATAATTAATAATGACAAATCCCAACCTAAATCAACCGAAACTGCAGCCTCACTCTCATTTCTTGGTGTCTTGAAGTAAGACATTTTCTTTGTCGCTTCATAAGATGCTTTTGTGTGTCTCAAAATCTTAAATTAAATATCTTAAAAGTAAGACAGAATTTCATTATGTGTCTGAAATCATTTTTATCAAGACACTAAAAAGCGTCTTGCGCGATGCGAGGAAGAAAGTGTCATAATTTAGCCACCAAGAAATGAGAGTGCTTTGTAGAAATTAGACGTCCGTTCGTCTTATAGACGTCAAAGTTTTACATTTTCAGCAAAAATTAAATATTTTAACCATGTTTGAAAACAATAAATATTTAATAGAGTAGGTTATAAGGCAACCTAGCTTATCTAAGGTTCAGATAACTCTACCCTGAAAAATGGCATTGGATTAGGCTGATGAAGCGTGGTGCGAGGTGAAGACTTTTGAATACCCTGAAAGTTTACGTCAGGTTGTCATATAACCGAGGCTAAGTTAAGTTGATTTCTGCAATTGTGAAAACTATTGCTACTTTGCCAGAAACGTAAAATTTAGCCGTCTATTAGACGTTTATTTTATTAGGAAATTTAGTAACCAAACTTAACACTGTTCATAGCAGGTAATCACAGATTAAACCTATGTCATTGAACAAAAATTTAAACTTAAATTTTTGTTTTACAGAGTAAATTATTTCAACCAAAAATGTCAGTCAAATTTAAACTTGAAGCTTTTTTCAATGAGGAAATTATTTCAACCGAAAGTGTCAGTCAAATATAAACTTAAAGCTTTTGTCCACCGAGAAGTGAGAATATTAATCCAATCAAAAATGTCAGTTAACAAAAGAATTACTGCATGCTTTTTTTCCCTTACAAACGATACGCGTTGAGTGCGCTCAGAACCGCGTCATATCACCATTTGAGAGGAATATTTCACGCAGCATCGTTCGCACACTTGAGGTCTATTCCGCAAATTGTTATTATCAAACCTACTGTATTCTATCTCGCCCATGTTCTTGAAGATCCGCTACGTTGCGCTCAGCACCATTTTCCCATTCGAGAACCATGTGACCCCTAAGATTTTCCATAGGGTTCCCGTCTGGAAATTTCCTTGGCCAGTTGATTTCAATAAAGTTAAGGATGTTCATCAATTGCTGCATCGTGGATAGGTGCATGATCCTCGTCAGGAAGAACCAGGGTGTTTGCATATGGAAGGAGATGATTCTCTAAAATTTCCACGTAATGCGCTGCATTAGGCTGCCCAGGAGCTGGCACGATTGGTCCTATGCCGGAAGCAAACATTGCGGCCCAAAAATTAGCAGTAACGTGCCCGGATGATCTATTTCGCACAATATGATCCGCCTGGAACCTGCAAAATAAATAATCGAATTAACTTCTCGTCTGTTACCGGTAGTTTAAAATACTTAATACCGTTGGGAGATTTCCTTCTTGTCTTGTGTTTGGTGGGCGCCATAACTTCACACGCCCATTGATGTCACTTTTTAACTTTTCTCGCTGAAGATTGTTAAGTCCCAAAAGGCTTGCGGCGTATCTTGATGAGTCATGGCAAAGGCTAAGTGATGTTCCTTGTGCTCTTCAGTTAGATACAGTTTGTTGGCTGGTCGAGTCCGGCTTCATGGAGCCGTGTTCGAACAGTATCCACAGAGCAATCTTCTCCCTGCAAAACAAAAGAGTCAAAATATCAGACTGTTGCGATGGTGAGAAACTATTTGGAAAAAACATCAATAAGGACTAGATTAATAATCTCCGCAGTATCCTCATTTTTTCTCATTCCAGGTTATTTTTTGGAAAAAAAACAAGGTCATACGAATGATTGGAAGATTTTAGACCATAGAATTCTCTTAGCTCAAAATAAAATACAAACTAGAGCAAATGAGAAGCAGGCAAGCTAGAGCGAGTTATTGAATCGGCTTTGAGTTTTAAATTTCAGTTTTCGGGGATTGTTTAGAAATGGCATCAAACAGTTCCGGTGGTAACTGGTCTGCACGCAAACATTTAAAAAAATTTAACTTATCCTCAGTAAACCTCACCTAACCGAACCTAACCTCAGCTAACCTAAGCTAACCGAACCTACCCTAAACAAAAACAGAGTCCATGTGATGAATAACAATATAAAACGCATTTTATTTTTTGCTTTGCCCAACGACCCTCTAAATTACCACAATATCTTACCGGTATAATTTTCAAATCTATACTAGTAATAAAACCCGACAAAAACAAACGATTTTCGACGAGTATGTGTTAGACCCGAGACATAATTAGAGCAAGACGAATATAATCTAAGTAGAATTGATCTGTTTATTTTGAAGACGAAGTAAATATATGAAAGTGATAATATCCTAAACATGTCTATCGTAATTAAAATCCGCTTGTTTAGGTGCAGTTAAGAGTTCAGTCAAGGCTTCCGTGAAATTGAAACACTCGGGCAATCAAATAACGTCTGTTCAAACAGACATATTTTACTGCCCATTTCAATAAGTGAAACTTCTAGACAAATTGAGTTATAGGCTACTAACCTCGTCGGCACCAACAGCACCATGGTTTGATAATGGCCTGATTATAGCCTGGTTGACCATTTCCAGATCTTCTTGTAACGTTGTGATTCGTGGCCGAGGTCGATCCATTAACCCCTGCCCAGTCTCGTGCCGACCTATCCATCTCTGGACAGTGCTTTTGGAAACTCCAAACCATCTGCCCTCTCCTCTCCTCACCAAACGGTAGTTCAAATTAAAGGCCACGGACCTCAAAATCGAAGTTCGGTGTCGTGTTACTGAGCCACTGTCAGCTTCTTGTGATTAACAGGTGATACCACACTCACCCCTCCTCTCCCCCTTGCCTACAAGGACAGCTGCCCAATCTCGACTCTCAGCATATCCGAGAACACACACCAAGTGATGGCAACCTGATCGGTCGAAAACTCAACTCCCGCACGGCAAGGCGGCCCGTTATTTATGCACGCGATAGTACCACGGTCCAGCCATTTAAACACCCCTGGTGTTTGTCACGCACAGTGGGATAGCCACGCACCAATAATCTTTAATTAGTGTGGTGTATTTTGTGTTCCACATGTTGAAAACAATGCGTGCGCCTTGTTGACAGTTGAAGAGACCTCATGCGCTGTCGAACATGATTGCTATTGTTAGAAGATCAACAAAAACATATGGTGCAGCAGTGGCCAGGGTTGCTAATTTGAGTTGATAATGGCCCCCAGAAGATGGAAACAGGTGTGTTAGTTAGTTATTGAGGTTTTAAGGGGTGGAATAGCGAGGTCGTCTGCCCCTAAAGGTATGTAAAAGCCAGGATGACGTCTGATGCAAGTGTAAAAGCCACGATGATGTCTCATTCAGTATTAATGTGTACATCTGTCTTTAGGGAAACCCTCGTGGGAGATGTCACACTGATAAGAATATTCACTACATTGAACCTCCCCCAGAGTGTAACTACACTAGTGTCCAAAAGTTCAGCATTATCACTAACCGAGGCCAAACCGCCTGATAGGTATGTCAGACGGATTGCTGAACAAACGGAAGCTGAATCTTACACCATATGCCACACAACTTGTCCAAAAGAACAGTGTCAGAAAGATTCTGATAGCTAAGGTAGACCTTTGACAACAACCAACAACACTTGACAATGTCTTCCCTATCGGCCACACATGTTTCGCAGCGACATGACAGGCTCTCTATCAGATGGTCCAAGAGCTTTTGTGGCTGTCGATCCCATTCCTCCGAAAGGGCAATGCGAAGGTCTTGGAGGGTCCTTGGTAGAGGCTGACGGGAAGCAATTCGCCTCCCCAATGCATCCCAAGCATGTTCTATAGGATTCAGATCGGCAGACCTCGCTGGTCAGTCCATGCGATGAATATCTTCTCCAGCCAGAAATTCATCCACCAGAGCAGCGCGGTGCGGTCGGGCATTATCGTCCATTAAGAGGAAGTCTGGACCAACCGCACCTCTGAAGAGTCGAACATTTGGTCTCAGTACCTCATTCATCCCTGTATCTCCGAACGTTTCCAGTGTTCCTCGGACCACCCATGAAGATGTGCAGGTCCGTACGGCTAGTCAACATGACACCTCCCTACACCATGACGCCACCACCACCATACTGGTCTCGTTCCACGATGTTCCTGTGGTAGTATCGGCTATCAGGTTCTCTCCAGATTAATGTGCGCCGGAATCGTTCTGCAAACTGAAGCGGGATTCATCTGTGAAGAGCACATGCCTCCATTCATTCATGGTCCAGTTTCGACGTTGACGGATCCACAGTTAACTGGCCCGTTTCTGTGCTGGATTGAGCGGGACGCACACACGTCTGGTAAACAGCCTCTTGTACACAGTTTGCCGGGAAACGACCACCCCTGAGACTGCTGTAAGCTCCGCCGACAATGGCCTTGCAGGTGGATTTCGATTTCGTCGGGCGATGAAGCCCATATATCGGTCCTGCAGTGGGATGGTTACTCTTGGTCGACCTATTACTGGCCTAAAACTAGCATCTCCTGTGTCTCGAAATCGTCTCCAAAGCCTGGAAATTTCACTTTGTGGCACTTTCAAGGATATGCCGACTTCGGTCTGTGTCTGGCCTGCTTCCAGACGACCGAGTATTCTACCCTGCAAAACGGGGTCCGAATGGCGTCGTTGTGCCATTATGTTGTCACGTTCACTACGAGGCTACACTCCGCACACTATAACAAGGCAAACACTACTGATGGAATGTGGGGCGCAGGCACTGGCTGTGTTTGCCTTGCGGTTACGCCACTAGTCAAAGCAGGGAATACTCCTTTCCTATACAGAGCAAACACGTAAGGTTGGTAGGTGCATAAGTCGTACGATTTGCGGCATATTTCCTGTTGCCCTGCTTATTCGTAACTTATGCTTAACTTTTGGACACTAGTGTGTTTTAGGAATGGCTGTGGAGAGTGTCTGCTTTGGTGGATGAAATAGGCTGCTTGTAATGAAATATTTTCCATATCATTATAATTAGAAATGTGGTGCTTAAGTTGGTATTTTCATCATGCCAATTTTTGGCTTATTGGATATTCCTTAGTTCGTGCATGTAATTGTGTTGTCTCCGCTAATAAAATCTCGGTAACGGCTGGATCGAATCAAGTGAAACTCGGTAATAGCATACAATTACCGCGTCTGACATCGGCCGTGCCTTTAAAAGGTTAATAAGTTTCAGCTATCCAAGATGGCAGCTGCGTGAAATATTTCACTGACATTCAAAAGTTATTACCGCCATTAACGTGCAATTTTGTATGCTGATAGCGAACACTAGGATACGTTATTGAAAGTGATTTTGAAGAATGCGATAGCACATAACCAGGAAGGCGGCCGTGCGAATTTCAATAATTTTTGAGGAATTTCCTCGCGAATTACTCAGCTAAAGCGCAGCAATACTGGCACGGGGAATTTGTATTCCAGGCTTAATATACTGGCATTCAATTTAATGCAATTGTATTGATACAATCAAGAAGGGGTGTGCCAAATTTTAATTTTATTTCTTGTTTCCTAATCAAACGATAGAAATACAATTTTCATAATGAACGAACGCAATAATTTTCATCTACTGGTATATAACTCTAAATATGTTAAACAATCCAACATGGCAGTCCTGCGAAATATTTTACTGTTTCGAAATATCTACGAATCTATCACAGCAATGTTATTGATATTTCTTTTGTTAAAACAGACCACTAAAAGAAGTGTACTCTAACTGTCAAGAATACGATAAGCACAAAACCAACATGGCGGCCTCGTGCTTTTGAAAGGGCTTCTTAGCAATTTCATTAGTCGAGAGCTGTGAAAATTCCTACGTTAAATCTATATGCAAGTCTTCATATATTAGTGTGTTATTGAATTCTGTTCTATTATGAGAAAATTGTGACTGTGCAAAATTTAAAATGAACCATTTATATAATTGTCATCTGGTGGAATATAATTTGAACACACGTATAAAACAATCCAAAATGGCTGCCATGCGAAATATTTCGCCTATTCTCAACATCTCTGGAACAATACAGCAATGAAACTGACATTTTACCTGTTAATAGACGGCTGTTTAATAAGTACGTATGTGACATTCAAAAGCCTGATAAACGTGCGATTCAATGTCTTGTTAAACACAAAAACAACGTGGCGGCTACGCGAAATTTTAATATCTTCCAAGAGCAGTGAAATGTGGCACAGCGTATCTGTTTTCAGAGCCTATTATACAGATATTTCAAATTGTTCAATTATTTTCAATAATTCAATATGGGGACAGTTTTAAACTCTATATCTATTGAAGTGATCGGATCGAAGGTTTGCATAATGAACCATTCATTACCTAATGGCACTGCATCTGTGGCTGTTTTTTTTGTAAATGGTAGAAGCCGAGCTTAGGACGTTTCTTAAAATTAACTGATGTGAATCGGTACAGAAAGATACCATCTTGCGGGGGGGGGGGGGGGGAGGGAGGTATTAAATCCAGATAATGAAAGTTGTCGATTCTAGCGCGTAATTTCCCATTTTAGTGGAGCTGGAGATTGTTTAGGGGCCTATTTTCCACTATTGGTACCGTAAATTATAGATTATACTTAAGTTCTTTTCTGAAAACACCGTATTTTACTAATGTTCTATTGAACTGGTCACTCGAGTTGTGATTTTGAGGGGGTATCTTTTCATAAGATGGCGCTAACTGAACAGTTCCGCTTCTTAACCACACAAACTACTATTATGAACATTTATCAACATTTGCCTTTATACGATAAAATAGTAAAGTTAATGAAAAGGCAATATTATTCACTGTTACCAACATTACAGTTAATCAATTGCTAAAAACAAAATATCATGCAAAAGGTACTGTACATTTATAGCCTTACTATTAAAGTTAAGGGTTTGAAACTAAATGCACTTGAAGAAGATTTCATGGCTTGCAATGCAACTTAGAATCATGTTTTTTTCGTCAAACTTGTTGTTTGCACATTTTTCTTTGATAAGTTTAAACAGTTTTTGAAGCAATGCAGTCATTATTCAAGGTCAGATAATTGCACATTGGCGTGTAAAGACTTCAAATAATTTCTGAGATAATCCACCTTATTTGCATGAAAATAAAGGTTGTAAAGAATGGCTGTCAAAGAACTGGTAGATGTTCGCCAAAGTTGACAAATGTCATCTTGGAAATAAATTAACATTTTTACTCAAACAAACTTCCTCTGGCATTTCAATGTGCTGACAACCCACACATCAAAAAAGAGGAAATTGATTTTTTTCCCACCAAAACCTGAGTTGGCGCCAGTTTGAAATTACGAGGTTGTTTCCTTGAAATGACTACCACCTTTGGATACTGCGTTTTGAGTTTGAAATTGTTGCTCTATACAATGTAGACCATGTACGAAGAGACATTTGGTATATCATATAGAAAGCGGGAGAGATTTTAAATGGAAAACACAAGTAGAATATATAAATCTAGTCGATTTAGTTCTTCACAGAACTACTTGTTCGTTTTGTGTTTTATTATTCGTTTCTTATATTTGTTATTTATTAGTTTCTATTACTTTATTCTGAAGGGGACTAGCAGCCATTCTGAATTAGTCCATGTTTTACTTTCATGACATTGATAATATAACGTAACTAATGTCTTAAGCCGCCAAAGTTTGGGGCAGATGTCCTTATAGTTCCGCCCCCTAAAACAACAATAACTAACTAAGCCGCAAAAGCTGCACTGCTGAAATCATTGGGAATCTACGGCTGTATTGTTCTTCCCGATAATTTGCACCACTCTATGCTCATTACATGATGACCTCCACTCCTGTAAACTTCCAATCCAGAGGTAAACTACGCCACGTTTGGATGTGGACTACTCGGGAGGCGGTTTTCGTCTCGAAGGTGACAAAGGGGAATTGTAACGTGAAGTTATTTTGCTTCTGAGATTTGAGGATGATATTGCCGGTTCACCGCAGGATTTGAGGGGTTTCTAAATGGTATGAACTTGATCATGAGGAAAAAGGAAAATTAATAAATGTAAACCAAATATAACGGAAGTAACAGGAAGAAATTGAAAGCATCTATTAGCAGGAGAAAATTTAAAGGAAGTAGGAGACCTCTGCTGCTAGGGAAGTAAAATAAGCAATGTCGGACGATGTGAGGAAGATATACAAATAAGTTTTCTGCAGAAAGGAAATCTCTCAGTTTCAAAAATTAATTACGTATTAGAAATTCATTTTTGTTTGTAGCTTGGTGCTCAATTAAAATGAAACTTGTTCTGTTGGTGCGGGAGGAAAGATAATACAAGCTTTCGTTGTGAGGTGAATAGTTTATGTAGTTTATAATATAGTTTACTGCCGATCAAAACACGTTCAGGGAACATATTGCAGTCTCGTGTAGGTTCAGGAGTGTCTGAACCACGTACAGGTGATGCACGATGAAACAACCATCCCCTCAGGTCACCAACCAATCGGTTGTAGCAATCCCACCGCAAGAGCCTGGGGTCTGCGTGGATAAAAACAATCAAGGTTGAGTAATTAAGAGCAGTTGAACTTCAGGGAATAACATTAACTTCGTTTAATATTTCGAAACAGGCATTTTAAACTTATAACACATAAATGAGGGATGAAGAAGAAGCAATAGAAAAACAAGTACGGATTAAGTCGATGAGGATGATTTGAACCAAGGGGGGATTATGAATTTCCGGTATTCCAATAACACAGTATTCGTCTGACATCAGTTCAATATAATCACACCAGAACAACAGCCTGAAAACTATTACTTTTCAAACATATAACTTTGAACATATTTATTCTCTCGAGTTCAATTTAGACTATTGGAAGGGAGATGACCAGGGTAAAACCAACGGAGAGAAGACATACAAAACCATTAATAAAGTAACGTACTCATCGGGCAATCTGATCAATATCATAATAACAAACACCCGTATCGAGTAGGTTGGCCTTCCAGTCCGGAATGTCTCATCACCGGTGAGTTACGAGGTGACTGTAGAGCCCAATTCGGGAGACATAATTTTCCGCAGAGATGATAGGTGGTTCCAGGTGGGGCATCCACGTTCCTTCCATGCGAGGTTCATAATTGATATAGCAATGAGGTATGTTACCCCTCTCTCCGAGCATCAGCATGGAGAATGCTTCTTGAAGTCGGCTTGCTGTAAATTCTTCAAATAACGGGCATGCCTGGGAGCTACCAATCCTAACGCAAGAAAGTCCCTAACCTTCAATACAACAGTAAAGCAATTCAGCCAAACAGGGCAAGCCAACAGGAAACCTATTCCGAAAACCCATAAAACACCGGCTGCCATCACCGGCAGTTACATGGAAAATCACGAGTCTGCTTTCAATAATCTTACCGAGGACTTCTTCAGTTTTGAGTAACATATGAGCTATGATACTTATCCGACCTGTCGCAATATCCCCTTATTATAGCGTGACCTTCGCCTACAGTTCGAACAGTTTCTTAAATTATCAGGTGTACAACAAATAGCCTCAAAGAAGTACTGGTCTACTCCAGCGGATAACAACCCAGGACGCGAGGCTCCAACACCATGTTACTATGATTCATTGTGTTGTCAAAATACAAACGCTGAACATTGCAATCCATCATTTTCAGTTCTAGTCTGCCTAAGCCAATGTTTCGTGCACAATTAAATATTCTTTAATTGACACCCACGGTCGAAAATATTAACAACCATACAACTTTCATACGATTTATCACAAACGAATTAATAATCGATAACACAGGTTTGTAAAAAAAATATTTTTGAAAATTGTTTAAGAATTGATAACTTATTTTTAGTTTTTGGCGCTGATATCAGAAATGGTACTTTTTATATTACAAAATGAAGTAAGACTTTTAGGAAAAATTCTGAAAAGGCAATTTCTATATCAGTATTATTTATGTACAATGTTATTGAACCACATTAAACATAGGTCAATCTTAAACATAGAGTAAGAGGCTTTATTACATTTCTACAATTATTTCTAGTAACGTTTCCTTTTTCCTCTTTGTACTTTTCCTGCCGTGGAGTCGAGAATTTTCTCTTTTTAACATCCAACAGTATTCAGTCATCATGTTAAAATTTATATTTAGAATTTAACGGAAGGTTATAGTTTGTACGTATGTTAAAATAACCATTAAAAGTCTAAAATTCAATATGTGATTTGTGGGTAAATAAAGGATGATGGAATTTTAAAAAAATACTCTATTCAGCGCAAAAAACACCATAAGAATCACTATACAAATTTGAAACAATTTCTTCATCCCAGACCTGAGTAATCGATTCACCCTATCGCCAGGAAAGGCTCGATATCTGACGAGTATCGCGTCACGGAAATCAAACATACAAGGGCAAAATTCTAATAAACCCAACTGGAAAGAGGAACCCTACAAATATGAATGTCTCCCAGTTAGGATAATAAAAATTATCTTCTGGAAAAAAATAACATGAACCCCTAGCACGAGAAACGGTATTAGGATGGAAGTGAGCTCCTGCGAAGTTACGCAAGGTCGTGCTCACATTAATGTTCAATCCCTCAGCATACTCCACCACTTTATGCCATTGACACAGGCTTCTCTCGGACCTGTACCTTTCAAAAGGTCGAAAACCCTCCGTACAGTCCACTGTACTTGAAACAACCACGCCTTTGTACCGTCTACTATACCTAAACTATCCAAAATGTACCATGACTTACGGGGCTCCACTTATTCCATAACATAGACGGGGTTTAAAACACAGTAGGAGTGCTCACTTTACACCGCAGCTATCATCGTAATATTCTCCATACCATAGGCTGCAGAGTGGACAGTTCAAAACATGTGTAGGTTTGAACTTCGCTGGTCTTTGTGCATACATACCTGCAAACG
Source organism: Meconema thalassinum (assembly GCA_946902985.2). Taxonomy (NCBI): domain Eukaryota; kingdom Metazoa; phylum Arthropoda; class Insecta; order Orthoptera; family Tettigoniidae; genus Meconema; species Meconema thalassinum. Next base: position 213,628,688 of record OX336388.2, on the reverse strand, counting down.
TTTGCACGACGTGATCTGCTACGCAAAGTCGCCTTGCCCTTTCCCTCTGTGTGCTACTCATTAACCCAGCATACCGTAACTTGTTAGTCACACTTGTGATGGGCCTCTCAGACGCATTTGTACGCTTATTTCTGATTGGATTTCGTTGTGCCACAGAAAAACTGTACACGTATCTGCATCATATATTCCACTTGGCACATGAAAATTATGTTTGAAACGAAATCGCTTACCTAAAATTCTCACAAACATCGGATGATATTCTGGCCAATAATTTCTAAATTTCCATTGATATTTCTAGTCCCGTTAAAAGTTTTTGTATAACTCTGTACACAGTGCGAACTTCTACGAGTGCAAGAACAGCTTGATATTTGTGATACTATTTAGGAAAGGGATATAGATCTTGGTTAGAAGAAAATGAATGTTCAGATTTATTTGGTGTGCCAAAGTATCGTTTGCTCTGTGATATGGTTTATATCAAAGAGTTACCAATATCTGTGCATTACAACAAACGACCGCCATAAGTAGTATGTGATTTCTTTTTCTAAATTATGGTGAATGAATCATTTCCACATAATTGCTGGTGCACTAAATTGTGCGATGTGTTAAACGGTAAAGCAAGAAAATCTATGTGTTTTCTTAATCACGTGGCCTGCATTTCAAAAACTAACTAGAATGATTATTTTATCGCGAATGAAATTAGGATTAATGTATGTTACCTGTACTAGTTAGCCAGTTTCCATCCCCACCTGCTCGTCCTAAACGGTTTCACCCCACATGCTATTCTCCCCAGGAATGAGACGGAATTGGGAACCTGGACAGGCCAGGGGATGGACGAAAACCCTATCCGTGGCCGTGATAGGATTTAGGTTTCCTAAGGGATGAATTGTGATCATCCGTACCAACAATGTACATATGTAATGTAATTACAATATTTGCTTAAAAATCAAGAGTCCATTTACATTTACTTTAATTGAATTGTGAAAGGGGTTTAGAAAGGAATGCATCATATTACGTTGCTAGGACTTCGGTGATTAAAAGAATGAATTACATCGCAAGGCACAAAAACTTAACCTAACCTATAACTATTATTACCCCCTCCCCCCAGTGTCCATGCATACAATCACGAACACATACATTCATTTAACCCCTCTAAGATAAACATAAATTAATAAATGGTACAACCAACAAAGATGCAGTAGATCCTAGAAAACAAATCGAATCCGAAATAGGAAACCAAAAATCGACCGAGACAAGCCCTCTCCCATTCTACTAGCACGTGACTAGAAAACCCAAAGAGAAGAGGAAAGGTTGCCTCCAACCGCACTGCAGAGAAAGGTAGAGAGATGAATTATGGGTTAAGTAAGATTGCCACTGTACGACAACCCTAAATATTAAGGCCTGCTGCCATAATCCAGAACACATGACGCAAACACATTTTACCTCCAGTATTGAAATGCCAAGACTACTGACCATGTGAAAAAATGCTTTCTGATATATCAACGCTTCGACACTACACAAATCGCTAATAGACAATACATCAACCGTCTGGAGGCAGAGCAAACCCAGTTTCAATACAACTGTAAAACCACCTTCCCGACACTCACCCGACAAGACAACGAAAGACGACTTTCTCTACAGAATTTATGAAAATGTCAAAAATATCGAGGACCTGATTACACAATTTATAATTTCCAAAATACATTTTTTAATAAAACTAAAAATGACCCACCCACTCAAATAATGAAACTGGTACCTTCAACAATACAAGCACATGGCGGTATAAAATAGTTCATATTATTTAAAGAACTATAATACCTCCATTTACGCTACGAGACGATAGAAACCCAGAGTTACATTTATCAAAACATAATTAAACACATACATTATATCTCAAGTTACAAAGCAAAGCTTACCTAGCCACGTGCATATACTCCATTTACTTTAAAACTCCCCTCATGTTTTTTTTTTAATTTACAAATTTCCAAAGCAAATAAAATTCGCTCATTTTAGCAAGTTCGTCTCTTCGAGCCTTTTTACCAGTCCAAAGTCACATACCTTGAATCACCCTCGATGTTTGAAGAGGTAATCCTACTAAGTCTTGCAGCAGCTTTCCCTCTCCCGGGAGCTCAACTTTATAACACGACCTCTTCCTAGGCTTGTTCATTGATGAAGACTCTCAGTTATGTTGGCACACCAAACATTTTACTGTTGACACTAGCACTTAGAGACAGCCCAGCGGGGCTACCGAAGCCATCCGAATACTCACGACCGCAACCGATCATACATCCCCTTCACGGTCTTTTGATACGCACCGAAGACAGACCAGCCCAGCGGGGCAAATCGAACGTATCCGAAACTTAACCTAGACCGATCATTATAGCTAAGATTGTATATAACTACATATTCCTTCCCTTTGCTAATACATAACTAAAAATGATAAATGTGCATGAATTACAACCTTAGCTATCATATAATTACATTTTATTGTTACATATTTTACATATTTGATCATAATGATATTTGTTTTAGATATTTTTACTTTAAAATTAATATTCTGTATTTTTATTTTATATATTTTATCAAAATGACATTTTTAGCTTATTTTCAATTTTGAAAAAAAAAAGGCTTATGGGATCACCCTTTGTCCGTGTGTGTGTGTGCGCGTGTCTGTGTGTGAGGAGTGTGTGTGTGTGTCCTACCCAATGACTTCTAAAGGGCTGGAGCGATTTCAATGAAACTCGGTAAGTTCATAGCACAATTCCGGACGACCCCGACCGTGGCCTTCAAATTTTGTTACGTCTCACCAATCCAACATGGCGGCTGTGCGAAATATATCACCAGCAATCAATATCTCCGAAACTATTCCCGATATCACCCTGGAATTATTTACGGTGATATAGGGAACTACTAGAAGTTCACCTATGTGACTTTTGAAAAACTGGTAACTACAAAACCAACATGGCGGCCACGCGAATTCACGATTTAACCAACCAAACGCAATAAAACTTGGTAAAGAATATGTTTATACACATTGTAATGCACCGACATCTAACTTGGTTCAATTGTTTACATAACCGCAATATGGCGGATGTACGAAATATTTCTCCGGCATTCTATATCTCTGAAACTATTAGCGGTATCACCCTCAAATTCCGTACGGAGATAGAGGGCACTACTGGAAGTTCATCCATAAGACATTCAAAAACCGTTTAACTACAAAACAAACATGGCGGCCAAGCGAATTTGAAAATTTTAAATTGATCTTTCTCGCGATTTAATGTTCTAACCACAATGAAATCTGGTACAGGATATGTTCATACACATTGTAATACACTGGTATCTAATTTAGTTTACACAACCTCAAGATGGCGGCTTTGCGAATTTTAAAATTAAGTTTTTATTTCTTGTGTCGTAATCTTGCGATCGATGTGAAAGTTTGAATAATGAACCTACGCAATAATTTTCCTTTTAATGGTACATGACTCTATGGCCTATACATTTAACAATCCAACATGGCGACCATCCGAAATATTTAGACGGCTCTGAACACCTACGAATCTATTACAGCAATCAAACTGAATGTTTTCATGTTCATAGGGGCTATGAACTTAAGTTCACCTGTAGGACTTTAAATAACCTGCTGATCACAAATCCAACATGGCGACGACGCGAAGTAAAAATATTCACATGGACGTTTCTCGCAATTTAACCATCCGAGTGCAGTGAAACTTGGTACAGCAAATCCTTATATGAATGTTAATCTACTGGCATCTAATTTATTTCAATTGTTTCCATAACCACAAGATGGCAGCTGTGCGAAATTTTTAAATCTCCTTGTTACTTCTTGTGTCCTAATCATGCGATTGAAGTTTGAATATTACACGTACACAATCATCTTCATGTAACAGTACATAACTCAAGGACCTACATATATAAAATCCAACATGGCGACCATCCGAAATATTTAGTCGGTTCTCAATATCTACGAATCTATTACAGCAATCAAACTGAAATTTTGTATTTAGATCGAGGCAATTAACATAAGTAGGATATATGAAAATAGGCTGTATAGTTCTTCACGGAACTACTTGTTTAAACATAACTTTACTTGATTTATTTAAAATTACATATTCTGTTTCTTACTGTAAAAGAAAAATATTTGTTCGCAAGTGAAATATATTTGTTCACTAGAAACTCAGATACATGAAACGTATTTTCAAAGCAATTCATAAGCAGTTGGGAAAGGGCAAGGGAAGATATTAGTTGAGATAAGGGGATGGACACCCTGCCGGAGAGTCAGCGGCTGGACTTTAGTTTATTTCAGTTATCCAGTTAGTGCCCGAGACTCTAAGAGCAACAATTCAAGCGTTTATTCACAGAACAAATAGCCCGTCGATAAACGAAAGAAAAATGGCTGCCCAAGGATCATGCCCCGCTTGGTCTGTCATAAGGTACGTGTGAGAGGTTGGACGATCGGTTATATTCGTGAGCATTCGGGTAACTTTGTTAGCCCCGCTGGGCTGTCTCTGAGCGCTAGTCTGTTGACGGGCACACAATTGCCACACTAACTTGAGGCGGTAAATTCAAATTTAGTTTGTAGACTCAAGTTGTTTCATCCTTGTAGTTGGTCACTATTACGTGCCACCCCTAAGGTTCCGACAGCGCAAAAAGTTCCAAACACGCAGCACAACCTGCCTCAAAAGTTTTGGAATAGGCTACAATTTATTGGGCCATACGTCGATCATAAATCTTGCATTTATCTAACAGCAGGATATTCACCAGTTTTATTCTTGAATGTTTACACCTGGTTCCGCCATCCTGGTTGCCATTTCAGCTCTAGGGTGTTCATTTCTCCAAAGTTTAGTGGGTCGGCCAAGGGAAGTAGGACAGCAAATGTACAAACCAGTACAAATCTAAATGTCCTCGTACTTCCCTCATTCTCAATTGTAACGCTTCAGGGCACCCGGTTACCGGAAAAGATTATGTATAAAATATGTATGTATATGTATAATACTCCTTTCGAATGAGTAAGAGAAATACAAGTTGAATGCCTTCACACGACTTACAAGGCACAACCAAAATTCCATATGCATACAGTAGAGCTGATGAAGGGCCAGTAAGAGCTATAAACTTCCCCTTGTAATCAACACCTTTGTTCAATAAAAGAGCTATTACTCCACAAATCCATGAAATGAAAACCACAATATCTGTATAATATGTCATTGTAAGATGAAACACATCTTTCTAGAGTAGAAACGCCTCCGTTCCAGGCATTTTAGCCATTTTATGTTCCATCAGCTACTGTAGTTGACATAATGAAAAGCGTGCTGTAACGTATTAGTGCTAATTATTTCATGCTGGTATGCACAGAATCATCCGATCCTGATTTCAAGCCATATTCATGTACTACGTACGGAAACAAGTATGCTGTAAAGAGAAGTTTGAAGAGACCCCCAGTTAACTCATAGTGACAATATGCCGTACTCATGTTCTATATGCGGAAAGAACTTGACTGGAAAGGTAATACGGAAGAAATATGTGCTAATTCATAGTGGAGAAAAACGGTATTCTTGTTCCACATGCGGAAGGACATAATCTCAAGGAGGGCATTTAAAACACCACCATCTATTTCATTGTGGCTTGAAGCCATATCCATGTTGTACGTGCAAAATGAGTTTTACTCGGAATCGTGACCTAAGAAACCACCTACGAATTCATACCGGAATAGGGCTAAATCCACGTAGTAAGTGCGGAAAGAGCTTTGTTCGTGAGGTTCACTTAAGAAGACACCTATTATTTCATAGTGGCATAATGTCATTTTCATGCAATACGTGCGGGAAGAGTTTTGCTAAGAGGGATAGCTTGCGTAAATACCTGGTAATCCATAGTGTCGTAAGACCATATCTATGTAGCTCTTGCGAGAAGACTACGATAGAAGACAAAAAAAACACATGCTAATTCATGTTGCGGAAAAAGTAATTCATGTCCTACATGCGGAAGAACTTCACTGTTAAAGGATCCTTAAAGCTACACCTCATAATTCATAGTGGCGTAAGGCAATATTCAAGTACTGTATGCGAGAAGAGCTTTAATGATGGGCAAAACTTAAAAAAAAACAAAAAACAGTTGATTCATAGTGATTCGAAGCAATATTCATGCAGGATGTGCAAAAGAAATTTTCTCAGAAGGTTAACTTAAACTCACACCTCCTTATTCATGGAGGCTCAAAGCCATATTCCTCTAGTGCGTGCCAAAAGAGCTTTACAGGGAAGCATAATTTACAAAGACATTAGCTTATTCATAGTAGCGAGAAGAGATAGTCGTTTAAGCCGTGCGGAAATGAGTATAATTTGATGCATCTTAGAGGCGATAAACTATATTTATCTATTACGTTAGAAACAAGTTCACTGAGAAAAATGTTTGAAGACACTCATGTAACGTTATAAAGGCGAGAAATAACATTCATGTAGTACATCGTCTTAACTTTTACTCATTAATGGAATACGGTATACATGTAGTAGCATACGCAAAGTGTATTTAATTAAAAAGCAGAAGTTGGGGTCACACCTGTAATTCATAGTGGCATGGGACCATACTCATGTTCTCCGTGCGGTTACACGTTTTCTTGGAATCGAATAATGACCCCTTAATTCATTGTGGTGATAAGCTATATTAATGTATTGAACGTGGAAGCAACTTGACTGAATAGGAAAGTTAGATGAGGCAAATGTTATTTCATAACGGAAAGAAATTAATTTCATTTGGTGTGAACTTTGGAAAAAAAAACTATTATTTCTTAGTTTCGTGAAACCATATTCCTGAACTGCGTGTGGGAACCACCTTACTTCAAGATGAAGTTTGAAGAGAGACATGTGACATCATCGTAGCGGAAAATTCCATTGATGTAGGATGTGCCGTGCAACATGTATCGAAATGGGGAATTTGAAAACACAATTGTTACCTTATAAAGGCATGTAATATGTGCGGTGCAACCTTTATAAAAAAAAAAAAATAGTTTAATCCTTTTTGTGCCATGCCGTTTTCTGAATTCCTGGCAATGACATGTTCAAAACTCAAAGACTGTTCGAAGAAATGAATGATAAATAGCACATTTTTAAAAATACAATCATTTTTTCCGCTTTATTTTATGATCAATACTGCATTCTAAACGTTCTTAATAGGTGTCATACAGCTATATGTTTTAAGGTTACCGCTATCATACCATTGGTGTTTCTCTGATTATTTTTCCCGGGTGTTTGAAGAAGTTTTAATGTGTCCTAGAATCCGTACAAAGAGACATACACTATTCTAGTTTGTGGTGTGTGATTCATCATCTCTCTAAGTTTGGCTTCCCTGTAGTTGGCAGGTCTGCTAGACCTTGAGACGGCCCCAGTGATGTTTGTTTCCTCTGTTCCCTCAGTTTGGGTCAGGCGTGCGTCCATGCAGTGCAACTCAATAGCAATGTATGTATGGTGGGGAACCACCAAGAGCAAAAAGTATCTGTCATTGGCTAAAATCTTTCAAGGAAACCGGTAGTGTTTTAGAAGCAAAATCACCAGGTAGACCAAGATCTTCTGAAGAGGTTGTTGAACAGATCCGTGTTTCGTGTGTTCGGAACCGGAAGAAGTCATTGGTCAGACGTAAATTACATTTAGGAGTACCTAAAGGACTTAAGTTTCGCCCCTTCACATTGCAACTGTTACATGAAATAAAACCTGCTGATAAAGTCAAGACTTGGAGAGTTGATGAATCACACACAACAAACTAGAATAGTGTATGTAACTTTGTACGGATTCTAGGACACATTAAAACCAGGGATTTTGTTTTGAAACACCCTGTATATGCTTGATCTGATTCTGTGTTATGCCACGACCATTTTCTCTCAGGGTTAAGATACCTTAGCCGCGAAAATCCCGCATTAGATCGCCGGATGCTCGCCCTCACCCATTTCCTCAAAAGGAGTCGAGATTCCAGGTTATGCAAGTAGGCAAGCTTACCAACTCAAGCATTTCTTGGTATTTAACGGTCACACCTCCCCGGCATTGATACATCCACTGAGACTCAGCCTTTAACCATTCACTCGGGATTAGGACCGGCGCAGTTGTGCTGGATTGCTCCCCTGTGACTGGTTTCTATGATAATACAAGTTTAGATAAGTTTATACTTCACTCCATGGACAGTGTTAATAGTATTAGCAGTATACGTTTACACTTCACTTCATTATCACAGTGTTAGTAGTATTAGCAGTATACGTTTACACTTCACTTCATTACCACAGTGTTATTAGTATTATGAGCGTGAAGACAATACACTTCACTTCATTAACATAGTGTTTGTGCACAAAGGCTGCTTATTTTTGTTCATAATTGTAGGTTTTTCTTAATAGGTTGGGGGTTTGTATCACAATATAACCACAAAAGTTACCAGAGTGACTTGATCACGTTCCAATGAATTTGGCATGCATCAATTTTCAAAACACTTAAAGATATTTAAGATAATTCTTACTTCTATTCTGCAGGCTTATCACCTAAGTTGCTGGCATGTTAAAGAACCCATTTGAATTCAGTAGGCCGTGTTCAATGGCAAAATTAATCTCGGGATTTTCCGCCAACACAAAGTTCCTCTATTTTCTACTAGAAAGCGCTGTAGTGTCAAGGAACTTAGATACCTAACCTCCTTGACTTTCATAGCGATCAAAGGAACGACCAAATTTGACATGCAAGCTACCCTCTGGGTGTCAATTAACAAAGCTTGCACCCAGCAGCCGAGGCCATACGATATTATTATTATTATCACCTAAGTGAACCTCAGCAGGCAATCATTGAAGATTTGCTGGTGGGGGATGATTGTTTTGCTATTTCCTACCTTCCAACCCTGTAGATTTAATAAATATTTCTTTTTGAGGGACTTAACACATAATTCACATAACTTTTATTAATATTTTGTCACTCGTTTGAGGATTGGTGTTGGAGGGCCGCGTCTGTTCAAGGTTGACATCGTGGGCTTGGGTAGTAAGAGAACTTTATAGCCATTTTTTGGTGCCTTATTAACGATTAGTTTTCAGTCTTTCAATACATAATAATTACAATTACGGAATATGTGAAAAATTACCTGAAATTAATTGCATGTGATTATGATTTATATACAGAGTGTTTAAGAATAGTGTCCGATGGTTTGGGAGGGGAAGGTATGCATCAAAACAAGAATAATATGTCTAATAGTGATGGGTGGTAGAGTGCCCTATTTCTGAGATCTGAACACTTTTTCGAAGAATGTGTTCAATGCATCCCTCTGCCCTGAAAGCAGGTCAGACACCACAGTACGTAACCAGAGATCAGAGTAACGTACACTTAATCTACACAACTGACCTTGCATGACAGAGCGCCAAGACAACGACTCTGATCACATTCACAACCAGACTTTCGTTTAATTTATTCCTTGTGATGTATCAGTATACCATGCCAGGTGTGGCAACTATGACGATCTTGTAGTCTCACCTTCACCCATCCCCATAGGGGGTAGTCAGGTTTGCCTACCAACTAGAGTATTTCCCAGTATTTTCATTGGCACCTACTCAGTATACGTATCTCCACTGATATTCAATAACCAACCAGTTATCCAGGCTTGGGGCCGGCACAGAGTTGAGCTGTATTGTTCCCCTTGTGGCTGGGTTTCTCTCGCAGTCTGCACCTCAAATAAATAGTGTTATGATCACAAAAAGTAGGTGATATTTATTAGACATTTTATTCATGATTGGATCCATACTTTCACCTATTAAAATATCGGATACCTTTTTTAAAACCCTCTGTATATTTTTATGAACTTCTGAAGAAGAAAACGAAATATGAATGACTAATAGCTCAACAAAATACTATCAAACCTACACTGACACCACAAACAGTCTTTGCTTTCCAAAAACAAAATACAAGGAAACCTGTGAGTGCGCTAATTATCTCTATATATAAAAATGCGAGTTTTTGTCTGTCTCTCTGTTTGTTTTTAAGTCCCGAATGCTTCATATGTTATTCATCTGATTGCCATGAAACTTGGGTGAGTTGTGGTCACCACTCCCGCGAAAGCGTCTGTATGAGTAAATCCATTTTAAACGAGTAGTTTCAACAAATAAGTGATGGCGCGTGAATCGTTTCAACAAAGTTCCATCTGTGTTCATACGTTATTCATCCGATTGCGATGAAACTTAAAATGAATTGTGCACATTTCCAGAAAGGCTCATGAATTAGTAAATCCATATTAAAATAAAGGTGCACGAGTAGTTTCAGTAAATGAGTTTCAGTAAATCGTCTCAACAAAGTACGTTTTGTGTCCATATACCATTGCGATGAAAATTGGGTGAGTTGTGTGCACTCCCGCAAATGTTCCTGAATTAGTAAATCCATTTTACAAAAGGTGGCGCATCAGTCATTTCAACAAATGTGTGTTACCGCACGAATAGTATCAACAGTTGAAATTTGGTTAGTTGTCGTGTCCGCGCGCGAAGTTTCCTAATAAGTATATCAATTTTCCAATAGGTGGTGAGCGAGTAAAAATGTAAACAAATATGCAGAAATGAACTACAAGTGTCATGATTAAAAGCTGCAAATACAACATAAGATATTGTTTGTCTGCTGATAATCTGGGGATGTGGAATGTCTTCAGGCTACTCAGTTTTGTTGTAGGCTTCAATAAATTTTTTAAGTAATAATCCGAGCTCTTTGAATTTGAGAAGCTTTCATAGAAGCAAGTATCTCTTGAGCACAGCACAGCCTCCCCTGAGAAACATTCATTCTCTTGCTTACTGTTTTCATTACGAGTATTGACACAGATTTTATCATTTTCAAATAAGTTAAAGAAACAATTTCCAAAATGAATAGTATTTTTAACTCTAGTAAAAATAGTTGGAAATCCTTGCTTTATGAGTAGCACGAAATATGGTGATTGGACCCGACTGTCTACACGTAAGTGTAGCATTATTGCCTTGTGAGTGGTGAATCCCTAGATATTTAGATATTTCTGCACTTAGTGGGCGAGGGAGATAGGAGAAGCAAATTGAGGTTTATTATTATTAAATTCGATGTAATGGTGCTCGGGTACTCGATATGGTTTGGGGGTGATGCTCACAGCCACTAAAAGGTTGACAACACCTGTCTACGGTAGCGCTATTGTGGAGGTACAAGTGTGGAGCTCTAAGTGTATTAGCTGTATTAATTCTAAGTGGTATGATGAGGCTCGTCAGTGAGCTGTTGGGATCAGGTCACAGCATATTAAGAAGTCGGTTCTAGCGTCGATTGATATTAATGCAAGTCTGTTCTTAGGAACTGACTAAGGTTGTAAGTTAAATTATGAAGATGACATAGTAAGTTTTGATTGGGGTGACCAACGTCAAGCCATTATAGTTTATAGCAAGGAGCTATTGGCCTGGTGGCAAATTTAGGCTTGTAAAGTCACGAAATAGTAATATTATATTCCTCACCTTGCTCGTACACCTCATTATAGCGCTGCCTTGGTTTTGTGGGTTTCTACAACATAACCTATGGTGGTGCTTTTTGAGGATCCAAACAGCCTCTAGGCTGAATACCTAACAGACATATTACACACTAACTCAATAATATAATGTAATAGCCGTGTGATAATCGTCATCGCCCAGCCTAAACTAGTAAAGTTAGAAACATGAAATTTTGGGGATATGTTCGTTGAAAGTCGAAAACGCCAACTAAGGAAGGATTTTTGGATATTCAGGTTCTAAAAGGGTGTTAAGGGGATTAAACTTGCATCTCACTGAATAACAATATCTCACGAGTTGTTTCATTGAGGTATGTGATATTCGGCATATAACTAATCATTAAAAATAAGGAGACATGTGTCTAAGGGTTTATCGATGTGGTGTATATTATGAGCTGAAAGGGGTGAAAATTGGAGGTTGAAGGATTCTTAACGGAGCGTGTATCTCTTAAACGACATAGGCGAGAAGTTTGAAATTCAGCGGTAAAAAATCCGCTTAAAAATAGGTAAATAGGTGTCGACCGTGTATTCATAAATCCAATTTAAATGGTTCATGGGGAAGGTGAAGTTCTGAAAAATAAATGAAAGAAAATGTCCTGACCGACTCACTCACTCATCATCGCCCAGCCGAAGTTGTTGAAGTTAGAAGCAAGACATTTTGGGGATATGTTCGTTGTATGTCGAAAATGTCCACTAAGGAAAGATTTTTGGATATTCAGGTTCTAAATGGGTGTTAAGAAGGTAAATGTGCATTTCATTGAATCACAATATCTCACGAGTGGTTTCATTTGGGGATGTGATACTTCGCATATAAACTAATCATTAAAAATAAACTGACATATGTCTAATGATTTTTCGATGTGGTGTATATTATGTGGTGAAAGGGATGAAAAGTGGGGGTTGAAGAATTCCTAACGGAGCGTGTATCTCTTAAACGACATAGGCGAGGAGTTTGAAACTCAGAGGAAAACAATCAGCTTAATAATAAATTGATAAATAAATAGGTGATCGACCGTTTTTTCATAAATCCAATTTAAGGGCCGCATGGGGAGGGGTGACATTCTGGAAGAAAAACGTCCAATAAGGGAGTTTTTTTTGATATTCACTCTCATCGACCAACCGAACCTATTAAAGTTAGAAGAATGAAATTTTGAGGATATGTTTGTTGTGTGTCGAAAACGTCTACTAAGGAGGTATTTTTGGATATTCAGGTTCTAAAGGGGGTGTTAACGGGGTAAAATCTGCATTTCATTGAATAAAAATATGACGGGAGCGAAGCCACGAGTACCTGCTAGTCTATCTACATAAAATCAATATTACGTGATAGTTTGTCTGTCTGTGGGTGTGTATGTCTCCTATGCGTTCATATACCATTCATCCGATTGCTATGAAACTTGGGTGAAATGTTGAGTACACTCCAAGGAGGTTTTCTGGACTAGTAAACCCATTTTATAATAGGTAGCGCGCGAGTAAATTCAACAAATGAGCGACGACACGTGAAGCGTTTCAACACAGTCCCTTATGCATTCATATACCATTCGTCCGATAGCTATGAATCTTGGGTAAGTTGTGTACACCTTAGGGAAGGTTTCTGGCTTAGTAAATTCACTTTACAATGGGCAGCACACGAGTAGATTCAACAAATGAGCGACGACGCGCGAGGTGTTTCAAAAAGGTCCGATATGCGTTCATATACCAGTCGTCTGATAGCGATGAATATTGGGTGAGATGCTGTGTGTACTCCAGGGGAGGATTCTGGCTTAGAAAATCCATTTTAAAATAGGTAGCTCACGAGTAGATTCAACAAATGAGCGACGACGCGCGAGGAGTTTCAAAAAGGTCCAATATGCGTTCATATACCATTCGTCTGATAGCGATGAATATTGGGTGAGATGCTATGTGTACTCCAGGGAAGGATTCTGGCTTAGAAAATCCATTTTAAAATAGGTAGCGCACGAATAGATTCAACAAATGTGCGACGACGCGCGAAGTGTTTCAAAAAAGTCCTGTATGCCTTCATATACCATTAGTCCGATAGCGATGAAACTTGGGTGAGATGTTGTGTACACTCCAGGGAAGGTTTTTGACATAGGAAATCCATTTTACAATAGGCAGTGCACGAGTAAAGTCAACAAATGAGCGACGACACGTGGAGCGTTTCAACAAAGTCCCTTATGCATTCATATACCATTCATCCGGTAGCTATGAAACTTGGGTAAGTTGTGTACACCTCAGGGAAGGTTTCTGGCATAGTAAATTTACTTTACAATAGGCAGCGCACGAGTAGATTCAACAAATGAGCGACGACGCGCGAGGTGTTTCAAAAAGGTCCAATATGTGTTCATATACCATTCGTCCGATAGCGATGAATATTGGGTGAGATGCTGTGTGTACTCCAGGGAAGGATTCTGGCTTAGAAAATCCATTTTAAAATAGGTAGCGAAGGAATAGATTCAACAAATGTGCGACGACGCGCGAAGCGTTTCAAAAAAGTCCTGTATGCCTTCATATACCATTAGTCCGATAGCGAAGAAACTTGTGTGAGATGTTGTGTACACTCCAGGGAAGGTTTCTGACATAGTAAATCCATTTTACAATAGGTATTACAATAGGTAGTGCACGAGTTAAGTCACCAAATGAGCGACGATGCGCGAAGCGTTTCAACCAAGTCCTATATATGTTCGTATACCATTCATCCGATTGCGATGAAACTTGGGTGAGATGTTGCGTACAGTCCAGGGAGGTTTTTGGCGTAGTAAATCCATATTGCAATAGGTAGCGCACGAGTAGATTCAACAAATGAGCGACGACACGCGAAGCGGTTCAAAAAAGTCCCCCGTATGCGTTCATATAACTTTCATCCGATTCCGATGAAACTTTGATGATTTATTGTTTACACTCCAGGAAAGCTTTCTGGCTTAGTACGTCCATTTTACAATAGGTAGTGCACGAGTAGATTTAACAAATGTGCGATGGCACGCGAATTGTTTTAATATAGTTCCGTATGCGTTCATATACCATTGATACGATTGTGATGAAACTTTGGTGAATCGTTGAGTACACTCCAGGGAAGGTTTCAGGCATAGTTAATCCATTTTGCAATCGGTAGCGCATGAGTAGATTCAACAAATGAGCGACGGTGCGTGAATCGTTTAATCAAAATCCCGTATGCGTTCATATGACATTCATCCGATTGCGATGAAACTTTGATGAGTTATTCAGTACACGCCAGAGAAGGTTTTCAATTTAGTAAATCCACTTCACAATAGGTAGCGCACGAGTAGATGCAACAAATGAATGTCGACGCTTGATGCGTTTCAACAAAATCGATTATGCGATCATATACCATTCATAGATTGCGTTGAAACTTTGATGATATGTGTGTTCACATAGAAAATCCATTTCACAGTAGGTGGCGCACGCGGAGATTCAACAAATGAGTGACAATGCACGAATCGTTTAAACAAAATCCAGTATGAATTGATATGCCATTCATTCGATTGCGATGAAACTTTTGTGGGTTGTTGTGCACG
This sequence comes from Meconema thalassinum, assembly GCA_946902985.2. Taxonomy (NCBI): domain Eukaryota; kingdom Metazoa; phylum Arthropoda; class Insecta; order Orthoptera; family Tettigoniidae; genus Meconema; species Meconema thalassinum. The sequence continues at coordinate 213,613,656 of OX336388.2, read as the reverse complement.
CTCCCACGAATGTTTCTACATTAGTAAATCCATTTACGATAGTTTAGAGGCAGTTCATGAATACTGAAATTAATATTGTGTATTAAAAAGCACTTCAAGAAACAAAAATACAACGCCAACACTTTCTTTGATTGGCATTGCAACGCAGCACGCGTAAAATCATGTCGGCAACATTATATAAAACTTGTCTATTATATAAAACAATGTGTCCTGACTGATTGACTCATTATCGCCCAGCCAAAGTTAAACACATGAAATTTTGGGGATATGTCCGTCGTAAGTCGAAAGCGCCTACTAAGGAAGGATTTTTGGATATTCAGGTTCTAAAGGGGTGTTAAGGGGGTACAACTGCATTTCATTGAAAAACAATATCTCCCGATTCGTTTCATTGGGGGTTGTGATACTCGGCATATAAACTCATCATTAAAAACAAGAAGTTCCGTGAAGAACTAAAGAGCCTACTTTTCTTAAAATTTAAGATTCATGCCTATGATTAAACTGTAAAAATCTCTCTAGAATAATGACGAAATTAAGGTCGTAATATAGAAACTTCAAATTAGTTAGAAATACTGTATACACGGCATAATGTAGCCTAATGTAGCCTAATAGAGCACTACAGCTGGCAGCCCTGGTGACTGAATATATTCTTAGTTCCATCTCTTAAGGTACAGAATACAAAATTTGGTTGAAGTGCAATGGATAGCATGGACGTTACATGCAATGAAACATTGGATCTAACAGCACGCGTAAAATCATATCGGCAACAATGGCATGCATGTATTGGTCAGAAATAATCTGAAATAATACGATCTATTGTTGTGCCAATTTTGAATGAAATCCATTAGTTAGTACAGAAGTGACATGCATTTTAATTCTGGACCTATCAGCAGGCCTAGAATCATGTTGACAGCAATGTTGGATATTAGTTACTCCAAATTAATCTAGAATGCCAGGTACTATACGTGTGCATCGTTTAGAGCTATTGGCTTGCATACTTTCTGATATATTGATATTAGGATAACAGCAATAGAGACAGCATTTATTAACAGTTAGCAGCCCTGGTTGCTCTTAAGAATACGCATATTCATATATGTTATGGTACACATAGCACATACGAAATTTGGTTGAAATCAAATTGATAGTATAGAAGTTACATGTATTTAAATTTGGATCTCTCATCAGGCTTATAATCATGTTGGTAGCACTGACGTATATAAGCTACTCCAAATTAATATAGAATGTCAGGTACTATACGTGTGCATAATTTAAAGCTGTCGGCTTGCATACATTCTGATATATTGGTATTTGTATAAAATAAATTGCGAGCATTTATTAACAGTTGGCAACCCTGGTGGATCTTATGAATACGCTCAGTCATATACGATTATGTACACATAGCACATAAAAAATTTGGTTGAATTCCAATTGATAGTTTAGAAGTTATATGCATTTTAAAATTGGACCTACCAGCAGGCTTATAATCATTTTGGCAACACTGCCTCATGGAAATTAAACTAAAATATTATTATCTATACGTGTGCCAATTTTGAAATAGTTCCCATTCATACTTTCCATGATATCCAACATGGAGCTCAAATTTCAATTGCGATTTTTCAGCAGTTGGTAGCACTGACATCATTTTCAAATATGGGCTTGAGATATTCAGTTATAGATCTTTACTCCTACCAAATATTGTTTCAATTTCTGCAGCCGTTTAGGAGTTGATACGGGGACACACACACACAGACAGACAGACAGACAGACACACTTTTGCCCCGATCGATCTCATAAGTCTACTTTTTCCTCATTTTTGCAAAATGTGAATGTAGGCTAATAAGAAGACAAGTGTCAGAGGGTTTTTCGGTGTGGTGTATATTATGAGGTGAAAGGGGTGAAAAGTGGGTGTTGAAGGATTCTTAACGGAGCGTGTATCTCTTAAACGGCATAGGCGAGAGGCTTGAAACTCAGCGGAAAATATCAGCTTACAAAATAAGTAAATAGGTGTTCTACCGATTTTTCATGAATCCAATTTAAGGGGCCCATGAGTAGTGGTGAATTTCTGGGGGGGAAACAGGAAAGAGTGTCCTAACTGATTGACTGACTCACTCATTCTTCAAACTCAGGGAGAACAAGTAGTTCCGTGAAGAACTATGCTGCCTAGTTTCATATATCCTACTTATGTTAATTGCCTCTATCTACATACAACATTTCAGTTTGATTGCTGTAATAGATTCGTAGATATGAGAACCGACTAAATATTTCGGATGGCGCCATGTTGGATTTTATATATGTAAGTCCCAGAGTTATGTACTGTTACATGAAGATTATTGTGAACGTGTAGCATTCAAACTTCAATCGCATGATTAGGACACAAGAAGTAACAAGCAGATTTTAAAATTTCGCACAGCTGCCATCTTGTGGTTATGGAAACAATTGAAATAAATTAGATGCCAGTGGATTAATATTCGTATAAGGTTTTAGTGTACCAAGTTTCACTGCACTCGGATGGTTAAATTGCGAGAAACGTACATGTTAATATTTATATTTCGCGTCGCCGCCATGTTGGATTTGTGATCACCAGGTTATTTAAAGTCCTATATGTGAACTTAAGTTCATAGCCCCTATGAACATAAAAAAATCAGTTTGATTGCTATAGGCCTAATAGATTCGTAGATATTCAGAGCCGTCTAAATATTTCGGATGGTCGCCATGTTGGATTGTTAAACGTATAGGCCATAGAGTCATGTACCATTAAAGGAAAATTATTTCCTGTACCAGATTTCATTGCGTTTGGAACATTAAATCGCGAGAAAGGTCTATTTAAAATTTTCAAATTCGCTTGGCTTTCATTTTCCATTTGCAGTTAACCGGTTTTTGAAAGTCTTTTAGATGAACTTCCAGTAGTGACCTTTATCTCCGTACAAAATTTCAGGGTTATGTCGCTGATAATTTCAGAGATATAGAATGCCGGTGAAATATTTCGCACATCCGCCATCTTGTGGTTATGTAAACAATTTAACGAAGTCAGATGTCGGTGCAATACAATGTGTATAAACATACACTGTACCAAGTTTTATTGCGTTTGGTTGGTTAAATCGCGAGAAACGTCAATTTAAAAGTCGCAAATTCTCGTGGCCGCCATGTTGGTTTTGTAGTTACCAGTTTTTCAAAATTCACATAGGTAAACTTCTAGTAGTTCCCTTTATCACCGTAAAAATTTCCAGGGTGATGTCGGAAACTGTTTCGGAGATATTGAATGATGGTGAAATAATTCGCACAGCCGCCATGTTGGATTGGTGAGACGTAACAAAATTTGAAGGGCACGGTCGGGGTCATCCGGAATAGTGCTATGATCTTACCGAGTTTCATGGAAATCGCTCCAGCCGTTTAGATTTTATTAGGGGGTGGACACACACACACACACACACACACACCTCACGCACACACACACGGATAAAAGGTGATCTCATAAGCCTGTTTTTTTTTTTTCAAAAATGAAAATCGGTTAAAAACAGCTTACAAATAAGTAAATAGGTGTTCGACCGTTTTTTGTTTCGTAAATCATATTTAAGGAGTTCATGGGGAGGAGTGAAATTCTGAAAAATAACTGAAAGAAAATGTCCTTACTGATCACTCACTCATCATCGCCCAGCCAAAATTATTGTAAATAGAAACATGACATTTTGGGGATATGTTCGTTGTATGTCCAAACAGTCCACTAAGGAAGGATTTTCGGATATTGAGGATCTGAAAGGGTCTTAAGGGGGTTAAACCTGCATTTCATTGAATAACAATATCTCACGAGTGGTTTCATTTGTGGATGTGATACATGGCATATAAATTAATTATTAAAAATAAGCAGACATGTGTCTAAGGGTTTTTCGAACTGGTGTATATTATAAGGTGGAAGGGGTGAAATGTCGGGGTTGAAGGATTCCTAACGGACCGTGTATCTCTTAAACGACATAGACTAGAAGTTTGAAACTCAGCGAAAAAAATCAGCTTAAAAATAAGTAAATAGGTGTTCGACGTTTTTTTTTCCCATAAATTGCATTTAAGGGGCCCATGGAGCGGGGTGAACTTCTGGGGAAAAAGGGAATAATGTGTCCTAACTGACTGACTGACTCACTCACCCATCAAACTCAGGGGAAAAAGACAGATTAAAATAAAAGTTAATAGGTGTTCCTGCGTTTTTTCATAAATCCAATTTAAGGGGCCCATGGGGAGGGGTGAAATTCTGAAAAATAAAAATGAACGAAAATGTCCTTACTGACTCACTCGCTCATCATCGCCCAGTGAAAACTATTGAAGTTAGAAACATGAAATTTTGGGAATATGTTCGCTGTATGTGGAAAACGTCCACTAAGGAAGGATTTTTGTTTAATCGGGTTCTAACGAGGTGTTAAGGGGGTAAACGTGCATTTCATTGAATAACAATATCTCACGAGTGGTTTCATTTGGGGATGTGATACTCGGCATATTAACTAATGATTTTATAAAATAAGCAGACACGTGTTTGAGGGTTTTTCGATGTGGTGTATATTATGAGGTGAAAGGTAGAAACTGTGGGCTTAGAGGATTTTTACTTTTGTAATATTTTCATAGGAATCCAGGTAATTGGATTTTGTGTTTACTCAGTGTGTTTAATATACTGCATCTCATGTATTTCCTATTTACGTTTGTGGTCGGAAACCGTGCTGTGATTTTCAGTCGAATTTTATACATGCGATGCGACGTGACCGCGTTGTCGCAGCCCCTATACTGAGGAGGACGTGACGCTCGTGAGATTTAGATATTTATGTGCCATTGTTGTGAAATATTGTCTTTATTGTCTGATTGTTTACGGTCTTTACCAAATTATTATAAATATTATTCAAAATTAAACGATAAATCCGTCATAGCATTCATGATTGAGACGTTGCTAATTGTACTCTTAACAACTACAATATTCACGGGCGAAGCCGCGACGGGTAATGCTAGTAAATAAATAAATAAATAAATAAATAAATATCCTCGCCACATAACCTATACTGGTGCTTTTTGAGGATCCCACCAGCATCTAGGTTGAATACCTAACAGACATATTACACACACTAACTCAGTAATATAATAAAATGTAACAGCCGTGTGATAATTACTAATATCCTCGCTACATAACCTTTGGTGGTGCTTTTTGAGGATCCAACCAGCTTCCAGGCTGACAACCTAACAGATATATTACACACACTAATTCTATAATCTAATGTAATAGCCATGTGATAATTACTAATATACTCGCTACATAACCTTTCGTGGTGCTTTTTGAGGATCCAACCAGCTTCCAGGCTGACAACCTAGCAGACATATTACACACACTAACTCTATAATCTAATCAGGGTAGTGGTGGCGCAGCGGTCAAGCTGTATGCCTCTCACCAAGGCGGACCGGGTTTGATTCCCGGTCAATGCATGTGAGATTTTCGATGTGAAATGCCATGTCCTGTGGTTCGGATTCCACGTAAAACGGAGGTCCCGTGGCTTATGATCGCGAGATTAACGGTCACGTTAAACTACAAGCTTCCTTTTTTTCTATAATCTAATGTAATAGCCATGTGATAATTACTAATATACTCACTACATAGGCTAACCTTTGGTGGTGCTTTTTGAGGATCCAACCGGCCTCCAGGCTGACAACCTAACAGACATATTACACACACTAACTCAATAATATAATGTAATAGCCGCGTGATAATTACTAATATACTCGCTACATAACCTATGGTGGTGCTTTTTGAGGATCCAACCCGCCTCCAGGCTGACAACCTAACAGACATATTACACACACTAACTCTATAATATAATGTAACAGCCGAGTGATAATTACTAATATACTCCTTACATGATGCAATAATCCACAGTTCTAACCATTCAGACACGCCACTCTGTGGAAATTATCCTTTAATGCCATAGACTTGATCTTCCAAGAGCACTACTCCCTTTAGCGATATGGACTTGGGAACCAACAATTGAGGAAATTGCTTAATTTTATTTTTTTGCTGAAATGGAGACCCCTACATTGGCTGTTAAGAAATCCCTATAAACCGCACTCGTTCCAGGTTCCGTATTGACCATGTTTACAAGATATATAACACAATTTACACTCGCCAAATCAATACTTTACTTTACTAAAAATACTATAGGTACATGTTTCGTAAACTTGATACGTTTCCTTCTTCAGCCCATATGTTGGTGTGAAACATCATATGACATCGAAATCCTAACCAAAAATAAAAATACAGTTCGTACTTTTTCTCTTGTTCTTCATTTGTTGAGTCTGTGTCATTAGGCATATTAATGTCAACCATGGAATAAGCACTTATTATTTGAAGTGATGAATGTGTTACGTGAAACGTTAAATATTTATTCCTTGTAAGGATGATTGGGTGTGGTGTCAAGAAATTTTGATCAAGTCAGGATATATGTAGGAATTAATCTATTACGGCGGGGGTTGAGGGGGCAGTTTTCTTTTTTTGTTATTTAAATGATCTGCTAATGTATCAAATAATTTGTTAGCCTCAAAGTTAATCTCGTTCAGATTATTGCATTCATTAGATCTCTGATTAGTGTTGATATGAATATTTTCCAAAACATTCATATAGCTGCCTTTCGATGCGTAATGCAAAATTTTGACATCATTATTTATGTCCGTGAACTTATGTCCCGATTCTTCCATATGTACCGCCATGGCTGAGAACTTCCTGTGCTTTATGGCCGAAACATGCTCAGCATAACGAGTGCGTATGCTCCTACCTGTTTGTCCCGCGTAGTTTGATTTGCAAAAATTACATCTGAGCTCATAAATTCCCGATTTTAAATGTTTATCGATTCTGTTAACTTCATTTGTGTTAAAAAATTTGTTGAAGTTTGAATTATTTGTTTTAAAGGCGATGCTCATATTGTGTTTCTTGAGGATATTGGTTACTGTGTACACACTTCGATCCACGTAGGTGAAGGTAGCAAAAGTCTTCTTAGATGTGTCCTCTCTAAGTAATTTAGTTAAGGGTCTATTTTTTAACTTGTAAATTAATCTGCTGACATAATTGTGGTTATAACTATTGAGTTGAGCTATTTGATATATAATATCAATTTCTTGCTTCCGTTCATGATCAGAAGAAGGGATACGTAACGCTCTATTAATAAGGCTTATGAATGTTGCATTCTTATGGCCGCCTGGATGGTTAGAATCCTGCCGTATAACTGTACTCGTTTGCGTTGGTTTTCTGTATACTTTATAATGCATACGATTGTCTTTTCTAATCACAGTTACATCCAGGAAATTAATTTTGTTGTCTACTTCTGATTCTAAAGCGAATTTAATATTTCGGTCTATTTTGTTCAAATTATCTAATTTTTGTTCAATCGCTTGAACTTGGTTATTGGTAATGAAGAAAATATCATCTACATATCTTCCCCAGAAAATGATGCCATTAATTTGGTTAATAATCTTCTCATGTTCAATGTGGTCAAGGTAAATGTTGGCTAAAACACCTGACAATGGAGAACCCATAAAAAGGCCTTCAGATTGTTTAAACATTTTCTTGTTGAACAAAAAAATGTTGTTGTCTGTGACAAAGGTTAAAATTGAAATGAATTCCTTGATTTCCACTTTAGACAAATCGCTATTGTTAATTAATCTATCCTGAATGATCTTGATCGTTTTCTTGACCGGGATGTTAGTATACATGTCTTTAATGTCGACCGAATGCATGGTGTTGTTCTCATTTAATTTCAAGTCTATGGTTCTTTCACAGAAATGCATGGTGTTGACGAAAGAACAGTCGGCCCTGAGTTTGTAGTGCTTATTAAGAAATTGTTGGGCAAATTTCGCTAGTTTGTACGTTGGGCTATTCCTGAAATTCACAATAGGCCTAATAGGGGTGTTAGGTTTATGAATTTTTGGAAGAGATTTCAAAGTGGGAATGCCGGGGTTCATGCTTACTAGCATATCTGCTTGTTTCTCATCTAAGATAAAAATGGTGTTCTTCAAAAGTTGTTTCAGCGGTTTCTGAATGACATTAGTAGGGTCCTTTTTGACTTCTGTGAAACTGCCTGAATTAAGAAACTCCTTTGTTTTATTAATGTAATCGTCTTCATTCATTAGCACTGTTGTGTTGCCTTTATCTGCTTTGGTTATTATTATGTTGTTGTCTTGAACTTTGGTAATGATACTTTTGAACTTGTTGTTTAAATTGCAACTTACATTGACCTTTCTCTTGCACGAATTAATTATCTTCTTAATTTTATTATTAGTTTCATACCTAACAGCATTTTGTTCTTCAATGGGTAGTTTTCTAATGGCTGTTTCAGTTTCAGCTACTAGGATAGTTAGATCGTTCTTGTTTAAAGGCAGCTAACTCTATAGAGAAGATGGAATGGGATAACTACCAAATAATCGTGAGTCATATAACGCATTCTTGCGCTATCAAAAAAGTCAATAACTTAAACAATAAATTCTTTTATTTAGTCAACTCACAGAAAATACCCAGTAACCAAAACGCACCAGATGTGAACAATACCCATAATTTCCAAAGCCCAGTTAAAAACTTGACTAATGTTACTTTCCACCAGAGCGATCTAGATATTCTCCAAAAGGGTCCTAAACACAACTGGGAGCAAAATTTAAACAAGAACGATCTAACTATCCTAGTAGCTGAAACTGAAACAGCCATAGAAGAAAAAAATGCTGTTAGGTTTGAAACTAATAATTAAATTAAGAAGATAATTAATTCGAGCAAGAGAAAGGTCAATGTAAGTTGCAATTTAAACAAGTTCAAAAGTATCATTACCAAAGTTCAAGACAACAACATAATAATAACCAAAGCAGATAAAGGCAACACAACAGTGCTAATGAATGAAGACGATTACATTAATAAAACAATGGAGTTTCTTAATTCAGGCAGTTTCACAGAAGTCAAAAAGGACCCTACTAATGTCATTCAGAAACGGCTGAAACAACTTTTGAAGAACACCATTTATGTCTTAGATGAGAAACAAGCAGATATGCTAGTAAGCATGAACCCCGGCATTCCCACTTTGAAATCTCTTCCAAAAATTCATAAACCTAACACCCCTATTAGGCCTATTGTGAATTTCAGGAATAGCCCAACGTACAAACTAGCGAAATTTGCCCACCAATTTCTTAATAAGCACACTACAAACTCAAGGCCGACTGTTCTTTCGTCAACACCATGCATTTCTGTGAAAGAACCATAGACTTGAAATTAAATGAGAACAACACCATGCATTCGGTCGACATTAAAGACATGTATACTAACATCCCGGTCAAGAAAACGATCAAGATCATTCAGGATAGATTAATTAACAATAGCGATTTGTCTAAAGTGGAAATCGAGGAATTCATTTCAATTTTAACCTTTGTCACAGACAACAACATTTTTTTGTTCAACAAGAAAATGTTTAAACAATCTGAAGGCCTTGCAATGGGTTCTCCATTGTCAGGTGTTTTAGCCAACATTTACCTTGACCACATTGAACATGAGAAGATTATTAACCAAATTAATGGCATCATTTTCTGGGGAAGATATGTAGATGATATTTTCTTAATTACCAATAACCAAGTTCAAGCGATTGAACAAATATTAGATAATTTGAACAAAATAGACAGAAATATTAAATTCACTTTAGAATCAGAAGTAGACAACAAAATTAATTTCCTGGATGTAACTGTGATTAGAAAAGACCATCGTATGCATTATAAAGTATACAGAAAACCAACGCAAACGAGTACAGTTATACGGCAGGATTCTAACCATCCAGGCGGCCATAAGAATGCAACATTCATAAGCCTTATTAATAGAGCGTTACGTATCCCTTCTTCTGATCATGAACGGAAGCAAGAAATTGATATTATATATCAAATAGCTAAACTCAATGTTTATAACCACAATTATGTCAGCAGATTAATTTACAAGTTAAAAAATAGACCCTTAACTAAATTACTTAGAGAGGACACATCTAAGAAGACTTTTGCTACCTTCACCTACGTGGATCGAAGTGTGTACACAGTAACCAATATCCTCAAGAAACACAATATGAGCATCGCCTTTAAAACAAATAATTCAAACTTCAACAAAAAATTAACACAAATAAAGTTAACAGAATTGATAAACATTTAAAATCGGGAATTTATGAGCTCAGATGTAATTTTTGCAAATCAAACTACGCGGGACAAACAGGTAGGAGCATACGCACTCGTTATGCTGAGCATGTTTCGGCCATAAAGCACAGGAAGTTCTCAGCCATGGCGGTACATATGGAAGAAACGGGACATAAGTTCACGGACATAAATAATGATGTCAAAATTTTGCATTACGCATCGAAAGGCAGCTATATGAATGTTTTGGAAAATATTCATATCAACACTTATCAGAGATCTAATGAATGCAATAATCTGAACGAGATTAACTTTGAGACTAACGTATTATTTGATACATTAGCAGATCATTTAAATAACAAAAAAAGAAAACTGCCTCCTCAACCCCCACCGTAATAGATTAATTCCTACATATATCCTGACTTGATCAAAATTTCTTGACACCACACCCAATCATCCTTACAAGGAATAAATATTTAACGTTTCACGTAACTCATTCATCACTTCAAATAATAAGTGCTTATTCCATGGTTGACATTAATATGTCTAATGACACAGGCTCAACAAATGAAGAACAAGAGAAAAAGTACGAACTGTATTTTTATTTTTGGTTAGGATTTCGATGTCATATGATGTTTCACACCAACATATGGGCTGAAGAAGGAAACATATCAAGTTTCCGAAACATGTACCTATAGTATTTTTAGTAAAGTAAAGTATTGATTTGATGAGTGTAAATTGTGTTATACATTTTGTAAGAAGTCCCTAACCAAGTAGCGACCAATGGCTTTAGAAGAGTGCAGTGCAACCTTTCAATTAAATGGAACAACTAACTTAGTTTATGAATATTCGTAACTAACCTCACACTTTAACACATGTGACTACATCGACATATCTGGACGCACTGTTTGAAACCTCATCCAGCTGAGTAATATGGCGGCTATTGAAGCCACACAGCAAACGAACATTACTGTCTGCACGTGATCGACTACACTAAATCATTCTCTTAGACACGTACGTATCGCGGTTTATACTTGAACTGCCTTATAAACATACCATTTATGGCCACATCCTCCAAATAGTATCTACAACTTCCAAGGAGACGCCGCAGAATAAATCACTGTGAAGCGAGCATTAAACAAACTCAGCACGGCTGCGCTACCTTTATATTTATTGGTCTAGTCAAACCCAGCGTTTCCCAGTCGCAGTACTGCATGAGTGCGGTTGGTAATATTTAGGTTGTCCCATAATTCACCAGGAAAGTGGTGGACACAGTTGAAACTATTCGAAGCGAAGTGTAATGTTTTTCAGTCGGTCAACACGATTGCACCCAATGGTGATGGGCTATTCCTTGCTCCTGAAAGAATTAGCACGAGACTAATAAATACTGTATGTGATCTAAAGGGGAAGCTGGGTGGGTTATATTCAGCGGGGGAAGAAGCATTGTATTAATCACTAGACAAGTTATTACCTTGGTGGTAGTTCTTCGGGAGTGATGAACCAGGATCTTATTCTTGCTATTGTCATTTTCATACATTATTTGATATTCCGGAAGTCATTACCAATACTACCCATTATAACTAACGCACAGAAAATATGAGCTAAATTACGGAAATATGTTTGCTACCTTGTCATACTCTGTGGGTGTGTATATGCGATCAGACTAAATAAAATAACAACATTGGCTGTAAGGAATGACGGGATTGACAACAGGTTATCTGGTTTGTCACATGAGAGCGTTACTGTAGTTGTTTTGAGTAGGGCACCAGGACTGATGCCCCTCTCAAAACATACTTCGTATCTATGTTTAGGAAGCTTCAACCTTTTGTCTGAGACTTATTTTTAAAAGTGACATTTTTTAGTGTCATCTCCTGTATGACACTCCTAATTGGCCCTTCTCTCATCTTTCCGGATCCCTCAATCTTCGAGGGTTCTGCGTTCTTTTTCTTGTACATATTTTCACTTCCAATTACATTTTGTACGTCTTTCATTTTGTACGTCTTATCAATCTAAATTCCGTTTTGTGAGTTTTTTTTCAATCTAAATTCAGTTTTGTGAGATTTTCCAATCTAAATTGCATCTTGCACGGACGGTACTTTCAATGTACACTAGTGGACATAATTCTGGACACTTTTCATAATGCAATGTATTTTTATGTTATTTTCCTATTTACTTGGTAGGTGATGGGGTTATAAGCAAATTAATGTAATGCATAAGTGATATTGTGGCATGTGGTTTTGTATTTAAGGATGAAATTTGAAATACACAACATCACGGCCGTTATGCGAGGACAACATTAATTCCACAGTATAAAACAGTCTCTGCAACGTAACAGTTAAACAACATATTGTGGGGAATCCGTTGACTTTTAATCAATATTTTTGGGGAATCCTCTGCCTTTTATTACTGCTTCGATTCTGAGAGGCATGGGGCCAACTAACCTTTGAAGATCGTCTGTAGTTATGACCTTGGACCAGCCTGGATGATGGTTTCAACAAGTTCCATTTTTCCCCCTGGATTTTGGCGCGAAACGAGTACTTTCAGTCTTTCCCACAAGTTTTCTATTGGGTTTAGGTCAGGGCTGTTCCCTGGCCATGGCAAAACATTACTACGATGATCTTTCAACCATTTCATGCTCAATTTTGCAGTGTGGCATGATGCACCATCTTGTTGAAGGAAGCACTGTCTCTGATGATAAGGAAACAAATCGTTAATTGAAGGTAGCAAATTTGGTTCCAAGCTCTCAGTTTGGTATCTTTGGGCTTTAATGGACCATCTATCACATATAGTCGACCAACACCATGACTTGTCATCCATCCCCACACCATTTCACTGACTGGATGTTTCATAGTAGTGGTTTTGCACTCTGGTAACATATATTCGTCAGGTCGACGACGCACGTATTTGATACCATCACTTCCAAATATAAAAATACGTCTCTCATCACTCCAAATTACCTTGTTCCAGTCCACATCAGTCCATGATCTGTGTTCCAGAGCCCACTTTACGCTTTTTTCACTTTGTTTTGCATTAAGATAAGGCTTTTTCTTGGCCTCCTGACTGGCAAACCATTCGCAGACAACTTTCTTCGAACGGTTCTGTCAGTAATGGTGACTCCAGATGATTCCAACACTTCCTTAATCTGTTTTGCAGTACGCCGACAGTCTTGTAACGCAAGGGGGCAAATTCTTCTTTCATCCTGAGCAGATAGCACAGGGTTTCTTCCAGTTCTAGGAACAGTTTTAGAACTCCTGGTTATCTTATAACGTTCCCACACCTTCCTTACACCTGACTTAGTAGCTCCACCACCCAGCCTTGCTGAAATCTCTTCAAACGTTTAGCCTTCCGCACGTAAAGTTTTAGCTCTACTGCGTTTAGATGGTAACCAATCAATCCGTTTCTTGGGCGTAGGTCTCATTCTTCACTGAAAGGACAGCTATCGAGTCGAAGAAATGTTCACTCACACAGCAAAATGAAAGACTTCTTCAGATCACAGTAAGAAGCACATTCAAGCATGCCAGTCACTCAATAAATCGTGAATTTTACTAACAATGACATCAGCTACAGTATACCATATGACAATAATGGGTATGGGAAGGAAACTTGAGCTCAAGAAATGAATAACTTTTTCCCGCTCTTTTCTCATCAACATTGGTACATAACAATGAGAGCAAAATTGCAATACAACCAACAATGCCAATTACTAACTTGTCATAAACAAGTAACAGTGTTGAACGGTGTCATAAACAACTGAAGAAAATAAGCTATATACTCTCAGTAAGTATTTATTCTGAGCTATATGGTTGAATACAACTTATAACAAAAAGTGACCAGAATTATGTCCACGAGTGTAAATTGCATTTTGTAAGTATTTTCAACCCCAATTGCATCTTCAATCTAAATTGCATTTCTGCAAGTATTTTGAATTTCAATTGCATTTTGTAAGTGTTCTCAATATCCCCCAGGGGCTCACATTTAGTGGGACGTGGGTTGGCGACCACGGGGCCCCAGCTGTGTCGGGCATTGCTTCCACTTACTTGTACCGGGCTCCTCTCCGTCTTCTTTCCTGTCGACCTCACTTGGTCAACCCCCCAGGGGCTCACATCTAGTGGGACGTGGGATGGCGACCATGGGACCCCAGCTGAGTCCGGCATTGCTTCCACTTACTTGTGCCGGCTTCCTCTCTGTCTTCTTTCCTTTCGACCACACTTGGTCAACTCTTGTTCTCTTCCGACCCCGACGGTATTAGGTTATCCGAGGCCTAGGTAGTCTTTCACTTTCCCGCCTTAATTGGCCCTTGTCTCATCTTTCCTGATACCCTCCTTCTGTGAGGGATCAGCCTTCTTTTTCTATTCCTTTTACCTCCTGCCTTGTGCTCAAGGCCCTTATGGAGGCAGGGTGTATGTAGCCCCACCACTTCTGGTGCAACGTAGATAATGCTACACCCTCAGGGGCTCACGGCTGGTGAGTTCGGGAGTTGGCGACCCCGAGGGATTCCTGAGCTGGGTCCGTTTTCCACTTTTGTCCCTTACCTTTGGGGCGGACCTTCTCCTCTCTCCCCTCTCTCCCCTCTCCTCTCCTGTCCTCTCCTCTCCTCTTTTCATTATATTTACTTTTCTCTTTAAGATTCCCGCACTGTTTTTTGTTACATGGTTCACCGTGTATCTAAATTCTCTTTTAGCGATTTTTTAAGGCATTTTTAATCTACGTTGCTTTTTGTATGTTTTTTCGATCTAAATTACATCTCGCGATTGTTTTCAACCTCAATTGCATTTTGTAAAGATTGACAATCTAAATTGCTTTTAGTAAGTCCTTCAATGCATGTGCCCGGGCCTTTTAGTGAGTATTTTGAATTTCAATTGCATTTTGTAAGTATTTTCAACCAACGCCGCATTTCGCACGAATTTTGAATCTAAATTGCATTTTGTTTGGTGGGCATTTGGCACATATTTTGATTCTCAATTGCATTTTGTGGGTATTTTGAACCTAAATTCCATTTTGTCAAGTATTTTCAATCTAAATTGCATTTTGTAAGTATTGTCAATCCACATGAGTCGTTAGAATCACCGCACATTTTGCAAGCATTTTCAATTTCAATTGCATTTTGTAAGTATTTTGAATTTCAATTGCACTTTGTGAATAATTTGGATTGGAACTGGGATAGGGCCTATTTCAATCTGAATTGCATTGTGTATTTTGAATTTCAATTGCATTTTGTAAGTATTTTGAACCTCAATTGCATTTTTTACGTATTTTCGATCTCATTTGCATTTTGTAAGTATTTTGAATTTCAGTTGCATTTTGTAAGTATTTCGACGCTACATTGCATTGATGCTGTTGATATGTGGTGCTCATGCAGGATGCCATTTCATATTTATCACATTAGTGCATTACACCATATTTCCAGTACATTGAAGGGGGTCTCTGAAAAGTGCAAAGCCCTACTTCGCATTTGGGATGCGTCAGAGCCCCCATGTGTTATTTGTACTGCAAGAAGGGCCAATTCATCATACTCGAAGAATTGGAAACTATCAAACGCCTTTCTTCCTGCATCAGTTAGAATACACAATTTCTATGTACAGTGCACATTGTGAGACGAGCCGTAGATAACTTCATCGTGAAAGGGAATGTTGAAAATAGTATACCACGGGTAAGAACGACAAGCACAGGTATAAAACAAATGAAGATCGTCACTGGCTTTTCTTTGCAGAGTATTCTGAGGAGACCATAGAGGATGATGACCGTGTACCCAAAAAGTGATAAATCAGTTGGGTCACGACCTTCAGACATGAGCAAATCGATACATTATGATGATGATGATGATGATAAAACTTATATTATGCATTACGGTACCTTTACTGTTGTGGTAAGCCGTCAAATTTGGAAAAAGTAATCATACCTCAACAAGATACTCAGTAATTTCGTGGTCATTAGCTTCTCTCCAGACAGCAGGCGGCCATCCACTCCGCAATAAACTGTGCTGTATTTGGAAACTGGGCCCGTGGACCTGGTCTGGTCACGGCTACGTCTACCAGAAACAATTGAGCAAAAAACGAGATAACCCTCATCTTCCAAAATGTTGCGATGTGCGCAACTAAACTACCCAAGTGAAGCTATATTACATATTGCAATAAGTTGCTGAATTAGTATAATAAACTTACTGCCTTGTTTGTCAACCGAACGTCATCATATGTGTGTATACGCTTCTAGTCTACGAGATATTGCAAATTAATATGGAAATTTAGAAATCTATTGTGTAAACTTCATCATATTTGCATTTTTCTGCTCAACACCAAACACACACCGAAACGACGAGCAAACGCTAACTTAATAAATCAAGGTGCGGTACTTACGATGATTTTTCTACTTAATTTTATAAGCTCTAGGTTTTAAGTTCTTAGTTTCTTTAAAGATTTTAGCCAATTTCAAATATTATACCAAAAACAACTACAGTGTTAGAGTAAGGTAGAGCAACGCTTGAATGTATTTAGGATATGAAACAAAAACGTTAACCATGACAAAAAAAAATGTTATTGATAGACGCATTAGCGTTAATTGAGTTTACTGAGAGACACCTGTTAATACTATAATGTTTATTGAAACATGTTTCAACCCTTCATTGGGGTCTTCATCAGCATGGGCCGCATTTCTATATCGTACTTATGTACTATTTAGGTTATTTTCTATGCAAAAACAATATAATGAATAAAATCAACTCTAAAATCAAATTTTCAACGTACAAGTCTAATAGAAATGGACATCCTTACAAAATGAATTTATGAAAATACTGTAGTTAAACATGTATTTGAGCTCGAGTAGAGGCTGTCTTCCACGGAACTCTTCAGGATTGCACAGTATAAGAAGGTGTTAGCCATGGTGGTAGCCAAGGTTCGTATCGGATAAGGTAGAAGAAGCAGAAGAAGAGGTTATTAATATGAACATTTTATCAGATATACTGTACTATAAATGTATAGTACTGTATTTAGTTAATAGATCTTGACATTTTCATGTCAGTACCCACTAGTATTTTAAGTTGTAAAACCGGTTGGTTTCATTGTCAATCAAATCCATTGTTTTGTGAAGTCTATTATTTCAAATTGGAGTTGTTGATTAACCCGTAATATAGTCTATAGCGTTCGTGGCGCGTAGTACAGTTCGAAATTTATCTGGCTTTGTTGTCTTCTAAGTTCCATGTTGTATATAAATCACTATTTGTATAGCGGCTTCGGTGGCGTTGTTGGTAGCATGCTGAACTGCTGTGCCCAAGATAGCGGGTTCAAAACCGGCCGAAGTCGTCGGATTTTTAAGAGCGTTAAAAATCCTTCAGTATGCCTTCCTTCGGAGAGGAAGTAAATTCGGCGGTCCCATGTCATAGATATATGGTATGTAAATGATCCTTCCACAGACTAAACTTGTGTGAAGCTAAATTTTTAGGTTAGATTTCGTCGGAACGCTCTATCAAAGTTCCAACGTTCACCTCTAGGTAGCATTGATATCTGGTAGCGAAAGTTGGAACTACTTGAAATTGAACGGAACTTGTAGCTCACCCTAATAAGGGTGTCCGCTGGAAGCAGCTACAGACTCAGGCGAGCCGAACATGTCCTCGGACACTCCCGGCACTAAAAGCCATACGATAAATACATAAATAAATAAATAACTATTTGTATATATTGGTGGCTTGTGATCACGTTGTCCTCAATTAATGACATAATGAATTAAAATTTGTATTCTTTGTGCTTATTATGTTTTGTGTTTATCATGTGGCGATTGTAATTAATTTGATGTTGAAATATCAGCTAGTATTACTTTGTAGTTTTAAAGTATGTTTTGAAGACTACGATTACGAAACATACACTCTACGACTGCGAACCTTAAGCCTCAGCTACATAGGGGATCTCGAGAACATCAAGATGATGTAGAGAAAAATTATCCGGAAAATCTTGGGTCCTAAACTCACAGATGAATAATATCGCCTACAATCACAGAGGTATACTCCAACATGGAGATGGATTTCTGCAAACGGCGATTGAGATTTTACGGCCGCATCATGGTACTGAAGATGACCGATTAAGAAAGAGAATTCTGACTTCCGTAAGGTGACAACAGTTTGAATTACACATGTCCAAATTGATCTCAGAAGTGCCAATATCACACCAATAGACATCGAGGATCGAATTACATTCAGAAATAAGATCCACAGTTGGGAAGGAGATCGGGGAAAGGATGTACGGAAGAACGTAGGGTTCGGCATAGCAAAACTATGAATGAGTTTGAGAAGAACAAGACAATAAATAATAATAACTAATGTTTCTCTGTTGACGGCCATACTAGCAAGTAAACAATTCAGTTCTGTGTACTGGGAGAACGTATTGAAGTCCTGGGTCTGATTTCCGCCTCTGCCAAGAAATGTCACTCGAATCTGAGGGTTGAGACGAGGTACACTCAGCCCCGTGAGGCAAACATTAGAAGAGATGGGTTCGATTCCTACCCCACCTGTCCTAGAAGTGGTTTTCCGTGAATTCCCAATTCCACTCCAGGCAAATACCGGCTCCTAACTTAAGGTGACAGCCGCCTCCTTAGAAAACCCAGTCTCAATTATAAATACACACACTACTACAGCCATTACAATGGCACAGGTTATCAGGCAGATTCTATACACATGACAACGATGTCGCAAAGACCGTAAATGAATCAACAACAGGTTTGTCATCAGTTGGTCGTTGTTTAAAGAATGAGTATAGAATGAGTATAGAACTGAAAGGAATTGTTGTCGTTGTTGTTGTTGTTGTTGTTGTTGTCGTTGTTGTTGTTGTTGTTGTTGTTGTCGTCGTCGTATCGTTGTTGTGGTTGTTTAAAGAACAGGTCTCTACCAATGAGTAGGCTACTGAGCTGAAAGGACTTGTCGTTGTTGTTGTTGTTGCCGTCGTTTAAAAGAACAGGTCTTTACCAATGAGTAGGCTACAGAGCTGAAAAGAGTAGTTGTTCGATTTGAGGGGCTTGGACATCGTGGTCATTTAGCCCCGTGTACTTGGTAAGCGTGGATTTTTTGTGATACCTGTATGACTGTGTGTATTTGTAATTCAGATAAGAATTGGGAAAGAGGCTGCCGTGTCCTTAACAGGAAACATCCCGGCATTTACCTGGAGTAACAGTGGGGAAACCAGGGAAAACTACATCCAGGATGGCTGTTCTCAGTTTTGCCTCACGAGGCTGAGTGTAGCTCGTTCCAATCCTCACACACAGAAATACATTTCTTGGCTGAGCCGGAAGTCGAACCCAGACCTCCGGGGCGACAGCCAAGAATGCTATTCACTACACCACGAGTTGGTCAGCTAGTATGCTGTACGCTCGCTGTATACACCTCCCAAACCGCCATCTATCTTCACAAGTTTTCATTCAGTCATCATCGCCTCTTTGTTTTTCAGTAAACACTATCTTAGCTGCTCCATCTCTCGTGGCGATTCCTTCTTTTGTTTTCCCTCTTAGCCTTTCTTAGTTCGATTATTGGTTTGAATGCTCCAGTGATGTTGTAGAGGTCACGACCGAGCACCGGCACCGCCTGCAGGCACAGGGACCGCTGCGCTCCGCGGTCAATGGTAGACTACGTGGTACGGATAACAGCCAGGGATATTCAAACTATAGTGCATTAGTGACTATTCTTGTCTTGGACATCGTGGTCATCAGTCCTGTGTACTTAAGGGGTATTATCGTCTGGGAAGACATATTTATAGTGTTGCCTTAGTCAATGAAATTTAAATGCTTTTCAGTCGGTCTATATGATCGATTTGTAATCCAAGTGAATTTATTAATTTCATGTAATGTTTTTTTTTCCATCTTTTCCGGCAATTGTACGACAGTTACTAATATTTTAGATTATTTTAGATCATTTGAACGTATTATAGCAGGCCCCACTCTAATGATTCGGATTTACCCCTTTATCAGAATATTCTTTTTTATCTGTCTATTAGGTAGTCAGCCCAAAGGCTGGTTGGATCCTCAAAAAGTAGTCAGTTCCGTAGATACCTACAAAAACCTAAGGCAGCAGTATAGCCTAATGAGGCATTTTGTGTATGTATGTCCACCCCTTATTATTCCCGTTTTCCAACGGGGTCGGAGATGAGATGCGATGGGAGTCTTAGTGGCGGATGGCTTTTACGGCCGGATGCACTTCCTGACGCCAACCTCATGAGAGGAGTTAATGAGAGATGAAATGAATGATGGTGAATGAAACAGGGCAAGGATATGGAAGGAAGCGGCCGTGGCCTATCAGAAGGTACCGTCCCAGCATTTGCCTGGAGTTGAAAATGGGGAAACCGTGGAAAGTCATTTAAAGGACGGCCGACGGTGGGGCCCGAACCCACGCGTCTACTGAGTCAGCAGAGAGCTTAGTCCCATGACCAAACGCTGCGCTTTAGCGAGCGTAGCCATCACTGTCGGCATTTTGTATGTTTGACTAAACATGTTTTAAAACTGTTGTTCCGGCTTCCAAGTTTTCTTTGGTTATGATGCATTTCTCTAAAGATTTAGGGGGAACATATAGATGATGATGATAATTGTTGTTTTAAGGGGCCTAACATCTAGGTTATCGGCCCCAAAACATATAGCTTGAGGAGCCGAGGTAATGACGATTTTAATATTATTACCGTGCCTTTCATAGATCTTTCACAATAAGTATAGGCCTATACATTTACAAAGAAACACACACATTTTGTTATAAGAAGCAACGTTTTAAATTGCCAGAATTCAAATTGAAACTATTTTTATCGAATTTTCAAAGTTTGGTTCTTGCTTTGTGCTCAGCTCCACTGTTTCTCTCATATGTCGCAAGTTTATAGCAATGTTTGGACTTTTCTTTTTCTTTTTTAAGTGTGTGTTGAGCCTTGAGCTATAAACTGAATCTCACTCTTTTCCACATTATTAATTAAGCGTTATTATTTCAGTTTTGGTTTGAGCAAACTCAAAAACATATTTTAATATTTCATAGAAAGACTAATTAAAGCCTCAAAGATTTGAGTGAGTTTCAATTTATAGTTGAAGGTTTAACACCCACTTTCAAACAAGAAACCCCCAAAACTTACTGTAAAAATCGGAGATATGAGGGAAGCGGTGAAGATCAGCACACAAGAAAACCAAATTTTGAAAAATGGATAAAAATGAGTCCGAATTGAAATTTTGAACATTTGAAACTCGTGACGTGGTTATATCAACACCAGAATTCACTAAAATGCGAGTGTTTCCTTGGAAATGACAGGCACAGTTATAACAATCGTTTTGGGTCCTTAAGCTGTATGTTCCACATTAAGAAACCCCTATTCATAACTATTTACTGTATTTAGGTATATAAATTATATATTATTACTTAAAAATATTGACAATAAATGAATTTTAATCGTACATTATTCAGGGGCTATTCATAACTATTTACTGTATTTAGGTATATAAATTATATATTATTACTTAACAATATTGACAATAAATGAATTTTAATCGTACATTATTCAGCGAGCCTAAAATGGCAATAATTAAGACACGAGTATGTTCTTAAAATGAGCAAAGCGAGTTTTATAATTTCCTTACGACTGTCTTAATTACCATTATAGGCGAGTTGCATACGACTGTTTATTTTCGATGATAATTATTATTTTATTATGTTCTAACATAAATATTCAAAAATATCTATCGAGATTCTGTCGATTGACGTAGGTGCTTGCGCTGGGAATTGAGTGGGCTCAGCATTTGCTCTTTTCCCAATAACAAATTCCAAAGATTTGAAACATTGTTTATCCTGAACTAGCACCAACAGATAATGCCCAGGTGCTATGGTGGATCATTTTGTTATTTTGGTCAAATAACACACAATAGACTGTAAAGAACGCCTTACAACTAACATGTATCGTATTATCAACTTGTTATTCTTCTAATTCAATGCGTATAGAATGTCAAGAGAAGGCAAATCAATGGAGTCCCACATTGAACAGTCATGACATCTGGCGAAAAAGTTTCGTGTAAGAAATCCCTTTACTGAACAGGGAGCTGGGTTATTGATTTCCGTGGATCTAATGTCATATATTTGCTGCCTCCGTGACGTGGTTATATCAACACCAGCATTCACTAAAATTATTGCCGAAATTGTACGAAAGCAATGCCCTGTGTAGAAATTGTAGTTGGGGATATTAAGGTACAGTGCTATTTGTTTTCTCATATTCCCCAGTTTATGTATGCAAACATTTGGGATCGGATATCCCTTACATTGTCAACTTTCAAATCATGTAATTCATGTCCGAGAAGTTGGATTTTCAGTGCATGTGCGAAGCTATCCTTACCTAATTGGTCACACTATTGTTTCTGAATGAAAATCTTGAACTCTGATTGGTGGAGAGAAACTGTAGTACTTTAATGACTTTCATTACAGTAGTCTACAGTTTTCTGACATATAATATTTACATTTCCACATAGTCGATCATGAAATACTTTACAGTTCACTAACTCTCTATTATTATTATTATTATTATTATTATTATTATTATATTATTATTATTATTCATTCATTCATTCAATTTCGCTAATCGGCCAACTAGGGACCACGATAAGCCTCATTTTACATTCTGGCATTTGCTCATTTTTTGCTTGATCCACATTGCCTTCATGAGCTCACTGTGTTTAGCACGACGTTCCTCTGTCCATTTCGCACCAGTTGTCCGTTTTTCGTCCCGGAAAGTCCCAAACGTCTTGATGGCTGCTCTATAAAGATTTCGGTCTTGTGCATCTTCTGCTCGTATCCCCATTTCTTTCAGGTCTTTCTGGACGTTAACATACCATGGCATTGTCGTTTTTGGTATAGAGTCGAATATACTGAAGATACGTTTCGTCCATCGGGAATCGATCATCCGTCGCATATGACCGTAGAAGCAAACTCTGCGTATTCGCATTGTGTCTGTGATCTTCTCTATCCTCAAGTAAATTTCTTGCCTAGATTTTCTGATGTAGATGCCATTTTTGTAGTCTGGGCCAAGTATGATGTGTAGGATCTTTCTTTCTTTCTTTTCTCTCAAACTTCGCGAGCAAACATTTCTCGGATAGGATAAGGCATTCAGATGCATATAGCGGTACTGGTTTGATGACAGTGTTGTAGTGACGAATTTTTGTGTTCATAGAAAAGCACTTTTTGTTATATATGTTGCGGGTGGTTTGAAAAGCGACTTCCATTTTCTTGATTCTTGCTTCTATGGCTTCCTTGTCAAGGCCATTTTGCTGGATCCATTCCCCAAGATATTTAAATTTATTAACACGGTTTATCGTTCCATATTTGGTGTTTAGTTGTGCTGTATCATCCTTGATGGCTCACAGCACTTGAAAGACATTAAGATAATTAATCAATCCTTCGATAAATGCCAATATCGTGTAGGGTGGGTATTTTGTAAGTATTTTTATTCTCAATTGCATTTTGTGACTATTTTGAATCTAAATTACATTTTGTAAGTATTTTCTAACTAAATTGCATTTTGTAAATATTGTCAATTCAAATAACAGTACAGTAAGTATGTAGTTAGTTTTAGTTGTAAGTAGGTAGTTAGTTTGTCTATTAGATATATGTCATTGTTCTATTAGATTGTGGTGTGTGAGTGTGTCTGGTAGCAGTTGCATTGTTTATTAGTTATAGTTCATTGTTTCAGTAGACTGTGATGTGTGAGGGTGCATGTGAGTGTGCCTGGTGACAGACTGTTTTAGTGGTAGTATTTGTTGTTGGTGGAACTTTAGTATTTTTTTCGTTAGTAGAATTTTGGTATTTAATTGTTAGTACGGTAGAAGGTTAGTATTTTTTTAGTAGAATTGCTCTTTACTTATTCTGAAAGGGAGTAGCAGCCTTTCAGAATAAATCAATTCATTACTAGTCTTATAGACGGTTAAGATATTGATAATATAAGCCAAATAATGGCTACACTGCGTCCTGCTGCACGGCTGAAAGCAACGGGAAACTACAGCCGTATGCTATTCCCGAGGATATGCACCTCTCTATGCATAATTACATGTGATGATGGCCTCCTCCCTTGTAAAATTTCAATCCGGAGGTAAACTAGTCCCCCGTTCGGATCTCCGGGTGGGGACTACTCGAGAGGGGGTTAACATCACAGAAGTGACAAAGAGGAAATCTGACATTCTACGGATCGGAGCGTGGAATGTTAGAAGTCTGCTAGGAAGTGGAAGGTTAGAAAACTTAGAAAGGGAAATGGATAGGTTGAGGTTGGATTTGGTTGGGATTAGTGAAATGCGCTGGCAGGAAGAACAGAACTTTTGGTCAGGAGACTATAGGGTCATTAGCACTAAATCAAACAATGGCCAAGCAGGGGTTGGCCTCATATTGAGTAGGAAACTTGGACAGCGGGTGGAATATTATGAGCAATATAGTGAACGGATTATTGTAGCAAAAATCAATACTAAACCTACCTGCACCACAGTGGTACAAGTCTATATGCCTTCCAGTCAAGCTGATGATGAGGATGTTGAAAAGGTCTACGAAGAAATAGATAAAATTCTGAGGTATAACAAGGGTGATGAGAATGTTATAGTAATGGGAGATTGGAATGCTGTGGTAGGAAAAGGGAGAGAAGGGAAGATAGTAGGAGGTTTCGGATTAGGTGAAAGGAATGATCGAGGAAGCAGGCTGGTAGAATTCTGCACCGAGCATGAGTTGGTCATAGCTAACACCTTATTCAATAACCACAATAGAAGAATATACACATGGATGAGACCAGGAGATACAGGGCGTTACCAAATCGACTTCATTATGGTCAAGCAGAGGTTTCGAAACCAGATTTTGGATTGTAAAACATATCCTGGTGCTGACATAAACTCTGACCACAATCTGGTTGTAATGAAATGCAGATTAAACTTGAAGAAACTGAAGAAAAGTCAAAAGCCAAAAATGTGGGCAATAGACAGACTGAAAGAGAAGGATGTAAACGAAAGATTCAAGAAGAGTATAAAGGACGGACTAATGAAAAACCCTAAACAAACTTCAATTGCAGACGAATGGGCACTTTTGAAGAATGAAATAACAAAATCCGCAGAAGAAAACATTGGTAGGAAAGAAAGAATAGGTAGAAAACCGTGGATCACTCAGCATATACTAGAATTGATGGATGAAAGGCGGAAACACAAGAATGTAACAGATGAAAAGGGGAAAGCAGAATACAGACGTCTGAGAAATGAGGTTAACAAGAAGTGCAAGGAAGCGAAAGAAGAATGGTTGAAAGAGAAATGTGCAGGTATAGAAAATTGTCTGAAATTAGGAAAAGTAGACACAGCTTATCGAAGGATTAAGAATACTTTTGGGGAAAAGAAGACTAAGTGCTGTAATATTAAGGACAAAAATGGAAATCCTCTAACAGATAGGGAAGAAAAGGTTGAGAGATGGAAAGCTTACATAGAGAGTTTGTATAAGGGAAAGGAGATTGAGAATCATGTAATGGAAAGGGAGGAGGAAATTGATGAGGATGCGAAAGGAGATTTAATATTGAGATCAGAATTTGATAGAGCTTTGGAAGACTTAAGCAGGAACAAAGCACCAGGCATAGATGATATACCGATTGAGTTGCTACGCTGCATAGGAGATGAAGGTCTGATCAGGTTATTTCACTTGGTGTGTAGGATTTATGAGACAGGTGAGGTACCCCCTGATTTCAAGAAGAATGTAATCATCCCTATACCAAAGAAAGTGGGAGCTGACAGATGTGAAGATTACCGTACAATCAGCTTGATTACTCATGCTTCAAAGATCCTGTCTAGAATAATTTACAAGAGGATTGAAAGCCAGATAGAAACAGAGTTGGGCGAAGACCAGTTTGGTTTCAGGAGAAATGTAGGAACAAGGGAAGCTGTACTAAGTATTAGGCTGATTTTGGAAGGTAGAATAAGGAAAGATAAGAGATTTTTCATGGCTTTTGTCGACTTAGAAAAGGCTTTTGATAACGTTGATTGGACTAAATTGTTTGACATTTTGAAATCGATTGGAATAAAGTACAGGGATAGGAGGGTGATATACAATCTATGCAGAAACCAGACAGCAGTCATTCGAGTTGAAGGACATGAGAGAGAAGCTGGTATTCAGAAAGGTGTAAGGCAAGGCTGCAACTTATCACCCATACTTTTCAATCTTTACATTGAACAAGCAATAAAGGAAATTAGAGAAAAATGTAAAGTGGGAGTGAAGATTCAAGGAGAAATAATTTCAACTCTGAGATTTGCTGATGACATCGTCATCTTGGCCGACAAGCCTGAGGATTTGAATGAGTTTTTGATTGGTATGGACTCCGTCTTACGGAAAGAATTCATGATGAAAATTAATAAATGTAAAACAAAAATACTGGAATGCAGCCGAAATAAATCAGAAACCTCTATGGAGATCAAATTGGCAGGTGAAAAGCTGAAGGAAGTAGGAGACTTCTGTTACTTAGGAAGCAGAATAACCAGTGATGGACGAAGCAAAGAGGATATAAAAAGTAGGTTGGCTCAGGCAAAGAAAGCATTTCTACAAAAAAGGACTCTTCTGACATCGAATATAGATTTAGGTATTAGGAGGTCATTTTTGAAAGCCTTTGTCTGGAGTGTGGCGCTCTATGGAAGTGAAACTTGGACTATTGGTGCAGCAGAAAAGAGGAGAATTGAAGCATTTGAAATGTGGTGTTACAGGAGAATGATGAAGATCAGATGGGTAGATAGGGTTACAAACGAAGAGGTATTAAGACGAGTGGGAGAGGAGAGATGTTTCTGGCGACTGCTAATGAAGAGAAGAGATAGGTTGGTAGGACACATACTAAGACACCCAGGAATAGCAAGCTTAGTTATGGAAGGAAGGGTCGAGGACAAGAACTGTAGGGGTAGACCAAGGTTAGAATATGTTAAACAGATTGCCTCGGATGTAGGGTGTGGTAGCTATGTAGAGATGAAACGTTTTGCTCAGGACAGGGAGGCATGGAGAGCTGCATCAAACCAGTCAAAAGACTGAAGACTCAAACAACCTTGTTATTATTGGTCTACTGGCTCTCGTGGCGTAGTCAATAGCATGCTGAGCTTCTATGCCCAGGGTCGCGGGTTCAAACCTGGCCAAAGTCTTCGGATATTTTTAAAGCGTTAAATATTCTTCAGTATGCCTTCCTTCGGAGGGGGGGGGGGAAGTAAAGCGGCGGTCCCATGTCATAGATTTATGGTATGTAAAAAACCTTCCACTAACTAAACTTGTGTGAAGCTCAATTTCCAGGTTAGATTTCTTTGAAATGCTCTGTCAAACTTCCAAAGTTCACCACTAGGTGTCAGTGACATCTGGTGGCGAAAGGTGGAACTACATGATATTGAACGGAACTTGTAGCTCATCCCATGGGTGTCCACATTGAAGCAGCTACAGCCTCTGGCGAGCCGAACAGTTACTCGGACACTCCCGACACTAAAAGCCATACACTAAATAAATAAAATAAAAATTGGTCTTGTCAAACCCAGCGTTTCCCAATTGCAGTAGGGGCGTGGTGGCTCAGCGGTCTAGCTGTATGCCTCTCACCAAGGCGGTCCGGGTTCGATTCCCGGTCAATGCATGTGAGATTTTCGAAGTGAAATGCCATGTCCTGTGGTTCGGATTCCACGTAAAAAGAAGGTCCCGTGGCTCATGATCTCAAGATTAACGGTCACGTTAAACTACAAGCTTCCTTCCTTTTTTTTTTCCAATTGCAGTGCTGCATGCATGCGGACGGTAATATTCTGTGTGTCCCATAATTCACCAGGAAAATGGTGAACACAGCTGAAATTGTACTATTTGTGATCAACATTTCCAGAATTATTATTAGGCACTATAAAGATTATTAGAGTAGTATTTCTTCGCGAGTGATGAACCAGGATCTTTAGCCGTTATGTAGTGTTCACTTAACGACGGCAATTGTCATGGCTTATCGTTACTCATCAGCTACTGAAAGAGGCGCATTAGGTGTGTTCATCTGTTACAGAGACGTCATTTCACTGTATGGTACACAAAATAAAACCACAGGTCTTGTGTAACGAGCTCAGGGAGTGGAGAGAGAAACTATTGACTTACGAAGCGGAGGGAGATACTATTGGCAAATAGCCTATAAAGATAATAGCGTACAGCGCTCCCCAGCACCTCCTGTTGGTCCGAGTTGGAAACACACACCTGAAAGGATCAGCTGACTTATAACCAAACATTGTGAGACATATCGACCTGGAGATGATGTAATCATCAAATTGTTATGGTTGGTACTATGCCATTATTCACCAGTGTAGTGAATGCCAAAATCCCAGGATGACAATGGATCGATGTATCCGGAAGTACCCCGGCTAAAAATACTTACCGAATAAGCTGGCATATCACACACTGGAAACAACGAACACATATGTCTGGATTTTTATATTCCTAAATACTATGGTCCATCCTCAACAGGTTCAAACAACAGCAACAACCAATAGAGCTCAAAACTCTCATAAATCTCGGGCGTAGCGGGGAAACGGGAAATGGATAATAGATTCAAGCCGCTATATAATGACCATAGCATTTACTAACCTTCCACTATCTAAATAATAACGCAAAGTTTCTATAAAAATGAGTCAAGCATACGTAAAACACGTGCTTGTTGTTAATTCAATTATTAAACACATCATCGTTGCATATACAAATGTTTAACAACACAAATAAATATCATTTCACTTATATCTCCTGATATACTTGGTACAACACCGCTCTTGTCATAAAATGTCAATAAAGATTTGAAAATCTAAAAATTTGGCAACAACCTGCTGTGTCTTACATTTCAGGATCGAAATAAAAATCGTAATTAAATTTTAAAAATATCCCCCTAAATGTATTTAAATAGTGACGCCCTCTCACCATTTACAATTGCAATTTCTTACCCTACACATAGTGATCCTGAATCCTGCTCCTAATATACTTATTTAAATATTCGTTAAATAAAATCCTAATAACTGATAAACATGAATTATGTACATGTATATACAATTTAAGAACATTTTCTACCTAAATGTCTCTTTCTTATGTTTTCATAAATATCGTTTCGATTCTCACTAACTGATTTATGCCAATAACTGGGTTATCTGTCGTAATAAGGCTTAACATTCCGATCATTCAAGTTCAGATTGTCGTCTAATGAACTCCCTTTCTAATCTTACTGTTTGAAATAATAATAATAATAATAATAATATTTTTTTTTTTTTTTTTTTTTTTTTAGGGGAAGAAATGCATTTACGCACAGAGTGTCGGGCTCCTGCTACTGAGTAGCAGACTACCGACAAAAACTCCCCCTTTACTTCTGAACACTAGCCTGGAACCGTTTAGCACATTACTTCAGGCTAGTGTCATTTTATATTTGCCCGTAGGGCACTCTTCCGTAATGAATTATCTTCAGTGGCGATCCAGATCCGTCTTCTTTGTTCGGAGGATATCTTCAACAAAACTTGCTACAAGTTTCCAATGTTCTTCATTTTGTAGCATTACCGCAACAATATTGTCAGGAGATATCTCTACATCAATTTCATCTTGAAGAGACTGCCTACTTGGGACCCACCGTCCACAAGAGAAGAAGGTGTGATTAGCACTATCTACCTCATTAACACAGTAGATACAATCTGGTGAATCCACTTTCCCCATCTTCTTAAGATAAGAACTGAAGTATCCATGGCCTGTCAAGAACTGAGTGAGATAAGAACCAACCTCACCATAATAATAATAATAATAATAATAATAATAATAATAATAATAATAATATACTCTTTTGATACAATAACCGGGAACACTGCCTATGTATGGTACAACCTGTACCTCCCATATGTTTCACAGCTGATCGTAGCGCAAAAAGCAAAGCGTTAGGATCTTATCCCTCCTTTACAAAATATTCTTCATTCACTTACTAACATAATACTGTCTCCTTTCACAGTAACACAACTCTTAGGCTTTCAAATAAAACCAACAACACATTATTAGCCTTCATCGTTCTTATTACTCGCTGACGTAGCCTTCACATAACATGACTGCATTATCATAACACAGATTAACATTCTCCCCATACAGGAGTGTGACATCATTCATCAATTCTCCAATAAAATACTTGCTGGGGAAAAGTCGCACGGAATAACTACAGTACTCCTTACTATGCCGACTTTAAAAGTAACAACTACAGTTGAAACTGTTGCACACCCCTCCAATCTTACTGCGCAGTTTCTCAATTACAATAAAGCTGATTCAGTTAACATTCAACCTCTATTTAAAAAGTTCCTAGTGATTCACTGGCATTGGTAATAATTATGATATGCTTCCCAAAGCAATTACATTCACTTGAGCATCACGGCTCCCTCCTTCCAATGTCCATCACACGATGTGACATTCCTGAGAGATCTCTGTCTCAAAAAAGTGACAGTCAGTCTGAAAGACTAGACTTTGTATCATTTTAAATGCTACAAATGCTGAAAAATGCTAGAAAGCCTGGAGGCTTCGAGCGAACTTTACCTTGTTTCAAATTACTCGCGAACGTCAAGTGCAAACCAAGGTCAAGCGCGCGGAGGGAGATGGCTGGATGGCGTGCCCCTTCCATCCAGTCTAAACACACTTTCAGTGCGCGATGTATTGAAGATAGAGATATGCTGTACCGGGCTTTTTTGTAGAACATTTCAAGCTGACCAATTATTACGCTCATAGTATATTGATATTATTAACGGTTTGCCCAGCGTCAGCTTAAGAAACGCATGGACGCCAAGTTTGTTTTCGACTTTTTCAATGAAATCGTTACTGATTGGCTTCCTTTGATCATACATAAATTATTTCTATAGAATCTTTCCTCGAGATATCCTTTACAGAATGGTGAAAACCGCATCAAAATCTATCCAGTAGTTCTCGAGATTACCCGTGACATCCAAGAATCGGGGAGAGATTGTCGGGGAACACATGCCCCAAGCGGTACTATGACCTCACACACCTGAGTGCATTCTTGGTACATTTCGTCCTGTCATCGTAACGTAACGCCAGACCCCAGCGTAACGACGAAGTGGACAAGATCATTTAAAATTATAAAACACTAAAGTAATGCCATCTCAAAAGCAAGACATAGACGCAGCCGCGCTATCCCTGGAAAAAACTATCAAATCAGCACTTGTGTATAAGCCGGAAAGAAGATCGCGAATTTGGTTCGACAAAGAATGCTATCTGAGGAGAAAAAGAGTCATCGAGGCCATGCATGTTGCAAAATTTACTATGGACCAGGAGGCATTACTACAATACAGCATCATAAAGAAGGATTACAAAAGACTACTATCGGTAAAACGTAAGGAACATTTGGAAAGAGAGGCGATAAGAATAGTAGAGGAAGCCATCAATGACCCATTTGTAGCATTGAACCATAGAAAAACACATGGCTTTGGAAAAATAGAAATGGCTGAATGGGAAAAACACTTCCGGAACATATTAAATGTAGACGGAGATGTCAGCAATCTTGAACCAACTAAAATGGGAACATACCAAAATGAAACCAACCCGTTCATATCGGAGGAGGTAGAAGAAGCTATCATGTCACTCAAAAACAATAAGGCCATAGGACCTGACGGGATTTGTAACGAACACGTGAAAGACTCAACAGAGATGTTGCTTCCGGCAATCTCAGACTTAATGAACCTCTGTCTACATGAATGTGGCATCCCCACAGCATGGAGAATCTCAACTATTAAAGTGCTGTTCAAGGGTAAAGGCGATCAATCAGACCCAAACTCCTACAGAGGGATCGCTATCGAAAAGAACATGATGAAGATGCTGACAAAACTCCTCGCTAAAAGGATCACAGAAGCAGTAGACCATAAACTCCTAGAGGAACAGTTTGGATTCCGCAAAGGACGAAGCACTCTCCACGCCATTAACAACCTACTCAATGACATTGAAGAAACCCTGAGACATCCTAGTGGCAAATTTCACGTAGTGTTTGTCGATTACGCGAAAGCCTTCGACTCGTTAAGCAGGTCGCTAATAATTGCGAAACTGGTAGCCATAATGGGCGAAAACAACAAGCTCACGACACTGATAAGCAACATTCTGACCACAAATTATATTCAAATTGATGACCGTGTCGCAACTTCGAATTTGATAACACAAACCAACGGTGTATTGCAAGGAGACCCACTTAGCCCTCTACTGTTCAACATTGCAACGTACGATGTGGTGACGGCAACTACGCTAGGAACGGAAAATGTTAAAATATACCTATGCGCTGACGATATGGTCATTGGTTCGAGTTCCGTACATGAAGTGCAAAAAGCCATAACAAATCTCGACATTTGGGCAAAGGATAACAAGATGAAAATTAACACAGAGAAAACAGTAAAAATGACGTTTCGGAAAGGTGGCAGAGAGGCCTCGGGAGACAGGATATACCTAGGATTGAATCCCCTCAAGACAGTAAATACATTCACATACTTAGGATTGACAATGCAAACAACAGCTAGAGCCTACAGAGTCCACATCAAGTCTCGTGCAACGGCGGCAACTAAAGCCATATATGACATTAAATCACTCACGAAGCTCTCTTTGGGAACTGCTATGAGATTATTTGACGCGAAAATAGCGCCCATCGCCACATACGGGATAGAAATCATCTGGGAGAAACTAACCCTGGTTGACTTGAGGACGCTCGAGGCAGTGAAGTCGCACTTCCTAAAAGCAACCCTGGGATTATCAAAATATGCAAAATCTAGACTAGTGTACGAACTTGCCAAGGAGAACTTCTTCATTGAGGACCTACGGACGAAGAGAGGACTACCATCTACGGACGACTGGAAAAGACTAATGCATGAGAGAGTGAAGAAGCGAGATGAAATCTGGCTCGAATTTTACATAACGGAAGCTATGACGAATAGGGTATGGACTGGCACTAATCAAGACCTACGACACTTCGTTAACTCGATGGCGGTACATGGGTACCACCATAAACTGTGCGTCACCGAGTACTTTCATGACATAGACGTATCCTGTACTTGTAAATTATGTGGTAAACAATGTAGTCAGTACCACATAATCACATGTAAGAACCAGGGTCCTTCCATTGTGAAATTTTGTGAAGGTGGAAGGTGAAAACACTAATGTATATTCACATTTATTAACCCCATGCACAATTTGTGCTCTGTATTTTCAATAATAAAAGCATTTGTCACAGCAGCGTGAACTACTTCCATTAATTATTGAAATAATTGTTCAAATATATCCTTATTATTATTATTTATATAATTGTATGGTGAATTATATACAAAATGTACATTATACAACATTATCCACATTCTACAACCAAGTTATGACACTTGGAGTGGCATGAAAGAGTTCAGCAGGGTTCCCAGGGAACGAGAACAGAGGGCAGCGTCGGAGCAGATGATCCATTGTCTGCTCCTCTTGATCACAGTCGCACATTGCTGAATTGGTCCAGCCCTATCTGTGTTGAAAGAATTTACAGCAGCCATGGCCGGTTCTGAATCTGTTAAGACGGCACCACAGTTTCCTTGGGAGGTCAGAACCTTTCAGTTCCTTCGTAGGATCAAGAGAATGGGCACTTGTCCCCGCTGTTTTAGTTGACCACTCGTTTCTCCAACTTTGGTTTAAATTAAACCCATCCACATATAGTATTTCTGCAGGAACACATGTTGGCCTCCTAGACCGTAGTCGCTGTTGAGAGGGATGGCGAAATTCATGGTATAGTGGTAAAGTAGGTGAAACCCTGATCTTCTTAGCCGTTCTCAACAATGCTTGTTTCCTTCTTAGGTGTGGTGGAGGAATGTGGCTCAGCACAGGCAGCCAATGGCAAGGCGTTGACTTAATAGTACCAGTGATGCATCGCATTGTATCATTTAATCTTGAGTCTACTTTATGCACATGTGCACTTTCCAACCACACGGGTGCACAGTATTCTGCTGTTGAATAGACAAGGCTAATGGCAGTTAGGCGTAAGCAGTCGGCAGAGGCTCCCCAGGAAGTACCACTAAGTTTATGTAGGATGTTGTTCACGTCCGTAGGTGTAACCTATAACTCGAACACGTGACCCCTGGGTGGTGCTAAACGAGCAACAATATTAGGTGAACTATACATTTAATGCCAAGAATATATCCTTTATATCACGCTATGACAATAGTCGTGTATATTTCCTAAGTTTTCATTACATTTAAAACAATTCCATATTGTTATTCGAGATAATCATTCATCTGACTTCGGTATCACAACTAACTTTCAATCAGAGCTAAGATCGCTCATAAATAAAATCCAAGAAATCAAACTTCCCATTAAAGAAATAAAATACTATCAGGGTTATACACAGTGGAGGATAAAACATCTTTCTGGACATCATTTCTACAATATTTATTCATTATTACACAAGGAATTTCGGCTAGTTTAAGTTGTTTTGTACTTGGTTGCTCACTTCCTAAGTGTTACCGAAGCTCTTATAGTTCGTTTGGGCTACATATCGTGTTACCACTTAAATTTCGTGTCAGAGCCGGTAACCAAACCCGGATCTCTTGAGTGTTATCCTATAGGATAAGCCCAATGTTTAATATTCAGGAAGGTCATCATTTTACAAACAGCCTCTGCTGAGCATTAATCGACATAAGCACACTAGACGATTCTAGTTTGCGGTGAAACAACCGATGAATAAATAATAATATTGGAAAGTAGAAGCCATCCTGAATCTGCATGTCTTGCATGACTATCAAAGGAGTTACATTATTTAAATGACTCATGGTGGTTCCGTATTTATATGTTAGAATAGTTATTAACAAGAAATGAACATCCACCTGAATCAATACTATACAGATACAATTAATTATTTAACTTGTTTTCAGTTTCAGTACATGTTTCGAGGATTAATTATATTTTATCCCCTTCATCAGCTGTTGAAAAAACAAAAACAAAGCGTAGCACAGTAATAAGACATGTATTTAAAACCTAATATGGTGCACCATATAATTTAGGGTATAGGAACAGAATAAAATGAAAGGAATAGATGGTGGCGGTGATCAGCTGCTCATGAAAAATAGTAGTTCCTTGAAATGGTAGATATGTAACACCAATGCTTCACCAATCCGTGTAGCTCTATAACCAATAGACAAATCACTTTCTAAATGTAACGTTGTCCTAACCTCATACACCATATGTTTTAAACTAACCTATGATCACTTTCCATCACGTCGGGTTTCTTAAAGCCGCTTTGTTTTGAAAATTCTATATTTGGATCTTTAAACATACAGGCTCTTCATTGGTTATAGAGCTACACGGTTTGGTGAAGTATTGGTGTTACAAATCTACAATTTCAAGGAACTACCATTTGTCATGAACAGCCGATCACCGCCACCATCTGTTTCTCTTCATTTTATTCTTTCTTATACCCTAAATTTTATGGTGCACCATATTAGGTTTTAAACACGTATATTATTACTGTGCTACGCTTTGTTTC
Source organism: Meconema thalassinum (assembly GCA_946902985.2). Classification (NCBI taxonomy): domain Eukaryota; kingdom Metazoa; phylum Arthropoda; class Insecta; order Orthoptera; family Tettigoniidae; genus Meconema; species Meconema thalassinum. The sequence continues at coordinate 213,578,020 of OX336388.2, read as the reverse complement.
TTGTTTTTTCAACAGTTGATGAAGGGGATAAAATATAATTAATCCTCGAAACATGTACTGAAACTGAAAACAAGTTAAATAATTAATTTTATCTATATAGTATTGATTCAGGCGGATGTTCATTTCTTGTTAATAACTATCAAAGGAATGCCACTACAATCTACAAATATATACAGGGGGTTTAAAAAGCATAGTGCTCTTCTAGCAGGATAACACAAACTATCCTCAATTTTAAAATGCCTGTCAAAAGGAATTCTCTGAGAATTACCTTGTGGACAGTAGATGACATAGTATATTTCGAATTGGCAACTCAAACTATCCCTTGGGGCGCTGCGGTTGGTCCAACAAGGTCGGGATAAGTAGGATATAAAGAATAAGAATACATAACTGCTGTTATAATCCGTGTGAATGCTGTATTATCAAACATCGCTTGTCTGCTCGGATTTGTTTTTGTGCCAAGTGAAAATCCACTGATGAGGGCAGCCTAATTCGACATCAAGAATATTGAGTTATAACGCGATATTTTCATTTCATATAAAAGTAACTCGATTTTACTTCTATTATAATGCCAAGTTATAAGGAGGTGTGGGGAATAATAACTGCGATCGCCCTCCCAAGATTCTGTCTGCCGCCACTGCATTATAAGGCAGGTACGTTGCTTCGGTTCAATGAACTGTGAAGAGGCCTCGACATCATAGCATGGAAATAGTGGATGTTGATTGCATTCATCAGAATCACATTTGGATCACGAGCATTAGACTTTTTCATTTCGCACCCAAACAAGAAATAACACTCTCCAAGATTCCTAAGAGAGTAGGCTACCTAGTTTTAAAGAACTCATTAAGAGCTTTCTCTACGTCAGCTTCGTTTTTATCTGATCCATCTCGTTTCCTCTTGTAGTTCCTCACCATTTTACATAGGCCTAAATAACTAAAATTATCATTTAGAACAAGGTTTTGTTGTAACGGACCATGTAAGTGTTCAAACCTGTCCCTTAATGCAAAACTTTGACTTAATTATCATCAAAATTATGGGTTATGATCTCCAATGAAAACAAATATGTCAAAATACAAGCAAAGGGTGGTACTTAGTTGAGGTACAATTAGAAAGGCAGTGCTTCCCTTGATATGTCTTGTGATTCATTACAGATAGATTGGCGAAATTTTTGATTTTAGCTTCAAAGACTGTTGATCGACACAACCTCAACAACAACAAGCAATACTGGTGGGAAACAGATTACTGTCTTGGAATACATGATAACCAACATAAAAAAACTAAAATAACTTTCAGATTATCTAAAACTATAAGATTCCATGACTGTTTAAATCGACCCCACGTTCAAATATATATTGGGTCAGAATATCTAGTCTGAGATTCAGATTTGAAATGTCTCCAAGTTTAACATTGCATAAATGAGATTCTATTGACGCTGGATATTGACCCAAAGCTTCAATAAGCAGATCCACGTGATGAGACAGGCCAGCAGCACAGGTTTTCGGATAAACATGAGCGACTCGTTCTAAAAATAGAATACAATAAAATATTAATTGCCGCATGCAGCAAATAAAATAAAAATTGGAGTATGACACGGCACGAGGCGATTGCTGCTTTCTGGTCACATGACCCGATCGCGATATTAACAATATAACGAGGTCGGTAATTAGGGAAAAATTATTGTTACAGAAGTACCAGAAGAAATATGATTACACATAGAATAGAGGAAATTTCCAGACGAAAATTATTACGAATTTGGAATGTTAAGATTGGAAGTATTTGTGAAAATATGACGATATCACGAAGCGTGAGCGCCAAATTTCTTTCGTGAGGAAATGCGCCATTTCAGGAGAGGGTTTTTAATCTGGTTCTTTGAAGGGGTTAGACGTATTGTTAAATTCGAGTCCAGGCACGGTCGTGTGAGATTATAGTTGACGGCGGATGCGAGTGCACCAGCAGTCAAGGTTTTGAGGAAAGGCGCACTACGAATTTGTGGACTTGTAAAATGATCAACTCTGTGAAGTATAACATTAATCCAGTCGAGGACTTAGACATTTTACCACTAGCGTGAATCTACTATGAAGACCGTGTGAGATTGTTGAACTTTGTAAATTGAGTTCATATTTTAATTGAGTATTTGAACTATTTGGAAGGTGAAATAATACGAAAATGCTACGTAAATATAACATTTTTTCTACGAGGGATGTTCAATAAAATATCTCAGTAATATTGTAACGCCGATGGTTTCGTTACTGAGGAACTTAAATAATTTCTACTAGATTGCATACGCTTTTGCACACTTCTAAGTGAAATATTACGAACATTTCGACGGAGATTTCGAGAAATTCCAGTCAAGAATTTTTCATAATTCTTCGTGGGTGAAATTCATTTCTGCAATGATTGAAATTGTTTTCGATATTGAATGGAATTGGAAATGACCGAGTAGACATGCAACAGGGAACACTACAGTGAGAAAATGGAAATATCTACGTTAATCAGCTAACAGCAACTACGAGTATGGAAAGATCGGGAGTAGCTTAAAATTACTCAAAATTAGTCGAAATTCAAAAATAAAATTAATTAAAATTCTCTCGACAAATTTCAAATTCACAATGACTTCAAGAACAACTAGATGCAACAGCACGAAGGAAAAAGATGGTTTGAACAAGGGCGGACCCAGTTCACGATCCCAGTTCGTTTCTAGAACTAGGGCAACACGAGGGCGAGTTTAGTTCGAGTCCAGAACGAGGCAGCAGAGACGCAGTCCAGATGGCTGGAGAGAACGAGGCGATACCAGGAGGAGACATCAGAACGAGCACCGGTATATCATTCTGATATATTTATTCCATCAGCTGTTGAAGACCTCGAAAGGTAGAACAGAATCCTTTATGTATAATTTTGTAGAAAATTAAGAATTTCCTTGAGATACATTTTCAATGTTTTTATTAATTTGTCGATTTGAATATTTAGTCAGCAATTCATCTAGGTTTGTGCCGTGTCTTGTGTGGGGTTTCACCTAAGACACTTGGCTGGCTCATCGGCGGGCTCTTTGTGTCCCCGCCTGGACCCCCACAGGAGTAACGAACTGCGCGCTACCTCCCTCTATATTACGTGCAACTGCACCACTTGACTGCGAGAACTAAAAGCTCAAGCAGCCTGAACCTCCCTATGAATGCTTCCAAAAAGATGGTATATTGGCTTTCACGGCCGGTGAATTAAAACTCAGCAATTCTTCTAAGTATGTGCCGTGTCTTGTGTGGGGTTTCGCCTAGGACAACAAGCTGGCTCATCGGCGGGCTCTTGGTGTCCCCGCCCAGACCCCCACAGGAGTAACGAACTGCGCGCTACCTTCCTTTATATTAGGTGCAACTGCACCACTCGATTGCGAGAAGTAAAAGCTCAAGCATCCTGAACCTCCCTATGAAGGCTTCCAAAAAGATGGTATATTGGCTTTCACGGCCGGTGAATTAAAACACAGCAATTCTTCTAGGTTTGTGCCGTGTCATTTGAGGGGTTTCGCCTAGGACACCAAGCTGGCTCATCCGCGGGCTCTTAGTGTTCCCGCCCGGAGCCCCACAGGAGTAACGAACTGCGCGCTACCTCCCTTTATATTAGGTGCAACTGCACCACTTGACTGAGAGAACTAAAAGCTCAAGCAGCCTGAACTCCCTATGAAGGCCTCCAAAAAGATGGTATATTGGCTCTCACGGCCGGTGAACAAAGGGAAGACATACCTAGAAGAATTGTTGAGTTTTAATTCACCGGCCGTGAAAGCCAATATACCATCTTTTTGAATATTTAGTATTTGGATTTCGTAAATAGTTTTAAATTTAGATTTGAATTTTATTCTTCAACGAGTGAGATTTTATTGTGGTGGATATTAGCGTAAATTTAGTTTTTGTATGCGATTAGATATTCCGTTAATATTTTGAAGGGAGATGTGCTTAACTCCACTGTATTTTTGTAGGAAGTAGGAATTAGATAGTTTCCTTATATGTGTGCAAGACTTGCTTTTATATTGGTTCTTATTTGAACATTAAAGTAATGTGAGATAGACATTGTATAACAGGACAATATTATGATTGTCAATTTTTAAACGAAAAAAAAATGAGATTTCTGGTGTATCAGACGATAACAGCTGATCACTTAATATTACGCAGAAGTCAATTTGAAATGTGGTAGAAACTCAATAAAGGTTTTGTTAAATACTGAAACGAATTGTAAGGACTATACTTGTTCAAATGGAACATTTAAAGCATTTTGAGTAGGAAATGCAGATTGCATTAGAATGTGGAGAGAGAATTTAAGCATTGTTGATTACAACAATTATGAACGACAAGCAGGGAGGACAAAATTGTATTATTATTAACTTGTAACGATGAATGTTGTGGATTTGTAATTCCTTGAAGTACTGCAAGTATGTGATACATGTCTTACATAGGAGATAGTCTGCAGATAATTTTTGGAAGAACGCATTGTTTTACTAATGGAGCATGAAAGAAGGTATTTTGTATTGGAAAGTGGATTCCAATCGATCATGTTGACGATGGGAATATTTGTAACAGAGTTAATAAGTGGATTTTTTTAAATTTTAGTGCCCGCTTAAAGTAAAAGCAATATTTTGGGAACTGAATCATGCGGAGATGTTCAAAGCCTATGTGAAGATTTATTCCACATGTGTCTGTATTACAATATATGAGAAAGCTGTATAAGCTAAAGATGCGTTAAATTGATGTTTAAAGGCGACTATAGAAGGTCATGTATCGTCGAAAAACGCACGAACTAGGAAATTGCGTTGAAGCAATATATCATCGTTATTATTTTATTTAACCTGAGATAGATTATTTAAGCACGAGCTAGGCTTTGTTGAACGGCCACGATTAACACTATTACGGCAAATACAAGCAAGGTAATTTGAGTAGGTGGTTCTCGTTTTTCATAAATTCCTGTTTTTTATTTCTTCAAAAAGTTCAAAGACGAGTTATGGCAGTGAAACTCGCAGACAGACAGACAGACAATGCTACGAATTAGATATTGTAAAAATGTTGTAGATAAATAGTAAAGAGTTAAAACAGATTTGAAACGATGACAACTGATCGTTATCCAATCCACATGCGTGTAAATACTTTTATAGAGATAGAATGGAGTTTTGTGATGTATAGAGTAATATAAGTAATTGTAGTTTATTTACTTTTGATGAACCGAACTTCTGGTATTATTTTAATTTAGGGGTTTCATTTCATTTATAAACTCCGAGCGTATTTTGGAAATGCAGATGGCATTCAGAAGAGTGGATTCTTAATATTTATTTTATTTTAATAGTAAAGTTAAATGTTTAATTCATCCAATTATTTAATTTTGTCGTTTTTTGAGGACGACGGTGTCGGTATTTAAATTAGTATTTGTAATGTTTTATATTAATACATATTTCATAGGACACGCGAGTTTCGTCTATCCGCCGTTTTATAGATGTCGTAAGCAGATAGTGAAATCCGTCATTCCATGAAGATCCTAGGCACTTCATGAAAAGCCGGCATATGATATAAAATGAGATAGTTACACTATCTGACGCGTGGTTTCGTGAAATGACTAAATTTAGCCGTCACATAGTGTAATTCATTTCTACACTATCTGACGGAAAGTCCCGCCCGTCACTTCATGAAGAAGCGGTAGCGTTGTCCTCGTGGTGAGATAAGTGCGCTTTCCAAGAATAAATAGTGGCAATATACGAAATGGAAGATACCGTGGAAGTACAGAGGCAGTTGTTTCATCAGAAAGTTAATATGTATTATGAAAAAAAAACACTCATAAAAAACCTTGGTCTCAAGAAGAAATGGATAAGGTAAGAAAGACTTGTTTGGTATATTTTAGGTTATGTCACTTGTAGCCTGCCTGTTTTAATCATTTACAAGTGTTATATTCATCTCATTTGGATGAGCATGATACTGGTGGCTGATTAACAGAGAATTAATGGGTTTTTATGCAAATATCAGTAGCATCACAAGTCCGAGAATGAACGGCATATGTCCAGACGAAATATTACACGTTCTGTTACATGGGGTTAGTTAAAAGGCGGGATGTCAATAGAACAATGCGATGTTTATATTAATGACATTATTAGAAATTTTTAGGACATAGCCTACACAATAGTCAGCTTATTTCGTGTTTCTGTAGTCTTACCGCAATGAAGAAATCAGGGCTGTACCCAGAAAATAATTTCGGGAGGGTTTCTGTATTTAATTTTTTTCAGTCTGCAAATTTTAATATATTTGTAGTTGTTTTATTGTTGTAAAAACGGGCTAGGTACATCTTGGTCATCAGCCCAGTATACTAGGTGTATGTTGTCTGATAACGTCATCAGCCCAGCATATTAGGGTGTACAGTATGTTGTCTGATAAGATCATCAGCCCAGCATGGGTGTACAGTATGTTGTCTGATAAGGTCATCAGCCCAGTACATTAGGGTGTACAGTATGTTGTCTGATAAGGCCATCAGCCCAGTACATTAGGGTGCACAGTATGTTGTCTGATAAGGTCATCAGCCCAGTACATTAGGGTGTACAATATGTTGTCTGATAAGGTCATCAGCCCAGTATAACGTGTTTTTCGAGGGGATTTTACGCCACTGGCATAAGTCAGTAGGAAGCCATTCCATATTTATTTACGCGGCAAATTGTTCAGCCAAGAGAAGTTTTCATGTAACTTATTATTATTATTATTAACTTAATATTATTATTAAGGTATTTTTGGAGCATTTTTTATAAAATGATAAGCATACAGATAGGTTTTCTATGTCATAGAAAACACTATCAAGCAAATTATTACGAACAACATTATCATAGAAAATTATATGATTACGGAATTTTACAGAGTTTTGTCAGTTAGGGTATTGTGAGAGAGATGAGTCACGGGAAATTCGGCTACAGGCGTATTCTTGTCAAGAAGCATGACGCAAGCTGGGTTGCAGCGTCAAGAAAAGGCGAAATGGTCTGGAACGGTAATCGACATCATCTTCGCGCCGAGTGTAATGACCCTGAGGAGGGGAGTAGCGCGTGATGGCTCAGTCAATCAAAGGAGAGCGGGCGAGAAGAAGCCGGGTCCAGAGAGGGGAGGCGACAAGTGCATATATGGTTTGCGTGCCGTGGAGGCAAGGAAGATCTTTGTAAAACTTAACCAGTGTGGTTGCACGTGTTTGGGTTCCGATGTTCGGACCATAAAGTTATCATATTTACAAGTACCTCATCAACTAACGAAGAAGATGACGACGTCCAGGAGACTGTGGGAAGCTCTCTTCAACATCCAGTACGAGGGAAATGCTACGGCAATTTCCAGTGGTAAGCGCGAATGACTCAGAACTACGTAATCTCTCGTCTCTTTGTTTTATATTCAGTATTTCAGTAACTTCATAGCTTGGGAATAAGAGTAAAATCAGTAATTTATTCGACTCCGTTTTCACGTTATTCTCTAGCGATAATATTCAAATCGCAACGCTCCAATTTCAATGTAAACTTATTATTATTATTATTAATTTTGCCATACTTGTTTATATAATAAATTCATTTCTTTTAACCATGCAATCTTTGCTTTCAGTAGGTAGCATTAGATATAGACCAAATTCCTTCTCCTGATATAATTGTTAGTTGGGTTAATGATCAAATCATACCACGATCTGAGTGAAAAGATTCTTGGAGGTGTTCTACCAGAGCTAGGTGTTGTTAAATATAAATTTAGATTTCAACATAGCGTTGAGGTCTTGGCGCCCATTCAAACAACATATCTTAGTCAGAGTAAATATTTCAAAGTGCAAGGCAGGGCTAGTAAAAGCGTTACACTTGTACATCCAACAGTGAGGGCTAGTAGAAACGTTTCACCAGTACATTAGGGTGTACAGTATGTTGTCTGATAAGGTCATCAGCCCATTAGGGTGTACAGTATGTTGCCTGATAAGGTCATCAGCCTAGTACAATAGGGTGCACAGGGTGAAACATATGTCTAGAAAATGACAGCATTTCCAGCAACTATGAAATTCATGTAAGTAATGATGATTATTACATACGTTAAAAAGTGCAAATGCGTTGAACTACTGTAGTTGGGCGTTACACTGCGGGCAGCGGCAGTACCTTGCTCGAAGTGCTACTACACACAGTGGCCCATCCGACAAGTGGCCTCTGCGAGGCTCTGTCAATTAGAGAAGGACTTCACTGTATAAATACTGCTGTGTTAACTAAATACCGTACATAATGCATCATGGTCGACGAAGCTTTATTTGACACACTTCAGGTACTCAGCATGAATTTCCTTTCACAGTCAGTTGCTCAACATTTCTTGCTGACCTAGCTATGGATCATCTGGTAGAGTGGTCTCACACAACTTTGCATTAAGCAAATAACCCCTTTTTTATGCAGCCAGTGGCCATTTATTTTATTTTCAGGACGGTTCAGGAAAAGGATTTTGGAAGGAAATCGGCCGTGAACCTATTGAAAAAACCGTCCTGGCATTTGCCTGGTGGTGAAAATGGGAAACCACGAAAAGCATTTTCAGGACAGCTTTCCCGATGCCAGAGAGACAGGAGGTAGCGCGTTATCGCTCTCGACCACCGCGGGCAATAAGCAAAGACCTTATGACTCACCTTCAGACAAAGAAGTGAAGCCGTTACCATCTTTACAACCAACAGAAATCCGTCGACAAAGATTTTACAGTACACCTGGAACTGCGGGCTATGGGACGGGCTATTGGGCAGGGTGACTTGGTATTCCTGTTAGTAAGATGGAGACAGGCGTCACGTTTTGATTGATTTATATTTTCATAATTTTTTCATATATATTTAATGCTTTATTTAACAATACTAAGGTACAGGCATAAGTTCAATTACGTTCCTTCTTGACATTTTAATTTCAAAAATACAAAATACATCAATGAGGAAAATGAAGAGAGAGAAAGAGATAAAAAGAAAGGGTACACATTTTAGGAAATAAAGAGAAACCACAAAATAAATTATGAAAATGTACATTAAGAAAAAGTATATTGCATAAATTGGCAAAAATATAAGCTTCTACAAAAAGAAGAAAGTGTACCTAGTATTCCACGATTTGGTTTTCAGTCTTACGTGGAAATTAATTACGAACATCATAATAAACGATCATCAATTTATTTCTCGGAAAAATTCGTGTATGACACAGAAAAATAATGTACAACTCCACTGCGGCAGTCATTTAATTCTGATTAGAAAAGGATTAATGCAGGTCTACAAATAGAAAAAAATAAACATATACAGAAGAAAAAACAAGAGAAAAGCTTACCCAGTGTTCCAGGATTAGATTTTAGGTTGTACGTGGAAATTGATTTCGAACGCCATAGTTAACAAGCATTAATTTATTTCTTGGAATAGAACAATTAAAGGAATTAATGTACGGCTTCGTCGCGTCAGTCATTTCATGAAGAGCCGAATCAAAATATGCCGGATCTTCATGAAGTGCCCCGGCTGATAATGTAAAATGATTTCTTACACCATCTGCCTAAGGCAGCCCGTCACTTCATGAAGAAACGCGTCAGAATGTGTAACTATCCCATTTTACATCATATGCCGGCTTTTCATGAAGTGCCTAGGATCTTCATGAAATGTCGGATTTCACTATCTGACTATGACATAGACACCATGCGTTATTGATGCCTAATAATTATGGTGAGGTCATGCTATGGAATTAAGGACAGGCGCCCAATTTATCCCATTTCCCCCGAGAAGCGCGGGTCTCTCACTCTACCATTGATGAATAAAGTCCTAATTCCGTAGTGTAACGTCTTTGTCTTATGTCTCCCGACTTATCCCATGTACCAGGCATTTCCTTCGGTGGTTTACCTAGCTGGGGCCAGGAAGAAGCTGCGATCCGCCCATCTGGATACTGGTAGGCTAAGTGGTTTTAAAAGGGCACAATATGAATATATGCATCGTTGAGGAACTCGATACCAAATGAAGGAAATAAAGAAGAACAGGAAATATTTCATGTGAAATATGAGAATATACCGGTATTGAACATATTGAAATATTATATCAGTTTGCCACCTTACGGGATCGCTAGTAAATCCTTCAAGTGCCACATTTGTCGTCAGATTATCAATGTATGTTTGACATTTCACCTTTCCGCTATGACAAATAGCCTAATTAGAAATAATATTAATCAACATGATAATAATAATAATGATAATTTGAGTAATCTGATGCGGAGCACAAACAAATCAGCCAAATCCTGACACAAATGCTTTGGTTAGTGCCAACAAGCAAACTGCTAAATTTACTCTGTTAGAAGGAATTTAGTTTTCGTTTGTTGGTATAATACCTGGCCTTTACAGGGCTCTGCAATCTCCCTATTGGCTGTCGTCCGCCTGCTTTAGACTATGGAGCCTGGTATCCAGACACAGAAGATGCTACCGCTGGAAGTCGTACGATTATTATTCTGTGGTTTCCAGAACAAATGATAAAGTCTAACACGTCACTCATTCAACATGGTTAATAATTGCAAACATTTCTCGCTGCGTGACAAATGTTAATTACACCATACACCCCTCCACCCACTGTATCAGATATATGCAAAAAATGACTGAAGGAATGGCTTCAAATTTTAGATGGGTGTCTACCTCATCCTCTATCGGGATATCCGCATCAGCGGTAGTTTGTCCAGCTGAACCTTTTTATCTGCTGAGCAGGCGTCGGGAAAGGCACCCGGCCGTCCTTTTGCCTTTTCTCCGAACGTATATAAATCTGAATGTGTGTTGAATACACTCTACCCATCAGTTGGTGGATTTTGGTCGAAAATATCCAGGCTAACTCACCTTCCTTTCCGACATGACTAACACATCTTAATATATAAATGCACTCTGTGAGCGGTCCTGAGGGCATTTAAGTCGTGCCCTGTGTCAAGGTGATGATAACTTAATGTATACATAAAAGCATGTACTACTGTATCCCTCGGGAGATCGCCTATGTGGTGTTAACACCGATCTTGCAACTACTTATGTTGCAAGACTGTGCTAAGATTGCTCAAACTTTCAGTTGTCTTTCGTATTCTCAAACAGCTCTCACCGCTACTGGAATGCGCTAGTATGGACACGCTACCAGTAATATTTGAATTATGACGCAGTTGTCTGCACATTTCAAGTCAAAAACGTATTTGCTAACAATAATCTACCTGTACAGAGACGCTTCAAAATAGAAAGATATCATCCTACACTAATCTAATATCTGCTTTTCATATATCAATCATAAAACCGTGTTTCTTGCTACGAAATGTCGGAGAATATGCAAATGTGTTTGTCCTGAATTCCTTTGTGAGTATAAAAATAAAAACAGCCTTGAAGCCATTCTACAGTGTTGCCATATTAACAATTAATATTGTATCTTTAGTCGGTCATCATAAAATAAATACAGCCTTGAAGCCATTCTTCAGTGTTGCCACATTAGCAATTAATATTGTGTTCTTCAGTCGGTCAGCATAAGATTCATTACAAGTACTGGAATGTGGGAAAAAACTAAAATAAATTACAAAGGATTAAGATTTATATATATTATTGAGGACTATTGAAGAAGAAAACTCAGGGATGACATGTTTTTGACCGTTAAGGGAGCATCATCAGATCCAAACATACAAGAAAAATAGCTCTACAAAACACCATCAAACCTGCCGTGACTGCCCTCTGAAAACAAAATACAAGAAAACCCGTTAGGAAACGTAGTGAGTGTGGTAACTATTACTAAAACATATTAAGGCATTCAGCTGAAAAAAGAACAATTTATATTAATTTCGCAAAACATAGATATGACTATACCATCAACAAAAATAGTAATGCTCCCCCAAACTAATCTATCTTCGTAGATTATGGATTCTCGCCGCTATGGATTAGCCTATATCGGCCGAGGGAGCATCTGATAAAATGTCACTGGCCGATCTATGTAAATTTGTTTGTTTTATTTCCAGACACACAGCGATTTAACTATTGTAACGAAGAAAACGCGGGAACCATTCCTTCTCAGATAATCTCGATAAGTTTAAGTTTCATGAATAACTGTATTTATAACAGATATTCTTTGAACATGCTGCAGTCAACTGACTTCCCTTGTGTGTTATCTTCCGTTGTAAATGATCTTGCCTGGAGCTTATTAATATACGTGGTGATAAATATGGCTAGCTCTTTCAGCGAAGGGGATATAAATACAGTTTTAGTGCTAAGTGAAGTGTGTGAGAGTGAATATTCTACTGATGGCGCCGGCTTTGATTTTACTGACGAAAATCCACCTAATGCCGGAGGACTGTAAACGTATATCATTGTAGAAATTGATCGTACTCAATACCTATTTGATAGAATTACTCTATGCTTGGGATATTTATAAACAATTAAATAAATAGTAACATTTTATCACAAAAGATACTATTTAGATTGTGTAGGCTGACAAAATTATATTAAGATTTGCAATTATTTTCTTTCTCGCAGGATTATTTTTGCAGATTTAATTAATACCCATTGAATGAAATTGTAACTATTTAGCTTCTAGTTCGTGAATAATTTGTTTACCTGCTAGAGAAAAAAATACCCACACACTATCTTGAAAAAATACATTTGGGAGTTAGTTTGTAATACTTGTAATTTCACTAAGCATGGCTTGGTAATTTTAGCATATTCACTTATTAATTGCTGGGCATCAAAAGGGATACGATGTCTCTCATCAAATCTTATCCCCTTTTGGTGTCAAGCAATTAATTAATGCATCTTCTCAATACATGAAAAAGATTTTTCACCGCTCAGGGTTAATAAGTGCACATTGAAAACCCCCCGATTGCTAGCAAAATTGGCTTCGCAAATGCTACATTCGAATAGTATCTATCGCTATGTGTTCTCCCTGGTGTCTTCAAAGGTTTTCTGTTAATAAATTTGGCTTTTGCAGCTATGGATTAACACATGTGCTTACAAATACCTTCCCTTCAAATATTCCTTATAAGTAAATTTGGCTTCGCATATGCTACACAGGCATGGGCACAGGTATATCTACAAATGTCCCAACAAATTTGGTTTGGCATATGGTACCTGGTCTTCTCACCACCGTGGGTTATCTTGTGTTTCTTCAAAACATATTTAGGCAAATCTCTTCTCCCCAATAGAGGTTAACATGTGTCTCTCCAAATAAGTTTTCTAACTAAATTTGGCTCCGCATGTGCTACACGAGTATAGCTTTTCACCAGTATGGGTTAACATGTGTGACTTGAAATAATCCTTTTCGCATGTGGTACACGAATACCGCTTGTCCCCGGTTTGATGATGATGATGATGATAATTGTTGTTTTAAGGGGCCTAACATCTAGGTTATCGGTTTGAGTTCACGTGCGTGTGTTTAAATTACCTTTGCGGGAAAATTTGGCCTCGCGTGTCCTACACGAGTATCACCAGTATGGGTTAACATGTGTGACTTCAAAGAATCCTTGCGGGCAAACATGGCTTCGCATGTGCCACACGAGTAACGCTTCTCACTAGAATGGGTTGAAATGTGTGACTTCAAATAATCCTGGCGGGCAAACATGGCTTCGCATGTGCTGCACGGATATCGCTTCTCAGCAGTATGGGTTAACATGTGTTTCTTCAAGACATGTTTGAATCCAAATTTGACTCCGCATGTTCCACAAGAAAATGGCTTCTCCCCAGTATGGGTTAACATGTGTGCCATCAAATGACCTTTCATTCTAAATTTGGTGCCGCATGTGAAACACGAGAAACGCTTCTCCCCAGTATGGGTTAACAGGTGTGTTGTCAAAACATTCTTATAGGCAAATTTTGCTCCGCATAAGCTACAGGAGTATGGCTTCTCCCCAGTATGGGTTATCATGTGTGTTTTCAAACTAGCTTTTTGACTAAATTTTGCTTCGCATGTTCTACAGGAGTAAGGCTTCTCCCCAGTATGGATTATCATGTGTGTTTTCAAATTAGCTTTCTGACTAAAGTTGGCTTGGCATGTGCTACACGAGTAACACCTCTCACCAGTATGGGTTATCATGTGCTTCTTCAAATCATATTTGAATCCAAATTTGACTCCGCATTTTCCACATGGAAATGGCTTCTCCCCACTATGGGTTAACATGTGTGCCTTCAAATGACCTTTCAGTTTGGTACCGCATATGCTACACGAGTAACGCTTCTCACCAGTATGGGTTAACAGGTTAGTAGTCAAATTATGTTGATTTGTCATATTTCTTTCAGATACAGTGCTGGTCTTCTGTCCTCTAGTGGTACATAAGGCGTATATCTTCCTTAAAGCAGGATCCGAAGTATCAGGACATCCCAGCCTGAAATCATTGGCATTAATACATTGAAGTGCGCTCAAAATTATGTTGAATTATCAAGAGAAATATGTATAAAATTTCAAAATCCAGAGGTCTAATTTATGAAATGATAACTGGACCAACATTCATTAATATCACTACCAGGAATACTGTCCTTATCTAATACCTGGAACAACTCGTTTTTATTATTCAATGCTATGATTTTCATACAGTCTGAATATTTTTAAATTACTTATAGGTGCGTCAAATTGGAGTATTTGGAGTCATAGGTTTCCTTGATAAATATGAAATCCGAACCTATTTCAAAAGTACTGATAATACCTGGAAATGGCAAATTATTTCCAGACATATTCTGTTTGCCAAATGAACTTTGTCCTTGATCAGTTAAATAATTGAAATTATTGAATGGTTCCGGAAATTGTGTGCTAATTCATACTAGCAGTGAAAGCGTACAAATTATTTTACACCACATTGGCCGCTTTAACAACTTGGATGTACGGGGATATGACTATTTAATAGAATCTGGATAACTGAAATCCATCTGACTTAGGAAGTGCGAGCTCGTACAGGTGACAGAATAATCCACATTATATTCCCTATAGAATAGCCATGCTGGCATTTGGATTAAGGTGGGAATTTTGGATATGCAAATCATGTGATTTCGAAACCATATGGGCTATTATGCTTCATTCTTGAATACATCGCGCATGAATGGTTATTTAGGGCTACATAAATTGTGTGGAGGGGAGTGATTAGCTTTAGGTCCAAGTAAATATCAGTTACTATATATAACGGTGGCTTGTTATTATACACAGAAAGTGGTAACTCTTTTAAGATTAAACACTCCATATGACGAACATTTATCCAACTCTTGGCTCACCACAATATGACTCCCGTCTAACGACGTACTGTAGCTGGGATCATATAATAAGCAATTCCACCCCCAACGATTGAATATCACGGCCTCCTATTTAGACGTCAACAAATTCACACTTTGTACACTGTCATTCTAAATTAATAATCGATGTTAACATTCTATGTTTCAAAATATCAGACATAAGTATCTCAGAGGTTTGTCAAACCTGGCACAATATCCTAAAAGTGATGAAATAGAGTAAGAAATTTCATTTCTTGCACAAATCGATGCATTTGCTGAAATAAATCCGTATACACGCTTGCAAAGGTGGCTGAGCTTTCGCACGGGCGGTATATATGTGGAGTGACGTCACTCATTCTTGAGGTTACCATTTTATCTCCGCAGAACCTACACTCCATACAACCGAAGGAATTCGTTCAAAATAAACTAATCTGGCTCATCCCCTAGAGTTCTTGATCTCGACCCATCCTTCCATCACAACTGTAAGGTTTCAATTCCAGTTGCCTTAGAATATGCCATACAAAGCTATCCCTTTTATTCATAACCACTCGTCAGACTCACTTACACTCCCCCACTCGTCCTAATACCCTTCATTAAGTACTATATTTAACCTTTTTATCATCACTATTTTCCTACAACACCACAATGAAGTATTTCTATTTTTATATATTCTGCAGCAAAAACAATTCAAGTTCCGCATCCATATAGCGCTAAGCTCCAGGATATGGCCCAAAAATGACTTCTTACTACCTAGATCTATATTTCATTTAAACAGATGTCAACCCAATCTTTATATCATATTTGCTTTGTCCATTCTGTGCCCAAGTTGGAGTCACCAACGTCTCTTAGTGTTTCAACAGCCAATGGATTTCAATATTTTTTATTTAAAATCTTCCTGCTGCATTACGTTTATTCTGTTTCAAATACGATGATTGTATTATGATATCTTTCCTCAACACCTAGCACACACCGTTTAGAAACATGATCAAATCCTCTGGTGATGAGGCTAAGATGACATTGTCGTTAGTAAGTCACCGAGTCGAAATATACTTTATATTTGTCCTCATTTCTACATTCAATTTCTTTGGCATTTCCTTCGTTACTTGCCATATCTATAGATTGAAAAGTACAAATGATAAAATGCAGTCTTACCTTATATCATTCTAAATACCAGTCTACACCAGCTGGTTGTAGACATTCTCAGAATCCTGAATTGTATTCCGAAACTTTTCAAACTGTCAAACAATATCTCCAATCAACATTATACACAGCTTTATTTATACTTAATATGCCACGAACGTTTTCCTCTCGAGCTTTATTCTACGAAGAACAGTCTAATACTTAATACTACTACTCTTGTTCCTCAGATTCTTGTTAACTGAACTTGTCTTTACCTAACTCGGCTGCCATCCCGTCCATTTGTTTCATCGATCATCATCATCAGCTTCTAAAGGCTAAAAAGCCTTGTCGGTGCAGCCATTTCTTACAGTCTTCAGCAGTCCTCTTCATATTGGCATACGAGGCACATTCCATCTCCTTGACAATGTTCTTGAGATACGATTGTTTTGGTCGTCCCCTTGTTTTTTTCCCAAAGTTTTTCCTTAAAGAATTACCTGGAGGAGGATGTCCTGTCTGAGTATGTGTCCCATGGATTTTGCTTTCCTTTTCTTGATGGTGATCAACAGGCATCTATTCTCCTGAATTTGGTTCAGAACTAGCTCATTTGTCTTTCTTTCCATCCAGCTTGTTCGGGTCATTCGTCTCCAAAACCACTTTTCAGCTGCCTCAAATTTTGATTCTTCTCTTTTCTCAAGTGTCCATGTTTCACAACCATAGGTCAACACACTCAAAATAAAGGTCTTGAGAAATGACTTCCTTATCTTCAAGTTGAGGAGCCATTGAGCAGCAAATTCTTCTTATTTTGAAAGGCTTTCTTCGCCAACGCTATTCTTTTCTTAATTTCTGAGATGCATCTGTTGTCATAATTTATCACACTTCCCAAATACCAAAATTCCATTACTTGTTCAACGGCACTATCTTTTAACATTATATTACCTAAGATTGGTTGTTTCCTTTTATCAACCACCATTAGTTTTGTCTTCCGAGAATTAACTCTAAGCACGAATTTTCCTAAGGATTTCTGAAAAACTTTTAACATTCTATTCATTTCACATGCGGAGTTTGCTAAAAGTGCAATATCATCGGCAAAGCGAATGCTATGAACCTGTAATCCATTACATTTTAATCCTTTTGTTTTCTCTTTTAATGTATTTACTGCAGCTTCTATATAGATATTACAAAGATATGGCGATAGAGTACAACCCCGCCTTACACCTCTTCTTATTTTTGCTTCTCATTTTTTGGCATTACCTGTTATTTCGATAGTTTGATTTTTATATAAGTTCAGAATAAGGCGCCTGTCTTTTCAGTCAATCCCGACTTTGGCAAAAGAGTATAAGAAATAAGGTTTTTCAATTGACATTATCAAGTGCCTTTTCTACATCAATGAATATTATATAGGTTTTTCGATTAATTTCAGTATTCTTTCTAAGATCTGACGTAATGCTAGGACAGCTTCCCTAGTCCCTTTCCTTGTTCTAAATCCATTCTGATCACTATCCAGATGTTGTTCAATTTTCTTGCTTAGTCTATCTTTGATGATGATCAATACAATCTTTGATGCATGTGAAAGAATGGTTCAAGTTCTATAATTAGAACACTCACAAGCATTTCCTCTCTTGGGTAGTGTGATTGTTCGAATTTTAATAAAATCAGGCGGTACAATTCCGTCCTCAAAGCATTTAGTAATGATTAGAAAAAGGCATTCCTTAATCTTACATCACAACATTTTAAGAGCTCTGCAGGAATGTTATCTACACCAGTTGCTTTATTTCCTTTCAGTTTAGTGAGTGCTTTAGTTACAGTTGGACCATTATCTTCTTCAATTAGTTCTTCATCTTCTATATAAATACTATTGTCAGTAATATCGGGACCATCATACAAATCCTCAAGGTATTCCTTCAATCACTCACAAACGTTTTCATTTTCAAACAATAGCGTGTCTTAGGAATCCTTAACTGCGTTGCTTGTGATGCGTTGTTGAAATCTCAAAGATTTCACTTCAAAAAAAGCTTTGTCCGGTTTCCCATTCTTCAGGTCACCCTCAATACCCACGCATACCCGCTTCATCCAATTTTCTTTCTCCTTGCGACATTTCTTTGTTATTTGATTCAAAAAGACTGATACCCTTGAGTGTCTATATTTCTAAATTTGTTCCTTTATTCAATAAGCTCAAGGATATCCTGGATCATCCATTTCTTTTTCGGTTCCAATTTCCTTTTGCCAAGTACTTCCTTTACAGCTTAACATCATTATGAGAGACAATGGAAGCATTAAAATAACCCATTAAAATACTGTTTGAATTCTCCTTTACTATGTCAAACAATTCTTCTATTTGATCATACGTTTCTTCAATGTCTTCAATATCAGCATTTGTTTATCCTTCTAATAAAAACTTCGAAGCGTTAGTCATCACACTTATTGTAGGAGAACCTTCCCATCTGTCAGCTCCTGCGTTCTTCAGTATAGATATAATGGCAAACTGTTCATAACAAGTTTTATAACCCTTCACATACCTGTCAAAGATCCAAAGTATTAATAAGCGAAATAAACTGACCAGATCTTCAGCCCCTATGCATCGTAGCAACTCAGTCGGTCCATAACCGATGTCTGGTGGTCCCAAACTACGTAGGTCTTCTAGCGGCCAATCAATTCTGATTCAAATATTAAATATCCTCTTTTATGCTCAGTGGTTTCCCCTCCTCTTTCACTTCATTATTTAGATATTTTTAGACCTATACAAACGCTCTATGTGATCATTCTATGAGTCTACCTCCCATCCTATAGCTATTAAACGTTTTCACCTCAGCCCTAATATGAGAGCACTTAAGCCAGCTTTATCCGATAGAATTCTTAATCTTTCGATAAGCTGCATAATCTATTCGTACGTAAAAACAATTATCTAAATTTGGATATTTCTGCAGTTTCATTTAAGGAGCATGTACATCTTTGTCCAGGCCCAAGTACTTTGGTTGCAATTTGTATGTTTGAATATTTCTGATAATCTGTGTATTCTGATGTCTGTGTTAAATTGTGTATTTGGAATCAAGTCTAGGATTGGGAAGGAGGCGGGTATGCCTGAAGTTACAAACAATCCCCGTGTTTGCCAGGAGTAAAGGAAGAAAAACCAAAATGAACAGTTCGAGGAAGGCTGGTGAGGGAATCGAGCCCACCTCTTCTCAATTTGACCTCACGAGGCCGAATGTACCCTTCCCCAGTCCGCAGACCAGAATTAAAATCCTTGGCAGGGCCAACAACCAAATCCACACCTCCGCGTCGACAGCCAACTATGCTATCCACAACACCTTGAGATAGTCATTTCTCATATTTATTCGAACCATTTTCTTTAGCTTTATCGTACTTCATCATTTCCTCAATTTTTAGACGTCTGCTTTCTGCTTTCTCTATTTCATGTCATTCGCTCTTGTTCTTCCATCTTTCATTCATATTGTAATATATCCTGAGTGAACCAAAATCTGTAACTTCTACTCGTTCTGTACCTTCTTTCCTGACGATATTTTATTCTACGGATTTCTTTTTCAAAGATTCGAGTTCCAAGAATTGGAGTTCTCATCCACTTCATAACAACCAGATTTTAGTTCGAATTTGTGTTGGCCCCAGAGTTCGTTGTGTAATCCCAATTCAGATTTCGGAATCTATCCTTGATCATAATGAAATCAATTTATAAACGTCCTACACCGCCTGGTCTCATTCCAGTGTTTATAGTTCTGTTATGTTCGTTAGAAACGTGTTAGGTATGGCCTATTAGAGATCGGTGCAGAATTCTACCAGCCTACTCAATCATTCGTATTTTTCATGCATTCTACATTTCACCGCTATCTTTCCTTCTCTTCCGCTTCTTAACATGGCATTTCAATCGCACTTTACAACATTTACAATCTGAAGAAATACACCTTCTGAATTTTTTAGTAGAATTTTATAACTTCTTTATTATCTGTTTGATTGGTAGCCTGCTAGACTTATACTATCCTAATGCACGTAGTTTTCGTTCTAATTTTAACTACAGTAAACCTATAATGCTCATAATGTACCACCCACTGGCCAAGTTACCCAGTCAATATGAGACGTATTCCCCATAACCGTTATTTGATTTAGAGCTAAATATCCTCTAGTCTACTGGCCAGAAGTCCCATTCTTCCCACCTGCATACTTCACTAATCCAACACAAATCCAACTTCAACCTATCTATTTCCCATTTCATGATCCTAAACCTTCCTCTGGATAATCACCTTTCTAATATCCATGTTTCGACCAGTAGAATGCCAGACATCCCATTTGTCACCTTTGTGATGTTAACCCCCTCTCGAGTAGCCCTCGGCTGGAGATTTGAAAGTGGGACATGTTTACCACATGATTGATATTTCACAAAAGGGAAGGGTAACACTACGTAGAATTATGCATAGACAGGTGCATTACCTCGGGGAGAACATTATGGCAGTAGTTCCCCGCTGCAGTGGGACAATGGGGGACACAATGTGGCACAGGTAAGCAGAGGAAGCCAAGGGGTGGTAACTGGGGGCATTATTTATTATTGTTATAGATGTCCTCACCATCTATGGGACCAGTAAAGCATGACTTCTTTCGTAATGCTACAGCCCTTGTATAATGTAATATAAACCAATCAATTACGCATCATATCAAGTTTCTACTCTTAGTACACACAATCCACAATGTTAGTAAAAATGTATTACGAACAGATTTTCATGGACGCTGCCGCACGGCTGAATGAACAAAGAACCATATAACATTACATGAAGTATCTGCAAAGCTATTGTATAAAATATTACGATACTGTCAGTCTTCCGAAAAAATAAGTCAAAATAATTATATTACATGGTGGCAATTCCACCATTTAGTCTTACTTCCATCTCCTGAACTCTTGATCCGTCAGTTTACCCCAACACCTGACAGAGCGTGGTGGGTAAATGGTCTGCGGGTGGACGGCATTCGTAGGTGGTTTCTACGAGAGGAGGAAAGCGTGAGAAGAAGCTCCGAAAGGTCTCAAGAGAAGGCGTGGGAATCTCAAGAAAGTCCAAAAGCTATTGCTATGTCTCATAAAGTCTAGAATTTCGGATCCAAGAGGAAGAGACGATACTATTCCTCCAACTATGTAAGCAATGCCACGCAGCAGAGTTCAGTGACACGTGTACGACAGTGCAGTCAGTCAACAAACTGGACTACAGCGAATCACCGAGTGTGAAACAGCAGTTAAGTACACATATTTGTATTCGAGAAGACAAGTGACAGACAGTTAATGTTTCAGATTTGTGCAGGAATATTCCGTGAAGTGCAGAAGGACGAGGTCCTACTTTCGGCGTGGATAGGATAAGAGAACACGAGAGAATACCACAGCGGGGTTCCTTGGGTCTAGTGGTCAATCATTATGCGACAAAGCGGTAAGTAGTTGCGTTCTGCCAGCTCTGCAAGTTTTCACCGGAGCCAGCTACCACTCTGTGGCGGTCTCCCGGACTCCTCCCTAAGCAAACCTGCGCGTTACCTGCTCGCAGATGGGTTTGCACAGGCACAACCCAGGTATCTTCCAGATCATCTGTCCTTCAGTTTGCGCCTCTTCTTGGACTGGACCTCAACAACCACCGCTACAGCCTTGGTCCCGGGTTATTGACCCCCACAGCCACCTTGGTATGGCTCCTGTACCACCACAGTCCTCCACCACACTTGCTGAACACGTCACCACTACAAATTAGGTCCCAGTTTATAGACCCCTACAGCCACCTCGGTATGGCTCCTATACCACCACAGTCCTCCCCCACACTTGCTGAACACGTCACCACTACAGCCTTGGTCCCAGTTTATAGACCCCCACAGACACCTTGGTATGGCTCCTGTACCACCACAGTCCTCCACCACACGTGCTGAACACGTCACCACTACAACTTAGGTCCCGGGTTATAGACCCCCACAGCCACCTCGGTATGGCTCCTGTACCACCACAGTCCTCCACCACACTTGCTGAACACGTCACCACTACAACTTAGGTTCCAGTTTATAGACCCCCACAGCCACCTCGGTATGACTCCTGTACCACCACAGTCCTCCACCACACTTGCTGAAAACGTCACCACTATAACTTAGGTCCCAGTTTATAGACCCCCACAGCCACCTCGGTATGGCTCCTGTACCACCACAGTCCTCCACCACACTTGCTGGACACGTCTACATTACAGCCCTGGTCCAGGGATATAGAACCCCACAGCCACCTCGGTATGGCTCCTATACCACCACAGTCCTCCACCACACTTGCTGGACACGTCACCATTACAGACCTGGTCCAGGGATATAGACCCCCACAGCCACCTCGGTATGGCTCCTGTACCACCACAGTCCTCCACCACACTTGCTGGACACGTCACCACTACAGTCCTGGTCCAGGGATATAGACCCCCACAGCCACCTCTGTATGGCTCCTGTACCACCAGAGTCCTCCACCACACTTGCCGGACACGTCACCAGTACAGCCTTGGTCCCGGGTTATAGACCCTCACAGCCACCTCGGTATGGCTCCTATACCACCACAGTCCTCCACCACACTTGCCGGACACGTCACCAGTACAGCCTTGGTCCCGGGTTATAGACCCCCACAGCCACCTCGGTATGGCTCCTATACCACCACAGTCCTCCACCACACTTGCCGGACACGTCACCACCACAGCCTTGGTCCCGGGTTATAGACCCCCACAGCCACCTCGGTATGACTCCTATACCACCACAGTCCTCCACTACACTTGCTGGACACGTAACCGCTACAGCCCTGATCCAGGGATATAGACCCCCACAGCCACCTCGGTATGGCTCCTATACCACCACAGTCCTCCACCACACTTGCCGGACACGTCACCACCACAGCCTTGGTCCCGGGTTATAGACCCTCACAGCCACCTCGGTATGGCTCCTGTACCACCACAGTCCTCCACCACACCCGCTGGACACGTCACCACTACAGCCTTGGTCCTGGGTTCTAGACCCCCACAGCCACCTCGGTATGGCTCCTATACCACCACAATCCTCCACCACACTTGCTGGACACG